>CAMZMU010000041.1:9750723-10950723 GCA_947311845.1 Poa pratensis
GAACATGAGTATTCACATGAAAAAGCGGAGCGTGTCTCTCTCCCACACAAGGATTGATAGGATCCGAATTTATTCAAACAAAAACAAAAACAAACAGACGCTCCAAGTAAAGCGCATAAGGTGTGAAAGAATTAAAATATAGTTTCACTAGAGATGACCTGATAAGTTGTTGATGAAGAAGGGGATGCCTTGGCATCCCCAAGCTTAGACGCTTGAGTCTCCTTGAATATGGCTGGGGATGAACCACGGGGGCATCCCCAAGCTTAGGCTTTTCACTCTTCTTGATCACATAATATCACCCTTCTCGCTTGATCCTTGAAAACTTCCTTCACACCAAACTCGAAACAGTTCTCATTAGAGGGTTAGTGCATGTTCTGTGATGATATAATCATTCCCAAAGCTTCTGGACATTAGCTACAGCCACTGATCCTTTGTGGAGCAAAGAAATCCACACAAACATCATAAAAGAGCGAACGCAAAACAAAAGGCAGAATCTGTAAAAAACAGAACAGTCTGTGAAGAAGAATTTTTTCGAGGCACTTAAGTTGCTCAAATGGATCTGGCCAAATTAATGAAAGTTGCGTACATATCTCAGGAAGACGCGTGATTTCATAGAATTTTCGAATTTTCTCCAGGGAGAAAAGCTCAAATTCGTGACAGCTAAAAATCTGTTACTGCGCAGAAATCCAAATCTTGTATCAACTTTCAATAAAGAACTTTACTTGGCACAACAATGCAATAAAATAAAGATACAAAGGAGTTGCTACAGAAGTAACAAAACTCCTTGACTCAAAGAAAACAAAAATAACAGCAAATAAAAACGATGGGTTGTCTCCCATAAGCGCTTTTCTTTAACGCCTTTCAGCTAGGCGCAGAAAGTGAAAATCAAGTGTTACCAAGAGAAGAAGCATCAACATCATAACTTGCTCTAACAATAGAGTCAAAAGGTAACTTCATTCTCTTCCTAGGGAAGTGTTCCATACCTTTCTTGAGAGGGAATTGGTACCTTATATTACCTTCTTTCATATCAATGCTGGCACCAACTGTTCGAACAAAAGGTCTTCCCAAAATAATAGGACAAGATGCATTGCATTCAATATCCATAACAACAAAATCAACGGGGACAAGGTTATTGTTTACTGTAGTAAGCACATCATTAACTCGCCCCAAAGGTTTCTTCATAGCATTATCAGCGAGAAAAACATCCAAATAACAATGTTCCAAAGGTGGCAAATCAAGAATATCATAAAGCTTCTTGGCAAACAGAAATACTTGCACCAAGATCACATAAAACATTGCAATCAAAATCATTCACCTTTACTTTAATGATGGGTTTCCCAACCATCCTCTAATTTCCTAGGGATAGAAGCTTTTTGTTTCAACTTCTCTTCCTAGCTTGCAACAGAGCATTTGTAATATGCTTTGTAAAAGCTAAATTAATAGTGCTAGCATTGGGACTTCTAGCTAACTTTTGCAAGAACATAATAACTTCAGAGATGTTACAATCATCAAATTCAAAATCATTATTTTCAATGGTGGTGGAACCATTGTCTCCAATAGTTTGAAAAATTTCAGCACTTTTATCAGAAAAAGTTTCAGCAGTTTTGGGCAATTTCAAACGCTTTGCAGAAGTAGTAGAGACATTACCAACACCAATAACATTACCATTAATAGTAGGAGGCTTACTAGCATGTGAAACATTAGCATTACTAGTGGTGGTGATAGTACAAACTCTAGCTTTACTATTCTCTTTTTCAAGTTGTTCCCCTTTTTCCCACCTAGCATGCAATTCAGCCAACATCCTAATATTATTATCAATTCGAACTTGGATGGAATTTGCTGTAGCAAATGACTTAGCATCTTTAACTTCATTAGGCATAACTTTCAGTTTCAAAAGATCAACATCAAGAGCAAGACTATCAACCTTAGAAGCAAGAACATCAATTTTACCAAACTTTTCCTCAATAGTCTTATTGAAAGCATTTTGTGTACTAATAAATTCCTTAAGCATAGCTTCAAGATCAGAGGACAGAATTCTTGTTGGTGTAGGAATTACCATAAGAATTGCCATAACCATTCGAAGGATAAGGCTTATAATTGTTGCTACCAAAATTATTCCTATAAGCATTGTTGTTGAAGTTGTTGTTTTTAATGAAGTTCACATCAACATGCTCTTCTTGAGCAACCAATGAAGCTAAAGGAACATTATTAGGATCAACATGAGATTTACCATTCAGAAGCATAGACATAATAGCATCAATCTTATCACTCAGAGAGGAGGTTTCTTCAAAGAATTTACCTTCTTACCTTGAGGAGCCCTTTCGGTGTGCCATTCGGAATAGTTGATCATCATATCATTAAGTAGCTTTGTTGCTGCACCTAAAGTGATGGACATAAAGGTACCTCCAGCGGCTGAATCCAATAAGTTCCTTGAGGAAAAAATTTAATCCTGCATAAAAGGTTTGGATGATCATCCAAGTAGTCAGTCCATGAGTGGGACAATTCTTTACCAAAGATTTCATTCTTTCCCAAGCTTGAGCAACATGTTCATTATCAAATTGTTTAAAATTCATAATGCTACTTCTCAAGGATATAATTTTAGGAGGATAATATTTCCCAATGAAAGCATCTTTGCATTTTGTCCATGAATCAATACTATTTCTAGGCAAAGATAGCAACCATTCTTTAGCTCTTCCTCTCAAAGAGAAAGGAAAAAGTTTCAGTTTATAATATCCCCATCCATATCCTTATACTTTTGCATTTCACAAAGTTCAACAAAATTATTAAGATGGGCAGCAGCATCATCAGTACTAACACCAGAAAATTGCTCTTTCATAACAAGATTTAATAGAGCAGGTTTTAATTTCATAAAGTCTGCTTTAGAAGCAGGTGGAGCAATAGGAGTGCATATGAAATCATTGTTGTTGGTGCTAGTGAAGTCACACAACTTGTGTTCTCAGGAGTACTCATTTTTGCAAAGACAATAAGCAAACCGAATTAACAATAATGAAAAAGTAACTAATTTTTTGTGTGTTTTTGATAAAGAGAGCAAACAAGACTAAACGAAAATAAACTAAGCAAGACAATAACAAAGTAAAATGATTGGAAGTGAGAGATCCCCTTGCTGCAGCAGCGATGACTTCCAGAAAACTTGCGTCGTAGGGGAAGTTGCTTCTGAGCAGAAACACCTCGACCTCCCGGCAACGGCGCCAGAAAACTTGCTTGATGCGTGCGAAGTGCACGTTCGTCAGGATACCTCAAGTGTAAGGTTTGGAGAGTACAGCAGCAAGTCTTCCCTCAGTCTTGAAACCAAGGTTTATCGAACCGGTAGGAGATCGACGATGTTCTGAAGGTGTCAACGGCGCCAGAAACTTGGTGGTGATGAGTTGTTGGGGATGATGAGGCGCGTGATCTCCCTGACAATGGTGCCAGAAAGCTTCGTGTGACGTGGAACCTGCACACAACACAATCAAACTACTTTCCCCCGACGAGACAGTGAGGGTGTCAACCTCACAGGCTTGCTGAAAACAAAGGGTTAAACGTATAGTGTGGAAAATAATGTTTGCTTGCAGAAAACAGTAGTAGAGAACAATGATTGCAGTTGGTTGTATTTCAGATGTAAAAGAATGGACCGGGGTCCACAGTTCACTACTGGCGTCTCTCCAATAAGATAACTAACATGCTAGGTAAACAAATTACAGCTAGGCAATCGACAATTGATAAGTGCATAAAACATGCATGTGCAAGTTGTGGTGTCTACTATGAGATCATTTGGGCATTACGATAAAGTACATAGACCGCTATCCAGCATGCATCTATGCCTAAATAGTCCACCTTCCGGTTAGCATCCGCACCCCTTTCAGTATTAAGTTGCAAGCAATAGAAATTGCATTAAGTAATGTGCATAATGTAAACAATACAGTCATCCTGGGATAAAGCATTGTTGTTTTACCCCTAGTGGCAACAACACATCGACAACCTTAGAACTTGTTGTCACTATCCCAGGTTAAATAGAGGTTGAACCCAACTATCATGCATAAATACTCCCTCGTGGAGTCACAGTATTCACTTGGCCAAGGCTTCAACTAGTAACGGAGAGCATGCAAGATCACAAATGACATAGACATGATAATACAATATTCAACTTGACATAGGTATCAATATTCATCGGATCCCAGCAAACACAACATGTAGCATTACAATAAGATGATCTTGATCATGATAGGCAGCTCACGAGATCTAAACATGATGGCACAAGTGGAGAAGACAACCATCTAGCTACTGCTATGGACCCATAGTCCAGGTATGAACTACTCACACATCACTCCGAGGCGGGCATGGTGGTGTAGAGCCCTCCGGTGATGATTCCCCTCGCCGGCAGGTGCCGGGAAGATCTTCAGAACCCTCCCGAGTTAGGGTTGACGATGGCGGCGGCGGCGGAAATATTCTGGATGTATGGCTCGGTGTTTTAGGGTTTTCGCGTGGGAGGAATAAATAGGCGAATGGGCGGTGTCGGTGGAGGCCCGAGGGGCCCAAACCATAGGCTGGCGCGGCAGGGGGGCCCACCGCGCCGCCAGGTGGTTTGGCCACTGATGACCCACAAGTATAGGGGGTGTATAGTACTTTCGATAAATAAGAGTGTCGAACCCAACGAGGAGCAGAAGGTGTTGACAAGCGGTTTTGATGAAGGATTCACTGTAAATGCTTCAAGACAAGTTTTTAGGAGTTTTTGATATGACAGATAAATAAAGTACAAGTAAATAAAATGCAGTAATAATAGTTGCAGCGAGTGGCCCAATCCTTTCTACAGCAAAGGACAAGCCGGTTGTTGTACTTATAATGACCAAACGTTCTTGAGGACACACGGGAATATTGTCAAGTGCTTTCGCTTCATATAGTTGATTAATCTTCATTGTTTTGATAAGTGTTGTGTGGGTGAACCTATGCTAATGCACCGCCCTTCCTAGGACTAATACATACTTGTGATTATACCCCTTGCAAGCATCCGCAAATACAAGAAAGTAATTAAGATAAACTAACCACAGCCTTAAACTTTGAGATCCTGCTATCCCTCATGCATCGATATACCAACGGGTGTTCAGGTTTCTGTCACTCCGGCAACCCCACAATTGGCAAACGAATACACAATGCATTCCCCTAGGCCCATAAAGGTGAAGTATCATGTAGTCGACGTTCACATGACACCACTAGAAGAATAACACCACAACTTAAGCATCAAACCATTAAATATTACTCAACATAGTTCACTACTAACATCAAGACTTCTCCCATGTCCTCAAGAACTAAACGAACTACTCACAAGACATCATACGGAACATGATCAGAGGTGATATGATGATGAATAACAATCTGAACATAAACCTTAATCCAATGGTTTCACCCAATAGCATCAATAACAAGAGTAATCAACACCGGGAGAGTTTCCCCTATGAAATAGACAAGATTCAGCCCTAGATGTTACAGCGGAGACGGGGTGCAGCGGCGGTGATGGATGTGTGGTGGAGATGATGATGATGATCCCGATGAAGTCCAGCTCGATGACGGTGATGATGGCGACGATTTCCCCCTCCGGGAGGGAATTTCCCCCGGCAGATTTCTTCCTGCAGGGGAGCTTTTCGCTCTCTGGTGTTTTCCGCCTCGTGGAGGCGGCGGAATATTTCGATGGCCGTCCCCGTGTGTTAGGGTTCCGAGGGGGTCAAGTACGCGAAGGGGGAACGGCTGAGGTGGGCCAGGGCCCCCAAACCACCTGGCGGCGCGGCGGGGGCCCACCGCGCCAGGGTGAGGAGGGCCCACCTTGGCCCTTCTCAGCTCCCCTTTTGGCCTCCTCCATCTTCTGGTAAAATAGGACTTCCATATGTCTCCTTCGATTTATTGATCTTCAGAAATAGTGCATCTCGACGGTGCTTTTTCCAGCAGAATCCTGACTCCGGTGTCCAATTCTCCATTATTCATCAAACATGCAAAATAGGTAAAATAACATAAGTAACACTTCTAAATATGAAATATATCGATGAATAGCAGTAAATTATGATATAAAATAGTGATGCAAAATGGACGTATCCCCCCCAAGCTTAGACCTCGCTTGTCCCCAAGCGAAAACTGAGCTCAGTAAACATGACCACAAGTTTATGGAGCAAAGTGTCGATAAATAAAATACGGACAAGAAGCATCACATTCATTGATACACAAGTCATTCTAGACAGCAACTTCCCTTCATATAATCTAACTTGAAATAAGTAAAGGGAACCACGATGAAGTGCATAAAGAGAACCATGATTGGTGAAGGCAAACTTAAACTCTTGGTCAGAGAACAATTAACAGATCATACTTATCTTTCGAGAAGAGTCTTTATATCAGAGCTTATATAGCAGAACTTACATGCCTTAATCATAACAGTCTCCTTACAGTCATTGATAACTTTCAAAGTTATATTCATTCGGATAAAAGCTATTGTGCGAAACAAGGAAATGAGAGATATGATTAGAAGTATCAACACATATAACTAATTGGATCTCAACAACTCAAATGCTTGCTTGAGATAGAGAGGAATGGGTTTACTGACTCAACAATAATGTAAAAGATAGGCCCTTCGCAGAGGGAAGCAGGGATTAAATCATGTGCTAGAGCTTTTAAGTTTTGCAAAGCATATAGAGAGTATGAAAATAGTTGTTTGAGCTATGTATGTCGTTGTCAACGAATCGTAGTAAAGTGAACACTAACCCCTTGTCAACCAGACTTTCAAGAGCGGCTCCCATGAAGGACGTTATCTCTACCAGCAAGGTAGATCATCCCTCTTCTCTTTTGTTTACACATGTATTTTAGTTTCTTTATAGTTGACACTCCTCCCAACCTTTTGCTTACACAAGCCATGGCTAACCGAATCCTCGGGTGCCTTCCAACATTCACATACCATGGAGGAGTGTCTATTTGCAAATTAAGTTGCTTACTGATAAATCAGGGCAAAACATGTGAAGAGAATTATTAATGAAAGTTGTAGTTAATTGGGACTGGGCACCCCATTTGCCAGCTCTTTTTGCAAATTGTTGGATAAGCGGTGTATATGCCACTAGTCCATTGGTGAAAGTCTGTTTGACAAAAGTGCTAGAGAAACTCTACAGAACCCTCATGAGCTAATAAACAGTGACACAAAACTAGGAGTAATAAGTTTTGAATAATTTAAAGGTAGCACATGAAGTATTTACTTGGAATGGCGCAAAATACCATATAGTAGGAAGTTATGGTGGACTCGAATGGCAATGGTTTGGCTCAAGGTTTGGATGTATGAGAAGCATTCCCTCTCGATACAGGTCTTTGGCTAGCAAGGTTATGTAGCAAGCATAAGAGTTGAGGGATACAAACAATTATACAAGTGATAAGAATAATCATGCAATCTTCCTTAGAAGCACAAATAGTTTAACTTAAGAATACTAAGCTTATGAGCTACAAAGAAAGAAAGATCATGGAATAATATATTTGCATGCACTCCCTCTCTCTACTTAAGTCTCAAAGTATTGTCTACTACTGACCAATGCTAAGTTTGCCAAAACCAAAAAGATTAACTTGGTGCTCTAAAAAGTGATCCCTATACTAACAACAAGGTTATCAATATGAAAGAGAATTGCAAGCTAAAATAAAGTATGCAGAAAGTAAATGATAAAACTTCTCATTAATATTTCATAACGGCAACTCACACCAAGGGATACATAGATAACCAACTAAAAGAGAGATACTTCCACATTGCAAACCATCATATAAGATAACTTCCCTACTCACGATATGACTTTATGGAAAAGTAAAAGGTAAAGATAATGATGTGATACCGCGGCACTCCCCCAAGCTTGGAACAAACCAAGGGGATGCCAATACTTATGATGAATTACTCCTTCGGTGGTGGTGGTGATTGTTGATAAGCTTATCAACCAGCTCCTTCAGTTCATCAATCTTGTAGGTGAGGGCGCGAATCAGCTCAGAGTTGTGTTCGATGCGATTCATAAACTTGTCAGACTGCGAGTCCCAACTCTTGGAGTTGTTTCCCCACTCCTCAGCAGCAGAATCCCTCTTTCCTGTATTGTTAGAACGATCTATATTCCAACCACTAGGCAATTCAGCCTCCGGGATCCTCTCAATTTGATGCTTATGGATAAGAGTATGGAAGGGGTTTTTATGCCTGGGGAAGATGTCCTGGGAGCCAAGAAGCGTGGAACCTTCCCTCCGGTGCTCATCCGCGCGCTTGCTTGAATGGATTTGCCACCACTCCGATGCTTGCAACGGTAGCGCGCGGGTATTCGCGCGGGTCTTCCTCCACTTCTCCTTCATCTTCGCTCTTGACTTCCTCCTTCAGCTTGGGGTCTTGAGTCTCGTCTTCCAAAGGCTCCTTGCCCTTGTTGTTGTTGTTGGAGACCATGGCGCTTCTAAATCTGAAAACAATATCTGGACAGAAACAGCTCGAAACGAAACACGATGAAAAGGCGAGATACGAACCTCGGGGGTTCGGGTGAGTTATATAGCAAAAAGTTTTACAACATAAGGAAGGTACAGGAGGAAACCTGATCGGAGACGAGCTCCGGGGTGCTCAAACCACCAGGCGGCGCGGCGGGGGGCCCACCGCGCCGACCTATGGTTTGGGCACCACGGGTGCCGTCTCCCATCCGGTTCGGTCTCTTATTTTTCCATATTTAATAAAAACGACGAAAATATCTTCTAGAAAGTTATTCGCGAAACTTTTCTTACCGAAACTGTTACCTATTCGAATCGAATTCTGCAGTCCCAGAAAAATGTTCTTCAATGAAAGTTTCCGGAGTCACCACTTTAATTGTATCAACCTCTTCATTAATAGAATCTCCAGAAATATAATGCTTGAGTCTTTGACCATTTACCACTTGTGTAGAGTTATCTTTCAATGAAGCAATTTTTATTGCACCTGAACGATACACCTCCACAATAACAAATGGTCCTTCCCATTTTGAGAGTAACTTTCCTGCAAAAAATCTGAGACGAGACCTATACAATAGAACTTTCTCACCAACATTAAATTCTCTTTTAAGAATTCTCCTATCATGCCATCTCTTAACTTTTTCTTTAAAGAGTCTAGCATTTTCATAAGCCTCACTTCTCCATTCATCTAAAGAACTTAATGCAACAACCTTTTCTCACCGGCAAGTTTAAAATCTCTATTAAGTTCTCTCACTGCCCAATAAGCTTTGTGTTCTAATTCTAAAGGCAAGTGACAAGCTTTACCATAAACCATTTTATAAGGAGACATGCCCATGGGGTTCTTATAAGCAGTTCTATAAGCCCATAAAGCATCATTTAACTTACTAGCCCAATTTTTTCTAGATTTATTAACAGTCTTTTGCAAGATAGATTTAATCTCCCTATTTGACAATTCTACTTGTCCACTAGTTTGAGGATGATAGGCTGAAGCAATTCTATGATTAACACCATATTTAGCAAGAGTCTTTCTAAAACCACCATGGATAAAATGAGAACCTCCATCAGTCATAAGATATCTAGGTACACCAAACCTAGGAAAAATGACATCTTGAAGCATTTTTAAAGAGGTCTCACCATCAGCACTTTTAGTAGGTATAGCTTCTACCCATTTAGTGACATAATCAACAGCAACAAGTATATGAGTATTACCTTGTGAAGAAGGAAAAGGACCCATGAAGTCGAATCCCCAACAATCAAATGGTTCAATAACAAGAGAATAACTCATAGGCATTTCATTGCGTCTAGAGATATTACCAACCCTTTGACATTCATCACAAGATAAAATAAACTTTCTTGCATCCTTAAAGAGGGTAGGCCAATAAAAACCTGATTGTAGAACTTTCTGCGCAGTTCTATCTCCAGCGTGATGCCCTCCATAAGCACTTCCATGGCATTTCCTCAGTATTTCCTGTTGTTCATATTCAGGAACACATCTTCGCATAATACCATCGACTCCTTCTTTATATAAGTGTGGGTCATCCCAAAAGTAATGCCGCAAGTCATAAAAGAATTTCCTTCTTTGCTGAGCTGAAAAGGTTGGAGGCAAGTACTTGGAAACAATAAAGTTAGCATAATCAGCATACCAAGGACTATCTCGCGAACTTACACTTATTGCAGCCAATTGTTCATTTGGAAAGCTATCATTAACAGGAATAGGATCATAAGGAATGCTTTCCAATCTAGACAAATTATCAGCAACAGGATTTTCAGCACCTTTTCTATCTATGATATGCAAATCAAATTCTTGCAAAAGAAGTACCCATCTAATAAGCCTTGGCTTAGCATCTTTCTTTTCCATAAGGTATCTAATTGCAGCATGATCAGTATGAATAGTGACTTTCGAATCAACTATGTAGGGTCGAAATTTGTCACAAGCAAAAACTACAGCTAGAAATTCTTTTTCAGTAGTGGCATAATTCTTTTGAGCAGAATCAAGAGTTTTACTAGCATAATGAATAACATTTAACTTTTTATCTACTCGCTGCCCAAGAACAGCGCCTACAGCATAATCACTAGCATCACACATAATTTCAAAAGGTAAATTCCAATCAGGTGGTTCAACTACAGGAGCGGTGATTAAAGCCTTTTTCAAAGTTTCAAAAGCTTCCTTACAATCATCATCAAAAACAAATGGTACATCTTTTTGAAGAAGATTAGTAAGAGGCTTGGAAATTTTAGAGAAATCTTTAATAAACCTCCTATAAAAACCAGCATGACCAAGAATACTACGAATACCTTTAACATCTTTGGGACAAGGCATCTTTTCAATTGCCTCCACTTTAGCTCGATCAACTTCAATACCTCTTTCAGAAATTTTATGTCCAAGAACAATTCCTTCATTAACCATAAAGTGGCATTTCTCCCAATTAAGAACAAGGCTAGTTTCTTCACATCTCTGCAAAACTTTGTCAAGGTTGTGCAAACAATTATCAAAGGAAGTTCCATAGACGGAGAAATCGTCCATGAAGACTTCCACAATTTCCTCACAAAAGCCATGAAAAATAGCAGACATGCATCTTTGAAAAGTAGCAGGAGCATTACATAAACCAAAAGGCATACGTCTATAAGCATAAGTTCCATAAGGACAAGTAAAAGTAGTTTTCTCTTGATCTTGCGCTCTCACAGCAATTTGAGAAAACCCAGAATACCCATCAAGGAAACAAAAGTGAGTTTTCTTAGACAACCTCTCAAGCATTTGATCAATAAAAGGCAAAGGATAATGATCTTTCTTAGTTACTTTGTTAACCTTTCTAAAATCAATGCACATCTATAACCAACTACTACTCTTTGAGGAATTAGTTCATCATTTTCATTAGGAACAACGGTAATTCCTCCTTTCTTAGGAACACAATGCACAGGACTTACCCATCTACTATCAGCAATAGGATAAATAATACCAGCTTCAAGAAGTTTTAATACCTCATTTCTTACCACTTCTTTCATCTTGGGTATTAAACGACGCTGATGCTCAACAACAGGCTTTGCATCAGGTTCCATGTTGATGGCGTGCTGACATATAGTAGGAGAAATTCCCTTCAGGTCATCAAGAGTATATCCCATAGCTCCGCGGTGTTTCTCAACACTCCCAATAACCTTTCCTCCTCTGTACCTGAAAGTTTAGAGCTGATAATAACAGGATATATTTTCTTATCATCAATATAAGCATATTTAAGATTATCAGGCAGAGGTTTCAAATCAAAAACAGGATCCTCCTTGGGTGGCATTGTGGTACCCAAATCTTCCACAGGTAAATTGTGTTTGAGCATAGGTTGACGAAGGAATACTTCATCAAGCTCATTCCTTTCTTCCCTGAAGTTCTCACTTTCATGATTCTCCATATGTTGCTGCAAAGCATTGTTAGGAGCAAGAACAATAGATGCAAGTTGAGCAATTTCAAAATCCTCACTAGGCAATTCAGTTTCATAAGGTGCTTTAGCAAATTTAGAGAAATTGAATTCATAAGATTCACCAGCAAATTTAGTAAAGATTTTCTCTTTCTTACAATCTATAACAGCACCACAAGTATTCAGAAAAGGTCTACCAAAAATAATAGGACAACTATCATTGGCAGCCGACCCAAGTACAAGAAAATCAGCAGGGTATTTAGTCTTACCACAAAGGACTTCGACATCTCTAATGATACCAATTGGAGAGATAGTTTCCCTATTAGCAAGCTGAATAACCACATCAATCTCTTCAAGTTTACAAGGAGCAATTTCGTGCATAATTTCCCTGTAAAGCTCATAAGGAATAGCACTAGAACTTGCACCAATATCACATAAACCATAATAGCAATGATCACCTATCCTAACAGAAAGCACAGGAACACTAGACTTCCTAGAACTTTTAGGATGTGAGACAATATTAGAAGCATCCTCACAAAAGATAATGTGTCTATCTTCTAAATTTTCAGTGACAAGATCTTTAACCAATGCTACAACAGGTTCAACAGTTATTTGCTCATCAGGTTTGGTAGTTTCTTATTACTTTTACTAACAACACCAGTTATGATAGTATGTTCCTTAATCTTATTAGGAAAAGGAACTTTTTCAATATAAGGTTCTGGAATAATGCGATCAACAACATTAACCTCAACTTTAGATATGAGAAACAGATTCATCTTTATATGGTTCATGATAATTTTTAAAACCCTCCTTCGGCAAACCGAAATAGGAAGCAAAGGCTTTATAAAAGTTTGCAACAATTTGAGAGTCAAGACCATAAGTAGTGCTAATTTTGCGATAATCATCAGTATCCATAAAATTTTAACACACTCAAAGTCATATTTATACCTGACTCCCTACCTTTGTCATTCTCCCATCCTTCAGTGTTCTCCTGAATCCGATCAAGAAGGTCCCACTTAAACTCTTCTTTATTACGAGTGAACGATCCAGCACAAGTGGTATCCAATAGAGTTTTCTTGAAAGGAGAGTCTTGCATAAAAGTTATCAATAACAACATTACCAGGAAGCTCATGAATGGGACATTTGAGCATTAATGCCTTCAATCTCCCCCACGCTTGAGCGATACTCTCTCCATCATAGGGCCAGAAATATATATGAGGTTCCGATCCTTATGAATCTCACTTGGAGGATAGAATTTGGAGTAAAAGAGAGGTACAATTTCCTCCCATCCAAGAGAATACCCATTCTTCAGCAGTTTATACCAATGTGCAGCTTTACCAGACAGTGATAGAGAGAATAATTTCTTCTTAACTTCTCCCATCGAGATACCTGCACACTTAAATAACTCGCACAATTCATGCAGAAATAACAAATGATCTCCAGGATGGACAGTTCCATCTCCTGCATAGCGGTTATTTGTGACACGTTCAACAATTTTCATAGGAATTTTGAACGGTATTACCTGCTCATCTGGCGCCTCCTCTACTACCTTAGCAGTGGTAGTTGTTTTCCCAAATAGGAATTCAAGAGAAGACCCCTCCATAATGAGATATAGCAGCAGGCAAAAATAAAAACAGCACGTACAATAAATGTTTCCTTACCAATTCCACTTACCAATAGCGCTACACTCCCCGGCAACGGCGCCAGAAAATAGTCTTGATGACCCACAAGTATAGGGGGTGTATCGTAGTACTTTCGATAAATAAGAGTGTCGAACCCAACGAGGAGCAGAAGGTGTTGACAAGTGGTTTTGATGAAGGATTCACTGTAAATGCTCACAGACAAGTTTTTAGGAGTTTTTGATATGAAAGATAAATAAAGTACAAGTAAATAAAATGCAGTAATAATAGTTGCAGCGAGTGGCCCAATCCTTTCTACAGCAAAGGACAAGCCGGTTGTTGTACTTATAATGACCAAACGTTCTTGAGGACACACGGGAATATTGTCAAGTGCTTTCGCTTCATATAGTTGATTAATCTTCATTGTTTTGATAAGTGTTGTGTGGGTGAACCTATGCTAATGCACCGCCCTTCCTAGGACTAATACATACTTGTGATTATACCCCTTGCAAGCATCCGCAAATACAAGAAAGTAATTAAGATAAACTAACCACAGCCTTAAACTTTGAGATCCTGCTATCCCTCATGCATCGATATACCAACGGGTGTTCAGGTTTCTGTCACTCCGGCAACCCCACAATTGGCAAACGAATACACAATGCATTCCCCTAGGCCCATAAAGGTGAAGTATCATGTAGTCGACGTTCACATGACACCACTAGAAGAATAACACCACAACTTAAGCATCAAACCATTAAATATTACTCAATATAATTCACTACTAACATCAAGACTTCTCCCATGTCCTCAAGAACTAAACGAACTACTCACAAGACATCATACGGAACATGATCAGAGGTGATATAATGATGAATAACAATCTGAACATAAACCTTAATCCAATGGTTTCACCCAATAGCATCAATAACAAGAGTAATCAACACCGGGAGAGTTTCCCCTATGAAATAGACAAGATTCAACCCTAGATGTTACAGCGGAACGGAGTGCAGCGGCGATGATGATGTTGTCGGCGGTGGATGATGATGATGATGATGATGATCCCAATGAAGTCCAGCTCGATGACGGTGATGATGGCGACGATTTCCCCCTCCGGGAGGGAATTTCCCCCGGCAGATTTCTTCCTGCAGGGGAGCTTTTCGCTCTCTGGTGTTTTCCGCCCGTGGAGGCGGCGGAATATTTCGGTGATCTCCCCTGTGTGTTAGGGTTCCGAGGGGGTCAAGTACGCGAAGGGGCGAAGGCTGAGGTGGGCCTGGGCCCCACCTCACCTGTCGGCGCGGCAGAGGGACCCACCGCGCCAAGGGGTGAGTTGGGCCCACCTTGGCCCATCTTAGCTCCCCCTTTTGGCCTCCTCCGTCATCTGGTAAAATAGGAACTTCATATGTCTCCTTCGATTTATTGGTCTTCGGAAATAATGCATCTCGACGGCGCTTTTTCCAGCAGAATTCTGACTCCGGTGTTTATTTCTCCAATAATCATCAAACATGCAAAATAGGTAAAATAACATAAGTAACACTTCTAAATATGAAATATATCGATGAATAACAGTAAATTATGATATACAATAGTGATGCAAAATGGACGTATCAATCCTAGCGACGAAGACGAAGACGAAGCTGCCGTTGACGCACCGCTGCCCAAGCTCCCCAAGCCTTGGATCGCCGGAGCCCACCACGAGGCAGACGGGAAGTCTCCAACACCGTCTCCGAAGAGGCTACTGCCAACGCTGCCAGCGCCGCCGCGAAGATCTGAAGCAACCACCTCCGAATCAAACTCATCCAGATTCGCCGCCCCCGGACCTGGCCGTGCTGAACGGAGCCGAAGAAATCCACCGATTTCCGGGCTCCAGGAAGTCGTGCGCGTGACGAACGGCCTCCATGGAGTACCGTCACCGAAGGGGAACTGCACCGACACCAAAACCTGCACCGACAGCTCCTCCACCTCCCAGACGCCGCCGGTCGGAGACCCACCGAACCCTAACCTATGTACACACCGTGAGATGGGCTTCCCCCACCCTCCCATCGCCGAAGCGGCCGATTGAGAGGGAGGAACCCACGCCTCACCGGCGACGAGGAAGAGACGACGGGCGACTCTCAAAAAATCGCCATCTCTGGTTATTGTAGCGGAGGAAGGGATGATGACTTCTGGCTCGGTTATTCCATCTAGCCGGGCCATCCATTTCTTTTTATGAAAGAAAGGTAAGGGACAGAATAAAAATACAAAACTAAAGAAACAAGCATATTCACTAAGCAAAAGGAGAGAGGGGGATTTGCTCGCCAGAGTAGAAGCCGGTGAGATATAAACTAAAAAATGTCGGGCTCTGGTGGGATGGTGGCCCAAGAGCCCAGTATTAACGACGTCCGCAAGCTTCGAGCGCATCCCATCCAACTTGATCTCGTAAGCATCGACGACGTCGTCAAGCTTGAACTGGTGTTCATCGATGATGTTGGCCAATTCCCTCTTCTCTTCTTTGCGGAGATCTTCACTTATTTTTAATTTAGCTTTCAAATCATCGTTTTCTTTCACAAAAAATTCAACAATAGGGTCCATTGGAATTTCCGGTTCAACTACCTCCTAGACAAATATATATTTATGTCAAAGTTGGTCGGCATGATTGTCATAAACACGAAACGAAACAAATATATAGTTATTAACAGTCATACCACATCCGAATAATAGAGCGGACGAGAGCCGGTGGGGGTATTTGTGAAAACCATGGCACTATATATATAACAAACAATTATACAACTTATACAAAAAAAAAATAATAATTATGGAACAAAAAACATACAACAAAGATTTTTTTAAATAAAAAAGAAGGCTCACCGAGGTGGTGCCGGTCACGGGACGTCGGGGGCTATCGACGGCGGTGAGGACCAAGACGACACTAAAATCCACAAATCATAAATTAATTTGAGCTCAAAATACATAAAAAAAATGAACTACCCTAGCTTAGACATTTCATCAAACACCTAATGGGCACTACCAAAATGAAATGAGCTAAACTTGTTGGAAATGGCTAAAAATTGGCCGCCGGGTGAAAGGATTAAGTGTTTCTAACCCTTGGAGAGATGGGTGCCGTCTATCTTCACAAATCTTGGAAAGAAATGGGCTACACTTGAGCTTGGGAGAGGAAACAATGGAGATGAGCTTGGTAGTTCAAAAATGGTGGCTGGCCGGGGTGGGAGATGATATAGGCGGACCTCTAGTACCGGGCTGTACCACGACCGGGGACAAAAGGTCCAGCCTCCTGTCCACACCTGCCGCTGACAGCCTCGGTCCCGGGCTGTATCACGGCCCGGAACTAGAGGTGCCCTACGACCCGGGACCCGACCTGCGCAGCGTCAGAGCAGCCGGCCCGGTACTAGTTCCCCCTCTAGTACCGGGTCGTAAGCCACCCGGGACTAGAGCCAATATCGGCCCTCGACCAAAGGCCTTGTTTCCACTAGTGTTTCATCGCAATGAATGCGGCCATATCATCAAGTCTCCAAGTGACAAAGGACTGAGATAAGCCTGAGTGGAATCTCCATGTTGCATCATCGGTTTATTTACTGTATGCGATGCCTGCCGCGTTTATCATTGGTCTATCTATTGCAAACATGCCCTTCTGATATCAGGAACAACAATATCTAGTATGCCCAACCCAAAAAAATCTGGTATATTCATAGGCTTTTTCACTTTTAAATTGTTCAATCAACCTACTTGAAAGGCATTTTTCTTCTGTTAGCATGAGGTATATTTGTTTAGTGAATGTGTTCACCTAATCAAGCTTTGAGGTTTGTAGTTCATTTCATCTATTGTGGGCTAATACCTAAATAAACATTAGGTGTAATTGTCTACGGAGTTATCAACTGACATTGCTCCTTCTTTCACTAAAGGTTAATTAACAAAAATCAACGTAAAGGGGTTAATGTTTTAGACATTTCAACATATAAAGATTGGAATATGAGTGAATTTGCACAATAAAATAAAACATCTTATACATAAGAACGGAGGAATTAGTGTACACTACTCAACCAATTACATCAGTCTCCTACATTCATTGGAAACGCAAGCTGCATGATAAACTCTCTAAACTCGCGATCATCCTCGTCCTGGTCCCGATGTTCTTGGTACACCTCCGACGACACCTCCCTCTTGCCGACGCCCATGGTGTCTCCGCCGCGCTTGACCTGTAGCCTCGTGCCACCGGCCAACGTGCGGCCGACGCCGGCGATGCGTTCCTCGTGGAGGCCAATGTTGAGGAACAGCCTACCCTCGCTGTTGCGGCGCGGGACGTCGACGTAGCCATTCATGTCAAACACCTCCTCCACGTCGCCGGTCTCGGTGTCATACGTGAACACTTTGTGCCGGCTCGTCGCAAGCAGGACCTTCCTCTTCCCATCAGCGCCGGTGACGCTGCAGAGCGGGACGATCTCCCGCTTGGCGCTGAGCTCGTCACGAATCGGCCGCGGCAGCCTGCCCACTTCGATGCGGTAGCGCAGTGACCACGGCGGCGAGCCGTCGCGACTCCACGTGAGGAGCAGGAGCACGTCGTCCACGAGGCCGAGGAGGCCGTGGTGGACCACGGCCCAGAGGGATCCGTCGAGGTTGGTGAGGTGGCGGATGCGTCCGGCCAGCCGTGGCGGCGTGCGCACCCAGCCGAACCGCTCGGCGCCGACGGAGAGCGACATGATGGGCGCGTCGTGAGGAGGGTCCCTGGTGCTATCGTTGATGAAGCTTCGCGTATGCAGCAGCCAGTACAGCGACCGTCGATGGCAACCGGAGGCATGCCGCTGACGTGGCATGCGAAGCCCGGCGGCGCGTCACCGCCGGCGCAGGGCCGCCACCGCCATCGGCCGGATGCCGTAGGGGAGCACACCTCGCATTTCTGCCTCCCAAAGGTGTTCCTGAAGAGCCTGACCACCTTGTGCTCGCTGGTGGCCGGGTCGAAGCCCAGGCCGGTGCTCGAGAGCTCCAGAGGAAACCGCTGGCGGATCCGTGAGAATATGGGCTCTATCTCTGCCGCTGGCTCGCACGGCGGCAGGGCGACGTGCTCGCCGGTAGAGAGGTTGAAGACGTAGTACTCGGACAACCTGATATCGAAGACGAGCGTGAGGCCACGGCACGGCCTATTCCCGGACAGCACGAGGCGCTCCCCGACGAGGTCGCCCACGGTGAGCAGCTCGCGCGCGGCGGTTGCCGGCGCACCCCCGTCGACCGGAAGCGAGCACGCGTAGAATGACGTGGCGGTGCCCCGTCCTGTCGGTGAGAAGAAGACGATCTCCGGGTGGCGCGCGGCGGCGATTCTGGCCGCGTGCGCGGAGACGAAGCGGTCGGAGGTGAGGGCCGCGTGCCACTCCCTGCAGACGGCCTGGCAGCGCGCGGCGGCGGCGATCGGCAGGCGCGTCAGGATCTCGTCGACCATCAGTTCGCCGTGCAGCGGAGGCACGCCTTGCGACGGCCTGATCTTGGAACTTGCCGGCGAGGTCGCCATCGTTTGCACGGGCAGATGGATGGATTGACCTGGATTGAAGTGACGCCAATCGAGCTACGTCGATCGATGGAGCGCCCTGGTGGTACAGCCTCTGATTGTATTCGACTCGGAGGGAGTATCGTACATATAGAGCTACAGATCAGTATGGGTATTTGACTCGGAAAAGTTCGATCTCGGATTGTATTCGACTCGGTTTCGTATTCGGATTTCTACACCTCTAGTTCAAGCGTATGAAAAGGAAAAAAACGGCGTTTTGAACACGCAAACAGTCATCCTGCATGTTTGAACTCATGCATCTTTTTTTTTTGCAGGTTGAACTCACGCATCTACTATCTATGAAGTATGAACACAAGTCGAGTACTCGCTCCCTCCGTGTATGTACTTAGATTTACAAAAACTAATATTTTGAATTTCGGTTCGAGGTAGAGATATATTGTGGATGGGTAACGCCCAAATATTTCAATTTTCCAACTTTGGAGCTATTTGAAATTTCATATGACTTTTAGTCAGTTTCACAAGCAATTATAATTTGAACTACATGTGTGCTAGAATTTGGTACAAAGTTTTCCAAAAAAAATACGATGTTATACTAAAGTAACATTATATGCAATAGTCAAAGAGCGTGTCGAAATATTTAAGTCCTTTGCTCTGAATATATATGGTGGCGATTTTGACCCCATTTGCAAACAATTAAGAAAATGGCAAACAAAATGCAATCATTTATGGTGGAGTCTCTTTATATGTAAACTAGATGATACCCCGCACGTTGTTGCGGAAAAAACTAATAAATACTCGTAGAAAATATCGGTACAAACATAAAGACATTGCTATATTACCTGCGACCTCCACTGCGCATTGAAAAAACATTTCAAACATGTAAAAAAAGGGGAATTCAATTTAAATAAGTTTTTTCATCACTCGTGTGCGAAAAAAGCACTAAGTGCAATCTGAAAAGAATACACCTTTCGGAATAGCTCTGCATCTGACGTTTTGTGTCCGATACTTGTCCGACGTTTGTGCTGTGCCGTTTGATGCAGTTCCATGCAGCTAACAGACGGTGTGCTGGAAGCGTCGGACGACCGTCGGACGTAAAAAAAACGTCGTACGTATAGCAGCTCTCGGAAATTCACGTGTGGATGATCTGAATAGTCAATGAGTAATGAGTCATGCTAATGCAATGTAATGTAAGGTAGCCGGTACAAAAAATAAGTAAGGTATAGCTGCTTTATTCAAACACACGGTACCAATCAGCATGTTAGCTCCCTACTAAAATCAGCATGTTAGTCTGGCAATACTTTATAATTTTGTATTCATCTTTCCCTTGCAATGTCAAACAAAGGCAATAAAGAAATATCATTATTATTAGAATTCTATTTAGGATTTCGAATATCTAAAAACGGCCAAATTTGATAGTATGGAAAATATGAACAGACCTAGCCTTGACCAGTTATATATTCTATCCATTGTTGCTCCCAGCTCAACCAAGCTAGTCCACTCTGAAGCATGGAACCGTAGCAATCAATATAAAACGTTCATTCATAGGCTGAAACTGAAGTGAAACAGTAAACAGATTGGGCACCTATTCAAATGATTGATACCAATCCGTAGTGAACAGGGGAAATCATAAGCAAGAGAAAAAGGAAATAATACTTATAAACAAATATGTGTTTAGAAATCTTAACACAATTCATTGCACGGTTGTAAACTTGTAACCCCATGCTGAAGAAGACATGCGTGAACATGCACCGCACGTCCACACGCCAGCGATGCTCCCCATGTAGCCTCATACCCTTGCGTGAACAATGAGCTGTGAGAGATCACGGACTGGATGATCTGGAAACGCCGCACTGCTCAAAAATTGGAGTTGGGCGGTGTGGAGGAGATGGGCGACCTGGGAGGCGAGTAGCCAGGTCATGAGCACTACAATATGAAGAGACTGGATGGCGAAAGGCAGACGTCGTTTTCACGTAGTTGAACATGAAAAACTTAAAGGAGGAGATGGTGGATGAGATAACTGACGCTTAATCAATTATACATGCAAACCATTAATTTAGCAATTAGTTCGTGCTTGCAGCTAGCAATTGAGGGAAAATAAATGAAGAGTCGGAAGCAAGAAGGAAAACTGGAACGGAACACGTGGAAAATGGCTGACTTGGAATTTTTGCATCATGACATGGACCAATTAGTAGCTTGATGAGGTGAACACCTTGCATGTTGAGAGAAATACCCCTAGTGGGTGCTCCTATTTAGATAGAGAAGATACTCCCTCCGTATAGAAAAATATGTCTTGACTTTGTCTAAATCTGTATGTACCTGACATGGTTTAGTGTGTAGACACATGCAAATTTAAAGAGAGTTGAGATATCGTTTTATGGACGGAGGGAGTAATAAACTTAGATTTCAACAAATTTTGAAAAAATCTTTCACAAAATGGTCAGTTCTATATGAACATTCATACTTTCAAGTCAAATGACTAACCTTATTACAAAATTTATGGCATAGTTCATGATAATGTGCTATTTTTGCACAGAGATGTAGTACCTTACCATGCCAGACAATAGTTACAATAAGTTTTCTAAACTTTTTGTTGAAAAAATGATTTTTCATTTTCCAAAGTGTATGCGAACTGCAAATGATATGGTGCAAAATGATTTTGACGACTGCCGGCGATCGACATAGCATGCTGCCTCTATTTTCTCATCATAGAGGCCAGGTTGGAATTGTTGTTTGCCGAGGGGACCAAAAAATCGTTGTGTCATCTTCGTATAAAGAGAGTTGCAAGCTCGCCAACCTATCGGGCCTTGGTTGCAGGATTCCTAGTTGCAGAGTTTTGTTGACGAGGAAAACATAATCTCGTCCGACAGATAGAGATACCTTATACTTGTATGTTGTGGAACTCTATATGTAGATATTTATATATACAAATATAACCACACAAAACTGCAAACATGATATAGTACAACTAAGAAGCACAAAACGTCCTATATACCGATCTCCGGAGCGTGATCTCCGGAGCAGCCCTCGGGACGATGATCTGACCAAGGCTCCAATGGAATCGCGACTGTGTTTGTACCACAATACACCCGGACAATTAGAATTCATTTTTTTTGTCGTTATTGTCGCAAGCATACGACTCATCACGAAATAAAGAAATAGGAACATCGTGTGTTCCATTTTTACAAAGAACAAAAATAGTAAGAACTTCATATTTAATATATAAATAAAAATCAACTCATATGATTTTCAGTAGATATTATTTCATATGTATAGAGAGTATTCATATACTATAATATGAATTAAATAAGATATGGATCAAAGAAAGACTACTGGATCCTAAATTAATAAAATAAAGAAATGAATTTTGTTGCAGATAGTAACTTTATCACAAGTCTTTTGTAAGAGAAATGGTTAAACCCTGATTTGGTGCTCAGACTCACAAGATTCAAAGAAATGAAATCAGGTACAACATTTCCGAGTGCCAATAGCACTAAATCTGGTATGAATTGGAGTACTTAAGACACTGATCCTTACACAAGAGATCACGTAATTTAATGGATAATATCTTCCTCGCAGCAACAGATCCTCACTCCAGAGAGCACGGACTATAAGTCCAGCCGCTGATTAGTTTAATCATCAAGATCCAGGTCATAAAGCTATTAATCTTCCGGATTTGGAACCCAAAAGGCACTTACGTACCCTTCAAGACCCTCATGTTTAAGCCGTTCAAATGCAAGTTCATGCAGTTTACTCAATTCCACCGCAAGCTGAGATTCCCGGACGTTGATTGTGTAGCTACATAGAAGCTGAACAATGGCGAACGGAGGGGTGATGAAAGAGAGCGTGCTGGGGTTCAATGAACCTATAGCTTCGGAGACATTCTCTTCTATCTCTGTCTCAATTTCGTACTGGTAGATGCCCAATGAAGAATCTGAGGATTTCAGATAGTAGATGCAGTTGGCGGTGATGGATGGAAATTGGTCAGTGCTGACAGAGATGCACCTACGATAACCCACAAAGATGGCACGGTTGCCGATGCTCTTCACAGGCTTGAGCTCATCGCTGTCGGTGAAATTGTTCAGCCTGAAAACTTTCATGTGTTGCTGCAGCATAACGATAGCAAACAACTCGCCAGTAGATTCCACCAGGAATAACGCATCTCCAGTTCCGGTGAAATCAGCAAACCTTGTGCCTGATTCTTCTAGAAACATCTTGTTACCATCAATGCCGAACAGTTTCATCAAACTGAAGATCTTGTCAGCCGAAGAAGCAGGGAGAGGAGCCAACTTCCTCTGCCAATCGTCGGCGGCGCAGATACCGCCGGAGACGGCCAGACGCATCAGAACAAATGGGACTGGGCGGTGGTCTTCTTCCACATCGATATCTACCATACTGAAAGAAGTACCGTCAGGAACAGCCATGTACTACCCCCCGTAATACCCGTCCTGGAGCAAGATGAGGGTGGGTGAAGAACGCGGCTGAGAAGCCACAGACTGGCTTGGAGTCAGAGGTAACTGTGGCGTGGAAATACCCGAGAGAGCAGCAGCAGAAAAATACACAAAGGAG
This sequence comes from Poa pratensis, assembly GCA_947311845.1. Taxonomy (NCBI): domain Eukaryota; kingdom Viridiplantae; phylum Streptophyta; class Magnoliopsida; order Poales; family Poaceae; genus Poa; species Poa pratensis. The sequence continues at coordinate 9,774,258 of CAMZMU010000041.1, forward strand.
GACACAGGCGCCTTGAAGCGAATCATGTCACCGGTGAATGGGTTGAGGACGCTCGCTGCGTGAGGGGTCTTCTTGTCGGCGAGGATGAAGAAACCACCGTGGGTCGTAGCAATGACATGGTAGTTGCCCAGTAGAGGCAGTTCCCTGTGGATGACACGGCCGCTGACGGTGTTCACCAGGAGGCGCGCGTCACTCTCGAAGACCTCGTCGATGATGATCCACCCGTGAGGGCGGAAACGAAGCTCAGAGGAGTTCTTGGGGTCGTCGGTGGCGGAGCGCCATTTGGGGCAGACCGCGCGGAAGTCCATGTAGCAGTCCAGGTCGTTGGTGGACAGGAGGCAGTCGGCAATGAGTCGAGCTCGGATGGGAGGGAGGCCCATTCCGCCATGGCCGGCTGGATTGGATGTACTAGTTTCTTCCTTCCGATTATTCGAAGAAGATGGGTGATAGGGAGTTAAGTATGTGTGTGTGTGAAGTCAGAGCGGCTGCGATGGCGTCGGTTATTGCTTAGTTCGCGGGAATCGAAGAGCTTTGGGAGTTCAATGGGCGTGCACCTGCAAGTTGGCTCATGGGAAATGACAGCAGCAGGCGGCGCCGCTCGTTCAAGGTCGTCGGAATCAATGGCCTTTGCACTGAATTTAATTTGGCGAACCCGCTGATCGATCAGCCAGTCTGCGTGCAGGCAGCAAATAAAGTTGCATGCTGAATTGGTGATCAATCTGGCCGGTTAGGCACATGTTTGGAGCTCACCAAAGGCACACCATAATCGTTGTCCTCTGCTGCTCTATTCTATCGTACAAGAATAGTTTGTTACAAATTCAAAAAAGAAAAGAATAGTTTGTTACCACGTCCAGCTATTGTGGCAGACTCTGTAGCAAAACAGTTATGTAATATTGTTAGTAACTATGCAAACATTTCTTGGCTGCCAGTCGTTGACGAGGCGGCCGCGGCAACTCTATCAAACGTGTCTTTTCTCATGATTTTTATCCGTTGCTGCGGCGTGAGCAGAGATGATTAGTTCAGGAGCTGTCCGGTAGACCCGTGGTCGCAGGGACGTCGGCGTGTGATTCAAGATTGCGACCCTGAGGTAGGGATGGTGGTCCATGGATGACGGATCTGGTGTGTTCTCCCGACTTCGTTGACGAGAGGGGGGGGGGGGGGGGACCTAGGGTTGTGGCATGAGTACATGACACAACGATATGTGTCTCGCCGCACGCGGCATGCCTGGTCTTCGGCTAAAAAAAAGCCTTGATGACGATGGCGTTTTTCCGGTTCTTGCAACAATGGAGACTTTCTCCTCTTTTGTCGGCGAGTGTCTTGGAGGCGCTCATAGTGGGCGATGACGGATAATGTCGATGTGTGCAGGGATCTCCAAGTGCCATGTTTGTTATATTTTTGTACGAGGTTCTTTCTGCAAAGATGTGAGAGCAGCCGTTTCCGTCATATATAAAATGAAATACTCTCCAAAAACGATGTTGTTGGTAATTTGCCCGTCAGGATACCTTTACATTAAATGAAATGCTCTCCAAAAAAAAATACTGGAGTCATATATAGTACGCGTACATCAGCTAGGTATACTGAGTCAGGTTTGGCTCGTAATCACGAGTAAACTTTTGAGAAAAACAAGGAGACACTTCCATACTTGTTACTGACATGTTCGGGTACAGGATGGAAGATCGATCTTACTCTGATATTTTTTTTGCCGATGCACGCGTAAAAAAAAACATGAAAGAACGGAAATTGTTTGCTGTGCGCTGCAAACCGAACTGGTCTCATTGTCGGACTCGGACCAATTAAGAGAGCTTTGCTGATAGAATAAAGGACACGAACACGACGAAGCAATCAGCAATCTGAGATCGATTGTATACTTGGAGCTAGTTAGAGGCGATGAGCGGCGAGCACTACCGGACGCTGGGGCTGCAGCCCAACGCCAGCAAGAGCGACGTGAAGAACGCCTACTTCCGGCTCGCCCATCGCTACCATCCCGACCACCACGCCGATGCCGACCGTGCTGCAGCGGCCGCTGCTTTCCGCAGGGTCAAGGACGCGTACGATGTGCTCTACGATGAGGGCCGTCGCGCCGTGTACGACCGCACCATCCGTCCCTCGAGTTGGACGGCGTGGGACGGGAAATTGGAGGCGGAGATTGAATTGCTCTGGAAAGGGGCAGCAAAACTATGGGGCGACGGTGACACGTCCTTGTCCGCGGAGTGGGAGTCCGAGTGGGCGTCCCTCTGGAAACGGGTAGTACGGAACCAGCGCCAAGGCATCACCATGGATGCCACTGATTGGCAAAGGGAGATTAAAGCACTGTGGCAACGGGTAGAACTGAAACGGCAGGAGAACAAGTGGAAGGCGGAGAGGGAGGCGCAGGAGAAGAAGCGGAAGGAGGCGCGGGAGAAGGCGGAGAGGGAGGCGCGGGAGAAGGCGATGAGAGAGGCGCTGGAGAAGAAGTACAAGGAGGAGTCAGAAGCGGAGGAGAAGATGTGGAATGACAAGTGGGCGGACTGGGAGGCGCGGATGAAGAAGTTGAAGGCCGAGAGGAAGAAGAAGGGGGCAGAGTTTGAGGTGCACAAGAAGAAGTGGGAGGACGAGAGGGAGAAGCGGGAGGCCAACTTGGAGTCGTCGTGGAAAGAGATTGCGCGGGAACGGGACCGCGACGGCACCTCCTTCTCCACTGAATGGGAGGAAGAGTGGGCGTTGCTCTGGCAACGGGTGCTACGGACACGGCGCTACCCGGCACCACAGAAGGCATATACTGGAAGGCGAAATCGATGCACTCTACGAGCGGGTACAACAGAGACTGAAGGACCACGGTGGCAACACCTCCTCGAGATCGAAAGCCGAAGGCACCTCCTACTGCACGGAGAAAGACTCGGAGTTGCTCCCGGAACTGGCACGGCCACGCAGCCACGTTGGCGGTGCCTACTCCAGCTCGAGTGGCTACGGGGGCAATCAGCAGTATGGACAATTCCCCGGCGCCTCATTCTCGGCTTCAAATAGGCAAGAAAGACACACTAGTACGTCCTCATCCTCGGCTTCAAATGGGCAAGGACAACACCAGGGTACCTCCTCCTCCTTCTCGGCTTCAAATGGGCAAGGACGACATGGCGGTACCTCCTCCTGCTCCTCCTCCTCCTCCTCGGCTTCAAATGTGCACACGGCGTCTTCCTCCTCGGCTTCAGATGGGCAAGGACGACACGGTTCTACATCATCCTCCTCCACAGCTTCAAACGGCCAAGAACAAAGCGGTTCTACGTCATCCTCCTCCAAGGCTTCAAATGGCCAAGGACGACACATCGGTACTTTGTTGGGGCACGGCGGAGGTTTGAGAAGTCAGCCACCACTACGGCCGATAGCAGGTCGTGGTGCTGCGCAGTTCTTGTATTGGTAAGTTATCGACTCTCGTTGTTGCTAATTCTCTTCTCAAGGTTAATTAATCATCAACGTGACATTTTTTACTGCAGCGTCGGGGTGCTTGGAGGATCTGCGCTACTTTTTTCTGCGTGTGCCTTTGGAATGTACAAACGTTCTGCAAGACCAGAAAAAAGGGACTTAGCTCACAAGGAAATTAAAGAGATCGGAGTGGAAATTGAAGAGATCGGAGTAGTACACAGTGTGTGTGGCTGACCGATGATGGCCGCAATGTCATGATGTAGCATTAATTAAGCACACATTGGTCGACACTATTTGTCAAAATCAGTATAAATGTTTGTTATGTGGTCACTTTGAGCACTTCAGTCAACGAGTGCCAAGCCTAGCACCGAGCACGAACCTTGACTGGGGCTCCGCCACAGTAAGTCGAGACGATTAACAGGTCGGGGAGGCATCATTGCGTCGTCATTGAGCAAAGAGGTCCGACACGACACCAAGAACGTGAAGCTCACTCAACACAGCGCCAACCATCGGAGGTCTTCAGCAAACACAGCTAGAAAAGCAGCACAAGGGCATCGGCCACCGCCAACTGACGGAGCCAGACTTGCCTATCCAGTAGCAAAAGTCAAGTGTCACCACGGAAGCTTTCACAGCAGACCGAGAACAGGAAACCAAGGCAGTAGATGGCAGCACTGCGAGACAGACGCCTCGCCGCCGGGAACACCACCAAGGTAGAGCTGCAACCACCAGCAGCCATAGAAGGCAATGCAACTAGACCACGAGAGACAAGGGCATTGACGGTGGTTCATCGAAGATGAAGTCGCGGAGCACCACAGTGCTGCAACACGCCACCATGCCAGGCTGCAGCCTCTCATGCCCCAGTCAGAGAGCAGCTTGGGTTCCATCACGACGCCTTCAAGAAGGAAGAACGGCGCCTCCAGCGTCGTCATTGCTGAGCTTTCACCCGGAACCCGCGCCCTCGACCGAACCAAGCCAGAGGGTTGGGAGCACTGGACAGCTCCAGAACCATGCCTCCATAGAGGTTAGTGACACCGGGAGGCGACGCCGTGGTCTGCCCACGCATAGAGCGTGGGCACGGGTTTCCCCGTGAGCAGGCAGCAAGCTCACGAACCATACCTGACGAGATGTGCATCCGCCGTCGGTTTGCGGGCGAGCGCAAGGAAGGAGCAGCAGAGGAAGGACCAGATGTCGCTGCTGCAGCACGTCGACGGCAGCTAGGCCGTGGAGGAGGTGCAGCACGTCGACGGGGCAGCGTGGGGTGATGTGTGTGAAGTACACGTTCGTCAGGAGACCTCAAGTGTAAGGTTTTTTAACCAGACCCTAATGGCTAAATACCAACTGGGTATGCGGGTAATGGGTACCCATTGCCATCGGTATGGTGCATGACGATATTTGACAACTGCAGGAGATCGACATAACATGCTGCTGCTGCTATCTTCTCATCATACCACCACTAATAATCTAATATGCAATTCTGTACCCACATTCATAACAAGTGCCGAGTACATTTCATCAGCAAGACATGCTGCCATAGTAATTACTCCATCTATGCGTAAAACGAAATAAACAAATATGCAGAGAAAATTCTTCATCTATGCGTCGTAGTCACCACCAGCAAACTGGTTCTCTGGGAAGAACACGGCAACCGTCTCCTTCCCGCCAAACCTCCTCCCGTGCATCCCCGTCTTTGCCCTCGCCGAGCTCTCCACATCTGCGTACTCCAAAAACACCTGCAATGCAGATACAGTATCAGGATACGGACATAAGCGAACGATCCGGATCGATGAGGAATCGCGCAAAATCTAGAATCTGGAAGGACTAACCTTGCCAACTCCAGGAACTGTTGTTTTATGGTGTTCCAAATTCCAGCGGTAGTACCGCTGGGTTAAGCGGTACTACCGCTCGAGAGCTGCCGCCACCGCTACCGCCTCCGCTACCGCCAGAATGGCCGTCTGACGCGTTTGTCCGGTACCAACTGGTACCGCTAGCGGTACCGCCGCCGGTACCGCTGAGGTGGGAAGAGCCGAACCAGCCCACCCCAGCGGTACTACCGCTGGGATAAGCGGTAGTACCGCCGAGGTGGGATCGATTCCGGGTTGGACTGCAGCCGACCTAGGGTTTTATGCTTCTATATATTCCTCTTGTAAGCCGCCGTTTTGGGGTAAGCCACACATTGTAAACCCACGGCGTTTGTAACCTCACCCGATATAGTGAAGTATTGCTGGCTGGCGCCCGTGGTTTTTTCCTCTCCTTTGTTTGGAGAGGTTTTCCACGTTAAATCTCGTGTCCCCTTTGGTTTGATCGTTCCGCTCTTCGTCGTTTCTTTGCTATCGTTTTACAACAAGTGGTATCAGAGCCCTGTTTCAGATCTGTTTTCAGATTAGGGTTTTGGATGGCATCGATGAAGTTCGATCTACCGGCGCTGGACTACAAGACGAGATTTTCGCTGTGGCAGGTCAAGATGCGTGCGATCCTCGCACAGTCCAATGATCTTGACGAGGCGCTGGAGAAATTCGGCGACAAGGATGCGGCGGCATGGACCGCCGATGAGAAGCGGAAAGACCGTAAGGCTTTATCGCTTATTCAACTTCATCTATCTAATGATATTCTGCAAGAAGTACTCCAGGAGAAAACCGCAGCGGCACTGTGGGCTAAGCTGGAGTCGATCTGCATGTCCAAAGATCTCACCAGCAAGATGCATGTGAAGATGAAGTTGTTCACGCACAAGTTGCAAGAAGGTGGTTCGGTAATGAATCACTTATCGATCTTTAAGGAGATCGTTTCTGACCTAGTGTCGATGGAGGTAAAGTACGATGATGAAGATCTAGCACTTTTACTTCTATGCTCGCTGCCAAATTCCTTTGCAAATTTTCGTGATACCATACTGTTAAGCCGTGATGAACTAACCACGCGGAAGTATATGAGGCCCTGCTTGCCAGGGAAAAGATGAAAGGTATGGTACAGAAAGAGGAGACGTCGTCCTCCAAGGGCGATGCTTTGCAGGTCCGAGGGAGGCCTGAGCAGCGAGATAACCACTACCACAACAACAACAGAGACAAGAGCAAGGGTGACAGAAGTCGCTCAAAGTCCAAAGGACGAGACAAGTTCTGCAGGTATTGTAAGAAATCTAATCATGTCATTGATGATTGTTGGAAGTTGCAGAACAAGGAGAAAAGAAAAGGTACTTACCAACCGAAAAATAATGAAGGTAATAATACCGGTGAGGCTGATGTTGTTGATGGTAGTTCTGATGGCGATGCCTAGCTGTTTTAGCTGCATGTGTTTCTCGTCAGGATGAATGGATTCTAGATACTGCATGTTCTTTTCATATTTGCTGTAACAAAGATTGGTTCAGTTCTTATGAGTTAGTGCAGACTGGAGATTTCGTGCGTGTGGGGAACGACCAGCAATGCAACATTGTTGGCGTTGGTTCCGTTCAGGTCAAGACACATGACGGTATGACACGCACGTTGACGGGAGTGAAACACATACCAACCATGGCAAGAAATTTGATCTCGCTCAGTACCCTTGACTGTGACGGGTACAAGTACAAAGGAGGAAATAAACTCCTAAAGGTATCAAAAGGTTCTCTCATAGTTATGGTTGGTGATATGAATTCTGCTAAGTTATATGTTCTTAGAGGTAGCACGTTATCTGGTACTGTTGCTGCTGTTTCTCATGATGACGCTAGTAAAACTAACCTTTGGCATAAGCGTCTTGGACATATGAGTGAACTTGGTATGGCAGAATTGATCAAGAGAGACTTGCTGCAAGGATGCAGTTTGGGTAAGATGCAGTTCTGTGAACACTGCATTTTCGGTAAGCACACAAGAGTTAAGTTTAATGCTTCTGTCCACACCACCAAAGGTACACTTGATTATGTACATGCTGATGTTTGGGGGCCATCTCGTAAGCCCTCTTATGGTGGTGCTCGTTATATGCTTACCATTATTGATGATTACTCTAGAAGAGTTTGGCCTTATTTCATGAAAAATAAGGATGATACGTTTGCTGCTTTTAAAGAGTGGAAAGCTATGATTGAAAGGCAAACAGAAAGGAAGGTGAAATTACTTCGTACTGACAATGGTGGCGAATTTTGTTCGAATGCCTTTAATGATTATTGCAGGAAAGAAGGCATTGTCAGGCACCTCACCATCCCGTACACGCCTCAGCAGAATGGTGTAGCGGAGCGGATGAACAGGACCATCATCTCCAAGGCTCGCTGCATGATCTCCAACGCTCGCATGAGTAAGCGTTTTTGGGCTGAGGCGGCTGCCACCGCCTGCTACTTGATAAACAGGTCACCATCTATTCCCCTCGACAAGAAAACTCCCATCGAGGTATGGTCAGGTACTCCTGCTGATTATTCACAACTTAAAGTTTTCGGCTGCACTGCTTATGCTCATGTTGATAATGGAAAGTTAGAGCCGAGAGCTATTAAGTGTGTGTTCATTGGTTATGGTTCGGGTGTAAAAGGATACAAGTTGTGGAATCCCGAAACTAAAAAGGCTTTTATGAGCAGGAGTGTTGTTTTCAATGAATCTGTTATGTACTTTGATAAGTTGTCCTCAGATGTTTTGCCAGATTTTTCTGAGGAGCAGGTTCGTGTCGAGGTGGAGCACTCTGTTGAAAATGAAAATGTCACTGTTGACAATGATGGTGCTGCTACTTCAGATGATTCTGATCCTGATTCTGCTGGTTCTGATGATTCTGTTTCTTCTGATTCTGATAATGATAATGTTCAGAACTCACCCCCTGTTTTGCAGCCACAACAGTCTATTGCTGCTCGTAGGAACAGGAGGAATTGTGGTCCTCGACCACGTTTAATTGAAGAGTGTAACATTGTTGATTATGCTCTGAGTTGTGCAGAACAGGTGGAGCACGGACATGAGCCGTCCACCTATACTGAAGCTATTGGTTCCGGTGACCGCGAGAAGTGGCTTGCTGCTATGCAAGAAGAAATGCAGTCACTCGATAAGAATGGCACATGGGAAGTTGTGCGCTTGCCTAAGAAAAAGAAGGCAGTCCGCTGTAAGTGGATCTTCAAGAGAAAGGAGGGTTTATCTCCTAGCGAGCCTCCGAGGTTTAAGGCAAGGTTAGTTGCAAAAGGCTTCAGTCAAATTCCAGGTGTGGATTATAATGATGTTTTCTCTCCAGTTGTTAAGCATAGTTCAATTCGTACATTTTTGGTATTGTTGCTATGCGTGATCTTGAGCTTGAGCAGTTAGATGTAAAGACTGCGTTTCTGCATGGAGAGTTGGAGGAGGAGATATACATGGACCAGCCAGAAGGGTTCATAGTGCCTGGTAAGGAGGATCTTGTGTGTAAGTTGAAAAGGTCCTTGTACGGTTTGAAACAATCTCCTCGTCAGTGGTATAAAAGGTTTGATTCTTTTATGTTGTCACATGGCTTTAAGAGGTCTGAATTTGATAGCTGTGTGTACATTAAGTTTGTTAATGGATCACCTATATACCTGTTATTATATGTTGATGATATGTTGATTGCTGCCAAGAGCAAGAAAGATATCGCTGCTCTCAAGTCACAGTTGAGTAGCGAGTTTGAGATGAAGGATCTTGGTGCTGCTAAGAAAATTCTAGGTATGGAGATTACCCGTGACAGAAATTCTGGTTTGTTGTTTCTTAGTCAGCAAAATTACATTAAGAAAGTTCTTCATCGTTTTAACATGCATGATGCAAAGTCTGTTAGTACTCCTATTGCTCCTCACTTTAAATTGTCAGCTGAACAATGTCCTAGTACGGATGAGGATTTTGAGTACATGTCTAGAGTTCCATATTCTAGTGCTGTTGGTTCTTTAATGTATGCCATGGTTTGCTCACGTCCAGATTTATCATATGCTATGAGTTTGGTTAGTAGATATATGGCTAATCCTGGTAAAGAACATTGGAAGGCTGTTCAGTGGATTTTCAGGTACCTTCGTGGCACATCCAATGCTTGCCTCAAGTTCGGCAAGACTGATGAGGGACTCGTAGGCTATGTGGATTCAGATTTTGCTGCCGATTTGGATAAGAGGAGATCCCTCACAGGTTATGTGTTCACGCTTGGTGGTTGTGCCGTGAGTTGGAGGGCAACGTTACAATCTGTTGTTGCCCAGTCTACCACTGAAGCAGAGTACATGGCTATTGCTGAAGCATGTAAAGAATCGGTTTGGCTGAAAGGTTTGTTTGCTGAGCTTTGTGGAGATGATACTTGCATTAACCTGTTTTGTGATAGTCAGAGTGCTATTTACCTTACTAAGGATCAGATGTTCCATGAGAGAACAAAGCACATTGACGTCAAATACCATTATGTGCGTGATGTTGTTGCAAAAGGTAAACTTAAGGTATGCAAGATAAGTACTCATGATAATCCTGCTGATATGATGACAAAGCCAGTTCCTGTTACTAAGTTCGAGCTTTGCTCGGGCTTAGTTGGTATCACTGTCTAGCCCAAGAGGCTATTTGGCGCCGAAGGTGTTTCTTTGTTGTTTTCAGGGTGAAGGTTCTCTTTCATGCTACAAGATGGAATTTGTCTCAAGGTGGAGTGTTGTTTTATGGTGTTCCAAATTCCAGCGGTAGTACCGCTGGGTTAAGCGGTACTACCGCTCGAGAGCTGCCGCCACCGCTACCGCCTCCGCTACCGCCAGAATGGCCGTCTGACGCGTTTGTCCGGTACCAACTGGTACCGCTGGCGGTACCGCCGCCGGTACCGCTGAGGTGGGAAGAGCCGAACCAGCCCACCCCAGCGGTACTACCGCTGGGATAAGCGGTAGTACCGCGAGGTGGGATCGATTCCGGGTTGGACTGCAGCCGACCTAGGGTTTTATGCTTCTATATATTCCTCTTGTAAGCCGCCGTTTTGGGGTAAGCCACACATTGTAAACCCACGGCGTTTGTAACCTCACCCGATATAGTGAAGTATTGCTGGCTGGCGCCCGTGGTTTTTTCCTCTCTTTTACAACTGGAACTAGATCACCGCTAGGGAGGGTCGTGGGATCACAGCTTGCACCAGGTTACCTGTTCCAAGTTGATCAGTCAGAAAGACATGTTGTGCCTAAGCAATACCTGCTATTGACTATGCAGTTGGACTTATTAGTCGGGGCATGACAAATCAAGGTGAAGCTCACCGGATCATATGAAGTGACTTTTTCAGGTTTCTCGAAGGAGCTTATGCATTTGGAAATGCAAATCATGTATCGAGTGACTATACGATACAGCCAAGCGCGAAGGTACATGTATCCTGCAAGTTAGCGGGCATGGCGATGCTCCTCTCGTGAGTTGGAGGAAAGATTTGTTGGGTATCTTTGTCACGTGGGCTTTTAAGGAGGTTGACCTTTAAATCCTTTCACATTACCATCTCATAGCGAGTTCAAATATGTAGACTTGTAGAGGCACTTACGTAATATTATATTAACACGATTTCAGCCTGTTCATGTATCACAATCTCAGTCTGTTCATGTTTCATATTCTCAGGCAATCTCTACAGAGACAGTTCCAGGTTGAAGTGGTGCCTTTTTGTCAGTAACAATAAAAAACAAGTGGTCCTGAAGAAGGGCAGTAGTAGTGCACTTTTTAGAAGAGTTCCTTAAATTTTGTTAAAAATACAGTGTGTTCAACTGAATTTCTAGTTATTTTGTAAGACTCTGCTGTGATGTACTCAACTTCTTATGAAATGATGTGTTGCACTGAATTTCTAGCTATTTTGGTATCTTTTTTTTGCTGTGTGAAATGCTGTTAATATTATGAACAGAAATGCTGTCAATATTGTGGACAGGAAAGCTACCAGTTTTGGCTATCAAATTGCATCTTTGTACATTTTGAAAATTTAACTAAAATGTTGTAAAAAGAGGCAACATATTTATATCAATATTTCTACCAAATGTTGTTGCTTTTCTACCAGTATTGCTTTGATGGTTATTGATCTGTACACTGATGCAGGATGAAAATCGATCCGAACTCACATGTCAAGTGCCAAGAATGCAACACCTATCTGAATTTCTAGGCGCGCACGTATATGTTATAAGTGAATATGTACATGTATAATGCACGTGGTCTAGGATTTGCTTACACACATCGAGCATCTCATGTTATAACTCTGCTTCCATATCAATTTCTGGAAACTCACTGCTTCGATTCATCAGATCGGCATAAATTCAGTTGAGACGTATATGAATATGTACATGTAATCATGTATACAGTTGCGGTAGTTCTCTCTTTTTTGGTACAAGGGGGGAGGCACAAAGTGCCCCATTCATTCAGCTCAAAAGCAGAGCACATTGAGGATTACAAAACCCAAAGATTGCAACTGATCTAGAGTCGAAAGAATTGGGCAAGCAGAGGTACTATGAGCTGAGTTCCCGCAAGAACTGGTAGGCTCAAATCGTCTAGACCTTTTTGTCTGATGAGCACAATTATGAGCAACTCCATTATAACTTCTAGAGATGTGAAAGATTTTGTTCTTAAGAGGAGCTACAAACTACTGAAATTGGAGTATGTGATGACGAATCTCCCATTGCATTAGATGGCTTTCCGTTGATTCCGCAGCAACAACACGAGTCAAAATGAGTAAATCTGTTAAGAAGTTGGGCTCGGAGATGTTAAGGAGTTGTGCCATTTTTCCAGCCAGAGAAGAGTAAGAGATTCCGCCATTAGAGGAGATGACACTTGCTTAGCAACGGCCTGCACAAAGACATCTGTTACATGATCTTAGTTCTTGACACCTAGAGGGAGTGAAAGGATCGGTATGACACCTAGAGGGGGGGGTGAATAGGTGCTACTCCAAATTTTAGTTCTTTTTCAATTTAGGCTTGACACAAAGGTAAATTCTCTAGATATGCAACTACAGTGAATTTTACCTATATGACAAGCTAGCAACTAAGCACGATATACAAAGTAAGTGCGATAAGTAAGGATAGAAGTAACCGAAGTGAAAGCACACGGAGACACGGATGTAATCCCGAGTTCCTGCTTGTTAAAGAAAACAGTTACAATTGAAGAAAAAAATCAACTCAAAGTTAACAGATTCTTACAAATACATATAAAGTAAAGATGAATCTCAACATTTTTTACAAGCCATTCATTACGTCCCTCAGATAAATGGACAAATAGCATAGGCCCAACATCTTTTGCAAGAACAATATGGCTGGATAGACCCAAGTTGTTGGTATGCTAAGAGAATCCAGTATCTTGTCTTTTGTCCATAGTATCATATCACAAGAAAGGTTATTATACACCATAGCCGTAAAACATGAGGTTATTACGGTTGTGTATGCACAAGATTTTGCTTTGGTACTGTCAATCGTCATGACCTTAATTAGCGGTAGCTAGGCGTGGCCCCACCCTGGGCCGCGCCGAGGGGTCGCTTGGGGGTTGTGGCCCCTGGCGCTGATCTTTGGTCTCCGGCCTTCTCTCGTGATATAAAAAATCTTCATAAATTATTGTCCAATTTTGAGAATATTTTTAACAGTGTTTCTGAAATAAAAAGACAACAGAAAATAGCAACTAACACTGGGCATCTTGTGAAAGTGCATGTGTTCCCCCATGCGTGGTTTTGGTAATTAATGACAATCCTTATGGACTAATGGTTGCATTGAGATATACTTGTAGATCTTGTCCATAGGAAATGGTTGGAGTTCATGTGTTGGACTCTAAAAGATTACATGATGATCAATGCTCTACTCAAGGGTTTATATGAAGAATGGTCATGTGTAGAGAAGGTGAAGTGCAAGCTCAATATGATCCATCTCGAAAGATATCATTTGATTGAATCTTGCAAAGGAGACATGAAGACGGAGCTTAGCGAGGCTCTCCCATAATGGATTATGGGGGAGCATTTGGAGAAGCCCTCATCAAGCATGTGCTAGCGAGCACAATCAAGAAAGGTGTTCCAACTTGAGAGAGTCAAGATCGTCATCATCGAGCTCAAGTGGAATGCGCAAGGCAAAGGTATGATCTGATAAGTTTTCCATTTTACCGGTCTCATGTTGTTAGTGGAAGACCGGGTTTTAGGATAGACGGCGTACTATCAAGAGGGCTCTCAAGTGAGTAACTTGATCGCATCTTTGTGGAGAGCTCAAACCTTTGCATACTTGGCATTTCATCTTTCTTGGTTCTTTTGTGGTTTTTCTCCTTGTTGGGGTTTGGTGCTTGTCGTGATCTTCATGTCAAGACCAAGTTCTTCGAAAACGGATTTCATATGGAAAACTTGTTGCGTTTTCGTGTTGGAAATATTATCGGTTTATCCCTGAGGAGAGTTCCACACACTCCTATGTGTGTCAACTCGACTCTATTTATGGTTCTTAATATTTCCAACAAAGTTGGTTTCATTGCATTTGGATTTTTCTATATTTAGTTATGATTTTCTGAAGTTGTTTCCTGCGCGGGCCAGCCTCCCGCCCGGCCCAGGCCGGCTGCCAGGCCGGTCGCATCGGGTCCCTGCCCAGCCTCCCGCCCGGCCCAGGCCGGCTGCCAGGCCGGCGGCCTCGCGTGCCTAGCCAGCCACAGGCCGGCCCAGGCCGGCTGCCAGGCGGCAGCATTGGCTGCCTGGCCAGCCGCAGCCCGGCCCAGGCTGGCTGCCAGGCCAGCTCGCCCCAGCCTCGCTGGCCAAGGCCCGAACGGCCAGGTCGCCCGCGCTCGCGTGCGTTGCTCGCTGCGCTCGCTCGCTCGGTCGACTGCCTCGGTCGCTGGCTCGTTCGCTGCCCAGCTCGCCAGCTGGCCCAGGCCGGCTACCAGGCCGGGCCAGCTCGGCCAGCTTCGTTTTCATCCAACGACTAGTTTTTCCAGTGCATATAAAAAGCACTTCTTCCCCATTTGACACACAGCACTTAAGCAAGTTTTCTCCTACCTCTCTCCTCCATTGTTGCTCTTTGGGAAGCTTGCTTTTCCTCTCAATCCCTCCCATGGTTCTTGCTCATATTTGAGGGATAGTGAGAGGTGATCTTGATCTACGTTTTCACCGATCGATTTCTCCTCTAAGTGAGGGAAACCTTGTAGATCTTGATCTTGGAGTTCTTGGTGCATCTCTTCTTTGTTCTTCCTCTCTTATTCCCCATAAGCATTTGTTGCTTTGTTGGAATTTGAGAGTGAAGGATTTGAGCACTTGTGCTCTTGCCATTTGCTTTGTGTATCGGTGTGCTCTCCACGAGGATTCGTGGAAGTTGAAAGTTTGTGAGCTTGTTACTCTTGGGTTCTTGGACCCTAGACGTATTTGTGGTGGTTGGACCTTTGTGGTCACTTGTAAAGCCATTCGGGAGCCCCCAATCTCTTTGTGGGTTGTGCCCCGGATTGTTGTTGAAAGGCTCCGGATTCCGCCTCGAAGGATTCCGATAGTGGAAGGTGAACCAAACCTTTGTGGTGCGGTTCATCGGAGAATAGGGTGAGCCTTTGTGGCGTTGAGATCGACCTTTGTGGTGCCTCACACCTCTCCAACGAGACGTACTCTCTTAACAAGGAGGAACTCGGGAATACATCATCGTCTCCGCGTGCCTCGGTTATTTCTATACCCGAGCTATTTACTTATGCAATTTACATTGTGATAGTCTTCGTGCTTGAAGTATTCTATATAGCTATCACCTTGTTGTTTGTCTTGCTTAGCATAAGTTGTTTGTGCACATAGGTGAGCCTAGTTTATTTAGATTGTCGGCTTGTTATTTTAAACACCTAGTTTTATTCCGCAATTAGCAAGCCTAAACCGGAAAAGTTTTAA
This sequence comes from Poa pratensis, assembly GCA_947311845.1. NCBI lineage: Eukaryota > Viridiplantae > Streptophyta > Magnoliopsida > Poales > Poaceae > Poa > Poa pratensis. Next base: position 9,789,354 of record CAMZMU010000041.1, read on the forward strand.
TCGGCTATTCACCCCCCCCCCCCTCTAGGCGACATCATTGTCCTTTCATCTTGTTCATAGACTAGTCCTCTTGTTAATAGGTTTGTCCAAAAAATGTCATAAATTGATACATAATTATAATAAAAACATGTAGCATTGATATAAAACAAGAATGGAACAATAAAAAAATTATAAATACATTTAATCATGACAGGGTGAAAACCTAAGATCTTCGATCAAACTGTATGTCATGCCATAAAAAACATGTGGCAGGAAACAAAACATTTAGGACAAAAGGCGAAAATGAAAACTTTGGTGGAAATTTGGGGAGAAAAGGTGTGCATTGTCCTATGAAATATTTGGTATTTAAATTTACACAGGAAAAATATAGACTCACATGTCCGGGGTGGGTGTGCCACCAATATCATAACATTAAACTTGCGCAGTTGTTATTTAGGAATATTAATCGGTGAATTCGTATTGAAAATTAATTACTTATGATTATGATGATGTACTATGTGAATTTCATATTAACAATAGCATAATTCTATGCCATGCCACTAAAAATAAACAAATCACTTAGGAAGTTCAAGAAAAAGATGTGATTTTTGCTATGAAATATTGTATTTGGTATTTACGTACGAACGAGAAGTTTACACGTGCAGAATATAGACTCCACATCTTGGGTGCAGATGTTATCTTTCATTTTTACATGAACCGTTTGCTTTATTACATACGTCAAATATGTGGAGCAGCTAAATGACTGTCAACAAAGATTTTACAAACTTAGGCATACATCATAACGCCAGTTCATGCTATCACCTGGAGCCATACGAGATCCATGTGAGCCACTGAATTACAAATCTGCTTACACGACACAAACTTTCTAATCCAAGAATTTGACGAGCAAGAGCAAATTAGTCTCTCAAGAAGAGAACCATGCATGACGCGCGGAGTCGTACTCAGTAGAAGTGATCCGTGTCGAGGATGACACGTCTCAACCCTGCTAACTGGAGGATACCCCGGAGGCACGCCGTCGTTTTTTTACAATATACACAATTTAAAAGAAAAAATAGCTGATAAATCCTTATAAATACATATAAACTAAGATTACTCATCACCAAACACAAGAAAAACATATACTACTCAAATTGAAAAAATCATCTAAAAGTTTTCCAATCCTTAGAAATACATATATAATAAGGATGACTCAAACATCTAGTGCGAGCTGTCTATTAGGCCACTCAATAACATGGGCAAATACCATAGGCGCACCATCTTCGACAAGCTATTTTTAATGTGTCTCAAATAAATGACAAATATCATATGCCCGTATATAAGATGACTTTCTAGACTATTTGCTTCCAGAGAACTCTTCAATCCAACATGGGGTGTATGGAAAAGCCTTGATCGACTCCTGTTCATTAGCTAAACGTTTGAAACTCGTATATTCCTTTGGGTATATGTTTCCTAATTCTTCAATCTTCGAGCCATTTAAATGATATGCAAGACATGTCTGCTGTGATGCACTCAAGAAGACAATCTCTTTATATGGGTGAATCCCAAGTAACTCAAATCATCAATAATTGCTTTCCTGTCTTTTAAGTAAGTTTGATCAACAATGTCTTTGTCTTGAACATCCTCGTCAGAGTTCCATTCAAGTATCTCTTCCGTTGTTCCTTTCTTGTTGTCTTCTGAAAACCTAGTGGCACGGAATAGATTGTAGTTAATATCTTCTAAGATCCATTTTGCTTGTCCACAAAACCAGTGATGTGGTAGCATGGTCTTAAGGTCTTTGTCATCCTTCAGTATCCACTTCATCTGACCACACGATTCATCAAGGATCCAAACTCGCAGCCAACATATCTTCTCTAGCCAGCGCAATAGTGCTCCACTTTAAGACCCATTGGAGGTTTAATTACACTGTATGTATTGTTAGATAATGATACTCTGTAAAAATCAAATCATTGGTCAGAATATATTAAAAAAGCAGTAAGAGAAAAGGCTAATCAAATAATAAACATAGACCCCTTGAAAAAATATTAAACATAGTAAGTACGTACCTCATAACGAAATTAGTTTCACACTCTATGTAAAGTGCTCCTCGAAAATAGGCGGCAGAGCATTCATCGTAGTCCGCTCGCATCTCACTGAAGGTCCCAGCGGCCTCCCCTTCTCGAACGAAATACTTCTCCTCCCAACAACCTGACTTTGATGAGAAAACGTACATTTTGCACAGGGACGGCGGCCATTCCGATTCCTCCATTGAGGGGTCTGCCTCCTCTCCACGATGATAGACACGGGCCGGAGCGGGGATCTTATATACCTCATAGTAAGGTGATTCCATCGGATCATAGACTAGGTGCGTACTGTACGTCACATTCCCTTCACCGTCCTTAGCCGGGCATGTTGGCAGAGTATTCCACCATCGAGTGGCAGGATTAACAATGTTGTTATTGTAAAGTAAGAGCAGGCCGTTGCAGTGATCTCTGATACTGGTGAAATCTTCTTCCCGGTGACCGCGGTCATAGTGGTGGTGGGCGTAATGGGGGCCGCGGCTGGCTGAGGGTACAAAGCTGATGTCGCCGCTGACCGCGCGGACACCGGCCGCGGAAGAGGACGGGCGGGCGAGGAATTCGGGGTACTTGTGCTCGTCGTAGTGAACAAAGAGTCCGGCGAGCGAGAGCGGGAGCAGGTCGGCGCGCAGGAGGCGGCGGTCGTCGACGGTGTCGCGCCAGGCCTTGCAGACGCAGCGGGAGGCGGCGAGCGAGCGCGGCGAGGCGACGCGGCTCAGGATGTCAGCGAGCACGTCTCCCGGCAGGCGTGCCCCCTGGTCGTCCAGCTCTTCCTCCTGCATGTCGTCGTCTCCGCGAGCAGCCGTCGTGTCGGGAGGCTTCAGCGGCTGGTGCTCGTCGCCGGCCATCGCTTCGCCGCGAGAACGATCTGCGGCCGGGAGGACCTTCGACTTCGATTTCGAGTTTGGCGATTCTCAGACTTCTTTTGAGGTTAAGCGACAGGTCACAGGGACATGGTTTCAAATTTCAGTTTCAGTAAAATTTCGGTCCCTACTGAAATCACTGAAATTCAGTGAATTTCAGTCATTTCGGTTTTCGTTTCGGCCAAATGACCGAAATTTTGTTTTAAAATTCATTTAAATATTAAAAAAGTATTTAAATATTTTAAATATTTTTTGGATTCTTGTGTAGTACAGAAAGAACTGAAATATTTTGACCGAAAGGTAATTATTTCAGTATCTACTGAAATCACTGAAATTCAGTGAATTTCGATGAAATCTCACTGAATTTGAAAACCATGCACAGGGAACGATCTTCCGACTTCGGGTGAACGATCTTCCGACTTCGGGTCGAGAAAAGTACTCCGCTTCGGTTTGGGCCTTCTCACTAAAACGAAACCTGTACATGCTCGGGGCTATCAGCCCATGACCGACGTGGGCACTCTCGTGAGATTTTCATTTTTATTTCTAGTAGTTCCGTACTATAAGATTTTTGTGTGATCTGGAACACGTGGAAAATTGTATCAACGCAAAAGCTTTCCTCTATTTCTTATAACAACGATTTAATTTTCTTATCAATCAAGGAGGTGAGCTGAACCGAGTGTTTACAGTTTTGCAGATGCGGCTTATTCTATTATGAAAAATAGAGTGTTCTTGCAATAGAACTTACAATTTCCATCTATTTTGGTCGAGTATTCTTGCAATCAGACTTACCACTTCATCTATTTTCGACAAAATCAGTGGTTTAAGGTTAGTAAACCCTATTAATAAGAGCGTAAAGACTTGCATTCTATAATATAAATTAAAAATAAATCTAAAAGTCTTTACTATTTATCCATTATAATTTCATCATTTATAGAAACAAACCTTTACAAATTTTGTTCATTTTATTGAAATAATTTTCAAAGTTTAAAGGAGAAACTAATTAGAAAAAGGTTCTACATTGCAACTTATAAAAGAGTGAGTTTTTCATGAGCAAACGAGGCGTGCATTGCACACTCTCAAGGTGCTGGTGCGCGGGAACAACCTGGGTAAGGAGGCCGTAAAAAATGAGTAATTCAAAGGAAAAATGCCAATATGATTTGCCAGGGCATTGGGGGATGAACTTAAATTTTGTGTGTGTTGTGAAGTTTAACTATCAAAAATCGAACGTACTAAGTATAATAACAATGTTCGTTTCCATTTCTGGTGGGGAGAGTACCGGGAATCGCGTCACCGATGTTCGGTACATGTTGATAATACCTCGCCAGTTGCCGAAGTGCCAACTTATGCTTCCAGGTTTTTTTGGATATCAATTAATTGAAGTCACTCGCGGTTAGAGATGCAAATAAGTCAGCATTAGATACCCTCCGCTTGTACTTAGTTCACGTAAATGAACCAAAATTTAAAAATCATCTCACTTTTTTAATCACTAATTCATTTATTTTCTCTCTCATTCTCTAAATGTACTTAGACGCACCGAGGATTAAGCAAAGAACCAAGAATTTAATTTACAGAGCTAAATCAAAGTGGTATAAGACAACTTTAAGCAACGGGCTTTCACTAATCAATTATAAAAAAATTAGATTAAAAGGGGTTTCCCCCTGTTCCATTTTCATGAAATGAAACAGAGTGCAAGCACTCGAGTACAAGTTTACAGCATCCGGGAACTGCTACTTATTACAGAAACCAGGGGTATCCGAAGTTTTCACAACCACCATCACAGAGAAAAGGAACTAAGCAGTAAGGGAGACCCAGACGCCAAGTGACGCTCTTCGAAGTGAAGGTGATCAGAGCTTCAGGTCCAAGCGATCCTTAGGAGCTCTCCACGGGTGCGCTCCAACACCCTAATGCAGCGATCCATCAGCGTGGAGGACTTGAAGAGAGGCTTCCAGTGATGAAGCAGTTTGACCACCAGGTCCCATACCATCTTCATGCTTGACCAGGCAGCACCCTGAAAACACATAGCATTGCGTAAGTTCAGATGGCCCATAGCAAAGCATTAGAGAGAGTGTTCGAAATGTCTTGTTTTCCAGAGGACCAAGTCCCGCATAGGGATCCCAGGTCAGTGATAATTTATTTGCATGTTAGTAATATCAGCAATGACACACCAACAATTTCTGGCTACCACAAAGTCAAAAAAATAGGTGGTGCTATGACTCAAGTTCAGAGCAAAATACACAAGTAGGGTCAGCCACAGGGCGACGTTTCAGCAAATTATCACGGGTTAACAGTTTGTTGTGGATGAGAAGCCCGAGAAAGATTTGCACACGAACCGGAGCAGCAATGTTCCAGATTTTGTGTGCATTCTCAGGAGCAACACCACCAAAATTCAATATAGAATAAAAAGAAGAAGATGTATAAACACCATCTGGGGTGCGCATCCAACTGGGAGAGTCGGGGAGTGAAGACAGAGTTAAATTTCCCACAATCCCAAGTAGCTCAAGCCACATGTTCATCAAAACCTGATCAACACATCTATTAAAGGTAAATTTCAGGTTGGATCCGTCCCAAGCTTGAGCAACAGTAATGTCTTTTTCATTTATGATTTGAAAGATATCATAGAAAGAGGTTGCTAGGTGATGACCCACAAGTATAGGGGGTGTATCGTAGTACTTTCGATAAATAAGAGTGTCGAACCCAACGAGGAGCAGAAGGTGTTGACAAGTGGTTTTGATGAAGGATTCACTGTAAATGCTCACAGACAAGTTTTTAGGAGTTTTTGATATGACAGATAAATAAAGTACAAGTAAATAAAATGCAGTAATAATAGTTGCAGCGAGTGGCCAAATCCTTTCTACAGCAAAGGACAAGCCGGTTGTTGTACTTATAATGACCAAACGTTTTTAGGACACACGGGAATATTGTCAAGTGCTTTCGCTTCATATAGTTGGTTTTTCTTCATTGTTTTGATAAGTGTTGTGTGGGTGAACCTATGCTAATGCACCGCCCTTTCTAGGACTAATACATACTTATGATTATACCCTTGCAAGCATCCGCAAATACAAGAAAGTAATTAAGATAAACTAACCACAGCCTTAAACTTTGAGATCCTGCTATCCCTCATGCATCGATATACCAACGGGTGTTCAGGTTTCTGTCACTCCGACAACCCCTCAATTGGCAAACGAATACACAATGCATTCCCTAGGCCCATAAAGGTGAAGTATCATGTAGTCGACGTTCACATGACACCACTAGAAGAATAACACCACAACTTAAGCATCAAACCATAAATATTACTCAACATAATTCACTACTAACATCAAGACTTCTCCCATGTACTCAAGAACTAAACGAACTACTCACAAGACATCATATGGAACATGATCAGAGGTGATATGATGATGAATAACAATCTGGACATAAATCTTAATCCAATGGTTTCACCCAATAGCATCAATAACAAGGAGTAATTAACACCGGGAGATTTCCCCTATGGAATAGACAAGATTCAACCCTAGATGTTACAGCGGAACGGAGTGCAGCGGCGGTGATGACGGTGTCGGCGGTGGAGATGATGATGATGATGATGATCCCAATGAAGTCCAGCTCGATGACGGTGACGATGGCGTCGATTTCCCCCTCCGGGAGGGAATTTCCCCCGGCAGATTTCTTCCTGTAGGGGAGCTTTTCGCTCTATGGTGTTTTCCGCCCCGTGGAGGCGGCGGAATATTTCGGTGCTCCTCCCTTATGTGTTAGGGTTCCGAGGGGGTCAAGTACGCGAAGGGGCGACGGCTGGGATGGGCCTGGGCCCCCAAACCACCTGGCGGCGCGGCAGGGGGACCCACCACGCCAAGGGGTGAGGAGGGCCCACCATGGCCCATCTCAGCTCCCCCTTTTGGCCTCCTCCATCATCTGGTAAAATAGGAACTTCGGTATGTCTCCTTCGATTTATTGATCTTCGGAAATAATGCATCTCGACGGCACTTTTTCCAGCAGAATTCTGACTCCGGTGTCCATTTCTCCAATAATCATCAAACATGCAAAACAGGTAAAATAACATAAGTAACACTTCTAAATATGAAATATATCGATGAATAACAGTAAATTATGATATAAAATAGTGATGAAAAATGGACGTATCACTAGGCAACAATTGCCATACCAGATGTCGAGCCAGAATTTCACTTGGGTGCCAGATTCAATTTACCAACGGTAGCCCATTTTGCAAGCTCTTGCTGCCCAAGTAAAATATTTCCAGAAAGGGGAACAAGATAGATCAGAACCCCAGAAAATGTTCAGAGAAGAATTGTTGTATTTGAAGTCGACGATTTTCTTCCAAAGTTGATTATTTGCTGCAAAGTATCTTTTAACCCAAGAAGCCATAAGGCTAAGATTGAAATCCTGAATATTATGTATCCCAAGGCCCCCAAAATTCTTCTCCTGGGAGATGAGCTCCCATTTGGCCAGATGATATTTGTGGTTGTCATCAGTATTACCCCAAAAATAGTGTGCCATTTGAGAGTTGATCATTTTGATGGCCCATTTGGGGGAAACAAATGATAGAGAGGAGGTAAGTGGGAATACTAGAAATGCAAATTTTAGGAGGGCCAACTTCTTTCCATAGGAAAGGAGTTTCCCTCTCCAGCCGGAGAGTTTTGAAATAATCTTGTCTATTATAGGTTGAAGGTCTTCTTTTCTCAGCGTTTTGTAGTGCATAGGCACACCGAGGTATTTAAAGGGAAAGTCTCCAAGTTTGCAATAGAAAATAGCAGCGAAGAAATTCACTTTTTCTGGGGACATGTTAAGAGTCATGAGGTCAGTTTTGTGGTAGTTAATACGGAGCCCAGACATTGCTTCAAAACAGGAAAGAATCCATTTCAAATAACGGGCACCGTTTTCATCTTCCTTAAGGAAGAGGATGGTGTCGTCCACGTACTGGAGTCTAATAATACCTCCAGGGCAGACAGAAGGAAGAATACCAGAAATCAAATTGTTATGAGCAGCTTTTCCAGGCATCTTAGAAAAGACATCACCCACTAGATTAAACAGAATGGGGGACATGGGATCCCCTTGTTTGAGCCCTTTACCAGCAACGATATAGGGCCCAGTCTCATCATTAACTCTGATGCTCATGGTGCTGTTGTAAAGAATTTTTTTGATCCACCCAACAAATTTAGTTCCAAATCCTCTAGAGATCAGCATTTCCTCAAGGAAATCCCAATTAACTCTATCATACGCTTTTTCATAGTCGACTTTTAAAACAAGAGCAGGGTCTCTAGATCGTTTGATCTCATGGAGGAGCTCGTGGGCAGCTACCACACTCTCCAAAATAAATCTGCCTTTGAGAAATGCAGTTTGGTTCGGAGAAATCAAACGATCTGCAACCGGCGAAAGCTTGTTGGTTAAAGCCTTAGAAATGATTTTAATACAGCAATTACCCAAGGAAATGGGACGAATTTTTTTGATGTCAGTAGCATTTGCTTCCTTAGGAATCAAGGTAACAATGGAAAGATTGAGTCTCTCAAGGAAGAGAACCGTTTTCGAAATCAGTCACCACGGCCATAAAGTCCTTAATCAATTATAATTGTATTTACTATCATTCGGCAATAGATTAGAATGACAAACATGTGGTGCATTGAAGATCTAGATGGACCTATTCACACTAGCAGCAACCTGTGCATGCTCATGGGCCATATTCGCACCTCTCCGAAAATGCTCAAACTTGAGGTCCTAAAGCTCGGTCGCAAGTACACTGCAATATGTTGCCAAATAAATAGCAGAAAATTTCATAAGTAATTAATCAACCAATGAAGCTACGAGAAACAATCATTTCGTGCCTTCACAGAGAGATTTCGCTTTAACTGTTTTTCGGCTGCATATCTGCAGCAGCGAGGAGCTCAGTGGCAGAGCTCGCTGACTTTCATTCCTTTGCAGATTGCAATAGATGGAATTTCAGGAGTAGAGTAGATACGAAAATAAAACATGTCAGAACTATAACAATGATTTGTAAATTGTAATACATGGTCCTGCAATCCCAACTTTGATGAACAATTAAACTGGAGTTAACTAGTTGGAGCTAACTCAAATTCATCTGAAGCAAAAGAGTGCCTGAACCACAATGATGCTTTGCCGTCGAAATCATGGATACATAAGCTCCACCCACACTGTCAAGAATAAGCATAGAAGGCACAATACGAATTGATTTTCTGGTATTCCGCCGGTGGCCTGGACCATTGGCTAAGGGGGAGTACTTGCTGATTTCTCTCCTTGTGCAGGTACGTCAGGTGAATCTCCAGCATTTATAGTATTTCAGACGTTCAAGAGCAGAACAATAGAGGCAGTAGAACAAGAGCTTGCAAAGATGAGCTTTAACTTGGTAGGCATTAGAACACTCCAATATCTGCATGCGAATTTCCTCAAGATTGGACTGAATCCACACATAAATAGGTGCCCGCGCTCGTCGTCTAGGCGTTTGCATTGCTGGCAGGCCGCAGCATTGATGATTCAGTCGCAGCGACAAGCCATTGCGTGCATAGCGCCAGAGGAACATGCATGCTTTCAGCGGAAGATTCAGTCCCCAAATCTTGCACCTGTTACTCTGTTAGAGGTCTCACCTGTTGCCGGATGCGCTACAGTACATGTGCGTTGTTTGCCTGTAAGCATATCAGATAGTTTCAGAATAGGCCCAAGCAATCTGACCATCCACGTCCATTATATACAGAAAAAACAAATGCACCTACTTCTACCTTGAAGCGACGACAAACTAGCATAGAATGTTCTTGAACCAGACACCCCATACTTGGCTTATATGCAGACTTACCAGAGGATTTTCCTTCTGAATCGGGATGCGAGGCCTGAAAATCATCTAAATCCTTAGGAATTGGGATACTGAGAATGTGTATGATTTTTTCCTTAGGAGCATAGTCTCAATCTCCCGACAAAAGAATAATAAGGTCGGATACATGGGAGGGCAGACCACGCCTCTGATTCGAAACTTGTCTTCTAGTTACTCCTCGTTGGATCCAGGGATCATGCGAAATTCTGATGTGGTACCCGTTCCCTAGACGCCAAATTAAGCCCCTTAGGTAAACTGCACCAGGTGTAAGAAATACCTTCAGGTTGTCTGGCAGTAAAGGCATCTGTATTAGTGAAGCCTCTTGCTTTCAGCAATTGACACACAAGGTTTCAGGGTCTTGATAATTCTCCATGCGTGACGAGCAAACATTGCCATGTTGAAGGAAAGCAGAACTCAAAAAACATGGTCACCATGTTTCTTCGGTTGGGATAACCTCTAATTTTTACAATCGGTGCATCCTAGTTTCATCAACATTTGGCATTTTGACAGCATTGGGTTAACTTTTGCAAGACGGTTAGGACTGAACAAAGATGCTATTATTATCTCTATTAATCATTTAAAATGAACACGCTTCGTAATTATTCAAAATATGTTGCAGCACGGTTGCACTATTTCAATCAGCTTTCGTAAGTACGAGGGATTCAGCAGCAAACAAAAGATGTGAAACACTAGGTCCTGAGGGGAGGAATTTTGATTGCTTGTATAAGACCATTTTAGTTTCATCTCTTATTGCATTATTACTCGAAGCAACAGACTGCTTATTCGTCACCCGCTCTGCATCGTCTTGGAGTTCCTAAAGTTGCATCATGTTCTGCGTCCACCCTCTACTCCTAATTGGCAAAACCTATTTAGAAGGAGGATCACTTATACATCAAGTTTATACATATATTGCTGCACTGAATTTTGTACGCTGCTTATCAAAAGCATTGTATATTTATGGCAAAGTAAGTCATACAAGGAAGAAGTGTAGTATATGGCCAGCCAGGAAGGACGGAAAACACACACAAATGTTTGCCTGATTTTTCCCTGCTACCCAAATAGTCAGGACAAGACACTCGATCTGAACTTGCAATATTTAATATCGTAATTATACTCTGCCCAAAGTGGAAGTGACTATGCGCAGCTGAAATAATATTTGCAATATTATTTTACAGGAAAAAGATACAGAGGATGGAAGTAAAACACTGACTTAGAATCCATGTTACTGTCGTCCAGAAATAGATGAACATTTAAATTGAAAGGACTTACTTGTTGCCTGGTTGATCTTTGTACCCTTAAATTCCTGAGGAACAGAAACAGCCTGATCTACATGGTAGACAATTCATTTGAAACGAGTGAGCTCTTTGAAGCTACCGGTAGACATTCAAACAGATAAATACATATTTCTGACAATACATAATTTAAAAGAAGAAACTTGTAGATAAATCCTTATCAATACATACAGAATTAACAGTACTCGCGAATAAAATAAAACACGTACAACTAAAACATATTCAACTAAGAGTGAAACTATCCTTATATAAATACATATAAAGTAAGAATGACTCAAACATCTTGTGCAAGCCACTTATCATGCCACTCAATAAAATAGAGAAATAACATATGCCCAACATCTTGTGCAAGACGTTTGTTATGTCACTCGGGAAAATAACATAGGCCCATATATAAGATGACTTTCTAAACTAGTTGCTTCCAGAGAACTCTTCAATCCAACATGGCGTGTATGGAAAAGACATGATCCCCTCTAGTTCATTAGCTAAGCATTTGAAACTCAAATATTTCTTTGGGTATATATTTCCTAATTCTTCAATCCTCGATCCATTCAAATGATATGCCAAACATGTCTGCTGTAATGCACTCAAGAAGACAATCTCTTTATATGGGTGAATCCCAAGTAACCTAAAATCATCAATTATTGGTTTCCTGTCTTCTAAGTAAGCTTGATCAACCATGTCTTTGTCTTGAACATCCTCGTCAGAGTTCCATTCAAAAATCTCTTCCGTTGTTTCTTTCTTGTTGTCTTCTGAAAAACTAGAAGCACGCAATAGCTTGTAGTTAATATCTTCTAATATCCAGTTTGCTTGTCTACAAAACCACTGATGTGGTAACATGTTCTTAAGGTCTTTGTCATGCTTCAGTACCCATTCCATCTGACCACGCGATTCATCAAGGATCCAAACTTGAAGGCAACATTTATCCTCACGCCAACACCCATCAAGTTTCACAAAGTACAAACCCTTTTCTGATCTTGCTAATTTAAATGGCGAAGACTTCTCCACTACCATTGGTGCTTCAATTATGATGTATGTATTGTTAGACAATGATACTCTGCAAAATCAAATTATCGTCCATAAATTATTTTAAAAAGTAATCAGTAACATAAAAATCCAATCAACAGTAAAAACAATAATACGTACCTCATAAGGAAATCAGTTTTGTAGTGTACATAAAGTGCTCCTTGAAAATTGGCGGCTGAAGTTTCACAACGACGCGCTCGCACCTCGCCACCTGTCCCTGCGGCATGCCCTTCTCGGACGAAATCCTTCTCCTCCCAATAACCCGACTTGGATGAGAAAACATACATCTTGCACGATGACGGCGGCCATTCTGATTCCTCGATCGAAGGGTCCGTCTCCTCTTCATTATCATGATAGTGATCCAGAGTGGGGATCTTATACACCTCATAGTAAGGTGATACCATCGGATCATAAACTAGATGCGTACGATATGTCACATTCCGTACACCGTTCTTAACCGGGCACGTCGGGAGAGTATTCCACCGTCGAGTGGCAGGGTTAGCCACGCAGTTATTGTAAAGTAAGAGGAGCCCGTTGCAGTGATCTCTAATGTTATTATAAACTTTTTCCGGATGATCACCTTTGTTCCAATGATGATAGGCGTAACGGGGGCCGCCGCTGGCGGAGGGTAGAAAGCTGAGGTCGCCGCTGACTGCGCGGGCACCGGCCGTGGAGGAGGATGGGCGGGCGAGGAATTCAGGAAACTTATGCTCGTCGTAGTGGACAAAGAGGCCGGCGAGTGAGAGCGGGAGCAGGTCGGCACGCAGGAGGCGGCGTTCGTCGACGGCGTCGCGCCAGGCCTTGCAGACGCAGCGGCAGGCGGCGAGCCAGCGCGGCGCGACGCGGCGCAGGATGTTGACGAGCATGTCGCGCGACACGCGCGGCGCCTGGACCTCCAGCTCTTCATCCGGCTTGTCGTCTCGGCGAGCAGCGGTGATCAGGTCGTGAGGCTTCAGCAGCTGGCCATCGTCGCCGGGCATCGCTTCGCCGCGAGAACGATCTGGGGCCGGGAGGAGGTTCGATCTCGATTTTTGTGATTGTCGATTTGTTTTAGAGGAGCAGGTTACGTTAAGTCTAGGTCTTCCGACTTCGGGTCGAGAAAGAACTCTGCTTTTGCGAGATCATCCGACGGTGAAACATGTATGACGGCCTTTTTTCTACATGCTCGGGGCTATCAGCCCATGACCGACGTGGGCACTCTCCGTGACGGTATCTTTTTTGCATCATCCTCAAAGCCACCGATGGATCAATGTTGATCCATCTCTCTCCCTCTCTCAATACTCTTGCTTCTTTTCATGTTGTTCTTCTCTATTATTCGGAGGAGTTCAATCGTTGTGCATACTCCACTACTGAGCCCTGTCATCCCACGACCAGAGAAGACTCCAGATCCTACGACTACAGGCGTGAGCGCACAAAACGTGTCTTTGGCCAACAAAATTTGGGCTGAAAAATAGCTAACTGAAAAACGACTAGAAACCTGAACCAACAACTGTCGAACCCAACTAACACCTACAGGTTCAGACAACAGCTAACGGAAACTACTGACTGAGACTTTTTATTTTTTTGCAATGGAACTGACCGAGACTTGTGCAACAGAGTTTGATCAACATCAAAAATTTATCCGAGAAGCTGCTCCAGGTAGCCACTGGACGTAGTAGCCTCAGCTTGTTCCCAGTCTAGAGAGTTTTCAACAACATGGGAATTTGTGGCGTCGCGTCGCCCTGCCCGCTCGGGAGACGCTTCTTCGGCGGCCGATGTCGGGCTGATGGTGCCGCCACCGCCGGGTGTGTCTCCGCCGCGCACGCCGCGCCCGGCTTCGTCTGAGGAGGTCCCTGCCACCGCCTCCCCTGCTCCATTCTCCACCGCCAATGCCGCTCCTCCGACGCGCCTTCGGTCCTTGGTCGTCGGCAACATCAATGGCGGACAGGGTTTGTTTGCGGGAGAGGGAGCTTGCTGCGGCCTCTCTCGGGAGGTTTTGGAGGACGAGGACGACCGGCGTGACGGATGGGAGATGGTTGGCCGGAGGCGCCGCCCTCGGGAGGACACTACGCCGCAGCTCCCTCGTCGCCCTGGCCTGGCTCCCACGGAGGGCGAGCTCGCCTTCAGGAGGAGGATGAGAGGGCTCTGCTTCCGTTGCCTCTCTCCTTGCTCTCCTCGTCACTTCGCCCGCATCTGCCGTGGCCCCGTCCGCTGCCTCACTTGCCGCCGGTCGGGCCACATAGCAAAGGAGTGCCAAGACCGCCTCGCCATCGACATCGCCCACACCGCCGCCCGTGAAGCTGCCTGCCCCAAGCCGTCCCCTGTTTCTCGCCGCACGGACGGCCGTTCCTGGGCTGCGGTCGCTGCGCCCCCTGGCGAGCATGGGGACCAGGGTCCCCTGACGCAAATGTCGACCAACTCTGTGTCTGATGATCTGATGCAAAAACCCTTCCTTGAAGAGCAAGCGATGCTGATGCGGGCTGAGCTGAGTGGCTTGGTGATGTCCAAGCTCGAGGAGATGGTCGCGGCTCAGCTCGCGATGAAGGATTCCATGAGTGGCATGTTGGAGCGTTTTGGGAGTTTTTTGGAGCGGGCTGAGGCTGCTCTGGAAAGGCTTTCCATGGCGCCGACTGAGGTTCTGTTGACTCCAGCGCCACCACCGACTGCTGGGGTCAACGATGGCTGCATGGATGGTGGACTAGAGCTCTATGGTTGTTTCTCCCCAAAGGAAACGACCAACTCCGAGTCGTTTCTCGCCCTTGTTTCGGAGTGCGCCACTATGCAGGATATGACCAGCCTTCAGGAGCGGGTGGGTATTGACATACCCAGCCACGAGGAGCAGGACGCGAGGGAGTTGGTCCTGGTTAATGATGAAGATCCACAGGAGAGGGCCTCGCCGGGTCCAGTTGGAGAGCTCTCCCATGAGCACTCTACTCTGCAGACCGATCGGGGTGAGCAGGAGGCCGAACAGCAGATCAAGAAGGACATCCTCTCGCCGGTGCAGGCAGGATCTGGACAACTTGACTTGGCAGGGTTCCTTGCGCAGATCTCGACGCCGCTCAGGACCTCTGTTCTGGGCACGCCGGCCTCGGCGTTGGTCCACGAGAAGGAGGTAGAGACGCCGTCGGCGCGGAGGAGCATCAGGTTCGCCGAGCTGCACCCTAAGGGTGCCAACATGGAGCAGCTAGCCAAGGAGGCCGTGGCGCGATGTCTCGGCTCGCTGCCTGAGGTGGCCACCCTTTCAGAGCGCCGCCGACAGGAGTATTTCTCCCTCTTAGGTGGTCCCGTCTCGGACCACGCAGCGGCAGCTATCGACGACCTTGTCCTTTCCATGAAGAAGCTCAAGAAGAAGAAGACGCCAGGGACCGGGATGGCGCCGGAGGTGGCCTAGATGCCGATGTTTCTGATGCTTGGGCGCTCCACGCGGCGAATTTGGAAGGGGAGGGATCGGAGATCTTTCCGTAGTGCGGTGATCTCACCTACGGAGGTGGTAGCTTTGGTGTGGGAAGAGTTGGCGTTGCGGACTTTCGCCCACAAGCTTGATCCTGGAGACTAGTTTTCTGTTTTATTTTTGTAAGGGATTTTTCCCTTTCTCAAAATTCTGTACATAAACTTCTATTCTATCTAATCGGATGGCGGATACGACCGCTTTTAACCTCAAAAAAAAAAAAATTGATCTGAATGCATCAAGATCTCGCATATCCACCGAAATGTGATGCCAAATAAGTATAAGAATCTCAAGACTAATTAATCAACAAATGAATCTAGCAGAAGCAATCATTTCATGCCTTCATCAAGAGATTTTGTCTGAGCATATTTGCAGCAGCGTTTCTGGAGCAAAAGTAGCTCTGTGGCAGAGCTAGCTGTCTGAAGCTAGCCAGAAGCTCGATTCATAAAGATAATACATATTCCTGCTTCTATAGGACAACATCCTTCAGCTGGTAAAAGTATAGAAAGAGTAACTTCTCAATAATGAATACTCCCAAACATAATAAACTAGATAAAATTAGTTAAAAAGTCAGGGAGATGCTCAAATAGATAAGGGATGTTGTCTGAGACGACTTTCTAGACCGACTGTTTATAGGAAACTTTATCAAAGAGGATATGCATGAAATAGAAGATATGATCACTTTCTGTCCATAATTAACTATTTGAAAAATATACATTCCCATGTGTATTTGTTTCCTACAACTTCAACCTTCGATGTATTTAAAGTATATTTCGTAAGACTTCAACCTTCTAACTCAACTTTATTAGGGGAGACGTAGGAAAACCGCCTGGGTCGAGTTGTGATTGGATTTTGTCTTTTTGGGACTGGCAGAACACATATTGGCTACATACACACTATTGGTCTCTACATACACATTCAAATGACACTTGTCAAGATTGCGAACCAATCCAATATCCCTACAGCCCTATGACAACTAACAACGATGATCAATATGATAATACAATAAGAAATTTTAATCCTTCTATCAGAAAGTACTCATGTCTCAGAATTGATTGTAATATATTATGGAAGGTTGAGAGGACTGAAGACACACCATATGCTTGATCCTTCCTGGTTACCCAAACAGTCAGGACAAGACACTGGATGAGAACTAGCAACATGCGATAACTTAATTATACTCTACCATAAGTGAAAGTGACTATGAGCACCAGCTGAAATATTGTTTTGCTGCCAGTTCAATCTGTTAATCCGAGTTACATTTTGATAGGCAAGGTAAAAACATTCAGAAATATACAGAGGCCGGAAGTATAACACTGACATAGAACCCAAATTGTTACTGCCATCCCAAAATACATGAACATATAAATTGGAGTGAACTTACTTATTGCTTGCTGACCTTTGTACCCCTAAATTCCTGTACAGGGGAAAAAAGAAGCATGGCCTACAGTGGGAAACTTTGCCTATTGAGGCAATTCATTCCAAATGGGTGAGATGTTTGAAGCTAACCAGTAGATATTAAAGCAGAGAAATGCATATTTCTAACAAGGAAAAATTCAAAAGAAGAAACTAGATGATAAGTCCTTAAAAAGACATAATAAACTATCAGTACTCAATAAGAAGAAAACAGTTACAATTGAAGAAAAAAATCATCTCAAAGTTAACAGATTCTTACAAATACATATAAAGTAAAGATGAATCTCAACATTTTTTACAAGCCATTCATTACGTCCCTCAGATAAATGGACAAATAGCATAGGCCCAACATCTTTTGCAAGAATTTCACTACATCTCTCAAATAAATGGCGAATAAAATAGGGCCATATGAAAGACGAACTTCTAGGCTAATTGCTTACAGGAAAATCTTCCATCCAACAAGGGGTGTACGGAAAAGATTTGATCCTCTCTTGTTCATTACTTAACTCCTTAAAATATATATATTCCTTTGGGTATATATTTCCTAACTCTTCAATCTTCGAGCGAGGTCAAGAAGTTTGTAGCTGCGGCAGTGATACCCTTTCGGAAGGACGGCCCCTGCCTTACTAAGGCATCCTGCCAGTAGAGGCTCGGAGACCGCCCTCTTCCGTATTTGGGCAAGATCTGAAATAAATATATTCACGAGTGTAGGCGTGCTTGCTCGTTGCTGCTGATCTGTATGCTCGATCGTTTGTGCGTCTGGATCGGTTCAGTTATATTGTTGTCGGGTAATTTGCTTGTTGAATTGTTTCGGCGATGATCATACCGTCTTGTTGCAAATCTGATTGCTTGCTTGTTTAAATAATGATGATGCCGGTGACCATCCTTTACGAAATTAAGTATCTCGCCTGAATGTCAGCTATTTTTAGTACTACTTGTCTTGGCGACGGTTCAGTGTTAAGCTCTGAAGTGAGCACCTCTGATCGATATCTTTCTTCAGCGGCTATTCTTGGATTCAAACACACAGGATATATGTTTCTAACTCATCCGTCAAACTGAGGACGTGCTAGCATTGGTCTTAAGATCTTTGCCGTGCTTCACTATACACTGCATATATCCATGAGATTCACTAAGATCCAAACTTGACGATGACACCCCTTTTTCTGATTTTTACGAGATAAAAACCTTACATGTACATTTACCAATCATCGGAGAGTTGTTTACACTACAAGGATACTTTTCGTATTGAATTAACATTACAGCAAAGGAAGGATCCTACATGTTAAAAGTAAAACCAAAAGGAGGCCACTACGTCGTTGCACAAGAAACTGAGTAAAAGACTGAAATATTGATCGACTATGTCAGTGTTACGGAAGGAATGGTAATACGTGCAGAATCAGAAACTTGAGGCAGGTACTCAGGTTGCAGCTGCATTGCCCTTTTAAATGAGCAAGCGCCTTCACATTTAAGCCATATTACAACGTGCACAAGAAAATACATATCTCAGTTTTAAACTACAAGAATGTTGTTAGCTTCTGATGTTCAGAAAGTTCGCGCAAGGTAATCCATAGAAATTCAGGGAGCAGCTTTATACTTGCTCGCCACTGCAACTCATATGAAGAACAGGAAAATCACTGTTTGTCTTGGTTGGTGCACTTTGATTCAAGCTTCTGAAACTGGTATATATAAACAAGACATAAGAGGTTTGCAATAAAGGAATCTAATGTAATTTTTGCTGTTTAAAGGAATCTGATGTTTTTTTTTTTTTGCAACAAATAGCGGAATGCCGTGTCTCCATATGTCTAGTCACTGCGTCACCACTTTAGAAGGCTTGACGACCGTCGCCATGTATGATCACCTGGATTTTCAAATTTGGACCCTAGATGTACTAGGTCTGGACTACAGATACTAGTTGAAATGCCTGTGCGTTGCCACGGGCTAATAAAAAAATATTATATAAAAATTGATTAACCGTATTTTTGGGTGTCAAGAAACAATATTTACGTGTACTTTGGTAAAACTTATAAAGATATGTTGCTTTAAAGTGGTTAAATTTAGTGGACTTGCGCTCCAATTTGCCGCGCCGCATCGCTGCCCGCCTTGCCCCAAGCTCCAGCTCCGCCGGTCCACCGCCACCTTGACATCCCTCTAAGTACCCCACCGCCGGCCGAGTTTTCTCCGACCACGACATCCCCAAACCCCAAGTTAAGTTTCTTACTCGCCTCCACCACCTCTGCCGCGGCAGCGTCATCGTTGCTTCCGACTCGCTCCATCCCTCGTCGTTCCCGTCGCCGCCGCGGCTAGCCGCGTCGTCGCCGTCGAGGAGCTTCGCCTCCTCTCTCTCCCCATCTCGATTTGCAGGGCAAGGGAATCGACCGAGCGGCAACATTTCTCGGCTAACCGAGCGCTAGCAAAAGCGTTATATTAAATATGGTTTTATTCACCCTCATTATATGTTGCATCTCAGGCTACAATAAAAAATCATGACACACGTTACCTATTTTTGAACATACTTTACTCTCTTTCACAATCACTGAATAACTATGCTGACACAAGAGAGATAAAACAATGATGTGTTTAAGACAATATATCATGAGATGATGCATGACATGGCGAGATGCAAGACAATATTCAACGTAAACCAAATTAAGCGGAACCGGGATCCGGGATCCGACAATTAATTATTAAGGTTCAAGTTATTTATCTAACCATCAAATCAAATGTTGATTAGTATGAGACAAGGCATGAGTGAGCTACACAAAATTAAATGGAATAGGGACAATGTTTATATTGATATCCCACACATTCCATATTAATTATTTAGGTGAATATGCAATAGACAACTAACTAACAAGCTGAATGATGCAAACATGATCATGGATGACAATTTAATAATTATCACATTTCTCTGATCGAAAAATCATATATGACATATTTTATTTTGAGCTATAGAACAAAAGATATGAATATAGACATAACTTGCAAAAAGAATTGCCGACAGATAAAAGTGACAAGATTCGTGCGTTCTGTGAGAATCGAACTTGGATATGCCTGGGCAGAACAACGCAGCCACTGGGCTACCACTGGGGCTTGTGATCGAAAACAGAACTAACAGCACATGAAGTGTACGTCGAAGTTAACTGAAGAACAGCAACAGAAAGTTTCAGATTTTTGGCTCCGGTTGCAGGGCGTCGGAGCAGATTGGCAGCGAGCTGCTGTTGAGTCCCGTGCTCGAACTGGAGACTGAGGTGCAGGACAGCGACGGAGTGCTAGTGTGAGTGCAAAGGGGCGGTGGGCGCCGCGTGCACGCAGGGGAAACAAAGGCCCGAGCCAAGAGCTTCAGGCTGCAACAATGGCATTCATGGCGCGCGGCTCGGACAGAAAAGGAGTCGACGATTCCGAGGGCTAACGGACCTGATTCCTGCGGGAATAGGAAGGGCATCTAACCGGGATTGTCCTGATGTAGTCGTTCGTGCTCTAGGTCGTCGACGGCGGCGGGAATTCGACGAAGATTGCCGGCTACCGAACTGAAGATGAGGACGTTGCTGTCATCCTGGGGCTTTTCCGGCTCGTGGTTGATGTCGAGAGGAAGAGGCAGTCGCAGTTTGTTTTCCTTGCAAAATCGAATGTGCGGATTGCGAGAGACTCGAAACATGCTACTGAATTTCAGCGGTTAACTAAGCAGCAGTACACCGCGCCTGGATGCTCCAGCAGCTAAGCAATCACTCTGAACCCGCAACCACACTCCACTATGAACTTCATCAGAAATGATACGTCACATCTAGCAAAAAAATCACCAACATTCTTCTGAACTGTGAAACGACTGAATGTGAACTGCAACGGCAGCGGAGGACGAGAAAAGGGCAGGAGTGGTATGTGAGCTCAACTGGTAACCAAAATTAATGACAGGAGTTAACTGAACTGTATGAGAGCAGTTAACTGAACTTTAAAAGCTCAGGGTGCTGCGTTCACGATGGTGGCAAGAACCAGGCGACGAGGAACGGCGCTGCCGGCCAGAGAAAGCCAGGGACGGCAGGGCCGCCGCCGTACGGGCGCGCAGCAGGGGACGTCGGGGTGGCGCGGGAGTTGAAGATAGGTGCGGCGGGTGGGTGCACCGACCATGGCGGCGCGCGCAGCAGGGGACGCCGGGGCGAGCGCGTGAGGTCGCCGGCCGTGGCGGCGCCGAGGAGTCGCGTGCAGGGGCGGCGCGTGGGGGTCGCCGGCCGGGAGAACGTGGGAAGTCGCCGGCAGGGTCGGCTTGCAAGGTCGCGAGCGGGGGCGACGCCAGGGGGCCGGCGGCGGGGCGGCGTTGCGAAGGTCGCGAGCAGGGTCGGCGCGTGGGGGTCGCCGGCCCGAGTCGACGAGGATGGGGCGGGCGGGAGAGGCCTACGGGCGGGCGCTGCCCATGGCGGTGGCCGGCAACACCGCTGCCGCCCAGAAGAGGCGTCACGAGGGAGACTCCGCGCGGAGATGATGGATACAGGGGCAGCGGCGAATGGGGTAGGCCTCGCGCTCGCGGGTAGATCGATCTTGTCCGCCACGAACGTGGGGTCGTCGTGGGCGGGGAGCACCACGGCGAGCGTCCCGAGCGCCATCGTGGCCTGCTCTACGGGGATCTGCAGCTCCCCGAGCGGCAGAGTCGCCTGCTCGGCGGGGTCTGCGGTGCCCACACCACACGCGCCCGCTTACCGACGCCACGAGTTTGCCCTTCAAGTTGAAGGCTTCAACTGCGCTCGGGATGCTGTGACCTGTGAGCGTGCCCTCCGTGAAGACCAGCTTTGGAATTGAAGAAGCCCAAGGGGCCGGAGGACCGGGGATGCGGCCGCCACGGGGGCGGGTGCGAATTCGTTCGCGGGCGTGGCGGCGATGGAGGGAAACGATGATTTGGGGTTAGAGCGAAACACCTGGCAGAAAACAGAAGACGTACCGCTTCGGCGACTTGGCGGTGGCATACTTTGTAATTATCCTCCCAGTGCAAGGGTAAAATAGGAAAGAGAAAAACGGACCATTACCTGTAGCCATATTATATACTCCCTCCGTTCGGAATTAGATGACTTTCATTTGTCCACATACGGATGTATCTAGACATGTTACATGTATAAATACATCTAAATGTGGAGAAATGAAAGTCATCTAATTTAGAACGGAGGGAGTAGTAGAGAAGAGACTTCACACAAAAAAACCTCACAAAAAAGATAAACTACGCTAACACACTCGTATTTGATAGAAGCATGCATGTTAGCGGAAAACTTTGAGCTGTAACAGCCAAAACTTAACAACACCACAATCGAAAAATCAAACAAATAAGATTGTAATACCTTTTGCCAATAGTGACTAATTAATTAAATGGTCTTATAAATACATCTAACTAAGGATGTCACAAACATCTTTTGCAAGCAGTTGATTGCTAAAATAGATGACAACTAGCATACAAAGCTTCATATGTGAGACATACTACTATCTAGAACTCTTCAATCCAACATGGGGTGTACGGAAAAAAATGTGAATCCTTCACCTTCATTCTGCGACTCTTTGAAAGAGTCATATTCCTTCGGGTATATATTTCCTAAAACTTCAATCCCCGAGCCGTCCAAATGATATGCCAATCCTGTCAGTGCCGAAGCACTCAGGAAAACGACTTCCTTATATGGGTGGAAGCCAAGTAGCTCAAGGTCCCCGTAATACCATGTGTTGTCTGTCGAGTCACAATGTTCAACCATATCTTCGTTTTCAGAACAATCCTCACTGTCTGAGTTCCACTCAAATATGTCTATGTTTCGTGATTTATTGTTGCCTTCTGAAGAATGAGAAGAACGAAACAAGTTGTAGTTAATATCCTCTAAGACCCAGGGAGTACAGACTTGTTGGTCCAACCGGTGATATCCTAACAAAGGTTTAAGGTCTTTGTCGTGCTTCAGAATCCACTCTGGTTGGCTAGAGGATTCATTAAGGATCCAAACTCGAAGCCAATACTTGTCGAGGGCCATAAAATACACACCCTTTTCTGATGTTGCTATACTGGTGTCGAGATAGCCCTCGGCTTGAAGATTTGTCGGTGGTTTGATTACACTATATGTATCATTAGACAGTGATACTCTGCAAAACCGAATCATTGTCAAAATTAGTTTTAAAGGGATCAGAAAAGATAGAAGTCCAATCAAAAAGAGAGTAAGTACATACCTCATGAACCAAATATCTCCCCATTGTACATAAAGTGTCTCTCGAGAATAGATGGCTTTGAACTCGCTGTAACCTCCTCGTATGTCGGAAACGGTCCCTGCAGCATCCCCTTGTCGCACGAAATCCTTCTCATCCCAACGGCCGGATTCCGAAGAGAAAACATACATCTTGTACATGGACGGTGGCCATTCACATCCCTCCATCCAGGGGTCTACCTCCTCCCCAAGGGTATCATCCTCCAATGTGGGGATACTAAACACCTTGTAATATGGCCATCGCATTGGATCATAGACTAGAACCTCTTCGTAGGACATACCCCTCACAAGGTGCTCGTGCGGGCACGCCGGCAGAGTATGCCACCGTCGCGTCGCGGGGTTAACCACATAGTCGTCGTCACCGGCAATTAAGAGGAGCCCGTTACAGTGATTTTGGATGTTGTAGGGCACAAAGTCATCTTCCCAGTAATAGCAACATTCAGAGCTGGCGGATGGCAGGAAACTAAGGTCGCCGCTGACCGCGCGTGCCGTGGAAGATGGGCGGGCGAAATATTCCGGATACTTGTGTTTCTCGAAGTGGATGAAGAGGCCGGCGAACGAGAGCGGGAGCAGGGCGGACCGCAGGAGGCGGCGGCTATCCACGATGTTACGCCAGACCTTGCAGACGCAGCGGGCGGCGACGAGCCAGCGCGGTGGGACACGACGGAGGACGTTGGCGGCAACGTCATCCGGAAGGTGCGCTAGCCGGTCCTGCTCCATGTCCTCGTCGTTGCGTGCAGCCTTAGACGTCTGGGTTTGCTCGTCTGCCACCTCGACGATGTGGTGATGATCCTCGATCTGAAACCCTCGATGCATTAGGATTATGTTTTAGCGAGGAGGCGGAGGTGTCCGAATCGGAGACAGTCCCCTAACGTAACGCGGCATCAAGCCGGACTGGATACGAGCAGTCGATCGGTTGAAGCTCAGAGAATAGTATAGTACTAGATGAAGTTTCTTCTTTTCTAACATGGTATATGGTTAAATTGCTAGACTGTTTCGGACAGAAACCGAAAGCAACAACCTCTCATTAATTGCACTACTCCCTCTATCCGAAATAAGCGACGTGAAAAATGAAGTACAACAGTACATATTTGTAAAGGCCTGGCGGCACTAAATTTGGATTGGTGGGAGTACTAGAAGATCGTTATTGGCAGCCACAAATCTGATATACTTTTACTTTATATACTTAGATGATGTCACTATTTAGTGAACTCTGTAGCCGATTATTTTTTATAACATTCTGGTGATAATCATTAAATAGCACGTCAAAATTGTCATAGATGAGCTAGGGTGTTTTAAATAATTCAGCCTCTCGGCCAAACACCCGAGTTTACCACCTTAGAAAAAGATAATGGTTCCTCCTTTAAATCAAAAAATGACATGGCTAAGATTGATGATTCTGAATCAGTAATTTGTTATGTTTTTTCCCGGTGGGATTTTGATGTTATGCCTCTAGAGAATAGAGGACAATTTCTGTATACGGTTATGCATATATTGTTATGACATTTTTGGACTACATATATCTTTTTTTTTCTTGTTAACATCATTTATTCTTCTATATATATCTGGTAGTTTTTCTAACGGTATTTGAAATATAGCACACTATTAGCATGATATATCGTGTACAACAATTATAGGAGGCTGTCGCTATTTTTTAGCATGCTGTTTTTTTTTACCTTGACGCGATGCAGTGGCGCAAGATTGCAAAACATAAACTTGCAAATTTTCTAGAAAATACTATATATTTACATAACTCCAAACATATACTTCTACTAGGAAAATATTATTCCTTGTCAAGACAGATTTGACGCATAGAAGATTGGAGTACAAACAACTCCACTACCCATCGAAGCAACAACTACAGTATTTTAACGTTCCTTTTGCTTTTTAGTTTAATTTAACAAAAAGGGTGATGCCACATTTTTTTTGTTGACGAACCCTACATCTTTTCCTTCGCTCGCATTTGCTTTTCATGCGTGACGGATTCTTGAGCTGATAAAAAGGAGCACGACAGCAATTTCTTGGTTTGTCTGTCTGTTACACGCATCAAGAAAGATGTTTTCCAAATCTCCCATCGCTTTCAATCTGCCCCTGCCAGAAACTTGCAATGGCGGATTAATTCTGAACTGGGCATCCAAAGAAAGAAAATCAGGATCCGCATCTGGAAATGTGCAAGTGAAGTGGAGTAAATTGCAGGCCACAACAGGCACAAGAACCCACGCCGGGTTGCTTCTTCTCGCTCGGTCACCCAACCCAAGCAGTGAGTCAGTCAGTCACACTGGGTGGGTCGAGACAAGGCATTGGATACGGAGCAGCAGTATACTATTCTGCTCTTCCTCCTTCTCCCTTGATTGTGCGCTGCCCAAAGCGTGAAAGTGGCAGCAGCTAGCAGCTGAGCTCAAAGCTGGAACTGGAGGGAGCCGGTGAGGAGGAAGCAGAGCAGAGCAGAGCTACCTTGGGGTCGTTTCTTTCCGAGGTGAGTGGTGAGACCTTTGCTTCTTCTTGCTCTCTCTTCTTCGGTCTCGTGATTTGTCGGTGAGAAAAAGCGCTAGATGCGGGAAAGCCGGAGCTCGTTGCATGGCGATTCGGTTGGCGCGGAGGAAATCTTCTTCTTCTTGTTGTTCTCATTCTGCATTTCTTTTCTTTCTTCAGATAATCACATCCAGCATACATATGTTCCGCGTTCTTGTTCCCCCAAATCATCCCCATCTTCTCCGGGAGTTCTGATTTCGCGTGAGTTGCAGGAGATTTCAAGATCTTGCTCAGCTGACCTCCGGGAATGGAGGAGTCGAGGCCGAGGAGGAGGGTCCGGGCCGTGCCGATCGCCGTCACGCCGGAGGGGTTCTGGTGCTGCCCCTCGCCGGCGGCGCTGCACAAGAGCCTCAAGAACCCGCACCACCACCACCACCATCACCCCGGCGGCATCCACGGCAGCAAGCAGCAGCCGCAGCAGCGCAAGATCCCGTCCGTGGCGCCCTCCGTGCAGAGCGCGCCTTCCGTGGCCGGCGAGTCGGGGCGCCGGGACGAGCAGAACGCGGCAGCGGCAGAGGCCGCGGCGCCAGATAAGCGTCAGGAGCAGGGTGGCGACGGCGAGGCTGAGCGGCAGCACAAGATCTGCGTCGGGTTTGGGCAGGCCAAAACGAGCGACCTGACGGTGATGCTCTACGGGAAGGAAGGGATCGCCGTCAGGATGAGTGTGCACAGGGACGTGCTCTGCGGAAGCAGCGATTTCTTCGCCGAGAAGCTCTCCGACGACGACGGCCATGGTGGCGGCTCTCCGGTGGCCTGCGTGGAGATCCATGACTGCGACGACGCGGAGATCTATGTGGAGACCGTCGGGCTGATGTACTGCGACGAGGCCAAGCACAAGCTGCTCAAGCAGAGTGTGTCGCGCGTGCTTCGCATCATGAAGGTACGCATATATGGATGTTCAGAGACTCACATTTCAGCCATGATGTCTGTTGTAAATGCTCATGTTGCTTAGTTAGATTTTACTAGGTTCTGAAGTTTAGGCACTACCTATACTTGGTAATAGAGTATATATTCTATAATCTTAGTTCCTGTGGTCAGTAGTCCTGCGTACTGATCATGATGGAAGTTGCTAAATTTGCAGGTTGCTGAGTCGCTGGGTTTCCATGCTTGTGTCAAGTCATGCTTGGATTATTTGGAAGCAGTACCCTGGGTAGGCGAGGAAGAAGATAGCGTTGTGTCGTCCATACGACATCTTCAGAGCAAGGCCTACGGAGTCAGCCCATTACTGAAAAGAGTTACTTCTGATAGTGTGCACTCACCGAACGACACTTTATCTAATATCATGGAGATGGTGTTGAAGAGTAACGATGAAAGGGGGCGCCGTGAGATGAAAGCGTTAGTGCTGAATCTTCTCAAGGACAGCAGCCGTTGCACGGATGGAACATCAGACATCTGCTCCGAGTTATTCTACAGCTCGTGCCGAGGTTGCTTAGAGAGACTCCAGCTGCTCTTCGCGGAAGCATCTGAAGCAGGTTTCCCTTCTCAAGTTATACGGCAAATAACCCTGGAGACCGACAATCTCCTCTGGTTGATCGAGATACTGGTTAACCAACGGATCTGCGATGATTTCGTGGTCATGTGGGCAAGCCAAAGTGAGCTTGCATCATTACATACAAAACTGTCGGTTGCCTCGCGCCACAGCGTTAGCTCTATCACAGCAAGGCTCTTTGTTGGCATTGGAAAAGGAGAAATACTTCCGTCCAAGGACACTCGCCTTCTTCTCCTGCAAGTCTGGCTGCAAGCGCTC
Organism: Poa pratensis; assembly: GCA_947311845.1. Taxonomy (NCBI): domain Eukaryota; kingdom Viridiplantae; phylum Streptophyta; class Magnoliopsida; order Poales; family Poaceae; genus Poa; species Poa pratensis. The sequence continues at coordinate 9,816,761 of CAMZMU010000041.1, forward strand.
ATCGATGACTACTCATGGCTACAGTGCAGCTCCCGGTCCTTTGATAGGAAGCTCGTCGAGGAAGGGATTGGGCAGACGATCCTGACACTTCCTTTGGAAGAGCAGCGGTCTATATTACTGGCATGGCTCGGGAGATTCTTGAAATTAGGAGATAACTGTCCGAATTTACAGAGGGCGTTCGAAGTATGGTGGAGGAGGACTTTCGTCAGACCTTATGTCAACCAGGCAAGGTAACGCCCTATGGTCAAACAGAAGTTCATCTTGAAATTATAGGGAAGACTAGTAGTGATTGACTGATTTGTAGCCCGTAGATTCTTTCGGGGATTGTTGTGGTCAGTCTGATATTGGCAGAGAATTTTGGTGGCTAGTTTTTTCTTATCGTGTAAATGTCGATGGCACTAGAAATTTGTATGACTGCACGTTTAGCCTATGTGTAAAACCATATGCCGGTAGATTTTATAAGAAAACCTTGATCGACAGCTCCCTCTCCATTATATTTCTTTCGATTTTCAAGTTGCTATCAAACGTTTCATGCATTTCCCCTTGCTCTGGTTACTTGAAGGTTACTCGCATGAACTGTCTGTACATGAAAAAACATGGACTGTCTGTACAGATTATTTCCTTCTCCACCCGAAATCCAGGGTTCTAAAAAGGACATCTAGCGATAAAAAGTTTGGTACAAATTCATTAGGACTCAAATTCAGAAATACCCACAGTGCAGACCGGAATCTCAATGAATCATATGTCAAAAGCAGAAGCCACTTTCATGATGAAATATCTCTTTCAGGTGTTAGCCAGTAAATTCAGAACAACCCCCAGTGCCCTACCAGAATCTTACAAAATCACTCACTGATGTGACAAAAGCAGAAGACACTTTCACAGTAAAAATCTCTTCCTCAGAAGCTTACGATAGAAAATGGTGACTCTATACATGCAATTAGTCCTTTTCAAGTCTTATATCTCCCCAATAAAGTTAAATCAAAAAAAATCCTGGGAAACCCCCTTGGATTTCCACATCAAGATGCGAACAACATAAACAAGCTGATCTTGTGGAAAACGACAGATCTCTCACATCCTGCTCCTCTAGACTCTTAACTCCGTTAGGCTGCTCGGGAATGAAGAAACATTTCAATAAAATGTAAGCAAACACTGAAACGCTAAAAATAAAACAAGATAAATGCTGACCGGGAAAATTATCCGTATGAAAATCTGACACATTTCTCTGTTTTGCTTGTATTTAACGTTCACGCACAATATTATTGTTTCCATTTGTGATCATCATCATGCGTATAATGTTTCCCTTAGGTAGCTTAGTTGTGCTCTGCTTGTCTCTGACTCTTGAGTGCTAAATGTTTTTTATGTGCTATATTGATCCCATGGATCAATTGTTTTATTCTGTCTAACTATCTTAATTTTGGATAGAGATGGCGGGTAAACTCGCCGATGGAGGTTGCTGGGGTATGATTAGGTGAAAGAAATGAGCTATCAGCTACCTATGACTGACCATGCATGTGTACATCAACTTGACTCTCTGCCACTGGGATGAGTGGAAGCTGCGTCTCAGCTAGGGGTGGGCATATAAACCGAGTACCGAAAACCGAAGCCGAATTAACCGGCACCGAAGCCGAATTGACCGAACCGAGAAATTCGGTTAGTACTACGGTTCTCACTTTTCAAAACCCGAATTTGCTTGTGTGCATTCGGTTTCACGCCTCGGTTGACCGAATAACCGAACTGACCGAGAGGAGCGAATAATAAACACGTAAATAGGATAAATGGTGCCCAGCCCAACATGACTCGCTAAGGCCCATGAAGAACCAAACTCTCCCTTAGCCCCCATAAGCCACGTTCTCATGCACCATGCCGGCTCTTGATAGCGATCCCATCTCTGACCTCTCATCTCTCCCGCAACTGCCCAAGTCTCAAACCCTACGGCGCCGCACCGCCGCCCCATGCACCACTGCTAACTGCTTCTCTGATTGTTCACCATGGCAAGCAGCGGCAGGTCCGAAGCAAGCAACATCTCGTCTGTATCTTATTAGCGCATCCAACCGCATCTCCTCTCCCCTTTTCTTTGTGTTGATAGATCCCTGTGTTTTAACGAAATTGTTCGTCGATCTCTGCTCTAGATTTTCCCGTTTTCTTCGTTCCTTAAAATCTTTTCGGTATTTTCGGTCAAAACCGAAGCCGAACCGAAAGTTTCGGTTGCCCGAAGTATCGGTTCCTGTTAATTTAGAGGACCGATCGGTTACCAATATTCAAAAACCGAAATTACAAATCAACCGAAAAACCGAACCGAATGCCCAGCCCTAGTCTCAGCAAGGTCATGAAAAGCAACACAAATTAGCATTTAGCGATGATGACGATGCTGTGATGTTTCCTTAAGCGTCATTGTCGATGACTCACGAGGTATACGTGTGATTCAATTACATTTCATTGAAATCTGAAACAAACATAGACCGTCACGCATTATTACTCGGTCTTGTTTGGGATGCGAGGAATTTTCCAGAAATTGCTTTGATGCCCGCATAGAGCAACAAAGTTTGCCTCCTGAGCTAAAGAGAGCAGGAGAGGCGAAAACCGGACTATATTTACTTCATAATAGAAATTATGAAAACAATGTGGAATGTTTTAATTATCCAATTTTCTTTTCTTGAATGGAAGGTACTTTACAAAGTTGAAAATTTGGCATGTGCTACCTTGTTCAGTTGGTTCTCTTTTTGTTTGAGGATACAGAAGAAGTTGAATAATCTGGATTATGGGTCAGTGTCTCTACTAAGTTTCTGCCTAAACATGAGCTGGACCAACTGCCCCCACATGGCATGTCTCAGAGACCAGGAAGACATGGAGCCTGGTTCATCATGCATGTAGCACCTAATCACCCATTAGCCGATAATGACTTTAGGCATCTATAGCAATAACATATGTGTAAGCATGCAATAGACAAGTACTATTTTCTCTTATTGTATGCAAGAGTGGAGCTAGTTGTGCTTAATTGATGGAGTATCTTATTGGATATTTAATTGTGAGCTGGTGAACCTAACTAGAGTAAATAAGTACTCCAATGCCCTCCCAAGTCTCCACAAGTTGAGCATTGTGGTCAAGGAAAAATTATATTCTATTGTTACATCATTTGATGGATCAAATTCTTTTATCTGGACCCAAATAACGTATTCATTTCGATAGAAACTAGATGGATGCTTAGAAAATTAGCACTATTTTATAACGTTATGTTACAAAGAATGAGTAGGATAGGCCGGTCTAAAGGAAAAAGGATATTAACAACACTTTTCTTCATGTCATTATGAGATAATTCCGATTGACAGAAGATGTGTCTACAAGTTGGTGTGATTAGCCTGGGATAATAACAATATATGCAAAACTTCTTACGGATCCGAAAGTGGAAACTAAAATAAGCAATATAAAATATTAGCCAAATGTAAACAAATGAATCTAGTACCAAAATGCTTAAAATCAACATACTGTACAAAAATGTAGACACATCTTCAACAAAAATTTGATGCATCATGCATACTTAAAATCAGCAATATATGGCTAAACTAGTCGACTGCGAATCTAATACCAAAACGCTTAAAATCAGCATTTTCCACACCGAAGTATTCATCACCGTAACCACAATTATGTACTTAATGATTGTGATTTAGTATTGTACTACATGTTAATTTGTTCTATACCTTTGTGTGTCTTTATACAAACAAAACTCAACATGTAAAATGCGTAGTTACATACATTTTTTAATTTACTTTGTGTAAATTATGTGTCCGGTGTTTGGTATATCTATATAGCGGGGCTATGGCCTATTTCGTCACACCATCATATTCTTAATTGTTGCCCATGCTCTATTTTGAGTTAAAACGCTGATGGTTCTTCGTAGAAGAATGGTGTTTTATTTATGATGCACTAACAAGTGCTAATCAAGCTCATAAAACTAGGAAAAAACCCAACAAGAAGAATATGAATAGGCCAGTAGAAGTATTTAAAAACAGTTAACTGCGACGGTTTTGACAGAAGAAACAAGTCAACCCCGCCCACTCCACTCCTCAGTCACATCTCCTTCCCCACCTCCGAATGATTCCCTCCCTCGGGACTACGACGCCCGCGACCCGCTCGACGGAATGCGCCGCCGCGCACCGCCCATGTGGGCGCCTCCCCTCGCGCGCGCACGAGCGGGACGTCGCCGTGCCAGCTGCGCGGCGCCGCGCTGGGACTGGGAGAGAGCGGGTGGCGCGCGGCGGACGTCACCTTCCTCTCCTTTTTGACCCGGCAGGCAACCTCCTCCACCATCACCACCATCAGCTTCCCGTCCATGTCACGCATTTGTTCCCTTTTGCTCCCACCCCCCGCGCTTGTCCTCTTCCCCCGCCCTGCAAACGCCGACCTGTCGCCCGCCCGCCCTCCCCTCTCTTTATCCTCCCGCCGTCGAGTCGAGCGTGCCCAGTACGCGACCGGTGGTTGGCCCGCCTTCTGTTCTGCCTCCATCCTTCTTGCCGTATCGCCGATCCAGCCCTCGGAGCCTGCCGTTTCTCCCGGATCACTTCCAGCTCGATCAGAGGTTTGCTCTGCTCCGCCGTTTAAATTCTTGTGTTTTGATGATCCTGTGCTAGGAAGGAAGGATCGGGCTCACCGATTCGCTCCTGCCGGTCGTCGTTTTGATCTCGCGATCGACCGAGCTCTGATGCCCGTTGCTCTCTCGATTCCGGTGCTGTCGATGTGTCGATTCTGAATTTGCCCTGTGTTTGTTCGTTCCACAACTCAGGAGCTCTGCTTCTTCCATCTGGGCATGTAGAGCTTTGATAGAATTCGGCCTTGGACTGTCGGATTCCGATCGAATCGATCAACTCAAAAAAAAAAAACTGTCCAGTTGATCGCGGCAGCTTCTCATATGGGGAAAGTTCCCCTTTTGTCGAATCATGCTACGCCTGTCGGCACTGACATAGGGAAACATGGGCTCGCCGATGCTTAGGAATCTTGCCGGATAGTTTGGTCGCCACTTACTGCTACTGATCGCTGTGTGGTCCTCCTAATGCCCTGTTCTTAGAGAACCGCGCCTGTCTGAATACATGGTCATTGCTGATTTGATCACAAGAATATTTTTCTTTGTCCCATTGGATGTTGAATAATCTTCCCCCTGTTAGGTGCCCGGTGAAGACAAATATTAGGTCGTAACCTAACGTGGTGGTTAGATCATGATCTGGGTTGGCCACCGCTGCTTGCCTAGGAGCCTAAATACTAGCTGGTTTAGGAGCACTGCATAACCGTTTTGCTGGATTCGAAGTTCTCGGAGGCTTTTCTTCCAGGTATGTTTAAATGTAACTCATACAGAGTTGCTTTGCTGCATTGGGTTTGTTTCTCTTCTTGTTTCCTCGCGGGAATTCAGAACTGATCAACTATTTTTGTTGTGGCCCATATGATAGTGCAGAAATGCCAATCTTGTCTTCCTGCACTTGAGTCTAAATTATTTTAATTGATGCCAATGTGCAGGTCTCTCCAAGTTCTTTTTATGAATTCATTACTGTTTCCCAATTGCAGGCTAAAAGAGATTTGACCCTCAGCTAATCTCAAGATCATGGGTTGGTTGAATAAAATCTTTAAAGGCTCGGTAAACAGAGTCTCAAGGGTTAACTATGATGGCAACTGGCATGAAAGCAACTCACCTGATCACAGCAAAGTTAGCTTCTTCTCATTTACTCTATCTACCTATATGCATACTTCTCAATCATCCTTTCTAGTTTCTATTGTAGCTAGTTCTTTCTTGTTCATATAACCTATATACACAAAGAAGTATAAACATATTCAATGGAAGTTAAAACAACTAGCCATGAACATTCTGTTCTATGTCATTATTCAGGACCTTTAGGATGCACATACCTGATATGAAACGATGGTCGTTCAAGTTGCTTGTCGTGATTGCTGTAGGGTGCATATGATGAGAGCGACAATGAAGATATGGATCGAGCCATTGCGTTATCCCTAGCGGAGGGAGATCCTGATAAGGGAAAGGCCATTGGTTAGTATTACCCAAGAACCTTATCCTATTATCTCTTCATGTATTCTATTTGTGATCTGACTATCTTTTCTTATATGCTACTCCCTCCGTTCCTAATAAGAATTTTATACTAGCTTAGTATTGTTTCCACGACAATTATTTCGGACCGTAGGTAGTAAAAATTAGTATCTCCTTAGGAACAGTCGCTTCTGCAATGGAGATGATCTAGTACAGTAGGTTACTGAGTAAAAGCTATTTTATTTACCATTTTCATTGGTGATTCAGATGCAGCTCCTGATTATAGTTTGGAGGAAGATGAACAACTTGCACGAGCTCTGCAGGAGAGCCTTAATACCGAGTCTCCTCCTCATCAACATGTTCCTGTTGCGAATGTTCCATCAGAGAGTATCCCAACCAGGGAGCCACCTCAGCCTGTCTTCCCCTCAAGTGGATACAGGTGCCTACTGGATTCTATGATTTATTTGATACTTCATTTTAACAATTTTTACAAGTTATTCTGTTCGGGTAATGTTCCCAATACGTATGTTTCTTCTCCTGCTGCATTCCATGTCCTTGTCTCGGTTTTGAAACACAGTAGTTTTGCTATGAAGTTCTGAAATGGCTGACGCAATTCCTTTTATCAAAGTGTTTATAAACCAATATTTTTTATTGTTGCAAAACTAGTGCCGCTCCCTCAATTTTATAGTAAAATCCAATACAGATATAAGTATGATCAGCTCAGACTTAAATGGTAAAGAGAAATTCTTAAAGAGGGTCAGTAATTTGTATTTTCTACCAGCTTGCAGGTTCCATGAAATTGCGGAATGGTTAGTCTTACATAGTGATACTAGCAGTCCATTTTTTGTCAGAGAATGATTAGCCCAAACCTCTAATGCAAACTCGACGTCCTTCTTTCGTCATAAAATAAGCAGCATCAGTAGTTTGTAGGGATGAAAACGGAACAGTAACTTTCCTCACTTTTCGGCGGGAAAACAGAAACGGAACGGCGTATTCCGGCGGAATGACCACAAAACGAAAGTTCGGTTTCCGGTAATATGGAACTTTCCTTTTGTGTGCCCTATGTACTCGCATATCACAAGAGTTTTAGTAGGAACATTTAGGAACAACCCAAGATCTGAATAAAAAAGAAAAAGATCCGAAGCAACCGTGTTTAGGCCCTATGTACTCGCATATCATCTCCCTCTTGAGTCGTTCCAAGTTCTCCATTTCAGTGGTGCACTAGGGTTAGGGACGATAGTAGGTATTTTTAGTGCTGCCAAAGTTGATAATTATATATGCACACTACATTATATAATCATGATAGGGTCTTATTTTTTTTCATCTTAGAAACTTGACAAGTTTGTTGATTTGCTTGAGTTTTCCTGCATTATTTAAGGGGTCTCATAGTTCCGATAAATATCTGTTTTTTGTTCCATCTCCGCACAGTATTCAGTCTGTATCTGTTTCGACAATATTTGTTTTCGTATTTGGTTCCGGGGTTTTCTGTATTCGTTTCCGCTTCTGCAAAAATAATATGAAAACAAATATGGCGTCACTCAGTTCCATCTGTATCCTCTTCGTTTTTATCTCTAGTAGTTTGGTTGCCAGTCTGGATTTGGTTAGAAAAAAAACTATTCTATGCTTCTATTTATTCATAGCTGTTTCCGACTTGTGTAGGACTTGTGCTGGGTGCAAAAATCCCATCGGTCATGGACGTTTTCTTAGTTGCATGGACGCAGTTTGGCACCCTCAGTGCTTCAGGTGCTTTGCTTGCAATAAGCCCATATCTGAGTATGAGGTATAAAAGCCGACTCTCCCCATCAGCCATGCTTTAATCAGGTAAATAATTAATGCTAGTGTGTTTTTCTATGCAGTTCGCTATGCATGAAGACCAGCCATACCACAAATCCTGCTATAAGGATTTTTTTCATCCAAAATGCGATGTCTGCAAAAACTTTGTAAGTGTTCTCCAAGCATGTTTATGGAACATCATGGAGTTCTTGGCTAGAGTTAAATTCTTGCTTTGTGAGTTGAATCCTGAATATTGCATTTTGTTTCTCAGATTCCAACAAATAGGAATGGCCTGATCGAATACCGAGCACATCCTTTCTGGATGCAGAAGTACTGTCCTTCCCATGAAGATGATGGCACTCCCAGGTGTTGCAGTTGTGAAAGGATGGAGGTCAGTAAAGATTTTAGATTTCTCAACCAGACTAAATTTTCCAGGTTGGCTGGTCATGTTACTGGAAGTAAGCAGAAATTGGAATTTGGAAAACATGAGTTTTAAGTGATGTTTACAGTACCAGTATAATCACTTATTATCAGTGTAAATGTAGATGTAAATAGCTAAAGCATGTCTTCCTGCTTTTGTCATTTCGTTCTCAGTAGCGACTTACAATTTGGTGTGAGAGACTTGAAAATCTGGCTCAGTATAACATTCAATAGAGGCTTATCTAATAAACCAATAGCTACAAAGTATGTTTTCTGTCACTATTAGTTGTTTCAGTTAAGTATACAGTTATTCCTTTTCTCGTTAGTTTTATGGGCATTTGCTTTAACTATTTCCGTTGACATTTAAGAACTATAGATAGAGTAATCCATTTTTTCCAACCTGGAATTCAGCCAACGGACAGCAAATATATAACATTAGATGATGGGAGGAAACTCTGCTTGGAATGTCTCACTTCTGCAACAATGGACTCTCCAGAATGCCAACACCTTTACATGGATATTCAAGAATTTTTTGAAGGTTTGAATATGAAAGTAGAACAGCAAGTCCCATTACTTTTGGTTGAGAGGGAGGCTCTAAATGAAGCATTGGAAGCTGAGAAAAGTGTAAGTAAGATGATAATCTGGTTATTTGGTGCATAGAATGCTTCATTACTCCCAACTTATGAGATGTTTCCTTTCCTCCTTTCAGGGACACCACCTTCCTGAAACCAGAGGTTTATGTCTTTCTGAAGAACAAATTGTCAGAACAGTGAGTTTCTAAATGGCGCCGCATTAAACATTTATTTATCTGACTACAAGAATGTGGAATTTTATGGTTTGCATTTCCATGTACTGAAATAATTCAATGCATCCATCCAGATCCTGAGAAGGCCAACGATTGGACCAGGAAACAGAATCATGGATATGATTACAGGACCCTACAAGCTGGTCCGGCGGTGTGAAGTTACTGCGATCCTTATACTGTATGGGCTACCAAGGTATTACTGTTTATTTCATTCCCCTGACCGATGAGCACAGACTCTGGTCGTTCTTAACGACCTCGGCTAATTCCAAATTCATTACTTGTCACGAAGTTCTTATGTATGCATCTTTTCCAGATAGTTTTTCTTGTTAATTTAGTTGCCATGCAGATTGCAAACTGGCTCCATTCTTGCTCATGAAATGATGCACGCGTATCTTCGCCTGAAAGGTAAATTTTGTTATGCTCCTCTGTAATTAGGAGGAATTCTTGCATCCCCATCCTAATCTTGCCATGACAACATCGTCTTTCTTTCTGCAGGATACCGAACCCTAAGTCCTCAGGTTGAAGAAGGCATCTGTCAAGTCCTATCCCATATGTGGCTCGAGTCTGAAATCATCGCAGGCGCTGCTAACAACATCGCATCCACCTCAGCAGCATCGTCATCATCGTCGTCCTCAGCTCCTACCTCCTCGAAGAAGGGCGCGAAGACGGAGTTTGAGAAGAAACTCGGAGCGTTCATCAAGAACCAGATCGAAACGGACTCTTCCGTGGAGTATGGAGATGGTTTTCGGGCAGGCAACCTGGCAGTCGAGCGATACGGCTTGAGAAGAACCCTTGATCACATGAAGATCACTGGGTCATTTCCTTAGTGATCATCGTTTCAAGTAAAACCAAGGACATTTCTCGATTTGTAAACATGGCTGCATATTTTGGAGGTTATTATTGGTTAAAATTAGATTTGTCATAGGTATACCACAGGAGAAGATTAGTTTACATTTACAGTAAAGTAAGAAGAGAAGGAAAAATGATACGTACAGATATCTGTAAAAAAATCCTGCTGTTTATGAAATAATAATAGTGATACGTGTAAGTCTTGGGATACAGAAGTACAATGACTGACTGTTTTTCACATTACCAGCATCTTTGAAATATGGCATGCATGTGCTGATACAAGGCACATTTCTGTCAGACATATCTTACAAGAAGTAATGTAGATAAATTTGTGACAAAATTTATAGCGTTATCAAAGATCAGGCGATGGGCTGCGCCATCGCGGCGGCTCAACCACTGATCTCGAGATGTAGTCGTTTCTTACGTTGTTGTTGTATAGCCTCATGAGCCGATGCCGCCCTATCCTCGTTAGGGATGGACCTAAAACTTTGAAACTATATCAGATTTTGCGCTACAGGTTCCAATAACGATCTTCTAGTACTCCCACCAATCCAAATTTAGTGCCACCAGGCCTTTACAAATATGTACTGTTGTACTTCATTTTTCACGTCGCTTATTTCGGATAGAGGGAGTAGTACAATTAATGAGAGGTTGTTTCTGTCCGAAACAGTCTAGCAATTCAACCATATATAGAAAAGAAGAAGCTTCATCTAGTAGAGTACTACTATTCTCTGGGCTTCGGCCGATCGACTGCTCGTATGCCGTCCGGCTTGCTCCCGTGTAGCGTTAGGGGACTGTCTCCGATTCGGACACCTACGCCTCCTCGCTAAAACAAAATCCAATGCATAGAGGGTTTCAGATCGAGGATCACCACCACCAAGGCGTCCCGATGACAAGAGACGAGTACAACCAGACGCCCATGGCTGCACGCGACGACGACACAGAGCAGGACCGGCTAGCGCACCTTCCGGATGACGTTGCCGCCAACGTCCTCCGTCGTGTCCCACCGCGGTGGCTCGCCGCCGCCCGCTGCGTCTGCAAGGCCTGGCTCCACACCGTGGACAGCTGCCGCCTGCTGTGGTCCGACCTGCTCCCGCTCTCGTTCGCCGGCCTCTTCATCCACTTCGAGAAACACAAGTATCCGGAATATTTCGCCCGCCAGTCTTCCACGGCACGCACGGTCAGCGGCGACCTTAGTTTCCTGCCCTCCGCCAGCTCTGAATGTTGCTATTACTGGGAAAATGGCTTTGTGCCCTACAACATCCAAAATCACTGTAACGGGCTCCTCTTAGTTGCCGGTGACGACGACTATGTGGTTAACCCCGCGATGCGACGGTGGCATACTTTGCCGGCGTGCCCGTACGAGCACACTATGAGGGGTATGTCCTACGAAGAGGTTCTAGTCTATGATCCAATGCGATCGCCGTATTACAAGGTGTTTAGGATCCCCACATTGGAGGATGATACTCTTGGGGAGGAGATAGACCTCTCGATGGAGGGATGTGAATGGCCACCGCCCATATACAAGATGTACGTTTTCTCATCGGAATCCGGTCGCTGGGATGAGAAAGATTTCGTGCGAGAAGGGGATGCTGCAGGGACCGCCCCCGAGATACGAGCAGATTAATTATAGCGAGTTCAAAGCCATCTATTTTCGAGAGGCACTTTATGTACAATGTGGAGATATATGGTTCATGAGGTATGTACTTACTCTCTTTTTGATTGGTCTTCTATCTTTTCTGATTCCTTTTAAAGCTAATTTTGGACAATGATTCGGTTTTGCAGAGTATCATTGTCTAATAATACATATAGTGTAATCAAACCACCGACGAATCTTCAAGCCGAGGACTATCTGGACACCAGTATAGCAACATCGGAAAAGGGTGTATTTTATGGCCCTCGACAAGTATTGGCTTCGAGTTTGGATCCTTAATGAATCCTCTAGCCAAACAGAGTGGATTCTGAAGCACGACAAAGACCTTAAACCTTTGTTAGGATATCACCGGTTGGACCAACAAGTATGTACACCCTGGGTCTTAGAGGATATTAACTACAACTTGTTTCGTTCTTCTCATGCTTCAGAAGACAACAACAAACCACCAAACAGAGACATATTTGAGTGGAACTCTGACACTGACGATGTTCTGAAAACGAAGATATGGTCGAACATTGTGACTCGCACGCAACACATGGTATTACGGGGATATTGAGCTACTTGGGTTTCATCCATATAAAGAGGTTGTTTTCCTTAGTGCTTCCGCGCTGACAGGACTGGCATATCATTTGGACGGATCGAGGATTGAAATTTTAGGAAATATATACCCAAAGGAATATGACTCTTTCAAAGAGTCAAGGAATGAAGGTGAAGAGTTCACATTTTTTCCGTACACCCCATGTTGGATTGAATGTAGCTAGTAGTATGTCTTGCATATGAACCTATGTATGTTAGTTGTCATCTATTTTAGCAGTCTTGCTTGCAAAGATGTATTTATAAGACCATTTATTTAATTAGTCACTAATGGCAAAAGGTATCACAATCTTATTTGTTTGATTTTTTGATTGTGATGTTGTTAAGTTTTGGTTGTTACAACTCAAAGTTTTCCGCCGCATGCATGCTTCTATCAAATGCGAGCGTGTTAGGGTAGTTTATCATTTTGTGAGGTTTTCGTGTGAATTCTGGCAGTCCGAACCCTAGTGACACAAGTATCTGGTCATGATGAAGAAGAAAAATGAGCGAATGTACACACTTAAATGTGTCTAGATATACTTGTGTATATTTAAATGTCGACAAATCTTATACTTGTGTAGCATATTTGGCTAAAGATATATTAGACGTGCGTTGCACGTGCCCTTTTACTAGTTCTAAAAAATAAAATAAAGCTTTTGCACTGGCCAAATTTTCCACATGTTCGAGATCACACAAAGAAATCTTAAGAAATAAATCCCACAAGGAGTGACCACGTATGTTCCGAAATAGGTGCATGTTTCTTTAGACAAAAAGGCAGTCGTATTAGTTTACGTCGTCATCCCTGGCCCAAACCAATCTTGCGAAAGCCCAACTAGTTTCTCGACTCGAAGTCGGAAAACCTCGACCACTCTACTTCCCAAATCACGCCCCGGATTTGCGTTCTTGAGGGCTTGAAGCGATGGCCGGCGACGAGGACCAGCCTGAAATCTCCCGACGCGACCTCTGCTATTGACGACGACATGCAGCAAGACATGGAGGACCAGGCAGCGCGCCTGCCAGGCGACGTGCTCGCCGACATCCTCTGCCGCGTCCGTCCGCGCTGGCTCGCGGCGGCCCGCTGCGTGTGCAGGGCGTGGCGCGACGCTGTCGACGGACGCCGCCTCTTGCGCACCGACCTGCTCCCGCTCTCGCTCACCGGCCTCTTCGTCCACTATGACGAGCACAAGTTCCCGGAGTTCCTCGCCCGCCCATCCTCCACCACGGCCGGCGCACGAGCGATCAGCGGCGACCTCAGCTTCCTGCCCTCCGCCAGCCCCCACTGCGGCTACTTCTGGCAGGAGGGCTGCGCTGATTGGAGAAACTACAACATTGAGGATCACTGCAACGGCCTCCTCTTGCTTAGAGGTAACTTTGTGGTTAACCCTGCAACACGAAGGTGGAATGTTCTGCCGACTTGCCCGGCGCCCAAGGATGCGATGTACTACCGTACTCAATGTTGGAAATAAGCACGCGTGGGTCGTGTTGATCCGTGTACGAGTTGTATATGTACATGTGTCCGAGTAGTATTGGGATTAGTTTCCTACTTCTACTAGGTTAGCTAGTCCAACGCTGCTATATATACATGTAGAAGACCCCCTGTAATATTTGTCAGAAAAAGAAAGAAAATCAGCAAGGCTCGATACGAGCCTCTGGCCAAAGACTCCCAGCGTATTGTTTTCCTGTGTTGATCGATAGATCGTACGTGAGCTACTGCATGCTAGGAAAGCAATCTAGCTAGCTACGTGCGTGAGTCCACGGATCCATCAGCCTAGTTCGTGCGTGCGTGTTGCGGCCAACAGCATCGGCTAGCTACGGGTATTGTACGTGCGTATTGCCGGAGTTGTACCGAGGAGCTGTGCTACGTCCGTGGATCGTCGGAAAGTACTCGACGAGTGCGACGTGAAGATTGGGCCATATCTAACAATTGGTATCAGAGCGAGGTCGAGAATCTGAAGCGCTTGCCCCGGGGAGGCGACCCGTAATAGCGCCTCGGGCGGGCGATCGTCGTTCAGTGGAGCGACACGGAGGAGACGGCAGGGCTGTCATCGGCAAGGCGTTGAAGGTGGTAGATTATCATTGGTGAGAGCGTTCTGCCGAGGCGTGGTACCGTAAAATCTCGTCAAGATCTCCGGGGGAGTATGAAGGAGGTCATCAAGGTGTGGTGCATGAGTTCTTACAAAGATGCGTCTAAGAGCTTGTGGTTGTGAGTTTTTCTACGACAGTTGTGTTACTGGCGGAGAAAATTGTGTGCGGGAGCAAGCGGAAAAAGGATATTGTGTCCTTGCGGTTCCGTTTGTGATCGAAGTTCCGGCGAGTTCTTATGCGGAAGTTGTGTTGCCCGTATACCACGAGTTGTGTTGCCGCTGGACCAGTCAAGTTGCCGCGAGATCGTGCGTTCGATCTTGGGCAAAGGTAACAAGTTCCGACGAATTCATGTACGGAAAGATGTGTTGCGCGTACATGAAGAGTTGTGTTGCCGTCGGACGTGAAGTGTTGTTCGGTAAGATGCGTCACCGACAACAAGGATAAGGTTGGAAGTTGTGTCCAAGTGCTGGTCTGCGGGAGTTCGTTGCAGCGGAAGCGCGTCACGGTCGAGGCACTCCAGTGAGCTATATCTCCAAGGGGCGAAGACATGAGACGTCATGGTCGAGGTGCTCCAGTGACAGTGTATCTCCAAGGGGCGAAGACGTGCACGGAGACAAGATGGCGGGTGGCTATCTCCGTGTCTCAACGAGAAGACGAAGACCAACGTGAAGCCGGATGCGAACCGGTTAAGATGTGTTCCTGCATGAGGCTATGCGTTTAGTCTGCATGTGGCACGCTAAGATGTGACAGCGTGGGCTGGTAATCCGGAGGACGCGTTGAGTTAAGTCATCGAGTTGTGAAGCTGCAGCAAATTAAGACCATGAAAAGCACGAGGAGACACGAGTTTAGATTAGAGGGAGAATGTTGGAAATAATCTAAACTGGGTAGGTTTGGGTTAGTTTCCTATCATCGTGAGTCTAGTCCGAGTTGTACTAGTATGCTAGTTCGTACGTGAGTTGAGTTAGCGTATACCATACGTGAGTCCTGGTGTTGCATGCATGGTAAGTGAGAGATCGCTTCCTTGTTCGCTAGTTTAAGTTTGATACGGCTTGGGTTAGCAGTGTCTAGTTTGAGTCGGACAGCTAAATAGGGCTGGTCCTATATATACGTGTGCGTTGTAAGCAGAACTTGTACCGAGAAAATTGAGAGAAATAAAGAGAGAAACAAAGGGCACGATATGAGCCCTTGGCGATAATTTTGTCTACGTGTCTTTGTGATACATTGATGTGATTCGATCCTGTGGGCGAAATCCAGTGGATGACTCTTTCGAAAGAAAAGCAAAGAGGCTCCACGAGCGGTGGCAAGAAGGATAAGCAACGCCCAGTGAAAAAGTACATCGCTGAGCAGGATGATGATGAGCAAGACGACGATGAAGAAGAGGAGGATGACGACGACACTCCGCCAAGGAGGAAGAAGTTTCACATAAAAAAAGTAAGGTGTCATAACTGTCGTGAACTCGGTCACTTCAAGTCTGATTGCTGGAAACCATCGAAGAAGGAAAGGGCTCTCATGGCCCAGGAAGGAGACGAAAGTGCGATGCACTTGATGTGCGAACTTGTGGATGAGGATGCTCTAGTTCTTCAAGCGGTGGCTAAAGAAACTGACACGCTTGTGGAAGAAAAAGTTTGCCCTCAAGTTTCACAAACTCGTGTCGATACTATTGACACGGGAGGTGATTCGAGAACTCATGCCGATAGTACTGGTATGAAGGTGTACATGGCGCCAGAAATCCATGATGTGTGGCGTAGTGTCGCGTCGCAGGAAAAAGAAATGAAGGCGTACGTGGCGCCAGAAGTCCATGAAGTGCAACGCATCGTGGCGTCGCAGGGTAAAGTGAGACGCATCATCGCGTCGTGGGGCAAACCAGCCGTTGTGGAAGAAATAGCAGCAAGCTCAGGCACTGATTCGGGTGCAGCAAGTTGCGGACAAGGAGCGCGTGCAGCGACTCCAGAAGGCAGCGTTGGTGGAAAAGTAATGTCACCAGCCAGGCCGCTCGTTGGCAGGCCAAGCGACGTACATGGAGATGCGTTGGGTGGAGGCCCGTGGCAAGCAAGGCATGCTTGCAGTAGCATGGTCAGCTCACGTGGTGTGCCAAGCCAATTAAAACATGGCGTTGGTGCATCAGCTTGTTCTGGCATGTAGAAGGCCGTGAAAAACAGCCAAGTGCTCCTAGCGATCAAGGAAGCAAAAGCAGAGGCAGGCCATCTTTGTTGGAAGGATCTGCTGGTAATTCGGTCGGTCGGCCAGAAGCAGCCACAGCCGCACGCACTGGCGACACAGCGAGCCGAGCGGTAGGAGAAGAGTTAAATGGGAACTCAGGAAGAAGGCCGGATGGTGGCAGCTCTTGTGCTGCTCGGACCGTGCCAGAAGACAGGAGCAGCCCAGCAGAATCGGGTGGACCGGGAAGTGGTCTAGGGCGCTCAGCCCAGAAGACGGCACGCAGGGAATACAGCATGGAGTACCTGAAGAAGGCGGAGAGTCTTGGTGTAAAGCAAGGCCGGCGTTGCAGACAGAAGAGCAACAAGACGAAGGTGAGGTGTATTTTGCACGGCTACATTTGTTCAAGATAATTATCCCGGAGATGGAGCCGATTAAGTACACAGAAGATTGCTTCAAAAGCACCGAAGCAAAGATGATGTTCGAAAACGTCGACAAGAAAGATGAGTCGACAAAAGCAAAGTCGATGTCATGGATGCCACGAGAAGCAACGAAAGCAATGTCGATGAAGAAGGCCGAAGTGGCGAAAGGAATGCTGAGGGTTACACCTACGCGAAGCAATTGGCGTATTTGGAACCCAGGTAGAAATGAAGCACACGTCGTGCTTAGGGGGGTGAATGTTGGAAATAAGCACGCGTGGGTCGTGTTGATCCGTGTACGAGTTGTATATGTACATGTGTCCGAGTAGTATTGGGATTAGTTTCCTACTTCTACTAGGTTAGCTAGTCCAACGCTGCTATATATACATGTAGAAGACCCCCTGTAATATTTGTCAGAAAAAGAAAGAAAATCAGCAAGGCTCGATACGAGCCTCTGGCCAAAGACTTCCAGCGTATTGTTTTCCTGTGTTGATCGATAGATCGTACGTGAGCTACTGCATGCTAGGAAAGCAATCTAGCTAGCTACGTGCGTGAGTCCACGGATCCATCAGCCTAGTTCGTGCGTGCGTGTTGCGGCCAACAGCATCGGCTAGCTACGGGTATTGTACGTGCGTATTGCCGGAGTTGTACCGAGGAGCTGTGCTACGTCCGTGGATCGTCGGAAAGTACTCGACGAGTGCGACGTGAAGATTGGGCCATATCTAACACTCATCTAGTCTACGATCCGATGGTATCACCTTACTACGAGGTGTTTAGGATCCCCATTTTGGGTGGCTGTTATGGACACCCCTGGTTCGATGGGTCCGAATGGCCGCCATCCATATTCAAGATGTATGTTTTCTCATCAAAGTCGGGTTGTTGGGAGGAGAGGGGTTTCGGCCGAGAAGGCGATGCTGCAGGGACCGTCACTGAGATGCGAGCGGGTTATCGGCGATTCAGCGCCGTCTATTTTCGAGGAGCACTCTATGTGCACTGCAGACCTAATTTTATCATGAAGTAAGTACTTACCCTGTTTAATAGTACTTGTTAGATTTTCATCATATCATTCTAATATATTTGTTGGACAACGATATTTTTTTGCAGAGTATCATTGGCTGACAATGCATACAGTGTTATTAAACCACCAACAGATCTTGAAGTTGAAGGCTACCTGGACATTAATATAGCAAGATGAAAAAGGGGCGTGTACATGGTGGCACTTGATGGGCAGTGGCCTCGGAGAAAGTATTGGCTTCGAGTTTGGATCCTTGATGAGTCATGTGCTCAGACAAAGTGGGTGTTGAAGCATGACAAAGTCCTTAAGCACATGCTACAGCACCGGTGGTTTGGCGGAGGAATTAATAAATGGATCTTAGAAGATATTAACTACAATTTGTTCCGTGCTTCTAGTGTTCCGAAAGTTAACAGAAAAGCAAATACTGAAGAGAAATTCGAATGGAACTCTGACGAGGATGTTGAAGACGAATACATGGTTGATCATGGTGACATGAAAGCAGTAGTTGAAAAGAAGCTGGTATTGAACTCAAACAATGATAGTGCACTTACCTATAGAGGTATGGTTGAAGACTCTTACTGTTATGAAGAGCATTGTGATGATTTATGTGATGAGGACATTAAGATACTTGGGTTTCACCCATATAAAGAGATTATCTTCTTGAGTGCATCAGAACAGACATGTCTGGCATATCATTTAAATGGCTCAAAGATTGAAGAGTTAGGAAATATATACCCAAAGGAATATATATATTTCAAGGAGTTAAGTAATGAACAAGAGAGGATCAAATCTTTTCCGTACACCCCTTGTTGGATGGAAGATTTTCCTGTAAGCAATTAGCCTAGAAGGTTGAAGTCTTAGGAAAAAATACCCATGGGATTATATATTTTACAAGCAGTTAAATAATGGACATGAAGTGATCATATTTTGTATCTGATTATAGTTTCCTGGAAACAGACGGTCTAGGAAGTCGTCTCAGACAGCATCCTTCGTTGATTCAGAACTTTCTGTATTTTAGTATCTCACTGAAATTTTCTACTACTTTTGTCGTCTTATTATTTCTGGGAGTGTTTATTTGTTTAGAAGTTACTGCTTCCTATTAGTTTTATCAGCTGAATAACGCAGTCCTAGAAAAGCAGGAATATGTATTCTGTCTTTATTAATCGAGCTTTGCCACCAAGCACCGTGCCGCTGCAAAAATGATCAGGCAAAATCTCTTCATGAAGGCATAAAAAGTGATTGTTTATTTTAAATTCATTTGTTGATTAATTAACCTTGAGATTCTGATCTGATATAGTATTGAGCATCATATAGCCCTGACAAAACTTTAAGGTGTCCATTCTAAAAATTGTTGAATTTTTTTCAACACCTAAGAAAAGTTGAATTACACGCTGGATATTTTTGTGTGATCCGAACTTTGTAGATTTGACTATCTCTCTGAATTTTTTTAACTTCTTTTGTCTTAGTTTATTATGTTTGTGAGTGTTTAGTGTTTAGAAGTTACTGCTTCCTATAGTTCTATCAGCTGAATGATGCAGTCCTAGAAAAGCAAGATTATGTATTTATCGTATGAATCACGCTTCTGTCTAGCTTCAGACAGCTAGCTCTGCCACCGAGCTCCTTGCTGCTGCAGGAACGCCGCTGCAAAAATGCTCAGGCAAAATCGCTTCGTGAAGGCACTAAATTATTGCTTCTGATAGATTCATTTGTTGATTAATTAATCTTGAGGTTCTGATACTTATTTGGCATCATATTTCGGTGGATTTGCAAGATTTTGAAGCACTGGCAAAACTTAAAGATGTCTATTCTATATTTATTTTTTGAATTACACGGTGGATTATGGTGGCGTCAAGACGGAGAAAGAGAAGAATGGTAAGCAGCCTTTGAGTGCTTGTACAGTTGTTTGCTTAATGTTGTCTGATGCCATTTTTAATTAGATCTATAAATTTATGCATCTGGGGATTGTGCGTAGAGACTAGGAGTAGAGGGCAGATCATGATACAACTTGAACTTCAGGACGATGTGGAGCAGGTGAAGAATAAACAGACTATTGCTTCGAGTAATGATGTAATGACAACTGCACACCCACCTTAGATGCGTAGATTGTTGTATACTATTTGGTTCTTGAGTTCGATTGTTTAGTTTCTAATAACTAACAATATATGTTGTGTGGATAGCTGCAAGCTGTGCTCAAGGCTGTGATGTGCTCTCGTCTGAAGTACAATATTCAGAGTTGCTATTTCAGAATGCCGAACCCTTAAATCAAGATGCAGTAGGTTATATTCTGATAAACCCCTTGTGTGCGTTCTGTTCTGCTAAAATTGCATGATTATGGCCGTGTCACAGATTTGGTTGTGCTTTCTCGATTAAATTTAGTTGAAGTTTGTTGCTTGATTAGTTTGGAGACCACAATTTTGTGGGCAAAGTCCTTGACTCGTCACTGATTTTTTATGTGTCGAATTCCAGTATATGCTTTTCCCGTAGGTAAAACAGTTACTCCTGGATTGCATCTAAGTGCAAAATTTCATGGCTTAGTCTTTCTACTATGTGAGTCAATATTACCTTGTTTATCCCTCATTGACTAATGTGTTAATTATGGTGTCGATGGTTGTGCACTGACAAATTCAGATGTTTGAATCGAAAACACCGACAGACTATCCGAGGTTATCTTTTTGTTCCCGTGAGTTGCAGTAGAGTGATGTAATAAAATTCTGTCAGCTGAAGTGCCATGGATTGGAACTAACATTCTGAGATTCGGGTCTCCTGGCTATCACCAAAATGATTAGAGAACCTGATTAGCTCTTTCGCCTATCTCTAATTTTCAGTTCTCAGTTTGTTAGACTGTTTGCTGCTTGGCCAGCTCTGAACGGAGGGAGTACTCGCTGGAGCAGAAACATTGCCGCAAAACTGTTCTGGCCAATTCTCTTGACGGAGGACAGAATTGATTGTTTCGGTTAGATTTAGTTGTCAATGAAAAATCTGGCGTCATATCGCAGTGGATGAGCAGTATCCTGAACCATCAACAAAACTTTGAGGTGTCCATTCTGTAAGATGCTGGATGGTTGAGTATCGTGGCATCAAGACGAAGGAGGATGAGAGTGTTGAGCAGCTTTTGTGTGCCTGTAAAGTAGTTTGCTTAGTGATGTATCAAACAATTTTTATTTAGCTCTGTACATTTATATTGTTGCTTCATTAGAGCATCTGAACCCGCAAAAGGGGCAAACCCGCATAATAACCGCCCGATGCGGATTTAAAACCGCGAAAACGCGGAGAACAGAACCCGCAAAACTCATCGGTCCGTAAAAGATTTTGCAGGGGCCGGTGAATCCGCGTCTCGGAACGGCTTTTTCGCGGATTTCGGCGCCGAACCGAGGGGGCCCTGCATCCGTGAGAGGCTTTGGCGGGCTGAATATTCAGCACCCGCCGGTGAACCTTCCACCGTGGAACTCGCCGGAATTTTGCCGGAATCGCCAGAATCTCGCCGGAATCGTGTGCAAAAGGACAGCGGCGGCGCCGGCGAGGACCGCGTCAGCCCCAGCTCGCCGGCGGAGAGAGGCGCGCTGGCCGGCGGTGTGGAGGCGCTCTGGCCGGAGACACAGAGAGCGGTCGCTGCACACGCCGCTCGCCGGCGCGGGGGGCGTCCAGGTAGTAGCCGCGGTTTCCATGGCTGGGCTGCCTGCTCCAACACGGATAGGTGGCAAAGGAAGGCCATGGACGAGCTTCCGCAGGAGCCCCGTCGGCGGCGGGCCAACGGCGGCAGCACGGGCGAGTAGGAGCCCAGGTCCGGCGGCGGGCAGGTGCCTGGCCCGGCGGCGCGCCAGAGCCCCGGGTGCCCCGGTACGGCGGCGCGCGGGAGGCCCGTCGGCGGCGAGCAGGAGCCCGGTACGGCGGCGCGCGGGAGCCCTGATACGGCGGCGCGTTGTGCACGAGTTCGGCCACCAGCAGCTACTCGGGGCAGGAAGTAGGTGGGTTGCGTTTCTAGTTTCTCAGTACGAGCTATCTACTCCAATGGATCGATCGATCTATGTGTCTGTACTAGTACCAACAAAGACTCACGGAAGGAAGAAGATGGGGAAAAGGTAGAAAAGAAGAGAGAGAGGAATATTCGGGAATATTCTTTTTTGCAGTTTGCGTTTACCGTCTCTGTTCTGTCCGGGTGATTTTCAGCCCTCAAAACACGTTCTTCGCGAACCGCAAACCTGTTTTGCGGTTTCACGTTTTGCGGGTTCTGCTAGAGATGCTCTTAGAGCATCTTCAGAACTGGAACCACTTGGTTGAGTTCGCCTCGTTGATTGATAGAAAATATAAATCGTTGTTCTAAGAAACAGAGGAAAGCTTTCGCATTGATACAATTTTCCACGTGTTCCAGATCACACAAAAATCATATAGTACAAGAAATAAAAATGGAAATCTCACGGAGAGTGCCCACGTCGGTCATGGGCTGATAGCCGAGCCCGAGTACGTACAGGTTTCATTTTAGAAAAAAAGGCCCAAACCGAAGCGGAGTACTTTATCGACCCGAAGTCGGAAAACTTCGACCGCCAGGCATGTCGCTTAACCTCCTTTAAAAGAAGTCGAGAATCACAAAAATCGTATTCGAAGTCAAAGCTCCTCCCGGCCCCAGATCGTTCTCCCGACCAAACGATGACCGGCGACGGGGATCAGCCGATGAGCGACGATAAAGAGCTGGAGGTCCAAACGCCGCGCGTGTCGCGCGACATGCTCGTCAACATCCTCAGCCGCGTCGCGCCGCGCTGGCTCGCCGCCTCCCGATGCGTCTGCAAGGCCTGGTGCCACATCATCGACGACCGTCGCCTCCTGCGTGCCGACCTGCTCCCGCTCTCACTCGCCGGCCTCTTTGTCCACTACGACGAGCATAAATTTCCTGAATTCCTCGCCCGCCCAACCTCCTCCATGGCCGGCGCCCGCACAGTCAGCGGCGACCTCAGCTTTGTACCCTCCGCAAGCGACGGCCCCCATTACGCATATCATCATTGGAACATAGGTGATGGTCGGGAAGAAGTTTATAATAATATCAGAGATCACTGTAACGGGCTCCTCTTACTTTACAATAACTGCGTGGCTAACCCTGCCACTCGACGCTGGCATACTCTCCCGACATGCCCGGTTAAACACAGTGTGGGGAATGTGACATATCGGACGCATCGAGTTTATGATCCGATGGTATCACCTTACTATGAGGTGTATAAGATCCCCACTCTAGATGACTATCATAATAACAAAGAGGAGGCAGACCCCTCGATCGAGCAATCAGAATGGCCACCGTCACCGTGCAAGATGTATGTTTTCTCATCCAAGTCGGGTTATTGGGAGGAGAAGGATTTCGTCTGAGAAGGGGATGCCGCAGGGGCAGGTGGCGAGCGTGTTGTTGTGAAACTTCAGCCGCCTATTTTAAAGGAGCACTTTATGTACACTACAAAACTGATTTCCTTATGAGGTACGCACTTATTGTTTTTACTATTGATTGGATTTTTATGTTACTGACTAGTTTTTAAAGTAACTTATAGACAATAATTTGATTTTGCAGAGTATCATTGTCCAACAATACATATATCATAATTAAAGCACCAATGGTAGATGAGAACTATTCGCACTTTAATGTAGCAAAATCAGAAAAGGGTTTGTACTTTGTGAAACTTGATGGGCGCTGGCATGAGGATAAATGTTGCCTTCGAGTTTGGATACTTGATGATACGTGTGGTCAGATGAAATGGGTACTAAAGCATGACAGTGACCTTAAGCACATGCTACCACATCAGTGGTTTTGTAGACAAGCAAAATGGATCTTAGAAGATATTAACTACAAGCTATTCCGTGCTTCTAGTTCTTCAGAAGACAACAAGAAAGAAACAACGGAAGAGATATTTGACTGGAAGTCTGATGAAGATGTTCAAGACAAAGACATGGTTGATCAAGCTTACTTAGAAGACAAGAAATCAATGATCTATGATTTTGAGTTACTTGGGATTCACCCATATAAAGAGATTGTCTTCTTGATCGCATCACAGCAGACATGCCTGGCATATCATTTGAATGGATCGAGGATTGAAGGATTAGGAAGTATATACCCCAAGGAATATACGAGTTTCAAATGCTTAAGTAATGAACGGGAGTTGATCGAGTCTTTTCCATACACCCCATGTTGGATTGAAGAGTTCTCCAGAAGCAACTAATCTAGAAAGTCATCTTATATATGGGCCTATGATATTTGTCATTTTTTGAGAGAGATATTAAAAACAGATCGTAGAAGATGGTGCCCCTATTGTATTTGCCCATTTTATCGAGTGGCGTATCAGACGGCTCTCACAAGATGTTTGAGTCATCCTTATTATATATGTATTTAAGGATTAGAAAACTTTTAGATATTTTTTCAATTTGAATTGTAAATGTTTTTCTTGTCTTTGGTGATGAGTAATCTTAGTTTATATGTATTTATGAGGATTTATCAGCTATTTTTTCTTTTAAATTGTGTATATTATAAATAAATGTATTTCTCTACTTGAATGTCTATTGTCAGCTTCAACTAGCTCACACGTTTCAAATGATTAGTCTGGATAGGCAGGGTGGCGACTCCCCTGTAGACCAGGCTTGTTTCTTTGCCTCTCCGTGAATTTAGTGGAACAAAAGATAAACAACAAAATTAGGTTCATTTGATTTTTTAATGTTCATGTAATTTGGGATGGTGGTAACGTGGATTCTAAGTAAACTAGAAACATACCCCGCGTGTTGCTGCGGGCATCTCTTTAAAAAGGCTATTATACAAATAAAGGGATATACAGACCCATGCAAGGAATATGAATTTCTTAATAAAAAATGTAACTAGTTCTCTATAGGCTAAGCTTAATTGACTTGATTTTTTTGTACTTGATGATTAAAAACGGGTGGTGTGGATAATTGTATGGATAAAGTTCGATGACATGGATATGTTGCATGTAAAAAATACAATCATTAATGAGTTTTAGTGAATCACATGGACAATTGATTGGCTAAAATAGCAAGTGATGTGGATAGCTTGCATGTGGAGATAGAAAATAATAACTACACTTAGTGGGGTTTTGCTTTATAAGAAGTATAGATGTGATACTTTCGGCATATGTGTACGTAGTAAATGTTTTTACATTGCCTGTCAGAATTTCTCATAGTCACTTTCACTTTGGGTAGAGTATAATTAAGTTAATGAAACCCGTGTCTTGTCACGACTGTTTGGGTAGTAAGGAAGAACAAAGCAAACATTTATCTATGTTTTGTGTCTTCATGGCTTGCCATATACTACCTTCTTCCTTGTATGACTTACTTCACCATAATTATACAATGCTTTGGATAAGACGCCGTACATCCTTTGGTAATTATGAATTAGACGATCCAGAGTGGGTGAAGAACAAGCAGACTGTTGCACGAGTAATAATACAATAACAGATTAAACTAATGGTTTAATACAAGCAATCAAAATTCTCCACCTCAGGACCAAGTGTTTCAGATCTTATGGTTGTTGATGAATCCCTGTACTTATGAAAGCTGATTATATGCCAAATTATTAACAGAGATAATAGTAGCATCTTTGTTCAGTCCTAACCTTCTTGCAAAAGTTTACCCAATGCTGTCAAAATGCCAAATGCTAATGAAACTAAGATGCACTCTCGACATGGAGGCCATGGTTTTCACATCTGCAATCCTTCAACTTGCAATGATTTGTTCTTGCGCGTCATGCATGGTGCTCTTCTTGGAGAAACTAATTTGCTCTTGCTTGTCAAATTCTTGGATTACAAAGTTTGTGTTGTGTAAGCAGATTTGTAATTCAGTAGCTCACATGGATCGCGTAAGGCTCGAAGTGATAGCGTGAACTGGTGTTATGATGTATGCCTAAGTTTGTAAAATCTCTGTTGGACAGTGATTTAGCTGGTCCACATATTTGATGTATGTAATAAAGCAAACGGTTCATGTAAAAATAAAAGATAACAGCTGCACCCAAGATGTTTTTTTTAGAAAAACGGTATAACGCAGACGCTCACATAAACGCGCATACAGTTGTCCCTATGTCTCTGTTCTGCAGATGTAAACTTCTTGTTTGTACGCTCTTATTAATAGAGCTTACTAACCTTAAACCACAGTTTTTGTCGAAAATAGATGAAGAGGTAAGTCCGATTGCAGGAATACTCCACAAAAATAGATGGAAGTTGTAAGTCCTATAGCAAGAACACTCTACTTTTCATAATAGAATTCTCAAATGCATTAGTGCCGAAATTAATCCGACAAGTGTGGTACGGCCATGGCTAGTGGTGATCTCCTACCAGGTAGCCTCTGAAGGCGATCTGTGCAATGATGGCGGGGATCCGGGCATAGAGCGTAAGAAGCACTCATGGGATTTGGAGGCCGGTTTCGTTGAGGAATCGAGTAGCTCGTGTGAATAAAAGCAGAATTTGACCGATTGGGTCCACAAATACATAGGTCTACCCTCTCCGGTGACTATACATGGGTCTACACAAAGTATATGGTGACTATACTAGTGTCTAAAGCACGGTCAACAAGTATGGTGACAAAATTGCGCTCTACTCTTTACAACCATTGCAATCCTGTGGTTTTGGCATAAGCCGCATCTGCAAAACACTACAGGAACGGCGCTCTGTGCCGACGGGAAAAGGCCTTTTGCCGTCGGCATAGCCCTCATAGCCCTCGGCACAGCCTATGCCGACGGTGGCCGTCGGCACAGTTTGGTCGGCATAGGGCCCTGTAGGCACAGCCTCTATTGCCGTCGGCACAGCTTTTTGCCATCGGCATAGGCTGCCCCGACGGCCCAATATTGGCCGTCAGCACACCGTTCGTCGGCACACGTAAGGTGGGTCCCACCGTGGCCAAGCGCACTGGCACAAGCTGTGCCGACGGCAATGCCATCGGTATAGGGTGGACACGTGTCTTTAAAAAAATCCCCTGCCGTCCCTAGCTGGGGATAGGCTGCGACTGGGGGCGGTCGCCGACGGAGCAGGGGCTAGGGCGCTGCCGCTGTGGAGCGCGACGAGGACGGCGTCGACCAAGTCCAGGCGTGGCGAGTACGGCTGAGGACAGGGAAGACGACGGCTGGGGCGGCCGGGGGCGGGCCGGGCTGTGGATGGGCTGGGGGCGGCGCGGTCGAGCTGGTCGACGAAGACGGCGGTGCTGCTCCTAGCGCACGGGCCTCGACCTCCGTTTCGGCTCTTGGTCGATGAAGACGGCGGCGTGCTCCTGGCTCACCTCGGCGTCGTGCTCCTGGCTCGCCTCGGTGTCCGACGCGACGAGGAGGGCGGCGTGGTCGAGCTGGTCGACGAAGACGGTGGCGCTGCTCCTGGCGCACGAGCCTCGACCTCAGCATCGGCTCCTGGTCGATGAAGACGGCGACGAGGTCGAGGCAGCTGCGTCCGGAGCCCATCCGCCGCCGCGGGCAAGGATCTTGAGGCAGAGCACCATGTCCTCCTCCTACTCGGCGTAGAGTGGCCAGGGAGTCGCCGGCGAGGCGGCGCCCAGGATGGCACGGACGCAGGGGCTCGTGGTGGCTCGAGGTTTGACGGCGGCGTTGAGGAGATGGAGGCAGCGGAAAGCTGCGTCGTCGGCGTGGTCGTGCTGGTGCGTGAGAGGAGAAGGAGAGAGCAGAGGATCTAGCGGACGCGCGGCGATAGAAATATCTAGCTAGCCCAGGTCATCACGTGCGGTAGCCACAGTCGACCAATCAGGAAGCAGTAGACAGATCACACCGATTGTGTGCTTTCGTAGAGATCTAAGGGCTGATAGTTGCGATCTAGTGAAATTGCTCGATCGTGGCTGCAAGGAAAAGGAAGAAAAACTTTGCTCGATTGTGGTGACCAAGGGTACGATACTAGCTAGCTGCAAGCAAAAGGTACAATATAGCAACTATTTTATATTTTAAAGGTTAATTTTTCATAATACAGTCCGGAGTTTGAAGTGGGGAAATTTTAATATTAATGAAGTCAAAACATTAGTCGCACTATTTATCCCTTACACTTAGAAAGTTACCGTCTAAATTATATACACATTAGTCGCGACATCAGCCGCACTACTTTTAGTTCAAAACGTCCCTCACACTACACTTGTAAAATTTTCAGATTTCCCCCGTTTCGCCTGAAACGGGAGTTTTCCCAACGGCTCACAATGTTCTAAAGAAAACAGTCAAAAATAGGCACGGTGGTAATTTTGACCTTTTTTCAACAAAATGAAAGAAAATGAAAAAATAGTCAAAAATAAAATCCTTTGGCATGGAGTACTTTCATGTGTACTAGTTGCTCGGATAAATGATAAATCATCTATAAACATGTATAGGTTTCAAATCAAATGACCAAGTTATAATCATCCCCGTGCCATAGTTTGCGATAATGTGCCCATATTTTACACATAGGTGTGTCTTGGTATGACAAACAATGTTGCAGAACTGAGGTTATTCAAATTAGTTTTATAAATATCATTTTTTATTTTTTAATTGTCAAAAATGACATTTTTTGTGAAGCAAGTACAACAAATATGGTGGAAAATGGCACCCATCCAGTTATCACACAAAGTAGACCATATTTTGTGGACAATCCAGTAATATTAGGAATTTTCTCGTTTTTGTATCTAATTTCGTCTATTTAAATGATTTTATGCCTATTTTTTGATAGACCTTTTTGTGAAGATTTTTTTAGAAACATTGTCAAAACTCAAGTTTATCATTTTCCCTATCAACTAGTACACATAAAATGACTCCATGCCAAAGGATTTCATTTTTTGAGTATTGTTTCACTTTCTTTTTTTTTGTTGAAAAAATGGTCAAAATGGTCGTCGTGCCTATTCATTCAAAGGGGTCTCATTTTTCAAAATTATCGATAGTTCTGTGATATAACCACTACTGGCGTATCTTAAAATTATTTTTGTAAAATTTTCAGAGCAAACGATCACACACTTGTAGTTCAAAATTGAATTACTTTCGCAAAATAGGCATAAAGTCATTTAAATAGGCGAAATTAGGTAGAAACCTAGAAAATTCCTAATATTGATAGATTATAAATACAATATAGCCTACTTTGTGTGAAATTTGGATATGTGTCATTTTGCACTCTATTTGTTGTACTTGCTTCACAAAAAATGTCATTTCTGACAATAAACAAATGAAAAATGATATTTCTAAACATAATTTGGAAACAATTAGTTCTGCAATATTGTTTGTCATAACAAGACACACCTATGTGTCAAATATGGCCACATTATCACAAACTATGGCATGTGTATGCTCATATCTAGGTCATTTGACTTGAAACTTATACATGTTTATGGATGATAGACCTTTTTGTAAAGAAGTTTTTTGAAAACATTGTCAAAAATCATGTTTATCATTTTTTTTCTATCAACTAGTACACATAAAAGGAGTACGTGCCAAAGGATTTTATTTTTTGAGCATTTTTCACTTTCTTTTTTTTTTTGAAAAAAATTGGTCAAAATGGCCGTAGTGCCATGATTTGTGATAAAGTGTCCACAATTTTTAAAATATTATTATAAATATCATTTTCTAATTTTTATGTGCCAAAAATGACTTTTTTACCAAGAAAGTACCACAAATATGTTGCCAAAAGTCATATACATGGTGAAAATGATGCTATGGATGTCATATTTGGATTCCTCTAATTTTTCTAATCGATTTAGATATTTTATTTGTTAAATTCTGATTTACGAATTTAAAGATATGATTTATTTCATATTAGATGAAAAATAGAAAAAACAAAAGGGACCTATTCCTACGGCAAAGCCGTCGGCATAGCCTATTGCATATTAAATGGAAAATAGAAAAAATGAGAGGGACCTATGCCGACGGCAAAGAGTGACAATTTTTTTTATCCCCAGGGGGTCTATGCCGACGGCCCCGATATTTGGCCGTAGGCACAGAGGTTGGCCGTCGGCACAGATCGGCATTCCTGTAGTGAAACCGTAAACACTCGGTTCAGCACTTCGGCTCACCTCCTTGATTGATAGAAAAATTAAATCGTTGATCTAAGAAACAGAGGAAAGCTTTTGCGTTGATACAACTTTCCACGTGTTCCAGATCAAAAAAAAATCTTATATAGTACGGTACTACAAGAAATAAAAATGAAAATCTCACAGAGAGTGCTCACGTAGGGTCGGTCATGGGCTGATAGCCCGAGTACGTACAGGTTTCAAATACTGTATTTGTTTCTGCCATCATCGCCGGCCCAAACCGAAGCGGACTACATTCTCGACCCGAGTCGGAGGACCTCGACCGCCCTGTCGCTTAACCTCCTTCCCTAAAAGAAGTCGATAATCACCAAAATCGTAATCGAAATCGCTGTCGCTTAGCCCCAGATCGTTCTTGCCGCGAAGCGCTGGCCGGTGACGAGAACCAGCCGCTAAAGCCTCCCGACGCGACGGCTGCTCGCGGAGACGACGACATGCAGGACGAAGAGCTGGACGACCAGGGGGCGCGCCTGCCGGGAGACGTGCTCGCCGACATCCTGATCCGCGTCCCGCCGCGCGCGGTTGCCGCCTCCCGCTGCGTCTGCAAGGCCTGGCGCGACACCATCGACGACCGTCGCCTCCTGCGCGCCGACCTGCTCCCGCTCTCGCTCGCCGGCCTCTTTGTACACTACGACGAGCACAAGTACCCTGAATTTCTCGCCCGCCCGTCCTCTTCAGCGGCCGGTGTCCGCGCGGTCAGCGGCAACATCAGCTTTGTGCCCTCAGCCAGCCGTGGCCCCCATTACGCCCATCACCACTATGACCGCGGTCATCAGGAAGAAGATTTCACCAGTATCAGAGATCACTGCAACGGTCTGCTCTTACTTTACAATAACAACATTGTTAACCCTGCCACTCGACGGTGGAATACTCTGCCAACATGCCCGGCTAAGGACGGTGAAGGGAATGTGACGTACAGTACGCACCTAGTCTATGATCCGATGGAATCACCTTACTATGAGGTATATAAGATCCCCGCTCCGGCCCGTGTCTACCATCGTGGAGAGGAGGTAGACCCCTTAATGGAGGAATCGGAATGGCCGCCGTCCCTGTGCAAAATGTACGTTTTCTCATCAAAGTCGGGTTGTTGGGAGGAGAAGGATTTCATTCGAGAAGGGGAGGCCGCTGGGACCTTCAGCGAGATGCGAGCGGACTACGATGAATGCTCAGCCGCCTATTTTCGAGGAGCACTTTATGTGGAGTGTGAAACTAATTTCGTTATGAGGTATGAGTATTTTACTATGTTTAATATTTCTTCAAGGGGTCTATGTGTATTATTTGATTAGCCTTTTCTCTTACTTACTGCTTTTTTTAATATATTCTGAACAATGATTTGATTTTTGCAGAGTATCATTATCTAACAATACATACAGTGTAATTAAACCTCCAATGGGTCTTAAAGTGGAGCACTATCCAGATATTCTTGTAGCAACATCAGAAAAAGGTGTATACTTTCTAGAACTTGACGTGCGCTGGCTAGAGAAGATATGTTGGCTGCGAGTTTGGATCCTTGATGAATCGTGTGGTCAGATGGAGTGGATACTGAAGGATGACAAAGACCTTAAGACCATGCTACCACATCACTGGTTTTGTGGACAAGCAAAATGGATCTTAGAAGATATTAACTACAATCTATTCCGTGCCACTAGGTTTTCAGAAGACAACAAGAAAGGAACAACGGAAGAGATACTTGAATGGAACTCTGACGAGGATGTTCAAGACAAAGACATTGTTGATCAAACTTACTTAAAAGACAGGAAAGCAATTATTGATGATTTTGAGTTACTTGGGATTCACCCATATAAAGAGATTGTCTTCATGAGTGCATCACAGCAGACATGTCTTGCATATCATTTAAATGGCTCGAAGATTGAAGAATTAGGAAACATATACCCAAAGGAATATACAAGTTTCAAACGTTTAGCTAATGAACAGGAGACGATCAAGGCTTTTCCATACACCCCATGTTGGATTGAAGAGTTCTCTGGAAGCAAATAGTCTAGAAAGTCATCTTATATACGGGCATATGATATTTGTTATTTATTTGAGATACATTAAAATAGCTCGTCGATGGTGCGCCTATGGTATTTGCCCATGTTATTGAGTGGCGTAATAGACGGCTCGCACTAGGTGTTTGAGTCATCCTTATTATATATGTATTTCTAAGGATTGGAAAACTTTTAGATGATTTCTTCTATTTGAGTTGTATATGTTTTTCTTGTGTTTGGTGATGAGTAATCTTAGTTTATATGTATTTATAAGGATTTATCAGCTATTTTTTCTTTTAAATTGTGTATATTATTAAAAAAAGCGACGTCGTGCCTCCGGGGCATCCTCCAGTTAGCAGGGTTGAGACGTGTCATCCTCGACACAGATCACTTCTACTGAGTACGACTCCGCGTGTCATGCATGTGAGAGACTAATTTGCTCTTGCTCGTCAAATTCTTGGATTACAAAGTTTGTGTCGTGTAAGCAGATTTGTAATTCAGTGGCTCACATGGATCTCGTATGGCTCCAGGTGATAGCATGAACTGGCGTTATGATGTATGCCTAAGTTTGTAAAATCTCTGTTTGACAGTGATTTAGCTGCTCCACATATTTGACGTATGTAATAAAGCAAACGGTTCATGTAAAAATAAAAGATAACATCTGCACCCAAGATGTGGAGTCTATATTCTGCACGTGTAAACTTCCGGTTCGTACGTAAATACCAAATACAATATTTCATAGCAAAAATCACATCTTTTTTCTTGAACTTCCTAAGTGATTTGTTTCCTGTCAAATGTTTTTAATGGCATGACATTGAATTATGCTATTGTTAATATGAAATTCACATAGTACATCATCATAATCATAAGTAATTAATTTTCAATACGAATTCACCAATTAATATTCCTAAATAACAACCGCGCAAATTTAATGTTATGATATTGGTGGCACACGCACCCCGGATATGCGAGTCTATATTTTTCCTGTGTAAACTTAAATACAAAATATTTCATAGGACAATGCTCACCTTTTCTCCCCAAATTTCCACCAAAGTTTTCATTTTCGCCTTTTGTCCTAAATGTTTTGTTTCCTGCCACATGTTTTTGATGGCATGACTTACAGTTAGGCTACAATACAATATCATAACCATAAGTAGTCACCTCTGAATACGAATCTACCAATTAATAATTCGTAATTATCTTCCGATTAACCGTAGTTTAAAAGGTTTTGTCTGAACAACACATCATTTGGAATGGAATCTACGAATTAATCGTTCGTAGTTATCTACCGATTTTGTATCTTTGAGTTTGAGGATACCTACGTACGTCAGAGTCCTGCTGGAAAAAAACACGTTCTAACCATGGACCCAACCCATTGATCTTTAATTACTCCCTCCGTTCGGAAAAGGATGTCACAAAAATGAACTATTGGCATCCTTTTTCGAACGGATGGAGTACAAGGCAACCCGGCCATTAATCTTCGCGATCCATTAGCACAACCCTTGGCAACTGCGTTCGATCGGGTGTTGATCGGATCAAAGAATGCGGCGGCGCAACCATACTCAGCCACTGCCGTCGGCCGGCGGTCCTGTTACGCGGAGGCGGAGGAAGCTGGCGGAGGAAGCTCGAAACGCCGCCGGTCAGCGATCCGCGGAGGGCCTGGTAGATCGCATCAGTGCCCTCTCCGACGATCTCCTCGCGAGATCATCCTCCTGCTCCCCATCAAGGACGCCGCGCGCACCCAGGCCCTCACGTCCCGGTGGCGTCAGCTCTGGTTCTCCGTTCCCTTCAGTCTGGACTGCTGCGATCTCGTGGCCAAGGAGGGCACAGTCATGCACCACAGGTCACTCGTATCAGACGTCCTATCGGCCCACCCGGGCCCCGGCCGCCGCTTCTGCATCAGGTCGCAGTGCTCGGCCGACAACGTGGCTGCCTTGCTCCGTTCCACCGCTTTGGATAACCTAGAGGAGCTTGATATCGGCTGCGTGGCGTTCCATCAACCACTGCCGACGTCGATCTTCCGCTTCTCAGCCACCCTCCGTGTCGCCAACATCAGATATTGCAGCATCCCCATGCCGCGGTCCAAGCAGGGCTTCGCTTACCCCACCTTAAGCAGCTTGGGCTTGACCATGTCGACGTCTCGGAGCGCTCGCTGCACGGCTTGATTGCCGGATGCCCCGTCCTCAAATCTTTGCTGGTTCTCAATTGCTCTGGCTTCCGCTGCCTCCGGATCAACTCCCGTACCCTTGCATGCTTATGTGTGTGCATGCGCATTGCTGAAACTAGTGTGTCCCTGCCAGCTAAGTCCTACTTTGGTGAAATCGTCATTGAAAATGCCCCTTGTCTCGAAAGGTTCATCCATTCGTATAGAGTCTGGTGTCGGGATGTATGGGTACACTCTGCGCCTAAAGTGGAGAGCTTGGAGTTCCTTACAGATTGGCAAAACTTTGCTACAAAACTGATGTCTGCCGCCAGACCTATTCCGGTAATTAATCATGGGCTTTATACTTCTTGCCTTTAACTGAACTCTTTTATGTGTGTACGAAGCATCTATTCATCTCCCCTTATGCATGGCATAATTTGTCTTCCATGCTCAATGAAGGGACTGCCCGTTGATAGCCCAACAGCTGCGGTGCACACTGTGAAGAATTTATCTTTCAATCTATATTATCTTAGCTTGGACAGAGTTGTTGACCTGATGAGATTATTCCCGTGCTTGGAGAAGCTGCATCTGAAGGTGGTTATTTCGGCCTTCAGTTTTCATAGTTTTCGATCATTTGTTATTCTCATGTTGTTAACTTTTCAGGCAAAGCTATCGGGGGTGAAAAATTGCTGGCGTCGTAAACACCAAAAGTTTATACGGTGTCATGACATCCGTCTGAAGACGATAGTATTGGAGACGTTTTTGGGCACATTGTCACACATTAACTTTGCCACATTCTTCATACTTAATGCAAGATTTTTGGAGTCCATGGAATTTCAGACCGAGGCAAGCTTCACAACGACGAGCTTTTGGCGAAACATCATAAGAAGCTTCAGCTAGAGAACAAGGTTTCAAGAGGTGCTCAGTTTTATTTTACGACTACTAGTAGTGAACATTCAGTTTGGAGAACGAAACATCCCCGTGATTTCGATTTCAGTGATCCTTCCTACATGGATTTTGAAACTGGTATCATCTGTTTGGCAGCTACTTTTGTAAATCAACTCTTGTGTTTTGTCCAAACTTGTATTAATTATCATGTTTGTTCTTAATTGAATGACATCACACACCACCTGCAGTCTTATTCATTAGTGGTAATGATAACTTAAGTGTTTTCTCTTGAAATCGATCGGAATATGGAATCCATATTGTACATCATCAGTACATGTGTTGTTCGGCTGTTCACACAGGTGAAAAAAAAACCCTGATATGGATTAATTATGCAGCAATCCACTTATTTCTTTATTTAGTAGCACGCTTCAAAATCCCATGATTGCTTGACGAGATTCAGATAGTGCAGCCAAATTTTGTTCGCAGTCTTGGACATGGCAAATTTTGCGATAAATCTTTGCTTATATGCTGCTGAAAATTGATTCTGAGCAAGATTTTAATGACAACACATGCAGCCGCAATACATTATTCCGATAAAGAGAATATATTAATATCGTAGATACCAATTACACCCACCCTCGTCAACAACAAAATGTTCTAAAAACATTAGCCATGCACACAGCCCTAAACAAGAAACAAAAAAATCCTGCTACAGTTTTCAATTCCTTGTAGTTGCAACACAAACGATTACCTAGACAACACCAGGAGTTCAAATTCTCCAAAAGCGACGACTTCAAGAAGAAAACAGTGCACAAGCGTCGTCATCGTTTGATCGAAGATCTTAGGTTTTCACCCTGCCATGATTAAACGTACTTATAATTTTGATTGTTCCATTCTTGTTTTATATCAATGCTACATGTTTTTATTATAATTATATATCAATTTATGACATTTCTTCGACTTAAGACCATCCACTATGTGTGGGGAAAGCGAACCAAACTGAGCTATGGTTCGGTTCGACACATAGTAGAGCATCGACTCAATCCATCCGACAACCGTATTGTTGGTTCGATTCATAGCTGAACCATGTGCTGTTCATGGGACCCACAATATTTGGATGTACTGCATGCGCATGCTAGAAGCTGGCTTTGAGGGGAGAGATGCCACTTAAATTAAGATTGCATGGCTGACACATGGTTCAGACTCCAAATACAAAGCGACTTCACACATAGTAGCCAAACAATGCCGACTCATAATCCTGACACATTTTTCATTGATTCGGCGCAACATAGTGTATGGTCTAACAAGATGCCCAGTGTTAGTTCCTATTTTCTGTTATCTTTTTATTTCAGAAACACCGTTAAAAATATTTTCAAAATTGGACGATAATTTATGAAGATTTTTTATATCACGAGAGAAGGCCAGAGACCAAAGATCAGCGCCAGGGGCCACAACCCCCAAGTGACCCCTGGGAGCGGCCCAGGGTGGGGTCACACCTAGCTACCGCTAATTAAGGTTGTGACGATTGACAATTACAAAGCAAAATCTTGTGCATACACAACCCTAATAACCTCCTGTTTTACGGGTATGTTCTATTATAACCTTTATTGTGATATGACACTATGGACAAAAGACAAGATAATGGATTCTCTTAGCATACCAACAACTTGGGTCTATCCAGCCATATTGTTCTACCGACAATATGTCATTCGTTGATACTGACATAAACAATATCCATGACCAGGAAATTACAGTTATCAAGTATTTAACATATTAGTCTGTAGAATAAGACTAGGGTAAACTTTGATCAGCTCTTCATTTTTGAGAAAAAACACCATAGAAGATTAAAAAAATGTCTGGGGAGAACACACCATGACTTGACCCTTGTTGTATGTCACGCCGACCTACTCGTTGACCATTTATGCGACACAATCCCTGTTCTATGTTGTGTTGTTCCCAACCACCGGAGATAGCAACATCAAGATTCTCGCCATCAAGAATAAGGGAAAAGACCATACCAAGAACTGAAGCAAGCGAAACAGACCGGATAAGTTTACTTCTAGGTAAGTCAAAGTCATTAAGTTTTGACCAACTTT
Source organism: Poa pratensis (assembly GCA_947311845.1). NCBI lineage: Eukaryota > Viridiplantae > Streptophyta > Magnoliopsida > Poales > Poaceae > Poa > Poa pratensis. The sequence continues at coordinate 9,853,657 of CAMZMU010000041.1, forward strand.
ATAGGGAAGAGTACCCGTATTTGTGAAAGTAAATTAGTCTCACTAGATTCATCTTGAAATGAAGTTTCAAATATACCAATGTTATGTCATATGCGTTGCTATTTTTTCTATGAATTTGGTCATTTTAAAATGTTTTACTTAGTACTAATAAAGATAGAAGTACACTTATTCAAGAACTAAAAACACTTAGCACTGGAAACTGTTAGACCAAATCTGAGCAGGTTCGATTATACGTACCCCTTAAAAGTGGCCTCTTTCAGAGTGTAATGGTTTCCAACAAATTTGAATTAATTTTAATGTTGTGTGACTAGTTTTTATGTACGTACATATTTAAGTGTTTTTCTTCAAAGTATTTAACTTGTCCTATATATTTTTTATATTAAGCATGACTCTGATGAAATCTGACGTATGTTAGTTAGAGTTCAGTAACAGTGCATGTCTGCATGCATGTGCTTTTTTTTTGAAATTTGTCTGCATGCATGTGCTAGTGCTACTGACCGTGTATGAACTTGAAAAAGCGAGGTGGATCGGCAACCAAATAACATGATTTTTTTAAGAGCAACCACTTACTCTGATCAAGTACATGATCGAACATTGCAGGCAGACTACAAGACATAAAACTTTGCAGATAAAATCTTAACGGATATAAAAATACGACGATCCCTATCTTATTGATTAACGAAATCCTCTCGCTCAATGATCGACCGCTAGCTATGAATTCAATCATGCGCACGCATATGGTCAGGCTCACAGCCTAGCACATTGGCTGGCTAGAACTCGGTGTACAGCAACGGCGAACTTGCTGAGGGTCGCCGCCTCCAAAGAGATGAGCACCCGCGCGCCGCCGCCACCTCCGGCCAGTAGGTACACCCACCCGCCTCGCACGGCCTCCGCCCGCGTCGATACGCGCGGCTTTCCCCACCCGAAGTCGGTGTCGTACATGGGCATGTGGAACCAGCTATTCATCCTCACCTCCGTCTCCGGCAGGTTCCCTCTATCCTCCGCCGCGCCTGATCTCTCCGTCGTCGCGGAGGTCATCTCGAAGTAGTCCACGGTGGACCTCAGCACCTCCTGGTCGTCGAGCCGCTCCGCCGTGGTTCTGACCCGGCTCGCGACGGAGGCCAGCGTCCCCGACACCACGTCCTTCACGGACGCGGACGAACACGTTGACGACCCCGTTGCCGAAGTAGCCGTCGGGGAGAGGCGGCGTGAGGCGGCGCCTGATGTCCACCGGGAAGCTCATGTGGGTGGTGGCGTCCGGGTCTAGGCCGCGGGCGACGCACACACACCGCCACACGAGGGCGCTCACGGCGCAGAACGTGCTGGCGCCGCCGCAGTGTCGCTTGAGGGCACGTAGCTGGTCACCGGAGAGGTCGAACACCTGCGTTGCGAGGACGGACGTCGTCCCTGAAGAATGAGTGTGCATGGTGAGGTTGCTGCAGAACATTGGGATGGTCTCCGGGTGGACGACGGGCGGGGAGCGCGCGCGGAGGAGGGCGGTCGTGGCACGGGGCGCCTCCACCACCGAGGGGCCCTCGCCGTCCCTGCAGTGGCTCGCCCACGTCCGGGTGAAATGGAACATGCTGGAGCCGTCCACGACGGCGTGGTGCACCGCCGTCCCTAGGACCACGCCGCCGCACCTCAAGAAGGTTACCTGTATGGCCAACATGATGGAGGACGGGTGAACGCGAGGAGCAAACAGCCTTGTCAGCTCAGGCGAGGGGTCGCCGGTGATGAAGTCGTCGACGGTGTGGTCGGAGCGGGCGACCACGAGGAGCGCGCCCTCAGCGTTGCAGTCGATCTGGACGCGGCCTTGGGAGTCGACGCCGAGGCGGCCGGCGAGAGGGTAGAAGGACACCAGCGCCTTCGCCATGGACTCCTTGAGCCTGGCCACATCGAAGAAGCCGTCGTAGACGTGGACCAGCGGGGTATGGCCTCGGCTGGCCAGCACCCGGTCCAGCGGGGAGAGCCAGAGCCCTTTCCGCGGCGTCTCGTCGCTCGGCACTACGAGGCACGACTCCACCACTCGTACTAGCGCTGGTACCGAATCCATTGCGTTTCTGTGTCGAGAAATCCCGTCGATCTCCCTAGCTGTGTCTGTGTGCGGATTGATAAGACATCATCAATTACTTTTCTAGACCTCACTCGAGAATAATGGCGAATAGGTTTTGGGCTCTCCGCGCGGCGGATGGCGACGGAGATGACGATGGCGGGAATGACGACGGCGAGGGGCTCGAAGGGATCTACCGACGCCGGCGTGGATGGGGGATGAGGATGGACGCAGGTACCTGATCTCGCCCCCGACTTCCCCTCTCTCACGGCCGCGCAGGCAGCGCTCTCGCCTGCGGTTCCCGATGATTTTGGGGGAGAACTCGCTTCCGAGGTTCGATTTGCTGGATATTTCGGCCATGGATTCCCCAAATAAGGGGAACCATGGTACTCCGACAGGACACAGGATAGGTGTGGATGGATCGGAGATCGTGGAGATTCTACGATCCAACCCATTCCCTGCGATTCCGACGGTGTTTGATCATCTGGAGTTCAATTTGGGGGGAGACGCCATTGTTGGACCTTGGCGGGAACCCGAGGAGGTTTGTTTGGGAGCAAAAATGGATGATGGGCTTCTAGTGGGCTTGGCTTCCTTCGTTCCGACATGGCGGAGTCAGTGATCCCTCCATTTTGGGACACGGATTCCAGTTTTCCGCCTTCCTCGACGCTAGGGCATCTCGATTTCGTCTTCTCGCTGTCGAGTCTGACGGCGGCGACGAACTCCGATTTAGGATTAGCCAATCCTTTCCTTGAGGGAGACGGCGGCGAGGGTGAGCAGTCCGAGATGGGAGATCAAGGCAGAGGAGGAGGAAGGTTTGGCAGAGACGCCTACAACTACAGCAAACAAGCGGGGAAAGGAGGTCTGCAATATCAGAAGAAGGAATACCCGCGCTCGATCAACAACAACAACCGCGTCTCGGGCGCGAACAGCAATGGTGGGCAAGGTATGAACTCGAATCCGAACCAGGATCTGGGGAATGAGGGCAACATGAACATGGATGTTCAGTCGCAAGCTGCTGCGGGTCTCCGATTTGGGGGGATTAGTCCTGCGTCTGGTGGGAATTTGCATTCAGTAGGGGCTGTTACGGCTGTGAACAACACTAGTCGGCAACAAAATTCTCGCTCTCTAGAGTCAGGTGGAGATATTGGAACCAGTAGGAACACTATGAGCAATCTTCAGAGCCAGTGCAGCTTGGAGATGGTCAATTCGACCCCTCAACCGATAAACCTGCAGCAGGCGGGTACTGTCAACTTTGCCAACAAATCAGAGGGATCCCCAGTCAGCAGCAGGTGCTCTTCAGCTTTGATCAGAATGGTAACATCGTTCAGGTGTTCCCACAAGCAGCTGTGAACCTGTTTAACTCGGATGGGGGGAACGGACAGCAGAATCAAAGTGGTGCATCAAATATGGGGCAGACCAATAACAACCAAATGTTGCAGAGTGGGAACCAGGGCAATAAGAAATCATAAGCTACTGGCAATGGGCAGAAGGTACAATGTGGCAAGTGCAAATTATTTGGTCACCTTGCCAAAGATTGCAAGGTTCCAATCCATTGTATCATCTGTGGTAAAGACTCTCATAGGTCAGGTGACTGTGCTTGGCTGAAGCAAATCAAGCCTGTGGCCAAATATGTGGGCTATGCAGCAAAAGGATTGGGTTGTCTGTTGGTTCAAAATGTTAAAGAAGCTTCTGCTACTGAGCATGTTAACCCCATGGCGCAAATAGAGATCATATCAGGTGACTTAAATGAGACTCAGCTGATTCAAGCCTTCATTTGCATGTTCAGTTGGAACTGGCAATGGAGGACGAAGTCACAGGGGAAAGGTTATTTTCTTATGCGGTTTCCAAACAAAGCTAAGCTGGTGGAGCTAAATAACTTCAAGGAATTCAACTTGATTGGCACTAATGCTCGAGTGAGAGTGACCAGCTGGTCGCCAGAAAGTCAGGCAAAAGGTAAACTGCACTCAGTTTGGGTTAGAGTAGGAGGTGTGCCCGACTGCATGCGTCATTTCTTTGGTATGTGTGAGATAGGGTCTGCTCTAGGCCCAGTTCTCGAGATCAACATGGATACAATTCTGCTGGAGGAAATCTTGATTAAAGTGGGAGTGAGAGATGTTAAGAAAATCCCTGAGTTCACTGAGATCACCACAAAGGATCTATTCTTCTATGATATCTTCTTTGCGGTTGAAAAGGTAGCCGAGCAGGGTTGGTTCAACTGTAATTACAAGAGACAGGAGGCAGAGACCACTAATGATGGAGAAGCAGGGCTGGCTGATAAGGACTCTGCAAACAAGAAACAGAGACTTGATGGAAATCAAAGCAGAAACATCTCACTGGGCAGCATGTCTCCCAGTCAATTTGAGGCGCTTCAGAAGGAAAACAACAAGACGGCAAGCGTGGAATCGATGCTGCTTAAAGATGCAACTGCACAAAAAGTACATGAGAACAAAATGGCTACTGAGGAAAACCAACTAATCCTGAATCGTCTGAGACAAATGTAAGAAGAGTTTGCGAGACAAGCAGCCAAGATTGCTATGGAAGAAAAAAGAAGAAATGAGGCTGAAGAGGCTAGAGACAGATTGGAGGGAGAAATGCGTCTGCAAAATGAACTGCTAACTCAAGTTAGACAGCAACTGGCTCAGGTGGAAAATAATAACTCAGAGGATACAAATGATGAGGGACTGGGTGGAAGTGAAGAGAAAGAAGGAGAAGGAAAACAGGATGATCTGCTGGACTACACAAACAGCCAGGAATCGGTGGAATCTTTCAAGTCAAAAATGGAGAGGATAACTGGAGTACACAAGAGCAATAACAAGGAGCAGGAGGATGAAGATACTCGCAGAAGAAGTGACCGATTCAAGAGGAAGGACGATGCTAGGATTGAAGATCTGGCTAAGGAACGAGTAGCGGCAAAAAATTATTATGGTAATTATTGCAATCTTGATATTTTTAGTAAAAGTAATACATCTCTAGAAACTTTGTCTCGTTTCATCGGTATCGACTTAGGCTGTTCGCTTGATATGGTTGATGCCAACTTAGAAATTATGAGAAACCTAGAAAAAGCTCGTCTCGATCTTTTGAAACAAACCGTTAACAATGAAGTGGAAGAGGATAACCTTAGCTCTCCTGTTCATATTGATACTGGGGATGCTAATGTAGAGGAACTATTTTCTGATGATGGTAAAAGTGTTGATGATAATGATGACATGCATTTTGGTGAACTAAAAAACATTTTCTCTACTAAAAAAAAAATCACCAGAAACGCCGCAGCTATGGGCTGTGTGAAAGTTACTGGTCATTCTTCGGTTAAACGAAAACCGGAGACTAGAAAAGGAAAAAAATAAAAGATGATAGGTTTTATCAGGAATTTAAGAGGTGCTGGTGATGATCGTAAACAAAGAACAGTCCGAGAAACTGTTATTGATAAAAGGGCGGATTTCTTGGGATTACAAGAAACCATCAAACAAACGTTTACAAAAAATGAGCTACATAAATTAGGTGGGGGGACTAATTTTCTCTGGAAATGGGCTGCCGCCAAAGGGAGATATGGAGGTATCTTGGTTGGAATTAATCAAGACTCCTTGGATTACATAGAACATGAGATTGGGGATTATTTTGTTAGGATGCTGGTATATGATAAAAAAGCTGATTTCAAATGGAATTTAATAATCATCTATGGAGATGCGCAACCTGCTGGGAAGGCGTTGTTCCTGACCGAATTAGCAAGGGTCTGTCATGACAATTCCTATCCTTGCCTGATTGGGGGTGATTTCAACCTAATTAGGAAAATGGATGAAAAAATAAACCTGGGAACCTTTCTAGATGGAGTTTTATTTTTAACATTATTATTGAGAATGCGGGCCTTCTGGACTTACCTCTCAATGGTAGGAAATATACGTGGGGAAATAATCATGCTGAGCCGACCTTTGAAAGACTTGACAGGGTGCTTATTTGCCCTGATTGGGAGGATAAATACCTGCTGACTGTCCTTACCACTTTGGAAAGAGAGATCTCTGACCACACTCCGTTAATTGTGGATACGGGTCTCCAAATAGAAACCCGCCCATTTTCAGATTTGAAAATGCGTGGTTTGAGAGAAAAGATTTAAAAGAAAATGTAGAGAGAATTTGGAACTTACCCTGCTCTTTAAGAGATAAGTTGGATCGTTGGCAATTTCGCTTCCGAGCTTTACGGAAATTTCTGAAAGGCTGGAATAGAAATGTGGATGCAGAATATAGAAAAAGAAAAGCCGAGTTGTTAAAACATCTAGATACAATTGATAAACTAAGTGAGAACATTGGTCTCACGGCTGTTATGAGACAAGAGCAGAGAAGTCTAAGAAATGATCTCGATTTCCTCCTTCGGCAAGAGGAATTGAAGTGGAAGCAAAGAAGTAAAAATAAAGAAATTAAAGAGGGTGACCTGAATACTAGATATTTTCATGCTAAAGCAAATGGTAGACGACGGAAAAATTTAATCATCTCTCTGGAACAAGAAGAGGGGTTAATTGAGGGGGGAAATGAGCTTAAAAAGTACATCACGGATTTTTATAAAGATTTGTTTGGTCGCCCGGAAGTTTCAAATATTAATCTTAATCTGGGAAATAGCGACAAAATAGATGAAGGGGAGGCTGCTGAAATGATTAAGCCTTTCTCTATGAAAGAAATAAAGGAGGTGGTGTTTGCTATGAAGCATAACACATCTCCGGGTCCGGATGGTTTCACTGCAGAATTCTATCAATTTTTCTGGGAGTTGATCAAGTGGGATTTGAAAGATATGCTGGATGATTTCCACAAAGGACAGTTGAACCTCTCCAGACTTAATTATGGGATTATTACTTTAGTGCCTAAATGTAAGGATGCTAAACAAATTCAGAAGTTTCGTCCGATTTGCTTGCTAAATGTAAGCTTCAAATTTTTTACAAAAATTCTGATGAAAAGGCTAGAAAGCACAGTAGACAAAGTTATCTCACCTGTTCAAACGGCCTTCATTAAAGGGCGTCTAATCATGGAAGGGGTGCTACTTTTACATGAGGCTTTGAACAGTACTCATGTGGGGAAACTTAGTGCAATGATGCTTAAGGTGGATTTTGAAAAAGCCTATGACAGAATTAAATGGCCGTTTGTTTGTAAAATGCTAAGAATAAAGGGATATCCAGACTTGTGGATTGACTGGATAATGCAGTCTATGCGTGGGGGTCATGTAGCCATTCGAGTGAATGATTCTATTGGTAACTATTTTGTTACTCACAAAGGGCTGAGACAAGGTGATGCTCTATCTCCCTTGCTCTTTGACCTGGCAGCTGATGCACTAGCTATTCTTATGCATAACGCTAAGGCAGCTGGATTAGTTAAAGGTGTACTTAATTTAGAAAGTGAGGGTGGGATTAACATGTTACAATATGCTGATGATACGGTTTTTCTGCTCCCGGATGATGTGGAAAGTGCTAAGAATTTAAAATTTATTCTTTGTGCATTTGAACAAATGTCGGCCTGAAAATCAATTTCCATAAAAGCGAACTCTTCCTTTTTTTTTTGAACTCTTCCTATTTGGAGAGTCGGTTAATAAAAGTGGAATCTACACTGAGATTTTTACTTGTCCCATTGGAACTCTGCCAATGAAATACCTTGGATTCCCGGTGCATAAAGTTAGGATTAGGAACAAAGACTGGAATCATGTGTTAGTTCCTATTTTCAGTTGTCTTTTTTTATTTCAGAAAACACTGTTAAAAATATTCTCAAAATTGGACGATAATTTATGAAGATTGTTTATATCAGGAGAGAAGGCCGGAGACCAAAGATCAGCGCCAGGGGCCACAACCCCCAAGCGACCCCTGGGCACGGCCCAGGGTGGGGCCACGCCCAGCTACCGCTAATTAAGGTCGTGACGATTGACGGTACTGAAGCAAAATCTTGTGCATACACAACCTTATAACCTTATGTTTTATGAGTATGTTATATAATAACCTTTCTTGTGATATGACACTATGTACAAAAGACAATATAATGGATTCTCTTAGCATACCAACAACTTGGGTCTATCCAGCCATATTGTTCTACGGACAACATGTTATTCGTTGATACTGACATAAACAATATCCATGACCAGGAAATTACAGTTATCAAGTATGTAACAAATTAGTCTGTAGAATAAGACTAGGGTAAATTTTGATCAGCTCTTCATTTTAAGAAAAAACACCATAGATGTGATCTAGAAGATTTAAAAAAAATGTCTAGGGAGAACACACCATGACTTGACCCTTGTTGTATGTCACGACGACCTACTCATTGACCATTTATGTGATCCCTGTTCTATGTTGTGCTGTTCCCAACCACCGGAGATAGCAACATCAAGATTCTCTCCATCAAGAATAAGGGGAAAGACCATACCAAGAACTGAAGCAAGCAAAACAGACCGGATAAGTTTACTTCTAGGTAAGTCAAAGTCATTAAGTTTTGACCAACTTTATAGGGAAGAGTACCCGTATTTGTGAAAGTAAATTAGTCTAACTAGATTCATCTTGAAATGAAGTTTCAAAATATACCAATGTTATGTCATATGTGTTGCTATTTTTTCTATGAATTTGGTCAAATTTTAAAATGTTTCACTTAGTACTAATAAAGATAGAAGTACACTTATTCAAGAACTAAAAACACTTAGCACTGGAAACTGTTGGACCAAATCTGAGCAGGTTCGATTATACGTACCCCTTAACAGTGGCCTCTTTCAGAGTGTAATGGTTTCCAACAAATTTGAATTAATATTAATGTTGTGTGACTAGTTTTTATGTACGTACATATTTAAGTGTTTGTTTATGTTTACACGCGAGTCATGTGTAATTAAAATACTCAAAGGGCAGAGTGCAACTCTATCACACACTTGCCTCGTGATAGCGCCAAAAAAAGAATAGTAATTGAGGATGTCTTATCAGAAGAGCAAATCAATAATGGAGGCACCTTCTTAGGTTTAGTTTAGTTTAGCTGCACGCAGGGAGATCGACGGGATTTCTCGACACAGAAACGCAATGGATTCGGTGCCTGCAGCGCTAGTACGAGTGGTGGAGTCCTGCCTCGTGGTGCCGAGCGGCGAGACGCCGCGGAAGGGGCTCTGGCTCTCCCCGCTGGACCAGGTGCTGGCCAACCGAGGCCATACCCCGCTGGTTCACGTCTACGGCGGCGCCACCGGCGACGGCTTCTTCGACGTGGCCAAGCTCAAGGAGTCCATGGCGAAGGCGCTAGTGTCCTTCTACCCTCTCGCCCGCCGTCTCGCCGTGGATAACCAAGGCCGCGTCGAGATCGACTGCAACGCGGAGGGCGTGCTGTTCGTGGTCGCCCGCTCCGACCACACCGTCGACGACTTTTGCGGCGACCCCTCGCCGGAGCTGACGAGGCTTTTCGCTCCTCGCGTCCACCCGTCCTCCATCATGTTGGCCATACAGGTGACCTTCTTGAGGTGCGGCGGCGTGGTCCTAGGGACGGCGGTGCACCACGCCGTCGTGGACGGCTCCAGCATGTTCCACTTCACCCGGACGTGGGCGAGCTACTGCAGGGACAGCGAGGGGCCGCCGTGGTGGAGGCGCCCCCGTGCCACGACCGCGCCCTCCTCCGCGCGCGCTCCCCGCCCGTCGTCCACCCGGAGACCATCCCCATGTTCTGCACCAGCCTGGCCATGCACTCCACTTCGCCAGGGACGACATCCGTCCTCGCAACCCAGGTCTTCACCATCTCCGGGGACCAGCTACGCGCCCTGAAGCGCCACTGCGGCGGCGCCAACACGTTCTGCGCCGTGAGCGCCCTCGTGTGGCGGTGCGTGTGCGTCGCCCGCGGCCTACACCCGGACGCCACCACCCGGATGAGCTTCCCGGTGGACATCAGGCGCCGCCTCACGCCGCCGCTCCCGGCCGGCTACTTCGGCAACGGGGTCGTCAACGTGTTCGCCACCGCGTCGGTCAAGGACGTGGTGTCGGGGACGCTGGCCTCCGTCGCGGGCCGGGTCAAAGCCACGGCGGACCGGCTCGACGACCAAGAGGTGCTGAGGTCCGCCGTGGACTACTTCGAGATGACATCCACGACGACGGAGAGATCAGGCGCGGCGGAGGATAGAGGGAACCTGCCGGAGACGGAGGTGAGGATGAACAGCTGGTTCCACGTGCCCATGTACGACACCGACTTCGGGTGGGGGAAGCCGCGCGTGTCGACGCGGGCGGAGGCCGTGCGCGGCGGGTGGGTGTACCTGCTGGCCGGAGTCGGCGGCGGCGCGCGGGTGCTCATCTCGCTTCAACTTCATAGTAAGAGGTTGCTCTTAAAAAAATAAGTTATTTAGCAGCCGATCCACCTCGCTTCAACTTCATACAGCTGCTTGCATGATTTAACAACACCGTCAGTTACTGTACTCTAACTAACATACGCAGTTCTTATCAGAGTCATGCTTAATATAATAGTATATATATATTATTTGGACAAGTCAAATACTTTGAAGTTGAATCCCTCCAAGAATTAAATTAGAAATTAGAAAATGCGAGCATACAGTGTTATTATAAATATCTTAAGTACCAAAAACGTACATCAATCCATCGTCGTCCAGCCCGGTTAGGATACCTGGCTTTCACCCAGGCGACCCGGGTTCAAATCCCGGCGATGGAGTCTTTTTGGATTTGTTTTCGTTTTATTCACCAGTCCCGTTCTGTGCCCCCGCGGACTGTAGTTTTAATTTCCTTTTTCAGTACTGTGTAGATAAATTGATGCAGCAGAAAACAAACCGTCAACCGTAGAACCTACAATAAACTGTGTATGATTAATGTGGACACTAAGCATGGAAAAATATGCTACATTCTCTGAAGTTGGACGCCCCAATATGTTACTACATGGAAATAACAGAACTATATACATGTTTCTCCTTGCGATTTTTTTACAATAAACACGCTTTCAAGATCCGCTCAGCCAAACGACAACGATTTCATATCGCAACACGATGGCACGAGCAGGGGCGTGAGGCAGAGCAGCGCTTCTTCAGGGCATGCTGGAAGCTCCTCATTCCAGCAGGAACTGTTCTAGCTCATCAAAGCCCTCGTTTCCATCGTGGAATTCTCCTGATTCGGCATTGTCATAGACCGCCAGTTCGGCGTGGCCATCGTTCTCGTCGTGCAACTCTCCAGGTTCATCGTTGAAAACCACCGCCATCTCATCACCGGGAGCCACACCGGTTTTCTCGTAAAACTCTTCCTTCTGGGCATCCCATTCTTTCACGATTTCCTCTACCCTGTCGCCCAGCAGCTTGCCATTCTCAAGGATGTGCTTGGCATCTTCCATATCAACCGTTTGGCTCACCTCTGTCAATGTAAAAGGGAATGAGAAAAGGATCACGGTAGGGTCATTGAACAGTTATAATAATGCTAATGAAATTCCAGATAGCATAAAAAGGTGATGGTAACAGATAAGCACCTGCGAACGCTAATTCTTTGGCTTTAGCATAGTTCGCTGACAATTTCTTGATGCTATCAAGTTCAAGATCCGCACCCTGGACGCAGATTTACGTGTCAGTAACAGAAAAGAATATGAGTATCATCGGTAACAACACAGCAATTATTTATTCAACCCATTAACTAGAATGATTACGGCATGCGCCAACCACTAACATTGGTAGAACACAGGGGGATACGCAGGGAGGTGAACACATATAAATGATGACATTCACCCTATGTGCAGTTCCCCAAAGTGTGTTAAATGAATCTAAAATGAGGCCATGAATGGAAATAGAAGCAATGATATATATAAAAGAGACCAAACTTACCAAGTCTGCGTGTGTGTGACTACCTATTTTAGTATTTGCAAACAACCTGCAGCATGAACATAGCATTCATAATATTAGTAAGTAATAAGTAATGTATTCTTGTTTGCATAAGAAGAACATCAATGTACCCCGCAAGAAGAAAACAAGAATGCTAATGATGAAGATCAGACAAAATGTTAGAGAAAAATCTGCGTACTTGTCACAGGCAAATTTAACCCGTTTATTCTGGAATGCATTCAATTCATCAACCTGCTTGGCCCCATGGTCACCAAGCAAATTGATGAATCCAAACAAAAACATGCCTTTGTCTAGCATCCTTTTGACAAGTGCTGGTACGAGACCAATTCCACTTTGCTTAGCCTCCTTGACAAAATCTTTGAGTTTCTTTGACTCCTCTGTTGCAATCACATACTCAGCACATTAATATTCATACTCCAATAAGCCTTAAATTAGTGGCTAAAAAATATACACCTTACCAAGAGAGAGAGATAAATTTTGAAGTGTGGCTTGTATGGTTGGCACTCATAAAGACAGTAAAGGCAGTAAAGTCCTGCCATCCTTTGAGGTAGAGAACTTTGGGAAGCCATATGGCCTATGTACACAAGAAAGGGAAAATGTGTCAGCAGTGCTGCAAAGAAAACTACCTGTGGATAAAGTACCAATTTCCAGGACACCTTAGCTTACCTATACAATGCAAAAAGAGGGACTGCATGAAAACACCCGAGTTTGTCTTGGGTCTGCCCTCAAAGATATAAGAAAACTTCTTAGCCATCCACACTCTCTTAAAATCGGTGAATGACGTGCACTTTTCCTGCCAAACAGAAATGCAAGGGTGCAATTTATTTAACATGAACATGACACGGCTAGAGGAACTGTATTAGAGACAAAATTACCTTGGCATAGTCATCAATTAGCTCGTCAATATCCATCTTGAAAGGAGCAAGATCCATACTTATGGCTCACGATGGACGTGAATCTGAATCCAGAAAAAACTGTTCACTTCAAAAACAATAAAAAAGAATCAGAAATGTACTACTAAAACAGGCATCGTCCATGAGAAAACTCTACTACAAGAAATAAAGGGCCTAAATGAGGAAGCGATGTCTTCTGCACTTTGCATGCTATCCTATCCTTGGATTCAATAGCTTGGTATTGTAACCCATGTTGTATTCTCTACCGAATTGGCATACTTTCGTTTCTGAATTTCAGTGCCTTTGGAAAAGCACTTGATTACTTTTACCTTTAATTGAACAGTTAAGTTAAATACAGATTTTATGTGCTGTAACATCGAATTTACTAGAACTAGTAAGCATAATCCTAACTAAATTGATTCCAACACGCAATGAAGCACGACTGTGATCTCGCCAGTCTAGAATAGTATCTACAGAACTAAGGGATTCTACAAGTTCCAAGTAAAAAGAAGTGGCAACAAAGCATTGCTGCTGCCATACTGGACATAAGGTAGCATTCAGCATCACGACGAATACAAGCTGATAGCAAATCGGTCTTCAAGACAAGTCCAAAAAACTAGCTAAGTGAATTCAACCAAAAATGCAAAACTTCTTTTGACAAAAGAAAGCAGCGATGCTTTTCATTAATTGAAATGGGACAACTACAGATGAAATACAAAAGGGAAGAACGACAAGAAGTGTACGAAAATACCAGAAAAGAAGCTAGGTAACAGAGAGTAACTACACTGAAAAGGAAGGGGAAAATGCAGTCAGGCAGATCATGCTACCCTGCCTCCAACAAGCTCACTCGTCAGCAAATGCCTCACAAGAAATTGATAGGCAGTGTGAGCTTGCTGATTAAAGACTCTGGCATGAGATGCTAAACTATTCACTGAATTTAAAACCTAAGAATATGAAAGTGCGCGCCCAATAATATTTCAGTGGGCTGAACAATGATTACTACGGAGATACCTAGCAGGTACGGTAATTGTTAGGGAGGAACACGTAGGGAGAGCACAAGTGCACTCGGAGCAGATGAACTCACAGAGCCCAGGGCTGATTCCATATGAGAGCTAGTGGGTGGCTGAAAAAGGATTCAAGCAAGCACCCGACAAATATTGAGCTCTTTGCAAGCCCAAACAGTACCTCATACCAAAACATAAAATGAACATGGTTCAGTTACACAATTATTATAGAATTTGTACTCAGTGCTTAATTACCGAACAAAGTAGACGAACATGGCAAAAACAACATACAAATGGTATAGGGACTAAAAAGACATAAACACCAAATCAGTGATTTGGTTGATCTCAGTCTCCAGTGACCACACCAACAATAATAGATGAACCTACGCCTTGAACCAACAATGTAATGATAGAATCTATTCATCTTATATTTCTATATAATTATGAACTTGATAAGAAAATGCATCAATTGAAGGCTTCAGGATACAGGAAGGGGAAACTGAGGAAATCAACTGTACAGTAGGCCTGGTGGGGGTTGAGGCTTAGGAAATCACCTGTGGCTGTTGTGTGTCTGCCGATAGCAGCCACGCCCACGCGACGAGCCGGCAGGTAGCGCGTCGGCGAGATCGGCCAGTAGGCGCCCACGACGGGGAAGCGGAGGCAGAGTCGTCAGGCAGGGGGCCGGGCGGCGCCCACGAGCGAGACCGCCGCGGCGGCGCGGCAGAGGCGGGAGGGCAGCGTGCTGACGCAGAAGCGGAGGGCGAGGAAGGGGAACTACGCGGCGCTGCGGGCGAGGATGGGATGGGAGGCGGCGAGGGCGGCGCGGCGCTGGCGTCACGGCGAGGTAGGCGCAGACGGAATGAGATCCTCTAACTTTGTGAATCCTAACGTTGCCTAACGTTGGGTCATTGACATGTAGGACCAACAACGCGCGGGACCCACATGTCATTGACTCAAAGTTAGGGAAAGTTAGGCTCCTAAAGTCAGAGGATCCGGCCTCCGGCGCAGACAGGGAACGAAACTGGGTTTCAGTTCCTGTTTTCGTCTCGTACTGTATTTGTTTACAGTTTGACCCTTTCTACGACGAATTTAAAATCTGAACTCGTTTCAAAAAACAAAATGCAGATCTGACATGAAAGGTATTTAAACCATCTATGGCATAACCCGAGAAGGAAGAAATTGTGATGGATGATCGCCGAAGCATGCTGCACAACTGAGAATAGAACGACAAATCAAAAAACCAGACCAACATAGAAAAATTTAGTGAATGCGCTCCCAACCCAATTGGGCCTTACTTAGGCTAAGTTTGTTTTTTCATACTCACTCCGAGTTCAAATCAGGGGACAATTGTTTTATATCAAAGGGGGTGCTAGTTTTAGTTTATTTATAACTCTTTTTTGTATTACTTTCGTCAGTTATTGTCTCATTTTTATGTCTGTTTCATATATTTATTATTTTTATTAAATATTTTCTCCGTCCGGCTCAAATTACATGGGGTATTTTATTGGGTCATTTATCGAATTGCCCAAGGGGACCTCAACTACTCAGTTTTGCCCCTAGCGCCGAATGGTGCTCAGTTTTGCCCCTACCTCGTGCGCAGCAACTATGGAGAGGTCGAAACGGTGAGTTTGAAGTCGATTCCGTCTGGTGGCGTTAGTGAAGTGGGTCCGGAGCTTCCAGGTGGGACCGCCCAGTGTGTTTGAAGTCGTCGGAGCTTACAGGTGGGACCGCGCAGAGAGTTGACTTTGCTGAATCGTCCACACCGAGCCTCCCGACCCGCCGTCGTGCGCTGCCGACCCGCCGTCGTGCGCTGCCGCTATCGCCACCGCCACCGCCGCACCACCCCCGCGGCGCCACGAGCACCTGCGGCACCACCACCACTGCGGCGCCAGCACCACCTGCTCCACCGCCACCTGATCCACCGCCACCGCCACCTGATCCTCCGCCAGCACCACCTCCCACCACCACCTGTGTCGCAGCCAGCAGCACCCATTTGCGCCACCTCCAGCACCACCTGCACCGCCGCGGCCGTTCCGCGTGGCCACCTGCTTCACCGCCACCGTCCTGCGACGCCGCTGGTGGGGCGCTCGTTCCACCACTCTGTCCGCCACCTGCTCGACGAAATGGATAGCAATGAAATGGAGAGCGGCGGCGACCTGGGTCCGGAGACACGCCGCGTCCACGATTGGGTTCCCATTGGGTAAGTACTGAGCTTTGAATTGTCGATTCGACATGGGATGCCATTGATTTGCAGCTGATTGCGTCTCTGTTTTTCGTGGGTTAGGATGGAGTTGCGGTTTGCTTTCTTGGTGAACATTAGAAGGGACCGCTACATCGTCGATGCAGACAATAAGAAGATTCAAAGGAGGTTTCAGTTATTCGGTGCCAATGGATTGTAATTGGAGTTTCAGACAATTTGGGGAGGTAATTTGCAGCCCATATCCTTGGGTTTGCATGATGAAGTGGAATTTAGATACTTTGATGGGGGAAAAGATTGGATCCAAATTAGTAATGATGAAGAGCTCGCTACCATGTTTGCTAAGCATAAGGAGGCAGAGAATTTTCATGTGAGGCTGCAAAATGATGTGGTTGTGCCGGCAGTTGGACAGACGGTGGCGGGTTCATCTTCTCGGGCAGGACCATCACGTTGTACTGCCAACTCTAGCCAGAACAGTTCAAAACCAACTCGACGTGGTGGCTCGACAAGTGTGGGCACTGGGAGAAGGGTTCCTGTTGAAGTGGAGTCTGATGCCTACATTTCTGCGGATGATGAAGAGAGGCTATATTCTGATGTTCTTCAGACTTTAAGACGGACATCTCGGGCTGAAATCCAATGAGTCTGACAGTGACCTTGAAGAGGAGGAAGACCGGCCACCTGTTGAATGGGACCCTGAGAACCCTCATATGGCAGAAGGTTGCATTTTTGCTTCCATGGCTGAGTGTAGAAATGCACTTGTGACGTACTGCATTAAGGCAGAACGTGCGTTTACAGTTGACAAGAGCGATAAAAGGCGCTACACCGTGCACTGTGAGTCTGAGGATTGTCAATGGAGGATGCACGCATCTAAAATGCGTGGTAGCACCAATATTCAGGTCAAAGTGAACCCTTTTCCCCACACATGCCAAGAATCAACCCTTAGGAAGGAAACAATCGGTAGAGCCAAGTCAAGATGGGTGGCGGATGAAGTAAAAAGATGGGTGGCAGAAAACCATCAAGTGGGTACAAAGGAATTGCAGACAAAAATCAAAGACAAGTTCAAGATAGATTTACCATACATGAGGGTGTTCAATGGTAAACAAAAAGCTATGGAATCTATCCATGGTAATTGGAATGAAAGTTTTGAATTGTTGTATTCATTCAAAGCTGAAGTGGAGAGGACAAGCCCAGGTAGTATTGTTGACATTGATCACCACTCCGTGGAGTACACAGTGAAGGGAGTGACAAGGACGAAGGAATGCTTTAGGAGGGTTTTTGTGTGCTTTGAAGCTTGTCGAATGGGTTTTTTGGTAGGCTGCAGGCCTTATTTGGCTATTGATGCTACTTTTCTCACAGGGAGGTTTAAAGGACAGTTAGTAGCAGCTTGTGCAGTTGATGCACACAATTTTGTTTTTCCAGTTGCCTACGGTGTGCTGGAGACAGAGTCTGAGGAGAGCTGGACATGGTTTTTGCAGAATCTGCGCCGGGCTATTTCACATCCCAATGGGTTGGTAATTCACACAGATGCATGCAAGGGTTTAGAAGTGGCCGTGGACAATGTGTTCCCAGGAGTAGAGCATAGGGAATGCATGCGTCACCTTGCTGCAAATTTTGTGAAGAAATTCAAAGGAAAGTTTTTTACCGACAATTTATGGCGAGCATCTTTGACTTGCAGTGTGAGGAAGCACAACTACCACATGAGGCAGTTATACACAAATAAGAAAGTGAAGGAATACTTGGAAACACACCACTCGAAGTTATGGGCCAGAAGCCAATTCAGTGAACTGAGCAAAGTTGACTATGTGCACAATAATCTTGCAGAATCTTTCAACTCAACGATCCGGAAACTAAAGGATCTTTATTTGGTGGATTTGCTTGACAGGATAAGGATAGAATACGCCGAGAAATTTCATTTTCGTCTTGGAATAGCTAATGCAAAATTCATGGGCCACATTATTATCCCGGCTGTGATGAAGGTATTGAAGCAAAAAACAGAAGGCTTGATAATGAACATGAGATTTATCTCGGATACCAAATCAGAGGTATCAGTCTTTGATAAAGCTAACAAAGAATGGAGATATCCAGTGGATTTAGAAGATAAAACTTGCAGTTGTAGGCAATGGCAGATAACTGGGTTGCCATGCATTCATGCCTTGTTTTTCATCACTTCTATCTCAGGTCCAGCAGGGAATATACAGCAGTATGTGCATGATTACTACTCTGTTGCAATGTTCAGAGCCACATATGCACATGCCTTGCCTGCTTTGGAGGGAAAACAGCAATGGGATAGAGTGGACCCTGGATTCAAACTTTGTGCTCCACTTCTGAAGAGAGCTGCAGGTAGACCGAGGAAGACTCGACACCGACGTCGCAATGAAGGAGGTGGACTTGGAGCGAGGGTGCGTAAGTGCACAAGGTGTGGTGGGACTGGTCATTTCGGCAAATATTGTGATAACACAGTGGATCCAGGGTTTGGAGAGAGTATTCCTGATGAAAATGATGGTCAGCTGCCGGATGCAGCATTTGAAAATTTTGGTCAGCAGTCAAGTGATTCAGATGATGCAGCATTTGAAAATGATGATCAAGTCCATGATCGAAATGATTATTCAAATGATGATCCAGTCCATGATGCTTCAAATGATCCGCTGGATGCTCCAGTCGATGCTCCAGTCCATGATGCTTCAAATGATCCACTGGATGCTCCAGTCGATGATCCACTGGATGATCCAGTCGAAGTTTCATTTTCAGATGGGTATGTAAATCCTGCCATGATCTCACTAGTTTTCATTTTTCATTTATCATGATCCCACTTACCTTTATGTTTTGTACAGCTCTGGTGTAGTTTCAAAGAAGAAGGTACCGACTACCAAGAGGAGAAGACAAGAAGCTGTGAGCACGATGAGCACAAGGAGCAAAGGGCCACCAAAACAGCCAAGGATCACAAAGAAGCCCCGACGCTATTTAGACTAAGTTGGATCCAAATGATGTTGTATTTCTGTTGAATAATGTTGTATTTATGTTGACTGGTGATGTATCTATGTTAGAACATAGTTTGGATGATGTTTGAATAATGTTGGATGATGTTGAACCAAGTCATGGCAAAATTTGAGGCAAATGTGCTTCAAATGAGGTCTGAAGCTAGGGTAAACACCCCCATTTGTAATTTCATGAAAAATTCGACCTTGTCTAAATTATCCAAATAAATTTGAGTAGCAACTATATCACATATAACAACATTGTGCGTTGGATTCATGTCATTTTGATTTTTTTTGAATTATTTATGCTCTTTTGAAACCATCGCTCTATTCTCATGAGAAATGTGCTTCAAATGAGGTCCGAAGCTAGGGTAAATACCCCCATTTGTGCTTCAACTTTTTTTGGCATCTTGTCTAAATCAGCCAAATTAATTTCCTAGACATCTATTCTACCTATATAGTGTAAATCTGAAGTTTCATTATGTTTTGAATAATTCTTCTATTTTTTTATTTTTTATTTAAATAACATGGTTTAATAGAAAATCATATGTAAAACAGATAAAAATCATGTTTATATTTTTTTCTAGCAACTATATCACATATAACAACATTGGGCGCTGGTCTCATGTCATTTTGATTTTTTTTATTAATTATGCTCATTTGAACCATCGCTCTAGTATTGAACTCTAAACAAGTCTATACAAGATAGCTCTTTTGTGGAAACCATTTTCGATCAATTATCCATAAACCATGTTTATTTTTTTTTCTAGCAACTATATCACATATAACAACATTTGGCGCTGGTCTCATGTCATTTTGATTTTTTTTGAATTAATTATGCTCATTTGAGACCATCGCTCTAGTAGTGAACTCTAAACAAGTCTATACAAGATAGCTCTTTGTGGAAACCATTTTCGATCAATTATCCATAAACCATGTTTATATTTTTTTCTAGCAACTATATCACATATAACAACATTTGGCGCTGGTCTCATGTCATTTTGATTTTTTTTGAATTAATTATGCTCATTTGAAATTTTCGCTTGATTTGACACTTTTTCGAAAAAATTGACGGAAACTATGTTTATATTTTTTCTAGTTGCTATACAACATTATAAGACTTTGCATTGGTTTGAGCATGTTTTGATTTTTTTTGAATTAGTTATGCCATACCCTAGCTCGCAGCTCAAAACCCCTCTAAACCCCGTCTGAAACCCCGACCCCTTCTGTGCCGTTGATCAGTGCGTGGATTTCAGATCTGGCGCTCGGGTTAGATCCGTGCGCATGTGACTGCCGATCCGCGGCTGCGCTCTGATTGGCTGCGCTCGAACTGCGCTCTGATTGGCTGCAAATGTTCGGGTTTGGATCGGTGGCTGCGCTCGATCTGCACCGTTCCTTATGATCAAACGATTGAAAATGACGCGGTGCATCGACTGGGTGGTTGACTCCGTGTTTTCTCTCCATGTAACTGCATGCAACAACGGCCACTGACTAGTGGGCCCCGTTCACCAGCCCGATGCATGCAGACATGCAGCCCAGCCCTCTACGCAGCCATGCACGCCTAGTTTCGCGTCGCACCAGCGCTATTTTGCAGCGACGCAGCACTGCACGCCTAGTTTCGCGTCGCACCAGCGCTATTTTGCAGCGACGCAGCCCTCCACGTCTCGTTTCAGAAAGAGCAGTCGCGTCGCACCACTTTGGCAGTTTTTCATCTCTTTCCATTAATGCACGCGTTGGTCCGTTGTGCCCCGTGCTTCCTCGGTGAGGGGCAGACTTTGGCAGTTTTTTCATCTCTTTCCTATTCATGCATGCGCGGGCGTGAAACTTTGGATTTCATCTCTTTCACCTATTTGCATTAATGCACGCATGCAGTTAGGGTCACGTCGCATCCTAGCTATTCTTTCAGCCACCGCTTTGACCTGCACGCCTCATTTCAGAAAAATGAATCGCGTCGCACTACCGCTATTTGCAGCGACGCAGCCCTGCACGCCTCGTTTCAGAAAATGCACGCATTAATGCACACAGCGACGCAGACTTTGGCGTGAGACTTTGGATTTCATCTCTTTCACCTCTTTGCATTAATGCACGCATGCAGGCTACGCCGCATCCTATTTTCGCAGGCACCGCTTTGACCGCCTAATGCACGCACGTACTACTACCTGTCCTATGCCTAATGCACGCAGAGCGCTGACCTTGCATCGCCTGTCTTACGCAGAGGAGACCAACGTTGCTTCTTCATCTACCCTGCATCTTCAACTAGCTATCTTACGTTTTCACACAGTCGCCTCCTCAAGAAGGAGAAGAGGGCGGAGAAGAGGGAGGACGAGGCGGAGGCGAGGAGGGAGGAGAAGGAGATGTGGCGCCGCATCAAGGCGAGGAGGGAGAAGGAGGACGACGTGAGGCGGGAGGAGAATCTCCGGGCGTTGGCCAACAGCAAGATGGCTCGCAGGGCGGCGGACTAGAAGTAGGCCAACCCCCGGCGGTTGGCCGGAGGACGGAAGGGCGCCCACAGACGAAGGGGCGCCGGCGGTTAGGGTTAGGGTGGGCTCTCTATATGTAGGACCCTTTATGAAATGTAATGGGTTTGTTTAATGGGTTGTTTAATATATGTAATTTGGGTCAGTTTAATATTTGTACTTGGGTATATATGCCCCATATCCGTGCTAATATAAACTACCTCGTGTTTGCATTATTTTTCAAAGGCTAATACAATGGAACAAAATTAGCTTCTAACAAGCCAGTTGCCATTTGCTATAAAAGTAACAAAATTCAAAGGCTAATACAATGGAACTAGTAACAAAATTCAAAATTTGTTTCAACTAGCTAAAACAAGTACATGTGGGCTCGGCAACGGGTGCTACCATTTCCCTACAAAAATACAAGAGAAAAGCATAATTTGTTACAACAAACTAAAACAAGTAAATATGATTTCCTCTAAGCAAAATTTGTTACAAACTAGCTAAAAATGTAAATGTATGTGTGCCTCTATGCAAAATTTGGCAACCCAGTATGTTTCTTTTTTATTTTACAGGACATAAGCAAAATTCAGAAACGTCACGGCTCAACATCTACTCTGGCAGCCCAGTACGTTTTTTTCGTAAGGAAAACACAACTGTCGACTGAAGTTAACTGAAGAACACAGACAGAGTCAACAAATTCAGAAACTTAACAAATTGCTGCGTGCATTCGATTAAGTGACACGAACTTGGCATGGCGCACAGATCGCGTCCTCTGCCCTAACGACGGATCAACAAGTAAACGAAAAACAGAGCAACGATGCAACAATAAAATCCACCAGCCATCATATTTGCTTTAGATGTTTCTTGATCTTCTTCAGTTCCTAGTTCAGTTCGGCCTCCGAGGGCAGCCCGGGCAGTTCACCATTGCGCGCATTCCTCTTCACCTCTCTATCAGCACCGGGCGCACCCATCTCCGAGCTTTCCCCCATCTCCACGCCCACCGGCTGCAGCCCCCCCCCCCCATCGAATCAATGTAGCCCTCAAACATAAGCCTCTCTAAATAATTATCCATCCACTCGAAATGGCCACATTTCTTCAGGATCTGAAAACAGCAACATGAACCTAAATTCAAAATTTCCCAAATTCGACGAGCAAAAACGAATTGCGGTGAAATCAAAGCAAAAGGATGCGAAAGAACTGAGATCTATACCTGCCCATCCCTTCCGGCGTGCATCTTGCTCAAGCAGCTGACATACTCGCGCCCAAGATTGCCATTGTCGCGGTCTTGCTGACCCAACGCTTGAGAGGCTCTGGGCGTGGGCAGTCTGGGCACCGTGTCAGCGGCACTGCACCATACCGCGGCCATTGTGACCACGCGGCGGAGGAGACAGACATCTGCGCTTCGTCGCCGGAGAAGAGGGAGAGAAGGATGCGGCAAGGGGAGGGGAAGCAATGGCGCCGTCGGGAGGTCGGGGACGGGCGAGGTTCTCTTCTAACTGCCCTGAGGTGGGACCCACGCAGTGCGTACGTGGATAAGTGGTGGGCCCAATGTTCCCAACGGTCGACAACGGTTCTCTAATGGGTCCCACAAGCCGCGGTTGTCTTCTGGGTCCTATAAGTCAAGGGTCCCACAAGTCAGCAGACCTGACGGAGACGACAAGAGTGACGGAACGAATCCTTGCGCACAGACTAGGGGCAAAACTGAGCACCATTCGGCGCTAAGGGCAAAACTGAGTAGTTGGTACCAACTGAGGGCAGCCTGATAATTAACCCTATTTTATTTCGTTATGACACTCCTTTGAATTAGAAAATGTTTTGGATTTGGCGATCGTGCGTCGGAGGTTAATTTTTATTTGTTAAGACATAATGTCATTTTTGAATATTTGTTAAAAAGGAATGCAGTAGGGAAGCCACTCCAAGGGTTTTTATTTTTAAATAATAAGAACCCAAATCTGTGTCCGTTAGAACTTGAATCTGGGTGATTAGATTGTACATCCCCTTCCCAACACACTTGGTTAGGAAGTGGACCAACCTATTGTGCTACTTCAGTTTAGAAATAACTTTGTGCGCGCTTGACTTGAAAATATTGCTTTCTTTTTTGTCTCCACGGAGAGTGCGCAAAACATTTCCACCCATCATTACACTCAAAGAAAGGGAACATGGTTAAATAGACTATTGGGCTATGTCTTTGACTCTTGATTTGGAGGGAAATAATGTGAGAACAAACAAGGGAAATTATTTTTGTAATGAAATTAAAAAATATGCTTTGAACACCGATCGAAAAAATTCTGACCACTTAACGCCCCAGTTAGTAATTCAACAAATAATTCCCTTAAATTAGTTTTGCCATATTCCTGTTTGTACTCCACCTATTCGCATGCCCGCAAATTGCCCCGTTGCACGAATAAGAATCCCGTCTATGA
The DNA here is from genome assembly GCA_947311845.1 of Poa pratensis. Lineage (NCBI taxonomy): Eukaryota > Viridiplantae > Streptophyta > Magnoliopsida > Poales > Poaceae > Poa > Poa pratensis. The sequence goes on from CAMZMU010000041.1 coordinate 9,877,465, forward strand.
CCTGACTCAACATGGAATAATCTGCAGTACAATTATGCCATGATGCCGCACTCATCAGGGCTTGGAAGCCTGCAGGAACACTATTCCCCTTAATCTTGGTCTCTTGCTTTGGAGAAAGACAGAAGCAAGAATCAGGATAAAGCAGCGGAGTTATCATCATCTTCAGTGCCCCTGGGTACGTAGCAAGCTATAACTCTGCTTTGGGATGTTCTTTATGCTCCATAATTTCGTCTCTTTGCAATGCTTTATCCGTTCATCATTATTACGACATAGTAGCATTGTGTCTTTTCGACATGCAGGCAGATCAGGTGAGGTGATGGTTCTGCTCCCGGAACCAATTCCTTGCTTAATCTTGATCCAAGACCAAGAGCATCTGATGGAAAGTTCGATTGTGGCATGCTTGCAGTTGATTTGATTTAGGTCAGATCAGATGCTCGGAGTTTACATCAGAAAGGATCAAAACAAGAATGACATTTTCTGAGAAAGAAAGTTCAGAGCTTGATTGCCCAGCTTAACTGGGACACTGAGTGGCCAGAACAGTAACTTCTACATTGTCATGGCGACCATGAGATGGACTGCTTCTTCAGCTCTGACGGCTGCATGCTTCAAGTCTGAACCGTTGTTCTTCAGATAAACCGAAGAAGTATCGATCCGGGTACAATAATTTCAGCATCTTTTGGTGATGATCAGCCCTAATTCCTGCCTGCCGGCACAAGTTATTCGATCTCGCAGCACCAAGATAATAACGGTTTTACACGCTTCTGAAGACATTCTTAATCGCAACCCTTGTGTAAATTGGGGAATTTGTGCGCTCTTATCCTCGCCATCAAGGGAAGAATAGCAATGACGAGATGAGAAGACACGATTGTTGTTTTCTGAACCTGCCGAGAGCAGGATTAGCAGTGAGGAGAAGAACCGGAATAATCTGACGTTGGAGGAACAAATGCCTGCACCAGCACACAAAAGGAGATGCCCTGTGTTTTGTCACTTGTCAGTTACAAACCCTCTCTTTAGCTAGTTGGAAAAAAACTGTGGTTGCAGTGCAGGTGCACTACCCTACTCAAAATGCATAGTCCTATATTGATATATACAAAACTTCCAATAAGTACAGAAAGCAGTACAATTTCTTATAAAATCTGCCGGAACAGACTCGATTCAAAACGAGCAGATTTGAATTCACGGCACATATTTTCTATCTCGTTTAACAAATATGTGTGGCCATACATGATCATACTGTCTTTGATATTTGAGCAACGTTCCAAATCCAAAATGAAGAGAACATATTCTATTCCTCGACACCCTTCCTCCGCAAGCCAACCAAGTCGATCGATATCCTTCATGAACATGCAGCAGTATAAATCTTCCTTGCTGCCGACTCGATCGACCAGGAGCACACGACAACGATACCTACCACCTCAGAAGCCATGAAGTACGGCGAGGTGCCGCACTTCAGCCACCCGCAGCACCGGCTGCGGCTGGAGCAGCTGGACACGCCGTTCCGGTGCGATGGCTGCAAGGAGGTCGGCATCGGCGCGCGGTACCGGTGCCCCGTCCCGGCGTGCCGCGCCGCCGGCGGCGACCACGACCTGCACCGCCAGTGCGCGCTCCCGCTCTCCCCGCCGCCGCCGCCGCTCCGGCACCCGTTCTACCCGAGGTGCGCGTTCCACTTCCTCGCGCGTGCCCCCGGCGCGCCGGGAACGCGCTACTGCAACGCGTGCGGCCGCGACGTGGCCGGTTATGTCTACCACTGCCGCGCCTGCGGCTTCGACCTGCACCCGTGCTGCGCCACGCTCCCGCACGTCCTGGACGCCGGCGGGAGCAGGGTCGGCGTCAGGCTGTACCTGCACCCGAAGGCGGAGGCGGCGTGCCACCGGTGCGGGCACCGCGGGCGGAGCTGGACGTACCGGAGCCACTGCAAGAGCTACAGCCTCCACGTGGCGTGCGTGATGGACATGGTCGTCGAGAGCTGGAGCGGCGTCGGCCGCGCGCAAAAGAGCGCCGTCGTAGGAGGTAGCTCTGCCGTGGGGAGGAGCGTGTACGAGGGCGCGGTGGTGGCGGGGAGCGGCGGGTACAGGGTGCCGGCGATCCTTGGCGCGGCGAAGAGCAGCCACGGGAGCAGGGAGGGAGGGTGGTCGTCCTACTGGGGCATGAGGAAGAGGAAGGGCAAGGTGAAGCGCTGCTGCGAGATCGCCGGGTTCGCGGCGCAGGTGGTCATCTCCGCGGTGCTCGGCGACCCCACCGCGCTCATCGCCGGCGTCATCGGCTCGCTCATAGCACGCTGACCGCGCCAGACCAGGGCACTGGTTGACACGACTCACCTGGCGCTGAACCATGTAAATTACTGCATGCCTAACCTACGTGGCGCTGCGTGCATAATTATATAGGAAAAAGTTCAAAACAAAGCTTGAACTTGTAGATAAAAGATAAATTGAACCCCGAACTTTCAATCCCGAAAATTGACACTTTAAACTTGTCAATCCCGGTCTATTTTAAACCTTGTGCCAGAAAGAAGAAAAAAACTCAAACTGCTGCTCCCACCGATAGCACTGGCCCACTTATCAGATCTATCTTCAACCTTCCATTAACTTGCGACCACCAGTTTCTCCATCATCGAAATCCGGCGATCGAGCACAACCTTCGATTTGCCTTCTTCACAGTCCTGGGCGCAGTTGCATGCGCGGGCCGGCTGTCAGCGCCACGCACATATTAGGAAGTAGCTCAAATCTTTAGATAAAAAAGCAAGTAGCTCACACACAGGTAGCACAGTGCACACCGCAGCAGCGACCAAGCCCAGCATCTCAATTTAAGGTAGTACAGTAGCAATCTGCAGCAGGTCACAACAGCACAAGCCAAACCAATCCAACGAGTTGCTTGCAGCGAGGGCACCATGTTACGCATCCATGGTTTAAATGAATCAGAGGTCTAGAGACCGGAGAACTCGAACTCGGGGTAGCACAGGCCAGCTGGGCGCGGCCATGGCGGGGGGAGGGCGACGGGATTGGATTCGAGCTGGTCACGGCCATGGCGGGAGTAAGACGACGAGCTTGGATTCGAGCTGGGCGTGGCCACGGCGAAGGCGGCGGCGAGGGCTAGCTGGGCGCGGCCATGGCCATGCCGAAGGTGGCGGTGAGCACGCCCCATAGAGGCCCACCCCTGCCCCGCCGTCCCCCACCGACGGTCTGCTACAGCCTGCTACGGTGTATCTGAGAGACATATGAACAGGATGAGGATGATTATGACATGTGGGGCCAAATCGTCAGTGAGGGTTGCAGGTTAGCCTGGCTGGGATTGTAAAATTCCTAGTGTGCCAAACAGATACAAGGTTCAAAATAGACCGGGACTGTAAGTTTGGAGTGCATATTTCAGGTATTCAAAGTTCGAGGTTCGATTTATTTTTTGTCTACAAGTTCAAGGTTTTTTTTGAACTTTTTCCAATTATATAACAAGCGTCCACGTCAGTGGGCGTCGAAGTGGACGTCCGTTCGTTTGTCCTGCTTGATTAGCCGAGATCATCACAACCCGATTATCATCAAGACGGTTAGGAAAGTGCATCGACCATAGAAAAACATTTGCTAATTTGGGGCTAACTAATTTAAATTAAACATCATTTTAATTCAGCGTGGTAGCCACAAACAAGAAATCAATTCTACTTTTGGAAAGTCACTAAGTTATGTTTCGTTTCTAAAAAGAAAAAAAACAATGCAGTGTGACATCAGTTTGTTTGGCTTCGATACTGGAAGAAAAATAATTTTCTGATGTACTCCAAGATACAAGAGATATATTGAAAAGCGAGCTCACGAGAGTGAGAAGTGATATATTGAAAAAGCGAGCTCATGAGAGTAAAAAGCAATCATCACCAAATCTAAGCAAATGAAATATAACTGAGACTCTCATGTAGATTTAATCGTAACCTACTTTTTACATATGTAACAATCTAATCTTGATAAAAGAAATTATTAATTGCCCGGCTCTATTGTTAATTTGTCTAGCCAGTGTAATGTTGGATTCATATATTGTTCAAATTGTTGAGATTATTTATTAATTAGCTAATTATTTCGTTCACTCCTATTTATAATTTATGAATTATCATTCATCTGCATGACAATTCCACGGTCTGCAATTTTAGACAATAGTAATCCTTAAATGGGTCTTGTAGTATCAATCCATTTAACTGGGACGCTAAGAGGCCTTCATTTATCGGACCACTTATGTACTACTCCCTCCGTGTCAAAATATAAGTCGCACTAGTCACTTACCACACACATGTATGTAGACATGTTTTAGTGCAAGATTCACTAGTCACTTACATGAATCTTGCACTAAAACATGTCTACATACATATGTGTGGTAAGTGACTAGTGCGACTTATATTTTGATACGGAGGGAGTACTAATTTAAACCATGGAAACAGTTATAGCTACTAATCGTGAACACTATATCTCAATTATAGCGGGATTTTTTTTCAGATTTTTTGAAACTCAAAAGTATTTTTTTAAACTCAGGAGCACAAAATCTTCTCTCGCTGGTGCACCCACTCTCCCACACCAGCCTTCCGCATAGGCCGGCCCATTGGGTTGTTCTTTTTTCCTTCCCTTCCTCATTTCTTTTCCCTTTTAATTTTTTGGTTTTCTGCTGTTTCATTTTTTGTGGGACTACACTAATATTTGTTTGTCTATGTATCTTTTATATTTTCCTGAGTTCTCCCTCATGAATCATTGTACCGTGAAATTTTTAAAATATAGGTGAACAATTTTTAATGTTTATTACGAACCATTATTATTTTAGGTGAAAACTTTTAAATTTATTAATCCCCATTTTTATGAATAATTTATTTATCGTGAGAAATTTATTTAATTATACGTGAATCCTTTTCGATTCACCGTGAACTTTTTTTTATCAGAGGTGGTCATTTTATAATTTATCGTGAGCCATTTATTTGTGAACCATTTTGATTTATTTTAACCTTACTTTGTTTAATAAACATGAAGATTCCTTATGAATACATGAACTTTTTTTACTACAACATTTCCGTTATTTCTGAGCATTAGGTTGTTACATGCCGGTAGGCAATCTAGCATGGGCCAGCTTAATCCAAACAGGGAACGCCTAGTAGGAGCAAAGACCAATAAGGTGGAAAACTAATGCAAAGTGACACTGCCTACTGCCATTTTCTCCGGACCGTATGTTGATATATTCTGCAAAAAAAAAGAAAACATGAAGGAAACGCATTAGTGGCTAGCAGTACTGCATTTTTATTTCTGACAGGGAGGAAGCAGGACTAGATAGAGGAATGTATTGTGATGCCGAGTGTGTCGGGCCTCGGCACAGTTATTGAATGTGGAATTGTGCATCAAGATTGTTCGGCTTTTGGTGGCCCAACTTACAGAAAAGAGAATATAATCAGCTGGAAATCGTCTGAACATATCTAGGTCGTGTGTTTCTCGGAAATAAAAGGCCATGATCCTCTCTTCTCAGTTTTTCTTTCATAAAAAAACGGGTGTAAGATAATTCTTTTTGCTATCGAAAATGGTCTCTCCCTGCGTCAATTCTCTGAAGTCTGAAGGACGGACATCCGTACGACCGTACTGGTTGGTAGTAGTGGTGAAATGAATGCTGCATTTGGCGATCGATGATAATAAATCATGCCACCAACCGGCGTTGTATCCAGCGGTCCACTCCAGCCACGGTGGAGCTTCGCACTCGGCTCAAGCTCAACCCTACCAACGATGCGCCGCTGCCTCACTTCCACTCGCCACCATGTGCACGCCACTTCCTACTACGCACTGACGCGGTGAGAGGTCTCGCACAGGCAGGGACTGACGAGGCTCGAACGCCATGCGCGCGCTCCGGCCGCCGCCGCCTCCTGGCGGTTCGCCGGCACCGGCGCCCTCTCCGTCCCCATACCAGTCTCCGGCTTCGTCCCCAGGAGCGGCATTCCAGGGCGGCATCATCAGCTCGCCGCCATCTCCCTCCGCGGTCGGGTCGCCGGGACCTGCCCCTGTGCCTGCTCCCGCGCCGGAGCCTACTGCGGTGCTGCCGTTCGCCACCGCGCGGCGAGGCGGAGCAAGCGGCATGAGCCCGCCCCTCATCGCGATGCTGGCGGTGGTGGGCGCGGCGCTGCTGGTGGTCCTGTACGCGCGCCTGGCCCGGCGCGTGTTCCGGGCCGTCCGGCGTCGTTGGCGCGGCTGGCAGCGGCGGCGGCGCCTGCTTCTCATCACGCTCACGGGCGGCTCCTCCTCCCCGGCGACGAACGACTCCTTCGCGTCCTTCACCACCTACGACAACTTCTACCACACCTTCTCGCCGTACGGGCTCGACGACGCGGCCATCAAGTCGCTGCCCTCGGCGCAGTACTTCCTCTCGTCCTCCGCGGCGCGCGACTGCGCCGTGTGCCTGCTGGAGTTCGCGGACGGCGACGAGCTGCGCGCGCTGCCGCCCTGCGCGCACGCCTTCCACGCCGACTGCGTCGACGTCTGGCTCCGCGCGCACGCCTCCTGCCCGCTCTGCCGCGCCGCCGTCGCGCTCCCGGCCCCCGTCGCCTCCCCGCCGCTCCGCTCCGCGCGCCGCTCCGTGCGGCCCAGCCTCGACGACCTCCTCTTCTTCCACCCCGTGCCCCCGCAGCAGCCGCCCGTTGACGCGCTGCCGGAGATCGCGCCGGCCGCTAGCCCCGACCGGCAGCAGCTCAACCCGCGCGACTTCCTCCTCAAGCGCTCCTACTCCTTCGGCTTAGAGCGGAGCGTCGCCACGGAGGCCGCGTCCACGGCGTCCCCCGCCTGGCGCTACCGAGACGGCGCCCGCGGCCGGAGCTTCTGGAGCAAGCGCTGGCCGTCCCCGTTCGGCGGCGGCTCCGCGGCAGCGGCGCGCGTGTTCTCGTTCCGGTCCGCCGCCGCGGCCGGCAAGTCCTCCCCGTTCGCCCGGCGCCGCCCCGCAGGAGCAGCAGGCGGGTTCTTCATGACCCTCTCCTCCGAGCCGCCGTCGGTGCTCGTCGCCGGGAGGCGGAGCAGCCGCGCGTCCAGCCGGCTCCGCTGCGGCGACCCCGAGGCGCTGCTCTCGCCGGACCGGCTCAGCCGCTAGCTGACCCCGGAAACCTCCCGCCGGCGGCCGGCGAAGTGACCCGACCGACCTCGCGCACCGTCGTGGTGGGCCTGAGCGCGTGGACAGAGGGAGGGCCGGCCTTTAATGGCGCGTTAAATGCGGGGCCTGCCGAGATTTTAATGGCGGGAGGACGAGGAGGAGGAGAAGTATCCTATGCGACCGGGTCGTACGTCTCCCGCTGCTGGACCAACTCAGGCATCCGACGCGTGGCACCACGAATCTCAAAGCAAGCAGGCCACTTTCCCCACTTTCCAATCACCAAATCGCAGGCTCATAGCTCCTTGACGCCGCCGGAGTTCTCCTCTGCTTGTGCTTGATGCGTAACGAATCCATGGCGCTTGCTGTATGCTGTGGTCCCCAGCGTCCCAGCTTGCCGGCGGATCGACGGACGCTTGCTGCTCTCCCCCAACACGGCCACGCTCGTCGGCGGATACAGCAGAGCTCGCTCGTTTCCCCGGCGTCCATGGCCACGTTTGTCGGCGTTTCTCAACGCATCGGCGGACGGAGCAAATACTTTGCTCGCTCCTTCGTCGCTAACCCAGCAGCGACCCTCCTAGATGTGGTCTCTCGCTGCATGCCGGCGTCGCCGGTGGAATCGAGATTTGGAAACCAGAAATTGCAGATTAATTGGCTGCTTGCACCGAGATTTATTTTGCCACGCGTCGGACGCCTGAGTTGGTCCAGCAGCGAGAGACATACGACCCGGTCGCATAGGATTTTTCTCCGACGAGGAGTGTCCTTTTCTCTGTGCACGCCTCGATAAGTTTGAAAATCGTCAACCGTTGAATTTTGACCAAACTGCTCGTCTTACCGCGGGGTCGTCGCGGTAAAAAACCTGAACTGGCTTTGAGCCGTCCGATCAGAAAACGAACGGCTCTTGCCTGTCAAGCTCATGGCCGGAGCGTTCGTTTTCTCGCCGGACAGCTCATAGCTCCCTGGAAGTTGTAGACAGTAGACACTAGTGAACCATCGTTTTAGTATGTGTTTTTCTGCCAATGATGATTATGTCAGTAGTGTGTTTTGAATTAAGAAGCTCTCATCCGGTTTGTACAAAAGTAGAATGTTATATTCACAAATACTCGTCTTTTTTTCTTTCTTATTTACATGGGAAGTTTATTTTGGTGTGAAGATATTGACCGTTTAGCAGAGAACTGTTCTTTGTTTTGCTCCCAAGCTTGCATCTAAAATAAATTAAAATGCATAAAGTACTAACAAATCCAAAATGTACCAACAAGATCGTAAAATGTATTCAAAATTGTGGATTTATGTGCAACAAGATCGCAGAAAAGATGTGGTAATATATGATATCAAACCGCACTGCATGGATGCTATTCTAGCTCACCATGTTCATATCCATGCATCCAACTTATCGCTGGAAATTGTTTCCTAGAATTGTGTAGATTCATAGTGCTTCCTCTTGTATGCCCATTCACATGATTTCTTGGTCGGTTTTTTAGTTTTGTAACAGGAGTCTTTATTATTCTATAAAGACAAACTGATCAACCTGGTTTGGACCACCGTTTAGTGATCTTTAAATTTCAAAGTTATCATCATTTACAAGCTTTCAAAATTTCAAAGATGTATCTACAATATTTAAATGTAGATATATGTGAGACACTACTTTAACTTGTCGTTTGTAGAAAAGAGGCGGTGATCACCATATTCTTATATTTGTATCCAACTTATAAGTGGGAATGGTTTCCTGGAATTTTGCAAATTCATAGTGCTTACTCTCATATACTCACCTATGTGATTCTTTGATTTTTTTGTTGCTGATATTTTAACATGATCCTGTATTATCTTTAAAAAAAAGTGATCAACCGGGTTGGACTTTGGAGCATAAAAAATGGAGAGTCTGTTTGATACTCAACCGTACTTCACTACCCCGTAAGTCATTTTCCTGCCAACTATAAGATGAGACGTGGACATTCAACTGTTTTCTTTGAGTAATAAAATATATGTTTTGTTTAAGTAATAAAATATATACGAGTTTTGCCCTACAATTTCATGATTAAAAACATAGTTACTCTTATTTTCATGGTACGATGCGTCGATTTGACACCGCCAAACATAACATTCACGCACAAGTTTCATTACAAATAATCTATGAAGCTCGAGACATTGTGATTTTAGACTAATCCTATTTTTTGACCCGGTGAGTACAAGCTAAGGGAAGGGTCATATGTTTATAAGGCCGTCTCGCAAAGAAGGTCATGAGCTTAAGATCGATCTAAGGATTTAAAACAACTTCATTTATGAAATTTATAAAAGGCCATCATGGTCACCTAACCTTATGTTGGATTGGGGTGGATCCAATGGTCTAGCATATCCTTTCCCCATCTTAAATTGGGGCACTGCTTGGCTGATTTTGTGAGACACAAAGTTAGGTGAAAATGTGTCGATACCGTGATTCACATGTCAGTGAACCAATTTCACCAAAAAAATTCAAGTTAGCAAATCTCAATCCCTTCCCTCGACCTCTATTTTTTGATCGATGTTCAGAATGTTTACCACACGTATTTATTATTTTCAAGAAACAAAATGATCAAGCGGGTTTGTACTTTGGAGACAAAAATTAACAATATGTTGCACAATTATTTCTAAAGTACGATGTTGAAGACCCAAAAAGTGACATTGATGGACAAATTTCATTACGAATAATTTACATTTTTTTCCCGCTGTCACGTAGTGCTCTGTGGACTGCGGGCAGTAGTTTTCTCGTGCATCGCTGACCCATATCGTACGACCAAACTGGTTCGTAAACCGAAACCTGCACCACCTCCCTGCGGCGGCGTCACGGCACAGTCTAGCGAGTTAATCCGCCGGCAACGAGCGCGGTGGCAGTTGGAGTTCCGTATCTGGGCGTGGAAGCGAGACGTGCGGGGCGGCGTTTTTTTTTTCTTACATCTATTAGAAATTCATGAACAAGGTTTATTTTTTTTAAAGATGTATCTACAATATTTAAAATGTAGATTCATGTGAGACGCTATTTTAACTTGTAGTTTGTAGAAAAGAGGCGGTGATCACCATATTCTAATATGTGCACCCAACATACAAGTGCGAATAGTATTCTAAATGTGCATCCAATTTATCAGTTCGAATAGTTCCCTAGAATTTTGTAAATTCATAGGCTTCCTCTCTTATACTCACTCGTCCGATTTTTTCATATTTTTAAAATGAATCTGTATAATTTTGAAAAAAACCAAAGTGATCAACTGGATTTGGACTTTGGAGCATAAAAATAGAGAGTCAGATTGACACTTAATCATTTTTTTTATTTTGCCATAAGTCATTTTCCATGCAATGCAATCATAACATGAGACGTGGATATTCGATTGTTTTCTTTGAGTAACAAAGTATATGTTTTATGTGAGTAATAAAATTTTATATGAGTTTTTCCCTACAGTTTCATGGTTCAATAAAAGACAAAAGTTGTGGTTTGAAAATGTATTTTGAAATCTCATTTCAGACACAAGTTTTGTCCTTTTTGCATGGACCACATAGTGTTTCATTTGCTTCCATAATTTCACACGAATGTCGCAAACATGTATATGTTCATACCTAGGGGCGGACCTATGATAAAATATAAAGCCTAGGCATTTCCATCAGTTTGGACTTTTGGGATAATTTGCTAGTGCATCAATTCAATATGGTATCAGAGCGAGGAGGTCTCAAGTTCAAGCCCTGTCTAACGCGTTATTTAATATATGCTACTCCACGTCTAATGTCTTACCGATTGTCCAGCCTAGACGTGAGGGGTGTTAAAATATAAAGCGTAGGCTTTTTCATCAGTTCGGACTTTTGAGATAATTGGCTAGTGGATCAATTCAATAACCTAAGCACGTGGGAATGGGGCCCAGGCCCCCACTCAAAAATTCAAATTCACCTAGTGTTTGTTCATGTTTTAAAGGAAAACTATTTACATTGTGCAAATTAATGCCCCGAGTCAATCAGTTTGCCCCCTCTCGCTATTCTTCAGATTTTTTGTGTCTTTTTTTTAAAAAAATTAGCAAACCTAATGGGAGAGTGTGCACCGGGTAGATAAAGTGAATTGCTGGTTGAAGCCCCCAAATGTAACATTGATGGACAAATTTCATCACGAGTAATTCATGTTTTTCCCCGCTGTCAGTAGTGCTCTGTGGACAAGTAGTTTTCCCGTGCATTGCTGCTCTCTGCGCGCTGACCCGTATCGTACGGCTCTGCTTGCCGCTTGCGTGAGTCCAGACCAAAACTGGTTCACAAACCGAAACCTGCACACTCTGCGTCCTGCGGCGGCGTCACGGCACAGTCGAGCCAGCGAGTTATTAATCCGCCCGGCGACGAACGCGCCGGCGGTGGCAGTTGGAGGAGTTCCGGATCTGGGCGTGGAAGCGCGACGCGCGGGGCGGCGTTAATCGGGCTGTCGCGCGGAAAGGGTGTGTGGGCCGGCCGGGGACGTCGACAGGGCGAACCTGGGCCCTGGCCGGACCGTCCCATGAGGTGTGGCCCTGGTCCAGCTCAGTTTGGTTGTGCGCTGCTGTCGCCGCCATTAATTCCTCGCGTCGACCAGGAGCAAGTGCATCTTCTGTATTTTGGTTGGCCTTACCTAATTACTTTCTTGATTGTCGTGGTGAGATCACGACATATGCCATGGGTATGACTAAGACTGGGCCGAGTGAGCGTTGGGGGATCCGGGGAGGGACTCAAAGAGCACGCATGAAGAACAAGCAAGAACGGCAAGAACACGAGCAAGAACTCAACCACATAAGCAAGAACACAAACACACACGATGTACCCAGGTTCGGGGCCCTCGTGAGGAGGTAAGACCCCTACTCCTGCCCTGCCTCTCTATATATGTCACGGTGTATCACAAGTATAGGGTTGCTCCTCGAGTTGTATGGAGCTCCAATGGTGAGAACACAAGATGGAAGATGAAGCTACAAGGGGGAAATTAGCTCTAGGGTTCGTCGTCCCTCGCGCAGGAGGAGATGGTGTTGCTCTTATACACTATCCGGATTACCATTTTGCCCCTACCTCCAAGTGACAATGGCACTGCCAAGAGGAAGAAGACAAGCCCCTGCCCACTGTCAGTCCAACGGCAGCACTGTCAGTGTCGGCCAGAGCTAGCTTTCCTCTTCGGGTGATGACACAGTAGCCCCCCAGAGTCTAGGCCGTAGCCCTTTCCCAAAATGGCTAAGTCAGCTCCCAGGCCCTTGAGCTTCTGGGAAACCCGTAGCTCGACTCTTCTGTCTTCTGAACCTCGGGGCAGGAACTCTCCAGGACCCGTGAACTTGCTGCCACCTTATTGATCTTTGTGCCTTCAACTCGGCCGAGATGATCCGGATTTCCTCCTTTGATCCGGCAAGGCTTTGCCGGATCCTCTTGATCTCATCCCTACACCAGAGAGGACCGACGATAGAACATCGGCTGAGATTACCCGGATGCCATGACCCGGCCTAAGTGATCCGGCTCCCAAGACCCGGCCCACATGGTCCGGCTATCATGACTCGGCTTCATAACAGCACCATGACTCGGATTGACCTTGACCCGGTCTTTGCACCATAGCTTTACCCTACCCGGGGGTAGCCCCCGACATTAGTCCCTGAAGCTGGTGCGGTCCTACAGCCTCGGATAAAGGGTCGTAGCAGGTTTAAAACCAACAAGACACAATACTGAAGTTTTGACTTATCCGGGTTGGATACTTATCCGACATGACCTTACCCCAGATTTTCCGGACACTTGGCAAATAATCTCTCTGCCTTGAAACCCGGGTCTTTTGAAAGACAGGTCTTAACATCACGCCGCCCTCGTCATCCAAGCCCGCTGTACAGTGAACACCACTGTGCACTTGAGTATGTTGACCATGCGGCCGTCTCCTCGGTTCCAGCGCTGACTGCCGTAGAAGATCTCTCGGGGGCGGTTGCAATTCTGCAGCCCGTGCTGCGGCCGAATACACGGCCACACCTGCTGCCATGGCGCTGCTTGCCACAAACGATCCCGGCTCCCTGGTTACCGCGCGGTAGTGCGCCACTACTTGCAGGCCTACAAATAGGGCGCGTGGGTTCCGCTCTTCTTCTTCCTGCATCCTTCGACCTCGCCGCCGTTTGCCTCCCGCGCCGCACCAGCACCCCGCTGCCATCTCACCGCGCCGGAGCATTCTCGCCCGAGACGCCGGAGACTTCACGCCGGAGACACGCGCTGCACCTTGCGCCGCCGAACTGTCGTTGAGCCCTTCCTTCTCCTCCGAAACTCGTAAGTTCCTTGCTTCCGTTCATGGCGACTCCGAGCAAGTTCATCCCTAGCACGCTCTTCATACTTCATTCTTGGAGTGTTCTAGATCTCTTAATCCTAGGCTCGCTTGATTTAGGTTTGTTCACTCCTAGATGAACTCATTCAGATCCGCTTTCCAGGTCTTTTACGCAGCGGTATCCTCATGCGGTTCTTGATAGTTTCACCCCTCCGCGCCTTAGACCCAGGTTTTATTTCCTTTTTACTTGCTTCGACAGATCTTACTTGCTCATAGATTTATGCTACTCTGGGTTTGTAACTTCTAGCCGAATCGCGTTTCTGAGGTGACTACATCATCCAAGCCGGGATACCCATCTTGGTTTCCGAATCACATAACTCGGCTCGACCTCTGCACCCTACGCCCGAGTCCCTTATACTGCTCTACCGGGTCATATATTTCCGAATCCTTCTAGATTCTTCATTTCGGGTTACTTAACTCGGATACACTTGTAACTTCTTGCAGGTTTCGGCGCCGATATGCCACGCCGCAATGCCTCCGACCCAGCTGGGTCATCGACTCCACCCAGCAACCGAGGTGGCTGGGAGGGATCCGACATCGAGCAGGCGGATCTTGATTGGCTGTGGAGGACCCGGTGAATTTCAAATCAAGTAATATGCCGGCGACCCGGAAAAGAACTTGAACCGGTTGTAGAACCGGGTGAACGAGTTGTCTTCCTCGTGCACTTTGAGCGTGGATTCGGACTCCCAGCCAGCATGTTCTTCCGGGAGTTCCTCGACTTCTTCAGCCTACAACCTCATCATCTCCCGGCCAATGCCTTCGTATCTCTCTCGGCTTTTGCCTCCTTCACCGAGGGTTATCTTGGCCTCTGGCCTACTGTTAATGTCTGGGCTAAGTACTTCCGTCTCCGAAAGCAAACTGTCCCAAACAAGAATCCGGATATCCCAAAGGTGATGACCGCCTGCGGAGCAGCCAGCATCACCTCGAGGCTGCATTCCATCTTTCCCCGGGTTACTGGCCTGGAGACTTGCAAGAAGTGGCAGAGGTCCTTCTTTTATGTGAAGAGCCCAGAAGGGAATGATGTTCTCAACCTGCCGGAATTCAACATCGACCCCCCTACAGCTGAATTGAATTGGAGCTTCGACCCGGCGGACACCGTTCCCGAGATTCAACTGATTCACCAAATTCTTGAGGGTCCGCTGAAGCAGAAATGGGGAGCTGGCGATCTCTTCAGGACTTTCGTCATGCGCTGAGTCAGCCCTCTGATGCACTGTGTGCACAAGATTTGCCATATGAATGGCTTGCTAGACCCTACCCGGGTCAGCAAACATGATCTCTCCCACTCCCAAGTTAGGAGACGGGTTAAAGCCATCACCCAAACCGAGATGACAGAAGACTGGGAGTGGGGCGTAGAGCCGTTTGAACGAACCCGACTTCTGCCTCAGGTTAGCTCATCTCTCTTTTCCGAATCAACATGTATCTCTATAAGACCACATCGGACTAACCCGGATCTTCTTTGTTCTTCCTGCAACGCTTTACTCGCCAAACTACCAAAGATGGCGACTTGACCACCAGGGAGTGGGTAAAAGATCGCCGTCCGCCGGCTGAGGGGCCGGAAGACCCGGATAATGAGGATTACATGTCGATTCCTCGTGCTCCTTGCGCCAATACCTCCCGCTCGGGTAAGCAACCCGCTCACACCTTCGTTCACCACTTATCCGACGATGAAGATGATGATAGCCGAATCCTAGATCCCATTGATGCTATTCCTATGTCGTGGTGCCCACCTATTGATACAGCCAAGCCAGATGCCCAAAGCACCTCCCGGAAACGCTCTGGTGCATCCGGGTCAGCAGCTCCTCCGGCTAAGAAGCCCAAGCCGGCGGCCGCCAAGAACAGGATCCGGGCCCTACCCACCAGCAAGGGGTAAGACTATCTTTGCATGAGTCTATTTGTTTCCCTTGCTTCTTTATCCGAGTTAACTCTTTACTTCGGTTCGTGCAGCGACATCATCGAATGGAACAAAGCCATTCCTCCATCCTTTCCCCCATTCCTCCCTTGTCTCCTCAAGCGACCACCATCGAGACAAGCAACCCTGAGAGGGTAAACCCTTCCCCGGTGCATGCTACCGCTGCCGACACTCTGCCACCGAACCCTGATCCGGAGTTGGGAGGAGACTCGGACCTCGAGATCCTCTCAGCTTCTGACCGAGATCAAATTCCTCCACCCCCTCTCAAAGACCCGGAGACGGAGCGGACCAAGACTCCGGCTAAGACCTCGTCTAAGCCGGATTCCCGCCTCTCTCCCAAGGCACAACACAAACGGAACCAGCAACAACAGAAGGACAAAGAGCAGGAACAGAAGAAACTCCAGCAAGAGAAGAAACAGAAAGTACAGCACGACAAGCCTCAGACGCAGCTGAGACAGCCACCATCGGTCTCGGTCCAGACCCAGGCATCCCCTCCTCCATCGGTGCCGAGTCAACCAGCCTCTGGCCCATCTTCGATCAAGCAGAGCAAGCAGATCACCTTGACTGCCACCATGACCCAGGCAAATAAAAACCTCTCCGACATGACTCCGTGCCCCCGGGTCAACAGCCATGTTCTGCCGAGTCTCTGCACTCCGAGTGGCAACAACCTCGGCTCGGTGAAGCAGTACGTGATGGACTGGAACACCGCGGACCCCAGCAAAGTCTCCTCTACTCCGGCGCATCCACCTCCGGTTGGCTACGGTCTGATTGCACAGTCTCTTCACTCCATGCAGGCCTCGGCTCTTCACGCTAGTCGGGTTGTTGAGGTAAAGTTCTGCGAACTTTGCATTTATTTTATTATGATCAATAGTCACACTATCCCTAGTCCCCGAGATTCGGGTTGAATTACTGATACTCCTCCGAGTAAAAAGTCATTCGGCTTGAATCTTGAAAAAACTTGATCATAAGACCTGAGTCATGAAAAATACCGGGACGCCCAGTCCCCGAGTCTCATGTCTAGCTGACTCGACATCTTTTTATCAATCTCGAGCCTCTAGTCCCCGAGATTCTTTTTAGCTTCACCTTGTCAGCATCTTTTATCAGTCTCGGGTTCCAGTCCCCGAGACTCTTTTTATCCTTACTAAAATCCTTCTCTTCGACATGACTGCACCAACACTCGGAGCCGGATCTTCCAGACTCTAGCTTTGGAACACAGGGCGCTCAAGATCTCCTTCCAGAGCCAGCAAGAAGAAATGGAGAAGAAGGCATCTGAGCATAAGCGTGCACTTGCAGAAGAACGCTCCGAAGTGACTCGGCTCCAGCGTGAGCTTGACCGCATCACGAAAGTGAAAGATGCACTAAAGAAAGAAAGGGACACACTGAAGCAAGCTCTAGAGAAGCGTGCCGCTGGTGACCAGAGGATCCAAGCTCTCATTACTAAGTGCGAAGCTGAAACGGCCACAGCTAAAGCCGAGGTGACTGCCCTCCAAGCAAATTGCACTAAGTGGCTGGCTGAGCTCACCAAACTCAACGAGGAAATGGACAGTAAGTTTGCCGAGTCACACTCTTTTTCCTTATACTTACCCGACATGAAATTCTATGCCGGTTCCTTACTTGATTCGGCCTCAGCCTATTTTTTTGCAGGAGAGTTCAAGCATTGCTGAGTCACCGCTGCCAACACTGTTAAGCGTGCCTGAGCTAGGAGGGCCGAGGCGCTAGGGGCTCCGCTACCCGAGGCTTGGGATATTGATGACCACCTGATTGCACTCAGTGCCCGCATCTCTCCCTTGAAGACCATTGGCCTCGATCTTCTTAACGCTGGTATCCGAGCTTATCAAGTCCTGTGGCCCAAACTTCCCGATTGCAAGACCGTGGCCGAGTTAACTAAGTGCTTGCATCAAACTGAGACCCGGCTAAGGGAGTGGAGGTCCTCTTCTGCTCGCGCCGGTGCCAACGCAGCCTTGCTTTTCATGATGTCTTGGTACGAAAAGATCAACATCGACAACGTGCGCACCTTACGGGAAGGCTCTGCCTGGGCTACTGATACGTCTCCAACGTATCCATAATTTCTGATGTTCCATGCTTATATTATACCAATTTCTACATGTTTTATATACACTTCATATCATTTTTATGCATTTTCTGGGACTAACTTATTAACAAGATGCCCAAGTGCCAGTTCCCTGTTTTCTGCTGTTTTTGGTTCTAGAAAAGTACTTCTGCGAATATTCTCGGAATTGCACGAAACAAAAGGCCACGTCCCTATTTTTCCGACACGTACACGAAGTCCGAAGGAGAGACGAAGAGGAGCCAGGAGCCAGCCAAACCACATGGCGGCGTGGCCCCACTTCCTGTCGCGCCAGCCTATGGGTTGGGCCCCTCGGGGCTCCACCGACGTCGCCCCTTCGCCTATTTATTCCTCCCAACACGAAAACCCTAAAATACCGAGTCATATTTCTAGAACATATCCACCGCCGCCGTCGTCAACCCTAACCCGGGAGGGTTCTGAAGCTCTTCCCGGCACCCTGCCGGAGAGGGGAATCATCACCGGAGGGCTCTACACCACCATGCCCGCCTCCGGAGTGATATGTGAGTAGTTCATCCCTGGACTATGGGTCCATAGCAGTAGCTAGATGGTTGTCTTCTCCACTTGTGCCATCATGTTTAGATCTTGTGAGCTGCCTATCATGATCAAGATCATCTTATTGTAATGCTACATGTTGTGTTTGCTGGGATCCGATGAATATTGATACCTATGTCAAGTTGAATATTGTATTATCATGTCTATGTCATTTGTGATCTTGCATGCTCTCCGTTACTTTTTGAAGCCTTGGCCAAGTGAATACTTGTGACTCCAAGAGGGAGTATTTATGCATGATAGTTGGGTTCAACCTCTATTTAAGCTGGGATAGTGACAACAAGTTCTAAGGTTGTAGATGTGTTGTTGCCACTAGGGGTAAAACAGCAATGCTTTATCCAAGGATGAATGTATTGTTTACATTATGCACATTACTTAATGCAATTGTCTGTTGCTTGCAACTTAATACTGGAAGGGGTACGGATGTTAACCTGAAGGTGGACTATTTAGGCATAGATGCATGCTGGATAGCGGTCTATGTACTTTGTCGTAATGCCCAAATGAATCTCATAGTAGACACCACAACTTGCACATGCATGTTTTATGCACCTATCAATTGTCAATTGCCCAGCTGTAATTTGTTTACCCAACATGTTAGTTATCTTATTGGAGAGACACCACTAGTGAACTGTGGACCCCGGTCCATTCCTTTACATCTGAAATACAACCAACTGCAATCATTGTTCTCTACTGTTTTCTGCAAGCAAACATCATTTTCCACACTATACGTTTAACCCTTTGTTTCAGCAAGCCGGTGAGGTTGACACCCTCACTGTCTCGTCGGGGCAAAGTAGTTTGATTGTGTTGTGTGCAGGTTCCACGTCATCCCCAACAACACCGAAGTTTTCTGGCGCCGTTGACACCTTCATAACATCGTGATTTCCTACTGGTTCGATAACCTTGGTTTCATAACTGAGAGAAGACTTGCTGCTGTACTCATCAAACCTTACACTTGAGGTATCCTGACGAACGTGCACTTCGCACGCATCAGCTATCGACCCGGATTTAATTAGAAAGCGCGAAGAAGCTGCCAACTTCATGGCCAGGTTTGCTAACACTCGGACTCTGGAGCCTGATGTGGTCTATTCTGATGATGATGAGGAGGAAGCAGTCGAAGCAGAACATAACGACTCCGAGCATGAATACGCCGAGTCTGGTGACTCCGAGTCAACTCTTGATGACTCGGCTAAGACTGCGGAACAGCCTGCTGCCAAGACTTCCCTCGAGCCAGCGCCTGACTCGGCTAAGACTGCACTTATTCTCGTCGATGCTTCTACAAGCAGCAAGGTCACCTCGCAGTCTGCTTCTCCTCAGACCGAAGCTACTCCAGCAACTGAGGTTCCTCCTTCAACCGAGGTTCCTTCATCATCTGGGTCTGTTCCCGCAGCCGAGGCTCCTTCTTCCACTATAGTTCCTGCTACTGATGCTCCCTCTGCCTGAACTATTCTCAAGTGAAAACATTAAATCCCCGGTATGCCGGGTGCAGATGTAATATACTCTTAAGTAGTTTGCCTTACTACCATATTATTTGCTATCCGAATCATGCTTTTAAATTTATGCCGAATCCTTTTGGAACGAGTCCCCGAGTTCACTTTCGTGTTTACTATACTTAGCATTCTTTGCTCGTGTCTACCATTTTGGCGTTCGACAGTCGAGTCATAAGATTGATCTTTATAGCATACAATACGTAGTAAGTTCCGAGGTACGTTTCACATTCATCCGACATAAGTAGAAAGAAAAAACAGGGGTTAGTAAACGACATATGCCGGATCATTTTTGGACCGAGTCCCCGAGTCTGTTTTTATGTTTCCCACATTTTATCATCTTTGCTCTTGACTACCATTTTGGCGTTCGTCGGTCGAGTCACAAGATTAAGCACACAGCATACATTACTTGAAGTTTAAGATGAGGTTCAAGACAATCCGGCATATGAACAATATGGACAAAACATAAATAAAAACACATGCATACGAGCGAGGCAGTCCCCGAGATTAACTTCGGAGTGCC
Source organism: Poa pratensis (assembly GCA_947311845.1). Taxonomy (NCBI): domain Eukaryota; kingdom Viridiplantae; phylum Streptophyta; class Magnoliopsida; order Poales; family Poaceae; genus Poa; species Poa pratensis. The sequence continues at coordinate 9,897,400 of CAMZMU010000041.1, forward strand.
GACATTTCATTAAGGATAAACCAAGGTACAAACATTACGCCCTTCAAGAGTAGAAGGGTCGGAGTAGAGCTACATTCCAGGGTCGCTTGGTCTCTGATCCGGGTCTATCCAGCCCATCTTTCCTCGGTTCCTGCGCATCTACAAGGTAGTACGAATCATTGTGCAGCGCTCGGCTCACAATGAATGGTCCCTCCCATGGAGGTGACAGCTTATGTCGGCCAGCACTGCCCTGAACCAACCTTAGTACCAAATCTCCCTCGTGAAACACACGAGGATTGACATTCCGGCTATGATAACGTCGGAGACTTTGCTGATATATTGATGACCGAGACAAGGCCAGTTCTCTTTCTTCCTCGAGCATATCTACTGCATCTTCCCGAGCCTCTTTTGCCTCGGCTTCAGTATATATGGTCACTCTTGGCGCATCGTACTCAATGTCGGTGGGTAGCGCTGCTTCTGCCCATAGACCAGAAAAAATGGCATATAGCCAGTTGATCGATTCGGTGTGGTCCTTAGACCCCACCGTACTGCTGGTATCTCATCTATCCAACACCACGGAGTTTTTACCAAAGGTTCAATCAATCGAGCTTTGATGCCGGCCAAAACCAAGGCATTCGATCTCTCTACTTGTCCATTAGACTCTGGATGCGCCACCGAGGCTATGTCTAGCCGGATTCCTTTATCCATACAGAACCGAGCAAACTCTCCGACGGCAAAATTTGTGCCGTTATCCGAGATAATGCTATGGGGGTACCCATATCGCAGAATGATGTCCTTCAAAAAAGACACTGCTGAATGACCATCCAATTTCCGGATTGGTTTTACCTCGATCCACTTAGTGAACTTATCCACCATCACCAGTATATGAGTCATGTTGCCTCGGGTTGGCTTGAACTCTCCCACCATATCCAAACACCACACCGCAAACGGCCAAGTGATAGGAATTGTCTTGAGCGCCGAGGCTGGTAAATGCATCTGCTTGGCGAACCTTTGACATCCTTCGCATCTCCGGACTATATCTTCTGCGTCGGCATGAGCAGTGGGCCAATAGAACCCATGTCGGAACACCTTGGCCACCAGAGCTTGGGTGCTAGCATGATGGCCACATTCTCCCTGATGAATCTCCAAGAGCATCTCCTTTCCTTCGGCTGGCTCGACACATCGCTGCAATACCTCGGTTACGCTCCTCTTGTATAGCTCCTTGTTGATGATGGTGTACGCCTTGGCTCTCCTTTGCACTCGCCTAGCCTCGGTTGTATCACTTGGCAAGCTTCCTTCGGTTATGAACTTCATGATCTGCTCCACCAACTCCGGCACTGGATGAAAGGGAAAAGTGTCTCATCCACCTCCATTAGTTCGGCCACCATTATCTCCTCCATTATTTCCTCCACCATTAAACGACTAGTCCCCGAGTTTCAGTGAGCAGTCCCCGAGTTCTGCAGCGCAGTCCCCAGGTCTGCCCAGACGCACCCGACATCAACGTCCATAGGAACAGGTCCGGACTTCGGATTCGTTGGGATAAAAATTGACTTAGATTCAGGCGAAGGCTTGATCGAAGGGGTTCTCAGATGATTCAGGGATATTCCAGGTGGAACTTGATCTCGAGATGAGCCAAGCTTTGACAATATATCGGTAGCCTCATTCTCCAGCCGAGGTACATGCTTGTACTCGCACCCTTCAAAGAACCCGGATATCTTCTGCACATGAAACCGATACAATGCCATGTTGGCATCCAGAGCATCGCACGTTCCAGAAGATTGCTGCACCACCAGGTCGGAGTCACCGAAACATTCTATACGCCGGATGCCGATCTCCTTTGCCACATTGAGTCCATGGATCAAAGTCTCATACTCCGCCACATTGTTTGATGCTGAGAAGTGAATCTGCAGCACATACCTCAGCCGATCTCGCTTCGGCGAGGTAAGGACTACCCCGGCACCCAATCCGATCTTGGTCTTGGAGCCATCGAAGTGCATTTTCCAGTTTTTGTAATACGGCAAGGGTGGCTCATATTGCATCTCGGCCCAATCACAAAAGAAGTCCGGCAGCGCCTGGGATTTGATTGCATCTCTTCTCTCATAATGTGGGGTGTAAGGATACACCTCTATCGCCCATGTGGCAACTCGGACAGTTGCATCTTTGCACCCAATGATCTCCGAGATTGGAGCTTCACATACCACAGTGATGGGGTGCTCCTGGAAATAGTGCTTCAACTTCTTGACCGCCAGGTATACGTCGTATGTCATCTTCTGGTAGTGAGGGTACTTCTGCTTCGAGGTGGAGATCACCTCGCTCAGATAATACACTGGCCTCTGCACCGATTTGCCTGCTTCTTCTTGCTCGACCACCATCACTACACTTACAACTCGGTTCGTAGCCGCGATGTAAAGTAACATCGGCTCATTGGGCAATGGTGACGCCAGAACCGGGGCAGTGGACAACATTCTCTTCAGCTCATTGAACGCCGAGTCTGCCTGTGGGGTCCATGTAAATTCAGAGCTTTTCTTCATAAGCTGATACAGAGGTAAGGCTTTTTCTCCCAACCGACTCACAAACCGACTCAACGAGGCTAAGCACCCGGTGAATTCTGCACATCTTTTAGACACTTCGGCAATTTCATGTTCTCAATAGCTCGGATTTTAGCCGGGTTAACTTCAATACCTCGGCTTGACACAAGGAAACTGAGTAATTTTCCAGCCGGGACACCGAATGTGCACTTATCTGGATTAAGTTTCAACCGATATTTTCTTAAGTTCACAAATGTCTCCTTGAGTTTTTCTTCAGTTTTGATGACGATATCATCGACATATACTTCCACATTTTTGCCCATTTGAGTATGCAAGCATTTCTGCATACACCTCTGGTAAGTTGCCCCGGCATTTCCCAAACCAAAACACATGACACGATAGCAATACGCCCCGTACGGGGTAATAAAAGCAGTCTTTATTTGATCTTTTGGGTTCAGGGGTATCTGGTGAAAACCAGAGTACGCATCAATGAAAGACAACAACTCACACCCAGGAGCTGAATTGATCACTTGATCAATCCGAGGTAAAGGAAATGGATCCTTCGGGCACGCCTTGTTCAGGTTGGTGAAGTCGATGCACATGCGCCACACCTTGGCCACTAGCGGCTCGTATTCCTTCTCTACCAGGACTGGGTTAGATATCCAGTCCGGATGCAGCACCTCCATGATGAATCCAGCCGCAAGTAGCTTGGCCAGCTCATCGCATACCACCGTTCTTCGGTCATCCGAGAGACGACGTGTCGGTTGCCTCACCGGTTTCACACCCGGCCTCACAAATAAAGAGTGCTCTGCAAACTCCCTCGGAACACCAGGCAGGTCCTTAGCCGACCATGCAAAGATATCCCGATTCTCAAGGAGGAAGTGATAGAGCGCGCTTCCTATTTCTCATCCAACCCGGCACCAATGATGGCCTTGGGCTCCGGGTACTCTGGGTCAATGGGGATCTTCTTGGTCTCCTTGGGCACCTGATAACCCACAAGTATAGGAGATCGCAACAGTCTTCGAGGGAAGTAAAACCCAAATTTATTGATTCGACACAAGGGGAGACAAAGAATACTTATAAGCCTTAACAACTGAGTTGTCAATTCAGCTGCACCTGGAAAAGCACTAGTAATAGGGGTGATATGAAAGTAGCAGTAATATGAGAGCAATAGTAACAGTAACACATCAGCAGTAACACGGAGGCAATGGCACCAGAAAATAGTTGATACTACTTCTAATGACATATAGGACCAGAGAGCAATGATGATGACAAATGGACCGGGGTTCCCAGCTATCTACACTAGTGGTAACTCTCCAAATAACAAGTGTTGGGTAAACAAATTACAGTTGGGCAATTGATAGAATTGAAAAAGCATTAAGACAGAACATCAAGTCTATTAATCAAGTAGGCATGTTTTCCATATATAGTCATACGTGCTCGCAATGAGAAACTTGCACAACATCTTTTGTCCTACCAGCCTGTTGCAGCAGGGCCTCAAGGGAATCTACTGGTAATTAAGGTGCTCCTTTTAATAGAGCACCGGAGCAAAGCATTAACACTTGGTGAAAACATGTGATCCTCATATCACAGCCTTCCCCTCCGGTTATCCCAATTGTTGTCACTTCGGGGCCTCGGGTTCCGGACAACAATATGTGCAAACAACTTGTAGATACAATCTAAGCAATACATATAAAGCTTAAAGCTAAGATCATGCCACTCGTGCACTAGTGACAAGCATTAAGCATAACAAGATTGCAGCAACAATAACTTCACACACTTATAGATAGACTGATCATAATGTAACAATTCATCGGATCCCAACAAACACAACACCGATTACATCATATGGATCTCAATCATGTAAGGCAGCTCATGAGATCATTGTATTGAAGTACATAGGGGAGAGAGTACCAACTAGCTACAGCTAGATCCCGTAGTCCATGGGGGAATTACTCACAAACCATCATGGAGTCGAAGTGGAGGCGGTGGAGATGATGGAGAAGGCTCCGGGGGTCAATCCCCGTCCCGGCAGGGTGCCGGAACAGGACCTTCTGACCCCCGAAACTTGGCTTCGGTGGCGGCGGCGTTGCGGAACTTTACGTGGAATATGAGTTATATTTTTAGGGTTTTTGCTTCGGAGGGAATATATAGGCGAAGGGGCAAGGTCGGTGGACGCCCGAGGGCTCCAGACCATAGGCCCGCGCGGTCCAGGGCCTGCCCGCGCGGCCATGTGGTCTGGACAGCCCACGGCCCTCCTTTGTCTCTCCTTTGGACTCTGTGTGCGTGTCGGGAAAATATGACCGTGGATAAAAATCTCGTCCAATTCCGAGAATATTTCCTTAAGTAAATATCTGGAATAGAAAAACAGCAGAAAATAGGAACTGGCACTGTGGCATCTTGTTAATAGGTTAGTCCAGAAAATGCATAAAATGATATATAATGCATATAAAACATGTGACAATGATAATACAACATGAAACATCAGAAATTATAGATACGTTGGAGACGTATCAAGCATCCCCAAGCTTAGTTCCTACTCGTCCTCGAGTAGGTAAACGATAAAAAGAAAATAATTTCTGAAGTGACATGCTACCAACATAATCTTGATCCAATAATAATGTAAGGCATGTGAGCTGAGATCAAATCATTCAAAGCAAATGTCTATAGTTGATATAAGAGATAATAAAGCAAGAGTCAAACAAGCTAAAAGTTTTCATGAACTTGCTTTAAAGACATGAAACCGTACAAGGTTCATTAAAGATGGTTTAAGTATCCAGCGTAGAGTTCTATCCTTCAATCCAAGCATCAAGCAAATTTTCATAACATAGAAGGATTCAGCCAAGTAAACATAAACATGAACGTCATGAATCAACTGTTTCGAAGTCTACTCAACCGGTGAGCGCAAGCATTTGGTATTGGCACCAGGATGTTATGGCAAAGAGAACATTAATGGGGGTTTGGAAGGCCAATGGAAGAAAGTCTCACAAAGCTATAAGTGATCATTAGACAAGAGGAAGTCTTATAATCGAAGCTATGTAAGGAGTAGTGATTGCCATGCAACGGATGCACATAGAGCTATATGTGTATGAAAGCTCTCCAATGGAACTAGTGGGGGTGCATCCAACTTGGTTGCTCATGAAGACCTAGAGCACTTTTGAGGAAGCTCATCATTGGAATATACAACCCAAGTTCTATAGTGTAAATTCCCCACATAGTTATACTAGTAGAACATGAAAACTCTCTCACATGGAGTATAGGTGCTAAACATGAGCACAAATGATGACTATGAATACTGCAGGTGCTATAACATGAGCACAAGTGTGGATAAAGGATAGTAATGTTGCCCCTTTTTCTTTATTCTTTTTTTCTTTTTTTCTTTTTTCTATTTTTTTCTTTTTCTGTTTCTCTTTTCGATGGCCACATAGCACTTTTCACTTTCAGGGGCAACATTCTAATATGACAACACACTTTTTGGTACATATAACTCATAATGAACAAACATGATGTATGAAACTGTATGCCTCTGCCAGTGTAGCAGGATATGCAATGATCTAGCGTAACATGGGTAAACCACACATCAGCTGTATAGAATCATGCAAAGCAATATATAGTGATGAATGACAACAAGTCATGTAATGTAAATGGAAGTTGCATGGCAATATATCTCGGAACAGCTATGGAAATGCTGTGGTAGGTAGGTATGGTGGTTTTGAGGAAGATGTATAGGCTTATGTGTAGGAGAACAAGAGAAGTCCTCCCACGGGTTGGATGTACTGGCGAAGTATGCACAACTCTCAATGTGAGCAGAAGGCAATGCACAGCACCGAAGAGGCTAGCAAATTTGGATGGTGGAAGTGCCAAAAACCGTAGCTTAACATTAGTCAAAAAGAACTCACAAGTTTATTGCAAACAACTAGCAGGTTCAACATTAAGAGCATGATTAAAATTCACTCCAAGAAGGGCCGTTCACGGCGGCACAAGTACCCCGTTAGATCCCTCGACCTTCAGCACAACTTAGTTACGATGAACTTTCAGACATGGAAAGCTATCAAGTCCAACTACACCTTCAACAATTTTAGAGTTTGTAGTACGGTACAAGCTTAAAGACAACAATCCACTAATGATTTTAACTTAATTAACCAGCAAGCTTTACCATCTAAATACCTCAAAACGTTTGCAAAGAATCAGATTATCAAAGTTCAATGATCTACAAGATTATGCAAGTTTTTCATTATACCACTACCACATGCAAAAATTTCTGGACCAACACATCAACCAAGCAACTCTCCAAATAAATATAAGTGAAGCAAGAGAGTACTTTCTATAAAATAACTAATAGCTCTGAACAAGAGATACATGAAAACCAAGAGCTAGAAGCTAAACAGTGCGAAAATGAATACTCAACAAATATAAGTGAAGAATAGGAGTATTCAAATGAAAAAGCGGAGCGTGTCTCTCTCCCAAACAAGATAGATAGGATCCGACATTGATATGATCAGAGAATAAAATAACAACAAATAAAACACAAGACGCTCCAAGAACAGCACATATGATGTGAAGAATTAAAATATAGTTTCACTAGAGATGACCTGATAAGTTGATGATGAAGAAGGGGATGCCTTGGGCATCCCCAAGCTTAGATGCTTGAGTCTTCTTGAAATATGCTTGGGTGACCCACGGGGGCATCCCCAAGCTTAGGCTCTTCACTCTTCTTGATCACAATATCATCCTTCCTCTTGACCCTTGAAAACTTCTGCCACACCAAACTTCTCATAAACTTCATTAGAGGGGTTAGTACTCAAAAACATTAATCCACTTTGGTTCTGTTGTGACACATTGCAATACTCAATAAAACATTAGCTACAGCCCTCCACGTCTAGAAAGCCTTACTTAAAGTCCACAAGAGACAATGCAAAAAAACAGAGACAGAATCTGTCAAAACAGAACAGCCAGTAAAGACGAATTTTTTCGAGGTACTTCCGTTGCTCAAATCGGAAAAAGTGAAGTTAATGAAAGATGCGTACATATCTGAGGAAGATGCGTGATTTTTTATAGAATTTTTCGATTTTTCTCCAGGGGAAAAGCTCAAATTCGTGACAGCTAAAAATCTGTCCCTGCGCAGAAATCCAAATCTAGCATCATCTAATCATTAAAGGCTCTTCTTGGCACAACAATGCAAAAAATAAAGATACAAAGGAGTTGTTACAGAAGTAAGCAAGCTCCTTGACTCAAAAAGCAAAAGAAAAATTACAGAAATAAACATGGGTTGTCTCCCAAGAGCGCTTTTCTTTAATGCCTTTTAGCTAGGCTTGATAGTTTTAATGATGCTCTCATGAAAATAGAAAATGAAGCAAAAGGAGCATCAAGAAGCAAATTCAAAACACATTTAAGTCTAACCCACTTCCTATGCATAGGAAACTTGTACACAAATAAATTCATAAGAACAAAGTGACAAGCATAGGAAGATAAAACAAGAGTAACTTCAAAAGTTTCAGCATATAGAGAGGTGTTTTAGTACCATGAAAATTTCTACAACCATATTTTCCTCTCTCATAATAATTTTCAGTAGCATCATGAATAAACTCAACAATATAACTATCACATAAAGCATGCTTTTCATGATCTACAAACACATATTTTTATCAAGCTCATAATAGTGGGATTAAAATTTCGAACCCACATGTAACAATTTTATAACAAGATGATTGATCACTCTCAACATATATGGGACGCCTAGATAAAGTCAAGACTTCTCCAATCCCATTTTCATTAGTAGCACAATTAATATTATCAAGTAACATAGGACCATCATCTAGAGCTTTATCATAAACATTTTCTAAGCAAAACTCTTTAGTACCATGCATTTCGATATCAGCCACAAATAAAGGATTATCATAAGATTTTCAAAATAGCATGGATTATCATAATAACAGTAGCATAATTATTTCACAAGTTTTACTCATAGGAAAAATTTCAAGAGAATCAACAGGAACATAACATTCATCCTCCTTGGGTAAGCATGGAGGGCAATCAAATAATGTAAGAGATGAAGAGTTACTCTCATTAGAAGGTAGGCATGGGTAGCTAATCCATTCTTCCTCCTTTTGTTCATCACTCTCCTCCTCTTTTTCATCTAATGAGCTTTCAGGTTCAGCAATTTCTTCTTCCACAGGTTCCTGCAAATTGTGAGTGCATTCTTGTGCATTAATGAGTCTCTCTTTATAATCAATGATATAAGGATTATTGCTGTAATGTTCTATGCAATAATCAAGGATAGAAGAGACATAATCTTTAAGGTCCTTACAAGCAATACAAGTTTCATAATTTTTAGCCATGAAGATTCTATCTCAGAGGCTCCCATAAATAAAACAAATTGTTCTACTTCTTCGAACCCAAGATGAATATAGTTATTCCAATGATAGTTCACAATTAAAACTTCTTCACTAAAGCTACACTGGAATTTAAGATGTTTAGTATCCTGTTTAGAGCAACAGTTTATATCATGGCGTTTAAGCAAGATTTAGCAATTGTATTCAACTTTCTAACACAGCACTCATGACTTCACCCTTTTTGATTCTCTATACTTCATATATAATTCTATAAGCTCCATATAGGTTGTGGGTTCTTCCATAACAACAGTTTTTAATTTTTCGGTTTTTCAAATTTTTATGGATTTTCGAATTTATAAGAAAAAAAAACAAACAAAAATAAACTAAACAAAAGTAAACTAAGCAAAATAAACTAACAAAATAAACTAAGCACAAATAACTAGACAAAAGTAAACTAGACAAGACAAAATAAAATAAAAACAGAGAGAGAGGTAGAGTGTACTCCCCAGGTGAACTTATGAGTAGAGCTATGCTCCCCGGCAACGGCGCCAGAAAATAGTCTTGATAACCCACAAGTATAGGGGATCGCAAAAGTCTTCGAGGGAAGTAAAACCTGGAAAAGCACTAGTAACAGGGGTGATGTGAAAGCAGCAGTAATATGAGAGCAATAGTAACAGTAACACAGCAGCAGTAACACGGAGGCAATGGCACCAGAAAATAGTTGATACTACTTCTAATGACATATAGGACCAGAGAGCAATAATGATGACAAATGGACCGGGGTTCCCAGCTATCTACACTTGTGGTAACTCTCCAAATAACAAGTGTTGGGTAAACAAATTACAGTTGGGAAATTGATAGAATTGAAAGCATTAAGACAGAACATCAAGTCTATTAATCAAGTAGGCATGTTTTCCATATATAGTCATACGTGCTCGCAATGAGAAACTTGCACAACATCTTTTGTCCTACCAGCCTGTTGCAGCAGGGCCTCAAGGGAATCTACTGGTAATTAAGGTGCTCCTTTTAATAGAGCACCGGAGCAAAGCATTAACACTTGGTGAAAACATGTGATCCTCATATCACAGCCTTCCCCTCCGGTTATCCCAATTGTTATCACTTCGGGGCCTCGGGTTCCGGACAGCAATATGTGCTAACAACTTGTAGATACAATCTAAGCAATACATATAAAGCTTAAATCTAAGATCATGCCACTCGTGCACTAGTGACAAGCATTAAGCATAACAAGATTGCAACAACAATAACTTCACACACTTATAGATAGACTAATCATAATGTAACAATTCATCGGATCCCAACAAACACAACACCGATTACATCATATGGATATCAATCATGTAAGGCAGCTCATGAGATCATTGTATTGAAGTACATAGGGGAGAGAGTACCAACTAGATACAGCTAGAACCCGTAGTCCATGGGGAATTACTCACAAACCATCATGGAGTCGAAGTGGAGGCGGTGGAGATGATGGAGAAGGCTCCGGGGGTCAATCCCCGTCCCGGCAGGGTGCCGGAATAGGACCTTCTGACCCCCCGAAACTTGGCTTCGGTGGCGGCGGCGCTGCGGAACTTTTCGTGGAATATGAGTTATATTTTTAGGGTTTTTGCTCCAGAGGGAATATATAGGCGAAGGGGCAAGGTCGGTGGACACCCGAGGGCTCCAGACCATAGGCCCGCGTGGCCCAGGGCGTGCCCACGCGGCCATGTGGTCTGGACAGCCCACGGCCCTCCTTCGTCTCTCCTTTGAACTCCGTGTGCGTGTCGGGAAAATATGACCGTGGATAAAAATCTCGTCCAATTCCGAGAATATTTTCTTAAGTAAATATCTGGAATAGAAAAATAGCAGAAAATAGGAACTGGCACTGTGGCATCTTGTTAATAGGTTAGTTCCAGAAAATTCATAAAAGTGATATATAATGCATATAAAACATGTAGCAATTGGTATAATATCAACATGGAACATCAGAAATTATAGATACGTTTTGGACGTATCAGCACCTCGAATGCGGTTGTCATTTCCGGGTTAGCCATTCCAGCCAAACCGAGCTGAGCTGATTGCGTCATTGCCACCACTTCATGCATCCTCTTCTTCTCAGCAGCGAGCACCAGTGACTCGGCTAAGTTGGACCCAACCGAGGCACAGTCTATGGCTCGCTTGTAGTCACCCGAGATGGATATGATTCCACTAGGTCCGGGCATCTTCAGTCTATGGCTAGAGCCGGCCTACCGAGCAAGGCATGATATGGACTCTCCAGGTCCACAACCTCGAACTCAATACTCTCAACTCGGCAGTTATCCTTGGTACTGAACACAACTTCAATCCAGATCTTGCCCATGGGTGCGCAAGAAACACCAGGCACAATCCCATGAAACGTACAACTGCTCGGCAGCAATTGATTCGGCGATATGCCCAATTTCACTATGGTATCTCAGTACATGATGTTGATGGCACTGCCATTGTCCACTAGCACTCGAGTAAACCTCACATTGACGTTAGGCCCACAGAACGTCGGATCCACCACCAGTGCATATTTTCCAGGACTCGGCATGATCTGAGGGTTATCTTTTCTGCTCCAAGTGATCTCTTGCTTGGACCAGTTTATGTACTTCAGCACAGTCGGCATCACTGCGTTCACCTCCATGGCACGCCTCTGCTGACTCTTTTTGTCAGTTGGCTTGGTCACAAAGACCACATAGCTCACATGAGCTTCTCTGTAATCATTACCGGGGTATTCATTCTGATGACTCGGCCTAGCACCATTATTGTTGTTGCTACCTCGGACATTCACCACATTCACCGGTCTTGTAGGTGCAGACCTCGGAGGAGGTGTTGCATTTATCGGAGTAGCATTTGCTCCAGAGAGGTTATGATTTGGCCTCGGAGGAAACCGCTGAGGTGGTGCTCCTCTGTTCCCTCTGGCTTTGGCCCCTTCATCTCTGGTTCGGTGATGCCAGCTGCACTGCCGAATCGTATGATTAGCCGGCTTGTGCAGGTCGGTCGTATGGTAACGGCAAGGACCGTCCAGCATCGACTCATAAGTCAAGTGTGGCCCTGATTCCTGCCACGGCTTCGCACTGGCTTCTTGATTCGGGCTCCATGTCGGACCATTATTCTTCGGTCTCTGGCCACCTCCAGCTCCGGGCTGATCCGGGTTCACCGCAGCAACTTGATCTGAAGTATATCTCTGATTATAGTCCGGCTCTCTCCTCTTGTGTCTGAATTCCTGGCGATCATTGTGCCTCGGTCCGAGTCTGTTGCTCATCGGAGGTCTTCTGCTTGGCTCAGCCGAGTCTAGCAAGGGCTGCATCGGATTGCCAGGCGCATAAGTGTCGGCTATCCAGATTGTCTCCACCAGGGTCTTGGGCATATCTCTCTGCAGCCTCTGCCAGAGCATGGTGCCATGCCGGCATCCCTGCACAAACCACGAGATGACCTGAGCCTTGATCACTCCTTCACAGGAGTTACGAATATTGCTCCACCGAGTCAAGTAATCCCGGTCAGTCTCATGATCCTTCTGCCTGCACATGGATAACAACTGAGGTCGGTTTGGCCTCTTGTACGTGCTGTAGAAGTTACTTTTAAAGGCCTCCTCAAAATCCAGCCAGCTGTTTATACTGTCAGGCGGCAGATTGTTCAACCATATCCGGGCTGGACCCTCCAACAGGTGCGGGACATAACGCACATCCCAACGGCGATTTCCACCCGCGATGTGCACATAACACACATAATCTGTCTGCCAGTCATCCGGCTTTGTGCTTCCATTGTAAGGCTTGGTGTTCCGGCTCAACTGGAACTGAGGCACAGGTGGCTCTCTCATGATTCGAGGCCCAAAGCATGCTGGACCAGGAGGGCCTTCCTCCTCTAGCTTCTCGGACAGGAAAATGCTATCCAACTTGTTGCGCACATCATCCTGAGCCAATTGCCGAGCTCCTAGCCGAGGTCCCAAAGCACCCTCAACTCTGTGGTATCCGGCTCGCTCCATGGCCGAGTCTTCGTCGTCATATCGGTCATCGCCTTGACCGACATTCGGCGGTTGCTAAACATACTCCGCCTCTTGATGTTGCTGCTCCTGTGGCCGAGGTTGCTGCTGATGCCTCGGATTCTGAGGTCGCTTACCTCGGCCAGCCGAAGCTGCACGCCCGCCATTTGGGTTGCCTTGACCGGAGTTACCTTTAGCTCAGCTAGCATTGCCCTGGCCCACCTTTTGCTTTCCGGCTACCACCGGATCATATGTCTGCAACTGCTTGTTCTTACCAGAGGTTACACTTCGGGCATGATCTGCTCCTCTTCCGACATGCGAAGACGAGGCCTCCCCCTTGGACCTCTGGCTAACCGCTCTAGACGAATGAACTACTTGCGAACCACCAGCTCCGGAGTAGGCCTTACGGAAAGCCTCATTCTGCCGGTTAGCTACAGTCACCAGCACATTGACTCGCTGCTGCTGCCTACGCCACGCATCTCCAGTCAACCCGGACAGCTCCGCTCTTGCTGCCTCGGCAGTTCTGAGATTCTTAGCAGGAGAACTATACACCGGCCTTGCATCCGACATGCGACTAGCACTCCTAGCCGAGGTAGATCTAGCCTCTCTAGCTATTTCATCATTGAGCCCCTTGCCTCTTTGTCGCACATCTGCTACCCTACTCGGATGAGTTGCTACCAGCATCTCCCTACCGAACTCCTTTCTAGCCTCGTCCATAGCTATGGCCTCCCGCTGCAGCTTTAGGCGCTGCTCCTCTAACTCGACAGCAGTCAAGACAACATCTACCTCCGGATTCACTGGGTTTGCCAGCTTATCCATGATGTCTGCCAGAGAAGCTGTTCGAGCTGGCTGCTCGGACGTGCCGGGCTGATTTCTCTCCAACGTGGGCTTTGAAGGCCTCAACGACTTGGCGACAGGCTCGGTAGGCTTGGAGCCGCCGGCATCTCCTTTGCCTGGCGCACCAACCGAGCCAGCCATCATCACTTCCACGCAGCTCTCGGGGCGAGTGATACGCCGACCTTGAGCCGCAAGGATAGCAGGAGTATCGTCGTCCACGAGCACCTGCTCCGGGTACTCGCGAACAACCTCGGTGGCGACGTAGGTGACGAAGCTGCCGAGCATCATGATGAAGCCATCCTTGGGGAAGGGCTTGTTGGCGAAGCACCCCGCATTGTCGCTGATGAAGATGAACTCGCCGATCTTGCAAACGAGCCCGGAAAGGACACGCTCGCCTGAGCCCGTCAGGATGAAAACCCCATCCAACGCCTCAATCTGCCCCACGGTGGGCGCCAACTGTCGTGGTGGGATCACGGCGTTTGTGTTCTTGCTTATGTGGTTGAGTTCTTGCTCGTGTTCTTGCCGTTCTTGCTTGTTCTTCATGCGTGCTCTTTGAGTGTGCAAACCCTCCCCGGACCCCCCAACGCTCACTCGGCCCCATCTTAGCCATACCCATGGCATCTGCCGTGATCCCACCACGACATTGATTTAGTTCAATAAACCTATATATGTCTAGTGTCCAAGATTAGAGGTGACTGAGCACATTATGCAATATCTGTTCGATTATACAAATCGCAGATGTTAAATCCAAAATATAACAGCAGACTTTGTTGGCTGGCTGATAAAGCTGATAACTCATCGGCCTCTGAAGATGAAATAAAGTTCCTCTTGACAGTGTCTTGGCCTAACTTGAGGTGAAGAGAACTAAATTTATTCATCTTACATTTTTTCATGAGCATATTGCTGTATCAAATTGCAAAAGATATGTACAAAAGAGCAACCGTCAAGTTGTTTCCAGAAGTCAGAAAGAGCCAATGAAACTGAAGACTAATTGCTACAAAATTGGTGCGTAAGAAGTCCTTGTCTTGAGCATGCTTTGCCTGTGCTTTCCCCAGGTTTAAGGACTCCTGCTATTTTGTGTCTTAGGTTTGAAGCAGAGATGGAGTGGTGCGCTGAAAAATCCTGTCGTTCCGGCAGGTCGATGATGCAGGTTGCAGGTGGGTGCTGCTCGATGAAGCTCAGGTTGCAGGTGGGTGCTGCTCGATGAAGCTCAGTTAGTCTGAAGCACATTTTTACTTGCCAGCGGCATTCCCGATCGGAACCGTGTTTTGGTGACCCGAACGCTGTGTCGTGCTGCCACCCGCATGGTGAATTGCAGGAATACTATGCATGCGGCAGGCTGCTGATCGATGCTCCAATGCTGGGTTTTGCAGTCATATATTGAAGATATAGAATTCACCTGGTCTTCATATTCAGATTACGTTGATTTCATAAAAAATTGGCTTGATGAACTGGAGCAAGCACCTTTGTTTGCTGACTAACTGGAGCAAGAGCTGGCATAGAAGAAAATCTTGTGTTGTATTGACAGACGATGCAGTAACCATGTCAACAAATAAAGTGGAGCTATATCTCGTAATGGATTTTTCTGTCATATTAGTGCGGAACAACATATTTGCAATCAAATCGTGCCCTAGTAATTACCAATGTATCATTCATTTTGGGCCTGAAGTGTCAAAATCTATGCACTTCCCTGTTTTTAGGTGAGACAGGTTTGTACTTGGGTTCACCTTGAAAGCATCCTAACAAATCTGTAAATTATTTTGTTTTTGGCTGTGAGATTGAATGCGCTGATTAGTGTGCTGCAGGTCATATTTGGTTGCTTCCAAAGTGTAGCCTGGGCTTCAGCTTCAAGTGCACCTTCACAGTTTGCCAAGAAAGGCCAGGACGACAGAGATACCGAGTGCAGATTTGGTGCTCCCGGGCTTCAGTGATCCTGTCCATTTCAAAAAAATAAAAACTATATTTAAAAGTTTAAAAAAATTCTGAAAAAATCATGCATGTTCCTATTGATATTTCTAGAAACATGATGAATTTCAATGCAAAATACTGTACGATTTGAGCTACACAAAAAAGAGAAATGTGCACCACTAGTGGTATCGGTAGTTATTGAGGTTGTTTGAACAGGCATTGAATATGTATATGTGTTATAACGGAGTAGTATTAGCGTGCTATAGTCGAACACATTTAATCAAGTTCTAATAAATTGACATATCCTATAGGGCACTATATTAGTCTTGTGTGACTACATTTTAGTCTCACTAAGTTGGACTTTGGGATACCTATATGCATAAATGATAAATGGATAAAGGTTAATAGGGCAACGACGCCACACGCTACATTCGTCCTAAAAGCAATTACGCACAAAGACCATCGACCAGTCTTACGTTCTTCTATGCCGGCGTGCAGAACATAAAGCAGATGAAGCGATTTGGATATAGTACAACCGAATAACACTTGACTATGACACACGTGTGTACACACGTACGTGCACAAGTAGTAGCTATCTATACCGTCCGTTCAAAAACAAAATTCGCGGCTTGGAGATTATTTACTCCACTGTGATGGAGATTGCCCTTGAATTTCTCGCTACGTGGAGCCAAAACTACAGTAGCTGTCAATTCTCAATTGGAAGATGGAGCCGGCTAAGCATTTGACGCCATCGACCACGTTTAGCTAGCACATAAGCGGCTTGTCGTTGGCTTCGCCAGGATAGACAATGACCGAACACGTACTCAACCACAGCATCCGGAAGTCAACTGCTCTAATCTCACTACTCGGGAAGTTGATCAAGATTAACTACACAACTGATTTTTTCAAAACGCATATATAGCTAATCAGCTATGGTATGTATCTTCTGAGAATTATTAAGTACTCCAGTACACTTGGTTTTCATGGCAACGATGAAGAAAATCATCTGCATGTGCGAATATCAGGATATGCATGTGAGGTCAGCGGAAGAAAACATGTGCGAATATCCACGGGGACATCCGTGGACCTCCGGTTTGCATGCGGCGCCCCGACGGTGTTTCCTCTCCTCCTCGTCGCAGCCGACCGGATAAGATCGATTCCATGTATCAAGCGCATATAGAGGCGCAAGACGACATGCAAGGCTCATACCCAAGCAAGCTGTGCCTATGTATGTTTGTTGACTTTTTTTTAGAAGAACATGGAATTGGCGTCATCACTGACGAGACGCACAACCCAAACAGTGTCTTTTCATGATGGATCCAGGTGACGTACCGTGGGCTCTTGGGCGTAAGTAGCTTCTGAGGGAGTGAGGGTGCTTTCGTACTTGTAGGTGCCTCCGTCTTTGGCACCTTGTTCTGAATTGCAAGAAGAAACAACCAGCATATGACTACTTACAACATCTATCTAACCATGCAATATATCCGGCTTCTGTGCTAATAAGAAGTTGTGAACCAAGGGTTTCGTCGAATTTGAAGTTGGAATTGCTTGTTCAACTAGGAGTGATGACAATGACACTCAAGAGCTGCCTGTTCGGTGGTCTTTAAATTCATGGACTGATGTGTGCTTATTGTGGTTTGGTCAGTCGTTGGTGTCCAATGGAGTAGCAATTTTCTGCGTTAAAGAAAATGAGTTTAATTTTTTTACTGTAACTACGGCCAGCCTGAACTTTATTGCATCAAGGGATCATTTCAGGGGAGACCCCGTTAAGATTATACTCCTAGCTAGTAGTGTGAAGCAAAAATGTTATGCCACCTAGTAGTGTTGAAGAAAGTTCATGCCGACCAACTGGGACCTGGAAAGTGTGGTTGAATTGAAAGAAGCAGGTGGTTGAGATTGAGTTGGCATGCATGCAGCGAGAGCGGCAGGAAGAGCCCGGCCATATGCGGCCTATGTCTTTGTTCTCTTTGGGGGAGGCCTCGACTGAATCCGGTTGCCTCCGCTGAAGTTTAATGCAGCTAACGGGTCCCTTGTAAAAGAAGAAGAAAAGAAATCCGGTTGCTTGCTCTCACCACTACACTGCACTAGGCTCCATCGCTGGCGTCACGATGCCGGCATCAGCAGTAAGCACTAAAAATGTACAGTAGAAATTTATTTAGATACTAATACTAATATTTGGACTAGTTTTTGCAAAATGTTGTTAGTATTTAGACTAGTTGGTGTTAAACGCTAAGAATATATAATAGAGAACTTTTTAAGCTTGGCACCCCACTAATTTTTTCATGCTTGCAGTGGTCGTGTGCATGTCATATGGTTGCACCTTTGTTGTAGAAAATGCATGCAGACATAACATACACAAAGCTTAATTTCCCAAACCACCTCACTCTTGCTGTATCGTGTTATCGTCTTATTCCCCTAGGTTTTCGGAGAACAAAGCAACGATATGACGATGGAGATGGTTTGAATTACTGCTCAAGCAGATACGCTAGAAATGGCACAACTAACAACGGACAACTGATCGATAAGCATGTGCTTGAAAATAATTAAGAACGTACGGGGAAAAAAACTAATCGATATCAGAACTACGCAAAGTTTGAACTGCATGGCAATTAGACGATCGAGATGAGCTTAAGCATTTGACGTGTCCACGTTTAAGACGAGGACGTGTGTCATTGTCTTCGCGTGGATAACGACCAAACACGTACGCGTCCGCACAACCAAAAACAACTACTCTCACTACTCACACTATGACACTAGTCTAGACTCTAGAATTAAATTTATCTAAATCAAGTGACGGAAGCAAGTAGCACATGCTTCTTTCTAATTAAGCATATGCCAAATTCCGAGTACATAAGTGTGGATATGTTTTAGTATGATCCTCATGGAAGCATTTCCAAAAATAAAATATGTCTGAAGAAAACAATAAAATTATGTTTACCAAGCATAATTTGAGGTTAGTTGATCTCATTGCAAGAGTTAAATTTGAAATAAGCCAACTGCATATTTGCTTCCACTGCGAATTTTCACATCATGTTAAAAGTGTGCTAATCCACCTAAAGGGGTAATCTATGTGCCCGATTTCTCCAATATTAAATACCACATGCTGCTTTCTAATAAAAAACATATCCCTCGAACTCCTCTTGTAAATTCGATACATAAGTATGGATATGATTCAATTAGTATAGTATGTTCCGGCTTCATATTCTTGAAGGAATCATTTCATAAATAGATTATGTCTCAAGGAAAATAAATGGTCTACACTCAATTTAATTAGTAAGTATGAAAAGTGATGTTTTGCCCTCGGTGTGCCTCCTCCATCACTAACAAGGTTCTGATTACCAGTAGGAAAATTTTCCCGAGGGTCTCGGGATTTCAGCTTACCTGGGTTACCATAACCAGTTACTAGCCGAAATTTAAAACTAAAATTTGAAAATTCAATTTTTTGCTTCCTAATTTGACTCCACCGATTTTTTTCATCAAAATTCAAACATTGCGGGATTTTTCCTTGGTATGACCATTTACCAAGGGTTGCTTGAGATATCCTGTTACGACCAGTAACCGGATTTCCCAACCAGTAACCAATACATTGATCACTAACCTTCTCCAATTCGATCACAGCGAATCACGAACAGATCGCTCGATGGAGAACGCTCGCGTTTTAACGAAAATGCATCCCGATATATTTTTGGGACATGTAGCAATATTGCAGTTGGCCTCTTTGACCTATGGTGGTTGCACGCGGCGCCTAGACGGAGTTGTACATAACTAACTCACGCGTCGTCGTAGTTCATGACGTCAGCGCATTCAGTTTCCTCCTCCGGAGCATGGTAAATACGCTTCAGTTTTGAAAATTAATTATTCACACCCGATTTTATGATAAGATCGACACACCATGCAGATATTCAGCTATGTTCTTCTATAAATATATCGATCCAGATACAACTTCCCAGAAATCCAAGCAAAGCTAGAAGCCTAGAACACCTACTAGCCACCATTGATCTCCAATCTCGAGAGCTCTAGAGTAACAGCGAGGCAACATCAAGCTCGCCGGGCATGTCTCCCTCCCCTGACCTCTCAAGGATCCTACCCCGCGTGCTCATCGTCTCACGCCGCACCGTTCGCAAGAACAAGTTCGTCGACTTCATCGGCGAGTACCACCTGGACCTCGTCGTGGGCTACGGCGCCGTGCCGTGGATGTCAGGAGCCAAAAACTAGCTGTCAATTGGACGATGGAACGGGCTAAGCATTTGATGCCATCGACCACGTTTAAGACGTACGAGCTTAGGATTTGCACATCAGCGGGCTTCATCAGAACGATAATGACCGAACACGTAGGCATCCACACCATCCGGAAGTCAACTGCTCTGCTCTCACTACTCAGGAAGTTGATCAAGATTAACTAAACGACTGATTTTGTCAAATTAATGCATAGCTATACAGTAGTACTGTATCTTCTGACAATTAAGTACTCCGATCCAGTACATCGTGTTCATGGCATCGTGGAACGATGAGATAGAAGCTAGGCTGGTCGCTGGATATGCATTTGAGGTCAGCGGAAGAAAAACAAGTGCGAATATCCATGGGGACATGCATCCGGTTCGCATGCGGCGCCCGGACGGCGTTTCCTGCTCCTCCTCCTCCTCGCTGACAACAGGGGTTCAAATTGTTTATTCGGGTATCGGGATCGCAGCCGGCTGGGAAGGTTTCGTGATAAGATCGAGTCCATGTATCAGGCGCAAGACATGCAATGCTCTTACCTAAGCAAGCTCTGTGCTTATGCTGTTATGCATGCGTGCTGGGTTTTTTAGAAGGATCGATTTATATATGGGATTGGCGTCACAAGTGACGATAACCCAAGCAACCGTTTTTCTAGATGGATCCGGGTGACGTACCGTGGGCTCTGGAGGCTAGCTTCTCAGGGTTTTCTCATACGTGTAGGTGCCTCCTCCGTTTTTGGCATTTCTAGGCTCCACCGGTGGTTGTCGAAGGTGAGGTCCGAGGCGGGTGCTATGGGAGTGATGATGATGACACTCGTGTACTCCCTCCGTTCCAAATTAATTGATTTTCATTTGTCCACATATGGATGTATCTATACGTGTAACATGTCTAGATACATCCATGTGTGGACAAATGGAAGTCAATTAATTTGGAACGGAGGGAGTATGCACCAACAAGTATGCGTCTGCACATGCTTATCAGTCCCAATCCGTAAAAAATATGCGTCCGCACAACACAAAAAATATGCGTCCGCACAACACTTGGCACCAACAAGTATGCGTCCGCACAACACAAAACCAACTACTCTCCACTACTCTCAAATTAAGCTTATCAGTCCCAATCCGTAAAAAATAATTCATCGAAATCAAGTGACGGAAGTAAGTAGCACATGCTTCTTGCTAATTAAGCATATGCCTCTACGTCTCCTCCTCCGTCCAAAAACCGAATAACTTGAGTGTTGATATTCTTTAGTATCTTCGTCATGGAGCCATTTCCAAAGATAAAATATGCCTCGAGTAAAAAACATGGTCTGCATGCCCTCAATTTAGTAAGAATGAAAATGTGATGTTTTTCTCTTGTGAAAATATTGTGCCCCAAAGATTTTTGAGTTAAATACATGAGGCACCCGGGAACCTGTTCTCGATGTGCAAATACAAACACAAACTTGTAAAATGAGGTGGAGTTGCCCTTAAAATTGTATTTTGGGTTCATTTTTCTGTCTTGATCGCTGATGGTGTTGTGTCCCCACCCAGCACCCAATTTTCACCGAATTCAGTTGGCGTGCATGTTTCGAGTAAGCGGTATGGTCTTCCCACAATTTAGAAAGCATCAAAAAGTCATCTTTGCTCTTGTTAAAATATTGTGCACCAAATTTGTTTATCAAGCATAATTTAGGGTTAGTTTACTATATTCACTGGAATACAATTTTTATTAAGTCGACGGAAAATTACAATTTTCTTTACAGATTTACTATAGATCGGTCGACAAATAAACATTTCTCAAGTATCAATCAACTGAAGTTTAGCTGCAGGATCCGTGCCTCCAACGTCCGAGAAACCCTTCATTGCTTATAACTTAATAAAACGCAAAATTCGAAAGAAAAATGGGGTTCATGAAGCAATATTGCAATTGG
The DNA here is from genome assembly GCA_947311845.1 of Poa pratensis. Lineage (NCBI taxonomy): Eukaryota > Viridiplantae > Streptophyta > Magnoliopsida > Poales > Poaceae > Poa > Poa pratensis. The sequence goes on from CAMZMU010000041.1 coordinate 9,919,114, forward strand.
CCCCTTTGACCTGGGTGCTTGCACGCGGCGCCTAGACATCGTGGTACACAGCGAACGCGCACGTCGTCGGCGTAAGTTTCCTCTTCCCGCGCATGATAATACGCTTCAGTTTTGGCAGTAAATTATTGGCATGTCATTCCGTGATAAGATCGACACACAACACAACCCAGATATTCAGCTACCATTCCCGATGTCCTTCTATAAATACCACGATCCAGATGACAACTTCCCCACAAGTCCAAGATCACCACTAATCTCCAATCTAGAGAGCTCGAGACTCGAGAGTAACAGCGACACAGCAACAAGCTCGCAGGCCATGTCGCCCTCCCCTGACCTCTCGCGCATCCTCCCACGCGTTCTCATCGTCTCCCGCCGCGCCGTCCGCAAGAACAAGTTCGTCGACTTCGTCGGCGAGTACCACCTGGACCTCGTCGTGGGGTACGGCGCGGTGCCGGTCATCGTGCCTCGGGTGGCCGGCGTGCACGCCATGCTCGACTCCTTCGAGCCTATCCACGGCGTGCTGCTCTGCGAGGGCGAGGACATCGACCCCTCCCTCACCAGCGGCGACGACGGCAACCTCACGCCGGAGCAGCTCGAGGAGGTGCGGCGGCTCCACCCGAGCGACGCCGCCGTGGACCACGAGAAGGACTCCATCGAGCTCCTCCTCGCCCGCCGCTGCCTCGAGCGCGGCATCCCGTTCCTCGGCATCTGCCGCGGCTCGCAGGTGCTCAACGTCGCATGTGGTGGCTCCCTCTACCAGGACGTGGAGCATGAGCTCCCTCTCCATGCCGACAAGGCCGCGGTGTGCCACATGGACTACGCCAACTACGACGGGCACCGGCACCCGGTGCGCGTGCTACCGGGCACGCCGCTGCACCACTGGTTCGCCGAGTCGCTCGGCGGCCAAGAGCGCGACGAGATCATGGTGAACAGCTACCACCACCAGGGCGTGCGGAGGTTGGCGGAGCGGTTCGTGCCGATGGCGTTCGCGCCGGACGGGCTCGTCGAGGGGTTCTACGACCCGGACACGTACAGCCCCGGCGAGGGCAAGTTCATCATGGGTCTGCAGTTCCACCCGGAGCGCATGCGCAAGGACGGCTCCGACGAGTTCGACTACCCCGGCTGCCCCATGGCCTACCGGGAGTTCGTCCGCGCCGTGGTCGCCTACAAGGCCAAGCTAGCCGCTCTGCGCGGCCGAGGCGCGGCCACCGCGCTGGCGGCGCCCAAGCTGAGCCACGACATGGAGAAACAGCGCAAGGTGCTCGTCCGTAGCTTCTCGCTGGCAAAGAACATGTACTTGGGAGGCGGCGGCGTGGACACGCAGAAGCCTGCGGCAGAGGAGGAGCGGCGGGACCTGGACGCGGGCGCCGAGTTCCTGGAGACCGCTGCGGCGGCGGCGCTGAGCTCGCAGCAAGAGAAGCGGCTGAAGCAGATGGGCGCCACGGTGCGGAACGCGTCAGGGTACCTCAACAGCAGCAAGCTGAAGGTGAGCGGGGACAAGGAGGCGGCGGCCAGGGCGCTCATGGCCAAGATGTCAGTGGCGCAGCTCTCCAGCCTCGCCGCGTTCTACCGCGCCATGGGGAACATCTGCTCGGACGTGCTCGACGCTAAGCTCCAGCCACCGTCTACGACTCTGCACGAGTAGTGACCGAAATCCCAGCGTTTTTATTAGTGTTGCAAACTTGCATATTATTTTCTGATGTTGATATGATGTAGCTCGATCGACAAGCGATTGTTTGACTTTGTTTCTGTGTCCGTACAATGTATCTGCTCAGGCGTCCGGCTTTGCTTAGCAGTAGACAGTAGTGCAATTTCTATACGTAAGTGGCACGCAATTGAGGTATCATTTTCATCCGGTTATCATCCTTGAGATAAGCCAATAGTTTCCATGTGTACCCTAGTTTTAATCCGTGCCAACAAAAATACAGAGCTCACCTTTTTCACTGAAAAATTTGATCCTTGATTGTTGGAGACTCAGTTCATTGCGTGATATAAAGAAAAAAAGAAACGGCAAAGTTCCTGGGTCACATACTCACATGGTAGGTGTGAAGGTGGACACTGCAAGATGTGATGTGCCGACACGGATGTTAGCTATGCCTGGTAAACATGTTGCAACTCTGCCTCAACACTTTACACTTGTTCAACAGCCAGGTACTACGAAACATCGCCATTCAGTATCCAACAGTAACGATAACCGCACTTGCAGAAGTGCCGTTTTGTTCTGTTCATCCCTCTATTTGTTCCAAACGGAACTATGATGTATCCGCAATTCAGTTGGTACCATCCCCAGGATGCAGCATGTCACTTTCAGTCTGAGCAGAGAACATATGTGTGGAAGCTCTTTCGCCGGCACAAGGGCAAGGTGCTGGTCGCCGGTGGCTGGCCAGTGACACGATGCTCTGTCCTCGTTTCATTCTATGGTACCACATCTAAGGATTCCAATCAAACCGCTTGTACTCGTCTTCACACCTACACGTGAAGGTCATTCCATCAACGAAAGAATTTTGGTGTTTCTATCGATTCTTTGCGTGATGCAGTCCGTGGAATTTGGTCTCGACTCATTTTTTTCTTTGTCGACTCATATTGTGATACTCTTCGATATAGGGACACAATTCATTTTGTCCCGTTAGTCATTCAATTACACTCCATGCCCTAAATGAAAAAAAGAACCCAAGAAAATCCAGGGTACGATTAATATTTTGATACATGGGTGAAAACCCACATGTTTTGATTTATCCCAAAACAATATGGGCGTGTTTTACAAAGAACAAGCACCACCATCAGGTGAGAATAGGGGGGGGGGGGGGGGGGGGGGGGGGGGGTGACCGAGGAGTAACTACTTGTTGACATCTCATACACTCTAGAATCATGTATTTCGTTACACCAAATATTGATACATATAACTAAAACACTTGATCAAGACATAGATAACTTTGGATTATATGGGTAAGGATCGATAATATAATCAATTATAGAATAATCTACTGATTTCGTTTTTAGATGATGTGATAATTTTTGTGTAATTAAAATTAGGGTGAGCCATTGTATTAAAACCTTTTATTTAACATTCCAAACACCACAAATTAATTACTCATAATAATATATGAAAAATATGTTTCTCTATACTGTAACTACATATAAGAATGGGATTTCATTATTAAATCTGTTTTGATATGTTTCTTAACGCATTTAACAATGTGACTGCATTTTACAATCTTTATATGTAAATTAATAACGTAATTAACGTACTATGTAGAAATATGTTTAAAAATAACAACGCACATGTAGTAACATATTTTATGATAAATAAAAATGTTTAGTATAAATCGTGTTATTCTCTATTCACAAAGAAACTAATTATTACTAGTTGAATGCCCGTGCGTTGCCACGGCCAATTTTTTAAATTACATATGTAGCAAAAGCAGTACATACTTAGAAAACATAGCCGAACGAAAAGTCCATATCAATATAAGTTTTAAATATGTTCATTTCAATGTGCATATGAACTTTCATTGCCAAATAGTTGTTGTATGAACAATTTTAGATACTCCTCCACTTTACAAAGTATAGGACCAGTCTAATGACAGTTCATTTAGGATTCTCGTGTGGTTACTCTCAAATGTTGTCGCTAATTTATACCATTGTCGATCTGTTTGGAGGTAGGGCATGTCTACACTAAACAGATCAACTGCTTCACTGTACTGCGAACTCGTGCGCCACTACCTACTTTAAGGAAATGATCTATATATATATAAATGTATATATATAGGGTGGGACTATTTTACAACCCCTTAAAAGTATTGTAGAATAACTATTCTACAACTCCCAAAACCAACTAGCCTTCTTATCCCGAACCGACCCCACGGTAAAGACTTTCTTATCCCGTACCTATCCAACCCTGGCCCACTACCTACCCTCGCACGACACTCACGAGTCACGACCCCTGGCCCACTACCTACCCTCGCACGACACTCACGAGTCACGACCGCACCTCATCCCCTCGTCGCCGCCGGCGACCGTGTACCCACCGCTGTCCGCGTGTCTCCCGGCCATAGCTCGTCGCCCTCGGAGGGATCCTGACATCCGTCACGCGCCGCCTCGAAAGGCCCCTCACCTCCGTCGTGCACTGCCCGGGAGGGCCCCTGCTCGTCGATGGGCGCACTGCCCTCGGCTCCTAGCTCTGCTCGTCGTGCGGTTCCCGGCGGCGCCCCGGCGTCCCCTGCGTCGCGCGGCTCCCAGCGGTGCCCGCCGGCAGGCCACCCGCGCTAGCCGCCTTCTTCGCCGGAGATCCCCATTATCCCCATCCCGTCTCTTCCCCGAAGGTATCCGGCATCCCCACCTGCCTCCTTCCACGGCAGCGGCCGGCCCTCGATAGGAAGTCGTGCTCCGCGCTGTCAAGCCCCCGTCGGCCCGCCGTCCATGGCCGCGAGCACCGTCTCTAGCGAGGGCCACGGTGCCTCGCCCAACGATCCCTGCATCCAACGACGGGGGCACTGCCAACCTCCTCCTGTGCGCTGCCGTGAACTCCACGACTACCTCCGAGCGCCGTTGTGGTGGGTCGCCTGAACCGATGGCTACAGAGATGCCGGGATGGACTGCCTCGTTGGTCTGCGTGGACTCCAAAGAAGGTTCGCTTTGGACTCCCCGACCTGTACATCTTCTGTGCGCGCAGGTCTGAACCACCGCCGAGGTGCCGCAGCGGCGCGCGACCCTGTCCTCCTTATGCTCCGGCCGTCCGCTGCCCAGCTATTCACCTCGTGCCTCTACCGGGAGTCGACACCTTGTGGCGTGCAATTCTAGCCGCTCGGTGTGCCGCACCAGACACGGGAGTCCACCCAGCGCTGCCACGAAAGTCTGCCTCTTCGGCCTATGCAGTTGCGAGGCTCAGGTTGGCCTGCTCCTTCCGATGCAGACCACTGAAATGTGGTTCACTTTGTAGGATGATTTTACTACGCCAAATTCTACTTGTTATTTTTGATAAACACGGAACATATTTTCTTTTGCAGAGAGTTCTTTTTGACAACCGAACCGCATCAGCTACAGCGCGTGCTTGTGAACTACACTTGTCCTATGACTTGACTTCACCAGTTTGCCTTTTTGCTGGAGTTTGTCTCCTGAATTTGCCGGAGGTTCAAGTCGTTCATGCACGAGGTTCATTTTTCCTCTCTGTAAGTTCAGGAATGGTTTGTAGCCATGTACTTTGGATGAGCCATGTAATTCAGAAAAAAAATATGGCCAGCAGAAAAAATTGTTTGTATTTTTTTTTTGTGAAGTTCACTTGAAAAAACCCGAAGTTCACTTACGTGAAGTTCTGAAGTTCACATTGGACGAGCGAATTTCAGAAAAAAATATGATCAGTCAATTTATTTTTGTGAAGTTCACTTGAAAAAACCCGAAGTTCACTTACTTGAAGTTCCGAAGTTCACATTGGACGAGCGAAGTTCAGAAAGCAGCCGAAAAAGTCATTTGTAAAAAATTTGTGAAGTTCACTTACGTGAAGTTGCGAAGTTCACATGGGACGAGCGAAGTTCAAAAAATAATATGGTCAGCCGAGAAATTCATTTGTGAAATTTTTGTGAAGTTCACTTGAAAAAAACCGAAGTTCACTTACGTGACTTCGAAGTTCACAGGAGGTTGTAGAATAGCTATTCTACAAGTGGTTGTAGAAAAGCTGAGATGTATATATATATATATATATAAAGAAATAATGATCCAAAATCTAAACATAATTGATGGAGTGAAAATTTGTGAAAGTGTATATCTACACACAAGATTAGAGTTTTTTTTTGAGAAAACACACACGATTAGAGTTGCCCAATTGTGCATGTCAAGTCCATAAAAGAACGAAATATTTACACGATCCCATTCAAATAAATGCTACGTACACATTTCTCTGGGCCGACGTTGTATTTTGTATATAGCAAAACCGATATGAAAGAAAAATGATGAAGCCGAATAAGTGTTTCGTGTCTTCCCCTCGCTCGAATTTTGTTAATTCCCATACCCGTTTTTCTAATTTGTTAAAAGTAAATCGAAAAACATAATAAAATAAAAGATGAAACACACCCAACAGCCAGCCCCGGGCCATCTTTCCCTAAGCCCACTAAGTAGCCGGTCCACCTACCCAGTCAACCCTAGGCCCATCCTCCTTCCCATCGCTCTCTCCTCGATCCCGATCGATGGACTACGCCGCCGCCAGGCTTCTGCAGTTCTGCTCATGCGCGCCGGATCCCTGCTCCGCTACTGACCTTCCTATACACGGGCGCCTCGCCGTCCTCCGCCTCCGCTCGCCGTCCTCCTCCCGTTGGTGGCCCATGGGACCACCACCGCGCCAATCTCTCTGATCCCGCCAGCGCCACCTCCCACCCGACCTGGCGTGCGCGCCGCCCACTGCCGCCACCTCACCGCTTTCATGGTGAGCCTGCTGACAGCCGCCGTGGGACTCGGCCAGCAATACTTCACTATATCGGGTGAGGTTACAAACGCCGTGGGTTTACAATGTCTGGCTTACCCAAAACGGCGGCTTACAAGAGGAATATATAGAAGCATAAAACCCTAGGTCGGCTGCAGTCCAACCCGGAATCGATCCCACCTCGGCGGTACTACCGCTTATCCCAGCGGTAGTACCGCTGGGGTGGGCTGGTTTGGCTCTTCCCACCTCAGCGGTACCGGCGGCGGTACCGCCAGCGGTACCAGTCGGTACCGGACAAACGCGTCAGACGACCATTCTGGCGGTAGCGGAGGCGGTAGCGGTGGCGGCAGCTCTCGAGCGGTAGTACCGCTTAACCCAGCGGTACTACCGCTGGAATTTGGAACACCATAAAACAACAGGAATGCGTCGACCATTTTTCATTTCTGAAAAAATCACATATTTCAGTAAATTACTTATATATCTAAGGGCAAGGCAATATAAATGAACAGGTTGCTCTAAATTCGCAACCCTCACAATGATTTTGTTATACAAACTTGTTACTGTCAGATCATATTTAGGTTGTCCATGTAAACAGTATTTGCAACCCCATTTGATAACCTAAACTCAATTGCAGCAATTTTGCTCGTGTACATCAACTGATTACTAGGAAATATAAACATCTACAGGTATATCAGATTGAGTTGAGAGAACATGAATGAGCTGCAACATACCGATCCATTATTGTTGTCTAAGTGAAGAAAGCCACCATGGCCTCGAGCATTGGTAAACTTGTAGAGAGGTCCAGAAGCTGATGAAAGAAATATTTGTGTGTCAAGAAGTAGAAACTAAATACTAGAAGTACTAATCTGATTTACTTTGAAGATACATAGCTTGGAAGGAAGAGAATAATAGCTTTTGAAACAAACGAAATGATTGAGCGAATTACGATTGAAGACATCAGAGCAGAAGGCATCAGAAAGGCAGCATAATCATTTTTCGTCGCAAAAGACATACCGGCAGTAACGACATAGTTTTAGCATAACTGAAGTTTTCTAAAACAAAAATTTGGACAGAAACATCTGTCGAAAACATAACTGTAAGCACAAATGATCTATGAATGAAGTATCATCTTTCCAGGCCTACCTTCATAGCCACCGTAAACTGGATCTTCAGACAATAAAAGAGGTGTGTCCAGGTCATAAAACTGCAACCAAAACAGGGGAAGAAGCATTGAACTGATTTTACATTATACCATAATTTCCAGGTAACATTCCCTTTAGAATTAACCAACCTGAAACAACCGAGCCCAGCAGCTAGATGACCAGCAAAGCCCATGGCAATCCTAGTCTCGACCATACCACCAATCATAAGTGCAATGCCAGCTTTTCTTGACGCATCAATTACTTCGAGGGCTCCAAGAACTCCCATCTTTGCCAGTTTGATGTTGATAACATGAGCAAGATTTCCATGAATGGGCATCAAGTAAACTCCGACAGCTCTCATCAGCAGCAACAGCAACTCTGTATTTGTCCATTGCAGCAACGCTGACGTCGCGGAGACCTTCCCAATCGTCTCTATGCACTGGTTGCTCAAACAGTACAGGAGTCACTCCCATTTCTGATAACAAGACATTGGCGACAAATTACTCAGTAAAAGCACTAGATAAATTAAAATGACTGACATATTAAATAGAGGAAATGGCTGAGCAAAGATCAAAAAAGTTCATAGTAAAGTCAAATTTGCAGGAGTACAAACCGTTTAGTCTGTCGAGAACTTCGATCGCTTGATTCGCCGTGTACCTTCATTTGCATCCAAGATAAATGAGCAGTCAGGATGGACGAGCCTTATAGCCTTCAGAACCTCTATGTCTGAGTTCAAGTTCTTCCCTACTTTGAGCGTCAGAGTTTGAAACCCTTGTCCCCGATACTTCGCAGCCAATTGAGCAGCCTCATTCGGGGTCACAATTGGTATCTAAATTCAGAGACTGAGGAAATTTTAGCAATTGTGATAAAGCAATTTATAGAATATTTTGATGGCCATACCGTGGTGTCCGTAGTCACGCTGCTTGATGCTCCCCGAATAATCTCACAGAGGTATGCGGATGCTGTTGGCGACTGCGTCGATCACTGCCATCTCCACTCCTGCTCTGGCCTTCGTTGGACAACAGATGAGGTAAAAAAGATCAGAAGACGATTCTTGTGTCCGAACACTTGTATGGTAAAAATATATCAGATCAACATTTGAGCACTAATTGCAAGAGAAACAGTTGAAGCAGCTAATGTCTTGTGAAACTGTCAAACGAACTTGTCTGAACAATTAAGGCATCTAATGTCTTGTACTAAAACTCTGAAACGAACAGTCTTCTGAATCAAATTCTTGAACTGAAAACGCACTTGTCTGTGTTTGGACTCTTTGCAGTTCAGATTTTGACTGTGCAGTTACTGTCTTGTGAAACACCAAACTGTTGAGAGTATGGCCTCAGTGTCTCACCGACGCGAAGGCGTGTCCGGGTAGTGCCTCCGCGACGTCCCGGAGCACAGCGCCGAGGGGCTTGGCCGGTGCGGCGGCGAGCATCGCGCATGCCCGGCCGACGGCGGCGAGCGCCGCGGGCTGGTCCTCGGCGGTGACGGAGGGCAGCACGGGGGCCTCCCCCCCACCCGACGGCGCCGCTGGAGAGCTCGACCCGCACGGCGACGTTGCTGACGGCCTCGAGGCGGCGAGCGGCACGTCGAGCGGGCGCGCCGAGGCCGAGGAGACGGACACCGAGAAGGTGTCCTTGAGGGCGTCGAAGCCGGAGGACTCCATCGGCGGTGGAGGAGGGGACGGCGAGATGGCGACGGCGGGCTGGCGGCGTGGGGAGGGGCGTGGGGTGAGGTTGAGTGTTGGTCTCGGGTTCTTGTTCTTGGGGAAGCGGAGTGGGGAGGATGAGGTGGAGGTGGAGGTGGAGATGGAGGTTTCCATGGCTGGGTACGGGAGAAGTGGAGATGAGACGCGGTGGGAGGAAGAAGACGAGCTCTGCAGGCGAGAGGCGATCTCTATGTATAGTAGCGCGGTTGGCAGCTCGTGCACTGACAAGGTGGGGCCACGCGTCAGTCGAGCACCGGCAGCTGAGCACGCAACTGTTGCCGTTCTGGCTGCATGCGGCGGTTGCAGACGATGCCGTCGGCGACCGGCGCACGGTGGCGGTGGCAAAATGATACCCGTCAGGGAATCCAGGCGGGTGTAGGTGGACGCAGGGCCGGCTGACGTGGCGTACATGCACGCTCGGCGGTGCTCCTCCCCTCCTCGACGGCCGGGGCTTGCCTGCGCCCCTCCTATGCGACCATCCGTGCGGCCGACCCATCCGACGGTCCCTCTTTCTTCGCTTACCTTTTTCTCTCTCTCCAGCGAAAAAAAAAATCACGAGAAGGAATTGGCAGGGTGGAGAGCTGTGCCTCCAGTCCGGTGATGCCGCCGCATGGACGTCCATCTGAGAGCGACGAAACTCGGGCCTGACATGGCCACCACGCATGGGGATTCAATTCTCCCTGCCCCGTACATGTGCGCGCCTAGCTCGGCCACACCGGCTGAAGGGCAGCAGCTGTTGTTCGTAGTTTGGACTCTGGACAGCTTCCGTGCAGTTCCTTCTCGTCAAAGTCGTCATGCTTGTTAAACTCCGTGTCCTAATTGTCCGACGGCGTGTCAATGAGTTAGTGCAACAGCTCGAGCAGGGGGCAACGTATAGATAAACATGACATGTCAATAGAGCAACAACATGGTGAACTAAAACACATTTTAAATGAGCAGGGAGCCACAACAAGTCAACTATAAAATATTTATTTTACAATATCCATAACAACACCAAACATGGCATATCAAACAACTATTTTTTATAGGTTTCCCACCCAAACGTCAATTCAATTTTAGTTAGAGTGAGGTTAACCAAACATATCCAATGAAAAGTGTGTCGATGTTCACTTTTTCAGAAATGGCCACCCCTCACTAGACTCGACTGCAAGACTCAAACTGTGAATGAATGGAGAGATTCAAGGAGGCTAGTGTAACTGGATTAATCACCCGTCAAACCATCTATTTATTGGCATCGAACCCCTGAGCTCACATCTCACTAATTCGATTGCGTAGTTGATTATTAAAATCTAATGTCATGACCCACTAGCCATGACCAGCAAACAACACATACAAGACTAATCTGACACATATCAAAATTATGAGAAGTAAAAAAGTTCCACAAAAGCAAACATACCGAGATAAACAAGTTGAAATCTTACAAAAATTATGACTTGAACAGAATCATAGATTGGAGGTTCAACTAGCCGAGACTTGTGTCATAGCTGGATGAAGATATATAATAATTCCAAATGCATCACTTCGGATAGCCCCAAACACTGATAATGAGCAAAGAATCTCAAATAAGCAAATAACATTGAAAAAGGTAAAACAACACAAAGGAGCTATTTTACATAGAAGAATGATATATCCATGCAATGATTGACTATGAATATAAAATTAACATAACTAGTTACTGCTAATTCAAGGTGAACCACGTTAATATTTGCTGGTACAAGAAGATTTCGCCACTTTAGTGCAATGATGTTGTAGTTAGTTGGTGTGAATTTAAAAATCGTTGCAACGGAAACTCCTGATGTTTCCAATTCCTATGGTGTTTGTGGGTCTCAACTGTCTTGAAAATAAATGGAGAATTCGTGTACATTGTGTAGACGGAGTATGCAGATATAAACCTAGCAGCGATTGATCTTTACATCTTGATCGAGGGTACACAAGATGTCTTTTTTTGGACTATGATCCTACGCCGTCTCTCTTTGCGCCTTTAAATAGCAACACTGACATAGTATAAAAAAATATTTGGTGCAACAACCATGCGATGGAGTCCTCAATTAAATTAAATATTGACATCGGGCACATGCACATTCTTGTATTATTATGCGCAACCTCTCCATAAGTGAAGTTATTCCTTGGTAGCCCTACCAATGTTCACCGAGATTCTTTACATGAGCAGGGATAATGCATTTGTTTACATGTAGAGCATAAATGTCAGTCTAATTTTTTTTCTAATACATGCCTGTAGTCGCAAACAATGGATTTTGCTTAGTATTACAACAGAGGAGTACATCTATGGTAGAGTCAAAAGTGCAAGCAAAGAAGTTGAGGGTATGTGCCCTTAACTCTAGTTGTTTTTTAACACATAGATTCTAGCATCAGAGGTTTACTTCACCTAGTTATGCACTAACAAGATTATATGTTAGTGGCTACAGCAATAGTTCAGCTAGGCTGAACTTTACTTCAGTGCCCAAAACATGTTAACCGAACTTTCTTCAGTGAGTGTGCGATACAGAAGCACATTTGGTTAATCACTCTTGGTTCCATTTTACCGCTCACCAGAACATGGACAAGTCGTTGGCTTGGAATCCTTGGATGTACTCGCGAGAGCTTCATGTGCCTGGCCGGTCACAGGCGACGGTGAGAGGAACTTGCCGCAGCCTAGGTATATGGTACGAACTGAATGATGGAGAGATCATGGTTTACATGGTTCTGTTTGGAACAAATTGAGCGATGAACCGAACAATGGCCAGCTACATACACTTGTGCAGGTGCAGTTATCGTTACTGTTGAATACTGAATGGTGATGTGTTGAACAAGTGTTGGGCCGGAGCTGCAACCTGTTTACCATACTGTTGAATACTGAATCTTCGACATCACATCTGGGGGTTACTAGCAGTTCACCTCCAACCACATTTTTGATTATCCTAGAGCGAGTGTCCACCTTCACACCTCCCATGTGACCAAAGAACTTTGCAATGAAATAGTCTCCAACAATCAAGGAGCAGTTTTCATCTCTTTCAACTGATGGCTACTCCAAAGTCAGCAGCACCACGACTTTTTTTGGTGACACGGATTCAAACCAGGGTACATGCAAACTTTTGGTCTAAACTGGAGTATTACACTGGTTTATCACAATGATGTCCAATGGATGAAAATGACACCTCAATAGCAAATGACGCCCGAGCAGATAAATTGTACGGGCACAGCAACAAAAGTCAATGAAACGCTTGTCGATAATAAACTAATTAAGTGGATTCGAGCTACACCATATCAATATGAGAAAAATAAGTTGCAAGTTTGCAACACTCGATTCGGGTTTTCAGTCACTACTGGACTACTCGTGCAGAGTCGCGGCTGCAGGCTGGCGCTTGGCGTCAAGCACGTCGGCGCAGATGTTACCCATGGCGCGGTAGAAAGCGGCGAGGCTGGAGAGCTGCGCGGCCGACATCTTGGCCATGAGCGCCCTGGCCGCCGCCTCCTTGTCCTCACCCACCTTGAGCCTGCTGTTGAGGTACCCGGACGCGTTGCGCACCGTCGCGCCCATCTGCTTCAGCCGCTTCTCCTGCTGCGAGCTCAGCGCGGCAGTCTCCAGGAACTCGGCTCCCGCGTCCAGGTCCCGCCGCTCCGCCTCCCCCGCCGGCTTCTGCGTGTCGCCACCGCCGATGTGCACGTTCTTGGCCAGCGCGAAGCTCCGGACGAGCACCTTGCGCTGCTTCTCCATGTCGTAGCTAAGCTTCGGCGCCGCTGACGCCGTGGCCGCGCCCGTGTGGACGCGTGTGGGAACTATGGCGAGCGTGGCCTCGTAGGCGACCACGGCGCGCACGAACTCCCGGTAGGCCTTGGGGCAGCCGGGGTAGTCGAACTCGTCGGAGCCGGGCTTGCGCATGCGCTCCGGGTGGAACTGCAGACCCATGATGAACTTGCCCTCGCCGGGGCTGTACGCGTCGGGGTCGTAGAACCCCTGCACCTAACCGTCCGGTGCGAACGCCATTGGCACGAAGCGCTCCGCCAGACGCCGCACGCCCTGGTGGTGGTAGCTGTTCACCATGATCTCGTCGTCGCCACCGAGCGACTCGGCGAACCAGTCGTGCAGCGGCGTGCCGGGCAGGACGCGCACTGGGTGCCGGTGGCCGTCGTAGTCGGCGTAGTCCATGTGGCACACGGCGGCGTCATGGGGAGGCATCTCGTGGTCCACGTCCTGGTACAGCGAGCCGCCGCATGCGACGTTGAGCATCTGCGAGCCGCGGCAGATGCCGAGGAACGGGATGTCACGCTCGAGGCAGCGGCGCGTGAGGAGGAGCTCGATCGAGTCCTTCTCGTGGTCCATGGACGCGTCGCTCGGGTGGAGCCGCCGCACCTCCTTCAGCTGCTCCGGAGTGAGCGCGTCATCGCCGCCGTAGAGGGAAGGGTCGATGTCCTCACCCTCGCAGAGCAGCACGCCGTGGATGGGCTCGAAGGAGTCGAGCATGGCGTGCACGCCGGCGACCCGCGGCATGATCACTGGCACGGCGCCGTAGCCCACGATGAGGTCCAGGTGGTACTCGCCGACGAAGTCGACGAACTTGCTCTTGCGGACGGTGCGGCGGGAGACGATGAGCACGCGGGGCAGGATCCGGGACAGTTCAGGGGAAGAAGACATGGCTGGCTAGCTGTTTCTGCCTCGTAAACCGCGATCGCAGGTGATGAACCGAGGAGCTCTTGAGATGGTAGAGGCTGCATCTGGGATCGAGGTACTTATAGAAAGACATCATCGAGATTGTAGCTGAATATCTGGATGATGATCCATCAATCTTAGCACGAAATCGGGTGCGATAATTTATTGCCAAAACTTAAGCGTATTACCATGCGCGGGAATAGGAAACTTGCGCGGTTGTGCCTACGTCATCCATGTGTGTGTTGGGCGTGTACACCTCCGTCTTTTTTTCTTCGAAATGGGTAGGCCCCAGTCGCAGTAAATTTGCAAATACATTTAGGCCTCCTTTGATTGGTACACCCTCCGTTTCAATTTAATTGACTTCCACTACAACACAGTAAGCATTTTGGGGCACTTTCACTAAAGTGTCAAAAGTGCCACCAATACCTGTGTTGTAAAGGTTTTAGGGGCACTTTCTCAAAGTGCCCCAATAGGTACTACCCTATTGGGGCACTTTGATAAAGTGTCTCTAAATCAATTAGAGGCATGTTCTGCAATGCCCCAAATATATTTAGGGGCACTTTCAGAATGTGCCCCTAAATGTATTTAGGGGTAGTTTGATTATCTGCCCCTAATTGAATTTGAGGCGTTTTCTAGGCAAATTCTAAATGAACCATACATTTGTTACTCAAATCACAGCACACATCAATTCAAATCAGTGTACAAATTACTTGAATCAATCTTCAACTCACATTACAGCTGCAATAGTCTCAGCACCAGTTTCATCACAGGATCAATTCAAATCACAGTGTACAAATTACTCCATCAATCTTCAGTTCACATTACAGCTGCAATGATCACAACACCATGACTTGATGGGCAGGAGAGGTCTCCGATGTGGAACACAGCATCGTAGTTGGGCAGGTCCTTGATCAGCCAGTCGGTGGTCACCTGTGCTCCGGGATGGAACCCCTCGAGCTCACTGCTCCCCTCCTTTGGCCCCTGCAAACACATACCATGACTTGATCACTGCCTTCTAGTATAGGGTTGATACTATGATACATTCATGTTTGACGGGTTGAATAAGTGAAATTAAAAATACCATTACACATATTATAGCATTCTTTACGTGAAGGGATGTTGTAGTTGCAAAGAGAATGTTCATGCTAAAAAATAAAAGCAGAAATCCTAGTTGCAATGACAAAAATACCTCCAAATAAATATGTCCTAGTTAAACACTAGAAACCTAGTAGACAAACAGAAACCATAAAGTCAGAATGATCCCACCCCCAACAGTAAATAAACTAACAGGCATAACTATGTTGATTGTAATCTGGCACATCATGTATGTGCTACTCTATCTGGGGAGAGCACTGTTAATTTCACGGAAACCACTAACCAGCATCCACATCACACATAACCATCACTAACCCAACACCCGATCACAGTATGCGCTTTGGCTGCATCCATTGCCTCTGTCCCTTTAGCAGGTTTATAATTTCGTGAGAAAACAACAACTACATCTTATTCAAGTGTTAATTAAGAACTACTCAGGTTCGAAAAATAAATCTGACGTTCAATGAAAGACATTTGGATATAACCAGTATTAACAACACATACATGGCATAGTGAGTGTTGCAAACCTGCTGGTATGAAGTATCAAAGAAATATTTGGGGTTCAAGTCCTTTGATGCAATCATAAAATTCAGCTCCAGAGGGGCTTACAGAACCAAAATCTTCTGAAATGAACCTGGTCGCAGTGGCAATGTAGCAAATAAAAAGAACATGTATCAGTATTAGTCCACATGATTAAGAAAAAAAAGGAGACCCAAACAAACCACGGAATTGCAAAAATGATTAATAAGTGGGTAATGACAGGGCAATGACTTTGAGTGAACATATTTTGAGTGAACCATGCTCTACAAGCATGATTTTGATCACCAATTGATCCATAAGTAATCAGAAATGACTAAATTATCATTGTTTCATTTACTCTCCTAGTGAAAAATCCAAGCAAATCTCATTGCGCATATAAAACTCCAAAAGTGTCTGATTGCACGCGAGATGTTGCTGCTACACAGAAATACAATTTACACTACAGCCAACCGACAATTCCTTGTTAAATCTGATGCTTAACTACAGTTTTGCTGGTAGAAAACAGTGCAATACACTCCTACTGAATGTGAGACTGTCGCTAGTCAAACAAGTATGCAACACGTTGATCGTATACAGAGCAACAACAATCAGTACTAGGTTTAGTATAAGTGTTCCCTAATTTTTTAGTAGTTTGCTTTAGTTTGCTGAGCCCCTGACCAGAGCAACACACACCAAAATTCGAAATTATTCATATTACAGAGAACAAATGGTATACCCCTTATGTTGCTTAAACGGAGAAGTACAATCCTACTGAAATTAGTAGGATTGCTTGCAGAGTGTGGCAGCCCCTGCGAGAGCGCCTCCCACGGCGCGACACGGCCACCTGCTGTGGTGGCAGCGGAACTGAGCCATGGCGTCGCGAAAGAGCTCGCAGCTATTTTTGTTGCAGCACCATCAAATATCTGTCAACAAAAAAAAAACTGTAGATGGCATATTCTGTGAAGTAGCACATTGGGATAGCTAAATGTTTTCTATCATTTGGAACTTTAGATTTAACTTGTATCTTAATAGATAGCATTTCAAATTTGCACAAGAATGTGTTATTGGTACAATCTAGATGACACGAAAAGGCGAGCAAAGCTATACATAAATATCAAGGGTAAAATTTTGAACTACATGTTGTAAACTTGTAATTCGTTTGGGATGAAAATCCAACGTATATTGTTCTGATTACAACCTAACTAGAGTCACCATAAAAACCAGCAGATAGAAACCATTGCCATGATCAAAACTGTTCAGGTTTAACCATAAACCCCACAACCAAAACCTGCTTGTCTCTACGAGTGTGGTGCATTGGCTTTAGTACATGCTAAAATAATGTCTAGTGTTTAGATGTAGTAGATATATATACATGAGGAACTATATGCTGCATTGCCCAGTCTGGACCAAACACCTCTGCTAGGCACTTCCAAGTCATGAGGAACTATATAGGTTCTGTCACTAGACTAACTTCCATATGTCAGACTACTAGAGGGAACCTTGCATCCAGTCAGTATGCCTAAGAACAAAATTCAGTCAAAGGCTTTGAAATGATAATTCAAAGATACAACAGAGTTCATCTACAGTATACACTACCGTATACTACCAGCCAGTATTCAGCCAACAATACCTATTATTCTATTGGCTGCATCACTGAATCAAAACAGGGCACACTATATTGGATAAGTACAATATTACTGGCCTCGCAAGCAGAACTCAATTTCATAGTTGCCTGATGGTCTCGCCATGAAGCATCACTCATTGATTAGAACTTGTATGCCATCTTGCAGTATAGGCATTTACTAACTTAGAACAATTTGAGATAACAATTAGTAATTAGTGAAGAACAACTCCTATTTGTTCAACAATTAGTAATGTATGTTATGATAAATGCTGGCTGGGCAGAGATATGTCAGAGTAATTGCTGCAATAACTAAATACTAGTGCGTCATGCAATGACTATCTTCAGAAAAGATCGTCGAACTGCCGGAAAAAAATCAGATAAGCATGTCTTGAGGCAAAACAACCATATACATGACATCCATATTGAGCTGATTATGCTCAACAGACATGATTGTAACCAAAACATCACCCAAACAATTATCAGTTCTAGGAAGTGATATCATTCTGAGCAAAATAACTTCTATTAAGACTGGACCTAGCCTAGAACCTAAATTATCCAAGAACTCTACCACAGTCCACAACCCACACTAGTCCATCACTAGGATTTTGGATGCAGGGGTTTGCCTGATGACCGCCGGGCAACACAACCACAGTTCATCGGCTTGACAGCCGGTGACAGGAGTGCTCACCTTGGGCAGTGTAGTCGAGGCACAGCTTGGAGGGGGTGTGTTGAGGTAGTAGATGATGGAGGCGATGCCGGAGTTGCGCCAGAGCACCATCCCGCCGTCACGTTTTTACACCGTTTTTCGACGAGGTTGCGGTGACGGCACACCGCCGTTCCGTCAGCGTACGCGACAGCAACAGCAGACCACCGCAACTTGACCACCAGCAGCATCCACAGAATCACCGCACCACCTCACCATCGTCGGAGCAGCCATTCCAGCACACCCGGACCATCAGAGCGACCATGGAGGCGTGGTGGAGTAGAAGCTCGAGGTGGAATTCGTGGTTGACAGGAGCGGTACACCGAGATGGCGTGCTCGAGAAGGGGCTCAAGGAGGCGACCGTGGTCGACGAAGAGGCGCAATACGAGGCGCGGAGGTGCGGGATCCCGGGGGACAGCGCCGGCGAACTGAGCCATGGGGGGCTAGGGTTAGGGTTTAGCAAGGAGGCGACCGTGAGGGGCTGGATAGTGGAGATTGAGTTGGGGAATCAGTGGAGTAGGAGGCGGCTGAGCAGTAGCAGAGCTCCATGGAGGCGGACGCGGCCGGCTGCGACCGAGACGGCGGCCGGAGCAGGGCGTGGTGGCGGCGACAGAATCGCCAGGGAGGAGAAGGGGACGAGAGGAGAGGTCGTGCGCGTGAGGTGTGAGAGAGAGAGTTTTTTTTTTTAGATCGAGAGAGAGAGAGAGTTGGACCGGGGTAGGGTTGACCCAAACCAATAAGCCCTAGTGGGCTCGACTAACTGGGCCGGTCCAGCCAACAGATTCGGCTCACGGAAGTTAAAGATCATTTCTATTTTCACACTTTAAAATAAAGGCTTTAAGTAATGAGGTGCGGCAGCGCAATGAGGAGGATTAGAAAAGGAGCGTCGTGTCCCTCAATAAAAAAAGGAGCGTCGCGTCGGAACTACAAGAGATGAAGATTAACATAATTTACAGTCATAGCACGAAAGAAACATGGAAAGTTAATCCTAATGCACGAAAGATTAACATAATTTACAAGAGATGAAGTTTTCTCAGTTTTCCCATACGTCTTAGTTTGGATCTTATTTGCTCATGATAGACATAAAATCTGAATTAGCTTCTACCACAGATACAGGAAAACTTTAACTTCCTAGTAATATACTCCCTCCATTCCAAATTACTTGACTTGTATTTGTCCAAATACAAATGTATATATACTTATTTAGTGTCTAGATACATCCCTTTTAGACAAATGTGTGTCAAGTAAATTGGAACGGAGGGAGTAGCTGTTGCAGGTGTGCAGCTACTTGGATAAGAGAACTACAGAACATGCAGTCTCCGAATGAATTCATGAACAGCTCTTCTGAAGCAATTTTACAACTAATGTCTTCTATGTGCAAAGCCGTACAGGGTAGAGCTGCAACCAATTTGTTATGTGCACTAGATCCATGAGTTGATAATAGTACTACAAAAATATGATAATACGTACCTCAAGATCAGGGCATCAGTAGAACAAGGGATCTCGAGCATCAACAACCATGATCAGCTACATGGAAGAAAAGAAAACAATGATCAGTACTTCTTCCTGTATTTATTATGACTTGCTTATTGTTAATCAAAGGTAGAATAATATGTCTGAGCACAATGGAGCAGTATATTTATTTACAACAAGGATACGCAGTGGGCTTACAAAATATAAAATGCAGCATTATCACCTAGCACGGAAACTGCTAGCGTGACCTTACATATGCATCTGCCACTAATTGTTTAGAGAACACAACACAGAGTATGCTCCAGCATACAAAACGAGGGCTAACAATCTAGACATGCACAAGACCAATAGCAGGGAAGCAATCAATCACAAGAATTACGGGTGACAATGGCAGCGGGCGGGGAGTTTTACTCACCAAGTCACTGCGTTCGACAACTCTCCAGAGCTGTCTCCAGATGTCAATGTTCTTCTCAAAGGGCGTAAGTACAAGCTTGTCATTCTCAACTAGGTAAAATAGATAACAGTAAGGAAGTTAGAAGTTCGTGATCTCAACTAGTTATGTGACATCCTATTAGTCTCCTGAGCAAAACTTGGTGTACTCAATATATTTTGCATTCTATACTGCACATTTTTACACATTTCATTAGCGTTGTGATTTTTCTGTACGGAATGGCATTGTACTGAATGATTTTTTGGCATTGTATTGCTACCGTGGATGTCTGTTCCATTTACTTCCTCAACACTGAATCACCAAATAAGTCTCACTATTAATATAATTCCTAGTGGGGCACTTTGAAAATCTGTCTCTATAGGTTGTACCCTACTGGGGTACTTTGAAAATTTGCCCCTATAGGTAGTACCCTATTGGGGCACTTTGAAAATCTGACCCAATAGGTACTACCCTATTGGGGCACTTTGAAAATCTGCCCTTATAGGTATACCTATTGGGGCACTTTGCTAAGTGCCTCAAGCAAAGTGCCCCTAAATGTATACCGTGGTGTAGTGTTCCTATCCACCACATATCCACCACATGTGGATATATCTAGACATGGTAGGATTTTCAAAGGAATTTTGTAGGATTTGGACTTTATGGATATTTTCCTTCCGTATGTGTTTGATACATAGGATTGTAACTTGCAGGATATTTTCCCATAGGGACTTTGTAGTGTAGTTTTGAAGGAAAACAAACATGAGCTCAGACCTAAGTTCAAAAAAAAACATGAGCTCAGACCTCATGAAAAAATCCTTTGTCTTGATCCTATGTCCATAGGATTTCATTGGACATGACAACTCAATCTTACACAATTCCTATTCCTTTGGTTTTCCTACCCTGTGAATCAAAGGAGGTCTTAGGTTGTAGTTGAGTTATTTCAAGTTGTATATGCCCACAACGGAATAGACTAATGCCATGTTGTGCTTAACATTTTACGATATCATAATCTAATTTGTGTTTCTTAATTATACTTCTGAAATTGAAGGCACGCGTCATTCTTTCCTATTGACATTTCGTTTTTGCAAATACTACTTCATTGAGGAATATGCTCGGGCAAACTAAAACATTTTTATACTCATCTCGAGGCATATCAGCATATGCTTAATGAGCATAAAAACATGTGCTATACTTTGCTTCCGTCCGTACTAGACGTTGACAAATTAGTCCTGTAATTTTAGTGGGTTTTGATAAACATGGTGAGTAGTGAGAGTAGTGGTTGATGCGTGTGTTTGGTTGTTATCCGGTGCAATGGAGTTCCGTATAAGATTGTTTGGAAACTCAGCAATGTTGGATGCTACTCTTACAAGTCGACATACAAGATGTAATTTTTGGGTTATACCATCTCCACGATGCCCCTCTTGGTTTGGAAGCTTTGAGCCCCTCGTAAGTGCAAAATCTGCACGTGGTTGATCCTTCAAAACTGTGTGCGGACAGCGGATAGGCTCTATCAGAGATGATGGTAATATTGTGGGCTTTACAGGCTTTGCAACCAAGTGCAAGAAACAACCGCCCACCTTCTCTTCCAATGTCGTTTCTCCACTCGCATTTGGTTCACCTTAAAGATTTTCGTTGGACTACATAACATTTCGCCAAGTGATTGACAACTTTTTTTTTATAGATAAAAGTGATTGACAACTTATCTACTCCGTCAAAGACCGGAGGATCAACATCATTCATAAGGGGCTACATAGAAAGGCCATGGCCATTCTTGCCATGCCCGTATCGTGGAGATTTGGCAGAAAGAAATGCGCGGTTCTTCCAAAATGATTTTTCGACCTGAAACATCCTCCTCAAAAAGATTAAAGACGAGGAGAAATGTGGCGGCTTGCCGGGTCAAAGGCTTTAAGTAATGTTATGCCGCGAGTAGGATATTTGTTTTGGCTGTGGCATGGCCACGACTTGGTTGTAAAACTTCTAAAAACCTTTTCTTAATGAATGAAAATGGTACTCCATCCGATCCATATTAATGGACATATCTTTGTCGGGAAATAGTGGGATGCCCAGGGTGGTCGCTGCGCATAGTCATCCAACCATTGATCAGCACTATAGGGCATTTTCCACCCCACATCGAGTTAACGTCGTTAACCCACCCACCCACCACGCTCCGAAAAATCCCGCACGTCTGTATCAAGTCTCACCCGTCACCACTCATCGTCTCATCCCCTTCCTCCCGACCACGACCTCCCGGATTACCGTCGCCCTTCCTCCTTCCTCACTGCTACCAGACTGTGGCGCCGCCTAGGGCCACGCCGCCGGCTGGGCCCCTTTCTTCCACACCGTCTGCTGCCCTCCCGGCTCTTCAGGGACGCACGCCACGAGGCGGAGGAGATCCCTGGCCGCATGCGAGATGAGGAAGGAGAATCCTGAGGCGGCATGCACAAGGGCGTCTGCGTTTTTCTTCCGATCAGGATCTGCTTTCTTTAAAAAATCTGGTTTTTTGCTTCTCTGTTTGATCCAATGGTTTGTTCCCGATTCAGATCCATTTGTTCGATCTGGTTCCTGGTTCACCGTTTTTGCTTTTTCACCGATCCAGATACCTTGTGCATTGAATTATGTGTTCTCGATCCAGATCCCATGTGCATCGAACTGTATGTGTTTTCGATCGCTCCGGTCCAGATCCCATGATTTTTTGATTTACCGTCTAAGTGGAAAGTTCTGCTAATTATCTTCTAGTAATATTTTCCTATCCAGATCCATGTCGTTTATTGTACAGAAAATATGGATTTTTGTTCCGATGACTGGTTCTGATTTTTTGGATTCGTGGTAAAACAAATTTCATCCTGCATCTGGGTATTTTTACAAGCTAATTAAAAGAACTTTTTCGTGTGTACTCTATCCGTCAATCCGTGCCTCCATGGAAGAAAAAAAAATCAACCAAGATTTGATGCATGACCGCATAGTACAAAATTAGTAACTAAAGCGACAAGACACCAAAATTAGAGGAACTATCTATTTTTTTAAAGGAAATTAGAGGAACTATCTATTTTTTTAAAGGAAATTAGAGGAACTATCTAATAAAAATCTGTGGCACGTCAATTTTTTCGAAAGAAATTTCAAAACCTCGACGCACCCCAGGGAGCGCCTGCGAAAGGTAAATAAAGAACGGGCATTGCAACAATCGAGGCACACAAAAGATGAGGACATGACAGGCTGAGGGTAACGGTGAGTTGGTGACGGACGTTTGGATGCACCAATCTTTGCGCATTGATCCAACGGCAGGCACCGCGTGCGTAGCTACCACCCCGGGTAGAAAATCCATTAATATGGATTGGATGGAGTAAATTTTTTGACTCCTTTCAAAAAAATGTAGTTTTACCGACTTTCCAAAAAACCACATTTTAAATTATTAAAACATTTTTTAGATATACATCCGAACATTGTATATTCGTAAATGAAGTTTTCGTAAAGAAGATATATTTGTACATCAGGCCTAAAAATCAAATTTTGGTGCTCCAAAATGAAGCTTCACGAGATGTTTGTTTTTTCTTACTCAAGGCATCTGGCCACTACAGTACGAGTTTCTGCGCCGATCCAATACAAGCCGTTTTCCTCCTGCACATATCCAACCCCGCGGATCCAGATCCTTCACCCATGGTGATCTCCGCCCCTCTCTGTCACGGCGCCCTGCCCTTTCCCACCGCCGCCAGGGGATCCTCTGCGTGCTACGGGACGCAGAGGCTCGTCCTCGCCCCCGGCTGCCGCTCCGGCCCTACCGCCGCCGCGGCGACGGGCGCGACCCTGCTGGCCGATGCCGCCCCCGTCGGCAGAAGGAGGTACTCTTGATTTGCTACATTACAAATCTGAGTTGATGTTCCTGATGTACTACTTACAAGATAGCTCGAAACAATTTGTTAAAACATGCTTGTGCCGTCTGCATTGCCAACTGAACTGAAACTTTGAGCATTGCTGTAGAATGTCACCCTTCTCTTACTTTACTTGTATGGTGTTCTTCGTCGAGACGAATGACGCTCCATGCATTCAACAGGTGTGAATGCTTTGATCTCCATCAGCAGATGGTTCCCTTTGTTGAATCATGGGCTAGGCAGAAGTCCATTGTTAAGAGGAGGAAAGGGCTGGTAGAGAGCAACGAAGATCACTCGGACACCTTAATCGCGCTGCAACATCCACCGGTTTATACATTAGGCACTGGCAGCAGCTAGGAGTACCTCCATTTCGATGTACGAGATTCCCCTTTTGAGATTTATCGTATCGACCGTGATGGGGAGGTGACATATCATGGTCCTGGACAGGTACTTATTAGCTTAATCGCTGTATCGTGTAGCTGAAATCGTTGTTTGCATTGTTGTACTTGCACTATGATGGTGAGTTTGTGACTATCTGCTTATTGTTTCTAATTTAGTTTTCCACATCATGGTAGGTAGATATAAAGTAATTAAAGCCTCAAAGGAAAGTAAATATCAGCAACAAGGTTTTCCATTAACCTTTGTTTGCTAGATAAACCTATGAATATTTTGAAGTAAGAGTTAAGATATTGAGTTTCGAAATATTGTACAAAATCTCAGTTATCAATGAAATCCTTTTGTAGTTTTAAACTCCATATTTTCTTTCAATCAATTCTTTTTGCTTCATTAGCTTGTCATGTACCCGATTCTCAATTTGCGGTATCACGAATTGGATCTTCATTGGTACCTTAGGTCACTTGAACATGTGGTCATTCATGCCCTTCAGTCCGCGTTTTCTATTAAGGCATCAACAATAGAAGGCATGACTGGTGTTTGGGTTGGTATGTTACTAACCTCTTGGATACTGCAAAGTGTTTGATAATGTTGTCACTTATCCTTGGTATGTTTCCTTTCCAGGGGATCAGAAAGTTGCAGCTATTGGAATTAGTTGCTCACGATATATAGTGTATCATGGTCTAGCACTAAATGTCACAACAGACTTAACACCTTTTGAACACATCATTCCTTGTGGCATAAAGGACCGTCGCGTTGGGAGCATTAAGGATATATTGCAGAAAACTTCCAACGGAAGAGAACTTAATGATGCAGAACTGATGGATATAGCTTATGAATCATTGATCAAAGAGTTTGCTGAGTTTTTCCAGCTCTCTCTAGAGCCCAGCACTGATTTATATCTTCAGCCATGATAATATTATCAACTAACTGCAGAATATATTATTAGAGTATTGGAACCACACTCCAGCGAAGAAGTTAGGAGCAAATACAAGCGTACAGCAGCGGCAAGCTTTATTCAAAACTGCAATCTCCTTCCACCAGACAGTTGAAGGACTAGCTGTCCGTGTGCATGATGAATTCAGGCCTTTGCTTCACCTGCGAATTCAGTCGCAACACAAGAAGCGTTTCAGCAAATCTGACAGTTGTGGTGATCGACAGATGAGAAACGCAGAGCAAAAGCACATACCTTGTTTGGTGGTCGAAGTTGATCCTTCCACCTTTTTGTCGACACCCGGCCACTCCTTGCAGGCGCAGTGCTTCCCTTTCTCAATGCCGTCGTAGACGGACTTGACGTGTTGGCCGCACCCCTTCCAGGTGAACTTGCCGCACTTGTCGCACTCCACCTTGTAGCACATCCTGTACTTCCTGCTTCTTCAGATGCTCCTGCAAATTCTTATCATGACTGCTCCTGCGTTAATCTTGTTGTACTGATCAGCCCAAAGTTGCTAGTTCCTGTGCTGAACTGTTGATGCTAGTACAAAATGTGCAACTGTACAACAATGGAACATTTCAGCCCAACAAAAAAACACGTTTAAATTACATTTAGTCTCTATATCGAGTGTACGAGAGCGAGCTTAGCTAAATAAAACGTGGCATGGAGCCGTTGGTCGACGGCGAGCTCTGTCGCTGGCCCAGACCTCCTGCACCGACACCGGCGACCTTGCTTTCTTCGCCGCGTTGTCCTGGAGCACCACGTCGGCGACCGGGTCTGTCATCCCGGAATCTGGGGCGGCGTCTCTGATCCGGCACAGCTCGGCGGCCACCTCGCTCATGCTTGGCCGGACGTCCTTGTCGAACGCCAGGCATCGGAATGCAAGCTCGCTGACGTTCCGGACCGACTCCATGAGCCCCTCCTCGCCGTGGCGGAGGAGCGCTGGGTCGACGATCTCATCGACCCTCCCCTTGCCGATCCTGTCGAGCGCGAGGGAGGCGAGGTTGACCTCGCTCGGCGGCCGGCCGAAGTCGACGACTCTCATGGCGGTGATTAGCTCGAGCAGCACGACGCCGAAGCTGTAGACGTCGCTCTTGTCGGAGAGGTGGAAGCTCTGGTGGTAGTCCGGGTCGACGTAGCCCGGCGTGCCCTGCGGCGCGGTGGAGACGTGCGAGCGCGAGGCGTCGTCGGGGGCGACGCCGCCACGGGAGAGGCCGAAGTCGGCGAGCTTGGCGCGGAGGTCGGCGCCCAGGAGGATGTTGCCGGACTTGACGTCGCGGTGGAAGATGGGCGGGCGCGCGGCGTGCAGGTATGCCACCGCCTCGGCCGTGCCCGCCGCGACGCCGAGGCGAGCGCGCCAGGGCAGGGTGGCCCCGTCGTCGCCGCCGTTGTGGAGGTGGTGGGCGAGCGTGCCGTTTGGGACGAGCTCGTAGACGAGGATGTGCTCGCCACGGTCGAGGCAGCAGCCGAGGAGGCGGACCAGGTTGGGGTGGCTCAGCGACGAGATGAGCCTGATCTCGTTGAGCAGCAGCGCCACCGCCCTTCCGTCGTCCTCGTCGTCGTGGCGGCACCGGAGGCGCTTGATGGCCACGAGCGGCGCCGTGGAGCTGGGCGGGAGCCGGCCGACGTAGACCGTGCCGTACGCGCCCGTGCCGAGGTCGGTGCGTGTGGGAGAAGGAGTTGGTCGCGCGCGCCACCTCGCTGTACGAGTACACCGGCACACCGCTCGACGACGCCGCCTCCGACAGCAGCCGCATCGCCGCGAGCCGGTTCGAGCCGGACCGGCCCTTGCCGCCGGAGCGCCGGCGTCGTCGTACCATGCAGAGCAGGAGAGCACGCCGGCCGCCGCCGCCACGCCCGCCAGGACAGCTGCAATCAATCAACGCACAACGACATCCCAAGTTAGTTAGTTGAAGATTAGTCTAGATCATGTCGTTTAGACAACTTGGATCAATGAGATTGTTAGTCAGGCACAAGTTAATTCTGCTCTAATTAATCAAAATGAAATATTCCAAATTCAGCTAGCTGTTGAATGCGAATCTTATCATGGTCAAACTTTGTGTAGAAGTCGTTGAAGCAAAAACAACTTTTCGTCCCCATTTCTCTCTCAACTTTTTATCTGTTTCTTGCTAGCCAGGTCAGCAGTCAAGCAAACACGCAGGCTATTCCATGCATGGGACCAACGGTCTTGACTGAAAACATCTTGACTCTTCAGTGTTCTACGTACTCCACAAGGCACAAGGTGTCGTGTACGTAATTGCATAAGGACCAGGTCAAGAAACAGTTTTACGTACCTCCAAGTATGAAAGCCACATCTTCTTCTTCTTAGCTGCAAACACAAAGCAAAAAAAAAACGTCCCATCAGAGGAGCATATAGTGTGTTTTCTTTGAAACAGGGCAAAAGCTTTACTTTCATGATAATGTTCACGGTCAAATAGTTTCGAAAGGGATGCATCCATTTATTTCCCTGGGGATTCCTGTTTTCAAATCCATGTCGCCGTCTTTGAAATCTCATTTTCCTTTTCGCCATGAAAATCTCATGTTTACAACTAAAGTCTATTGGAGTAAATTTTAGAACATGGCGGCTAAGTATGTACTATTGTACTCCTACAGTCTCAGCTTGTATGGTGTATTTTGATCGTCAAAGTTTATGCTTTGATCAAGACTTGACCCGTTATGTAGAGAATAACTAATTTTCAGTCGATTTACAAAAAAAGATGCAAATCTTGCACGGCCTCATAGTTAGATTAGTGATTCTCAGCATCGATTGATTAGCTAACTCTTAGCCAACAAATACGCCATAATTTGTAAGTAACTTCGTGACGGGACATTTATTTCGTTGTGTTTGTACTCAAAATTTATATAGTACTTGTGGTTTTTAACTACATATGGAACATCGCATAAGACTTTTAGAAAAAAAAATTGAGAATCAAAATACACCATATGTATTCTGATAATGGGTGGGCGAACTTTCATGTGATTCTGCAGATTTCTACAAAGTAATCCCCTTATAACATTGACACCTGCTTTTGAGAACAAAACATGTTGTATGTTGGTTCAAGGACATGTGGCCCATCATGACTGCTTCAAATGATTTTGCTAATTCCTAGTTATTTAGAGTTCTTTTTAACTGAATCGCCTAAAACTAAACACTACTTGGCCTAAAATTAGACATTTTGAAAATGATAAAGCAAGTCATAATTTTTGTGTTACATTAGGAATGACTTGTACATGATGATGGTTGAATTTGATCTTAAGACTCAAATGTGTCGAAGTCTTTTTACCAAAAAAAAATAGAAACACATGTTAAGAAATTAGTCCTCTACTTGATTTTTTCTTTTCTTTTTGGAAAGTGATCCCTCTACTTAAGTTGCCAAGTGTGAACAAAAATTATTCGCTAAGCTGCCCATGATTGACCGCAGGGACGACAGCTGACGTGGCGCACTAGCACCTGGTCCCACCCACAAACAAACCCACCGGATCACTTGTGGGCTGGACCGTGTGGCGTGCAGCACAAAGTTTGGAAGCACTGGGCCACTGGCTCATGATCGAGGACTCACCTTTGATGTAGCATCCGTCGCCGGCGGAGAAACCGTCGCCGTCCATCCCCGACACGCACGCGCACCGGTGCCCCACCGACCCGCTCGGGGTATGTACGTCGGAGCACGTCGCGTTCGCAGCGCACTGCTTGCGGCCGCCGCCGGCGCACGTCCCGTTGAGCCACCAGCCCAGCTCCGCGAAGCCGAACTCCAGAGACACCGTCCCCTCCGGCGTGTCCGCAACACCGCGGAGGTCAACACGTCGTCGCACTTCGCCTTATCCCACTGCAGAAAGGTGCCCGGGGACGTGGCGTTGGACGCTGTGGAGGCGACGCACGCGACAGCGACATCGCCGGCGCCCGAGGCCGTGCCGTTGTCGCGGCACTGCGCCGTGCGCACCAGATTGGACATGACGCCCGCTGGTACGCTGCATACGGACACGTTGCCACCGCAGCTGCCGCGGAGGAACAGGCCGGTGCGGGACGTGACGCCGTAGTTGGCGCCGGAGAGCGCCCTCTGGGCGTCCGGGACGCTGCGGCTGCACGACGACGGGAGGGCGATGACCACGGTGGAGGTGTTGGAGTTGAAGGAGATGACGCGGTACGACGAATTGTTGTCGTCTGATCTTATCGATGGGAGGTTCGACGTGGAGGTGTTGGCGTCGCAGGACAGGACGATTGGGCAGTCGGCGGAGAAGCCGAGAGGGTAGGGGACGACTGTGGCGCCACCGCACCGGCGCTGGCACCCGCCGGAAGCTGCGGCGGCGGAGTAGCTCGTTCCATGGTGGAGCAAGACAAGGAGCAGGACGAACAGACGGTGCATCTCTTGGTACGTAGCACTCGGAGATTGTACAACTACAACGAGATGAGAGAGAGAGAGAGAATTTGGTTGGTGTGTAGTCTGCCTGATGAGAAATGAACCGGTTGTAGGTGGACGTGATTAGTCAGGATCGACAAAATAGTCAAAGGCAAACAGTATTGCATACTGTTATTTTTTCTTGCCTTTTTTTCTAAAATTTATTTTGAGTGGCTGCTCTTTTGACTATTATTAGCACTAGCACTCCATGTAGTGTGGGCCTAATTGTATTGCGTATCCTACAATAGCAAAGGTTTGTTCCTAGGATGTGGACGTACGATCTCAGCTGTAGATTTTAATACAACAGAAATTGGATAGTTGTGCATACAATTCCTATTAGGACTTTCTCAGAAGTCCGTTTTATCTTTTCCTTCAACGAATTGAGTATATACTTCGTATATATTTGGTATAAACTTAGAGCTCGTTTGGCACCGGTCATTTGATTTGATTTGGCAAGTAAGATGAGAGTGCGAGGGATAGTAATTTTTTTTTTGAGAAACACAGTACAACGCAGACGCTCACAAACACGCGCATACACTCACCCCTATGAACGCACACACGCACACCCTACCCCTATGAGCACCTCCGAAAGACTGAGCCGGCGGTTGGGTCTTGAGATTGACGAAGTCACCACGGGCGCCTCGCTGTCGACGGGAACGTCGCCTCCCACTGAAAGAATATTCCGCCTAAATGAGAAACACCAGCGTCAAACCTGGGGTTTGAACTCTGGTGGGCTAGGGGTACAACCACCCACCTAACCATCTTGCCACAGGCAAGTTCTCTGCGAGGGATAGTAATTGACATAACATACAATAGGCATTTGGTCAAAACAATACTTCTTATCTGTGACACATGATTGTAGTCCTTGTCTCGATTCCCCTGTGCACGAGTTTGGAAATTCTAAATGTTGCCTCGTTTCAAATAGTACAGTATGTCACTTCCATGGTCGCTTTAGATGCTCTCCAAGTCTCGCCATCTATAACTTTGTGTTGGCTCTTCGCTCTCTCTTATATCGGCGGAACCAAGGAGCGGCCGTAGGACACCAATGTATCTCCGATCTTGCAAACTGCATGGTTGTTTAACTCAAGCTTTTTAGCGGTATTTTAGCAAATCACTGTGAATTAGGCTTGTACGTACATCAATAATCCTAGCTCCCTATCATGATATGATCTATCTTGCAAGTCATCCCTGGTCAATGAGAACCACCTCTCCCTAGAGTGGTGGTGGAGGAGACATACACTCGGTGATAGGTTCCTCTCCACCCCCCGTGTCGCTCCCAGGCGGCACCGGGGGCGACCCACGCGCCGCCGCCGGCCCCCCTCTGCCTCCTGCGCCTCCTCGCCGCTGCTGTCGCCGGCCGCCGCGCCGCGGCAGTGGCGTCCCCGCCGCCACACAACTGGTGGGCGGGGGTGGGTTCTCTCCATCTCGCGCGGCGTCCGTCGAGCACGGTTGGGACGAAAACGGCGGCCGCCAGCGCGGATTATGCCGGAGCGGCGGCTCCGGGGACGCCGGGCTTCGGCGTGGTGGCGGATCCGGGGCTCTCTCGCCCGGATCTGGTGGGGGCGGGCCCTGCCTGGCCTTGAGGGCGGCAAGCTGGGGTCGTCGGCGGCGCGGGCATCTGGGCCCGGTCTAGCGCGGCGTGGCTCCAGGGGCGTCGCCATGGTGGTACGGCGCAGGGTGGAGCGGGGCGCATCGCGAAGCGCGGCCAGGAGAGATGGGCCCGTGCGGGCCGCATCTGGGCCACGCGGGCCGGCGCCGGGCGAGGCTGCAGCGGCGTGGCTGCAGCGGCGCGGAGGAGCGAGAGGCGAAGCCGCCCCTTACTGCGACTGCGGGTGGACCGTGGTCGGCTTGCCACCTGCCGTGGCATGAGGTGATGCGGTGGTTGCGGCACGCGGAGTTTGGTGGTCTGTTCGGTCCCCGATGGGCGGTTTGTTGGGGTTTGCGATACATTGCCGGGCGAAAGCCTGGGCTATCAGCCGGGGCCGACGACAGCGACGCCCTCGGGCGCCGCGTCCTTCTTGAAGGCGTCGTCGAGGTGGTGCTCTTGCTTCTCGACGCCGGGTTCTCCGGGGGAAACCCTAGATCCCTAGCGGGATCAGGCGAGGGCGGCGCTTCTGCGTCGCTTGCCTCTTGGGGCCTCGCCTTGGATGTTCCACCAACCAGCGGGACATGTGGAGTGCTGGTGGCTAGCGGAGGCGAGTCTTCGGCTTGGGGGTGCGCGTCCCTGGGGCCAGCGCGGATGTCGGAGCGGCGGCTCCGGGTTTCACCTCCGTCATGCTGCGTTGAGGTGGTGTTGCGTCGACTGTGTTCGCTTGGGCGTTTTGGTCGTCGGTTTGTTCGGGGCGTAGTTTTGGAGCTGGCGGGGATGTCAGAGCGGCGGCTCCGGATGCTTCGCCTCCGCTGTGAGGCGTCGAGGTCTTTGGTGTCGGCTATGGTTGCGCGGGCGTCATGGTCATCGACCCGTGTGGAGCGCGGCTTTGGAGCCGGCGTGGATGTTGGAGCGGCGGCTCCGGACTCTCACCTCCGCCGCGTTGCGTTGAGGTGTCTTGGTGTCGGCTTTGGTTGCTTGGGCAACTTAGTCGTCGACCCGTGTGGGGCGCGGCCTCGGGGCCGGCGTGGATCGAGTTGTAACTTTTTTTATATTTTTAGGCCTTGTCCTTCATGTTTGCTTCTACTATATCAATATAAAAAGCAAAGCTTTTGCCTCGTTTCAAAAAAAAATAGTGGTGGTGGAGTCATTGGGGGCATGGCCCTATCCACCAGAATTCGCATACCCGTGCATTAGCAAGTGGCCGGGTGCCTAGCATGCATGATGTAGAGTTTGAAATTTCAGTCTCGGTCAATTCTATCCTGAGTGGGGGTCATCCTTGTAATAGAAAACAAATGGCACATTGTGCAATACAGCCCTATGCATGATACCATGATGGAGAGGGCATCGTCTGCTAGGGGCGTTTAAGCAATGATCGAAATAGCCAAAGTAACGTCCTGTCCCAGTGATGGAGAAGGCATCATCTGCTTGCTTCTTGGCCCGAACACATTCGACATTCGCTGTCACCGATGTAAAACCATTCACCAACTTGGCAACCCCGTGTCGCGTGAGGGATCATCTCGCTAGCTAGGTACATATACTCCCTCAAGAATTGCTTTTCATCCGATGCTTTCCATCCGATTCCTGTACACTTAAATCCTAGGGTTTCCGTTCGTGACCCGATGCAAAGTAACGGATTGCTGATCTGTCGGATATTTCTACACATAGGAATTTTCTTTCAAATCTTTTGAAAGACAAAAAATATAGTTTTTAAAAGAAAAATACTGAGTTACACTTACACATAGCTCGGCCCCGTACCACATTGTGTAGGACAGTCAAAATGCCGATAGATAATTCTCCACTGAGTAGTGCCTAAGTGGTTTGGGATTGTAGTGGCAAAGCCAGATATCCGAGTTCGATCCCCATTGGGGGTAGTTTTAGGAATTCTCACGCGGATAAGTTTCTACTATATCAATAAAATTCTGGGTGCTAATGCCCAAATATTTCTTTTTTTTATAGTTACTTCTCCACACAACTACACAAGTGTCAACCTGCTTGCTTGTCGGGACCGGATATACACTCGAGGGATTCCTGTCAGTTGTCACCGATGTAAAACCATTCACAAACCTAGCGACCACGTGTTGTTTAATGGACCGTCTTTCCCCGCAAAAAAAATAAAGGACCGTCTTGCTAGCCAGTACTAGGACCATGGAGGCTAGGAGGCACTGGACAAGATACCGTGAACGTACGTGCACCGGCAGACAGCAGTCCAACCAGTAGTAAGGGCTCTGTATGACGGTATGTGTCGCAAACTTGCAACGGATGGCAATACTACCTATATGAAAGACCAAGGAAACGGCGGCCTCACAGCGATCCGGCTACTGTTCATTTTCTGCAGTGCCGTGGTAATTTTGCAAAAACATCCTTCCACTTTCCTGAAATTACCGGTAGGTCCTCCGTACATATAGTCTGAGACCTAACCCTAGATCGCCCGCTGCTCTCATTTCCTCTCCCCAGCAGACAGGGACGGGCTACCTATATGAAAGACCAAGGAAACGGCGGCCTCACAGCGATCCGGCTACTGTTCATTTTCTGCAGTGCCGTGGTAATTTTGCAAAAACATCCTTCCACTTTCCTGAAATTACCGGTAGGTCCTCCGTACATATAGTCTGAGACCTAACCCTAGATCGCCCGCTGCTCTCATTTCCTCTCCCAGCAGACAGGGACGGGCGGCGGCGGCGGCGGCGATGGAGGCGGCTTCCGCCATGGACTGGAGCATCGAACTCGACAGGGGCCTCCGCTCCCGCCACCTCGCCCCTCCTCCTCCAGCTCCACCCGCCTCCTCCCCAGCTCGCCATCCACGCCTGGCCGGGGCTCACCGCCCGTGGCCGTGCCTGCCACTGCCCGCGCCTACGCCCGGCTTGCCCGTGGCCGCGGTCGCCCACGCCCGGCCGCGTCCCCGCCCGGCTAGGCCATGGCGGCACTCACCCGCGCCGGCCACGCCCAACCGCGCCTGCCCCTAGCCGCGTCCGCGCCGGCGGGAGGGGAAAGAGAAGTAGGACGCGAGGACAGCCCGGCGCCGTCGTCTTCGTCCACCACCGCGCCCCCGGCCTGTGAGGACCGCGCCAAGTTGAGGTGTTGGTTGCCGGTGATGGCAGTGAGGGAGGCGGCAGGCTGGGTGCCCACGCGGGGAGTCAATGGCTGGCGACTACTTCGTCCACCACCGCGCAGCCATGACGCCTGCCGGTGAGGGAGCGCCAGGTTGAGGCGCTAGCTGCTGGAGGGCGCCGGCCCACTCTCCGTGCGCCGCCGGCCGGCGGCTCAATGGGTGGCGACGATGGCGCGCGGACCTGAAGGACCAGGCCGTGTACGAGCTGCTGGAGGCCGCCGGCCAACTCTCCGTGCGTCTCCGCGCGCCGCCAGTCCACTCTCCGTGCGCTGCCGGCCGGCGGGATTCGGACAAGGTCGGTTTCTACCGCACTCGGTACTTCCTTTTTCCCTCATGGATTCACTCCCTCATATCTCCTCTGATGGATCCAGTGCTCCAACGAACAGCCACCCACCTCTGGTCTATCGAAGCTGCTACCTCCTCCAAATCGTTGTCAGTTTCAGTTTGGTACATCAATTGGCGAAGCAGCATGATTCTTGATGAGTAGCTTACATGAGTGCTTAGCTGTTTAGTAGGATTTTTTTGCTTCTACCATCACGTTGCAGGTTTATATGTGCACACCATGTGTTTGTATGAATGCTTGATGAGAAAGATTGCATATGATAAATCAAGGAGTAATTCTCATAGGATTGTTGTAAATAGATCTGATCGGAGGATAATTATATGGATGGACATGGCTCCAACATCATAGGTAAATGTAGATTCAAGCACGCCCCTTTTTCCTTTCAACAATTTTAGCTGTCGATTCATCTCACAGTATAATTTCCTTCATGTGCCTTATCAAGCAATTTAATTTTCACTTGCTTGCAAAAAAAACTTATCCAATAGGCAATATGTAATAGACTAAATAAAAAAATAATCTCTAGCTGTGCAAATGCAATATATGACCGACAAAAATCATTATGTAAATGTGTAGTAACACCATAGGGTTCTACATGTTTCCTAGATGTGTCGATAGGATTCTATCCATTTCTTAGATGTGTGTTCGTTCTTGCAGCGATTCTTGCAGAGACTTGAGTAGTGAGGTATCGCCCCCACGCACCACTTTTGTCCTGATTTGGTTCCACTTTGGTTGGATCCGCCACGCGGCGTTCGCTGATCTCCGATGTGCGTGTGTTTCTGCAGATAATCTGAAGGATCTGCGGAGGCTGCTGCCATACGAAGGAGTAGGACCTATGGCTTTTCATCTTCAAGCTTGATGAGGCGGCAGAGCTGTACCTTCGGTCAGCCCTCTATTTTGCTTCTCCCCAATCTTCCGTTTCAATTCTAAGAAATTTCATGCATTCATTCCATAATGATTTGGATGTTTTCTTTGAATTCCACAACAGGAATGCAGACCGGTTCATCTATCTGCTCGACGGCCACGACGGAAAGTCCTTGTGGGCCTCACAGAATCTGGGAGAACCAGAACCGAGACAAGCAAATGTACGGGCTGTGGTTCCTCTTCATTGCCCAGTAACTACGTAAATACCAATTATTGATATACTAGGGCGCCGAGTGCTCACATCCAAAAATAGATAGCTGAGTCAGTAGAGCTGCAACATATTTTACATCAGTTTCTATATATCTAGCCCTTTGTACTTATCGGCCAACGTCATTGTTCGCTAACACAGATGCGATGATGGTTTTTTTCTTTACCATCCATCAGTTCGTGTGCTTTTCTTCTACGTAGCGACATTTTGTTGTAACTGTTTACATAGTTGCGCAAGCTTTTGTATTGCTTTAGCCAGATTTGCATCACCATATTCTAAGGTTACTTACCTTCCTTTTGCTCTCTGCAATTTCATCAAATATTCCTTTAAAGTTGTGATCAGTTAACTATGCAAGAGCATAATTATTTTTCTGTTTGTAGGTTAGCTCACCTGACCAGTTCATGAAGGTAACGGGCCTACAGGCTTTCCACGGGCGATCAAATAATTTTCAAGGTAATTTATGTATATAGTCCGGCTGAGCAAGAATGTAGGATAGTATATTTTTCTGTATAGATGAGTTTTGACATGATAGCAAGACATGATTTTTGATGCTTAATGTCAGTTAACAGATGCTGTTGTCAAAGTTCAGTCAGGTGTCATCGTCGTATTCAACAGTTACTTTATTTCTTCAGCTAGGAATATGCAAAAGGCTATGTCCCTGTTTTTCTTTGTGTATGTGAAACCAAGCACAAATTAAAGCCAGTTTAGGAACGAATTGGATTGTTTGGCCTCCTGATTCAGTTATGTGCAATAGAAATACGAAGCAAATATAAAATGTAGTGTTTTTGTCCCTCCTGTTTTTATCGTTCTTGCTCTTAGTAAAAATAAGAGTGCAGATTTAAATTCAGAAACCAACTTGTGGAATAACCTGAAGTTCTGAATTCGCACACAATTTACAGCCTAATATTTTGTCTTCTTTTATTCAGGTTATTGCAGCTGTTGCTAATCATGTTCAAATATTGAGCTTGCTGATGTTGCTGCTGTTAGTGCTGGCAACAACTACGAAATCGGCAACATGATAGCAGAGGCTATGAGCAAGGTTGGCCGGAAGGGTGTGGTTACCCTCGAAGAAGGAAGGAGTTCAGAAAAAAATCTCTATATTGTGGAGGGAAAACAATCTCTATGCCGCAAGTCAAGTGGAAGACTGCGAGCTGGCAATGTGTTTTCTGAATAATGGCTTGCTACTGAAATTGTGTGTTCATATTCGACTATCAGTTCTTACCAGATGAATGTTCTAATTTTTTCGTAAGTATGCGACGTGTTGCTAACTGAAACCGAACAAATACTAGATGTGTTGCAGGTTCAGAAAAGATTAAAATTAAATATTGTAATGTCTAGCTAAACTGAGAGGAGCCTTTGACTATGTTTAAGTTTGTCCAAGTTTGTACCTATTCTCACTTGACATGTTAAATTCAGACTTTGCCGAATTTTTGGGTTAGGTGTGAAGAACCAGTGGATGTAATTGCTTTACTTTCTTTGATAGAATCTACAATTGGTTTAGCTACTGCATATCATCCTAGTGAGAACCATTTATGGCTATGTTCCTTGATCTTGACGTGTTATTTATCAATGATATCTTGCAGGAAGAACCCAAGTTCAAGCAGGCTTGCAAGAGCAAAAAGACTTGCGCTGGGGGTGATGAGCTTGATGTCCAGGAGCAGGACATTGATGAGCCAGTAAACAAAAGAGGTGGTTGTGGTGCTCAGCAGCCATACAGTTGATGGTACAAAGATGGTTGCAGAAATTCTTATGCAGAAACTGCACCGGCAAACTGCACCTTCTTCTTGAAAGCGTACTTGCACATATTAGCATTTTGTTTTCTTAGCAGTGTTTATAAACTGAAAATCGCATCGCCATTGTTATGTAGCTTCCAATGACAAGAGCATCAGCCAGAAACTTAGAGCTACTTCTCTTTCATCTATCCATGTAGATGTTGTTCTTCACTCTGCCTAAAATTTTCACAAAGGGCGCGGCGTGACGCCGCGCTGAAATTCAACTAGTATTCTACCGAGAGGGCTCGGGATTTACGGTTACCCCGTCACCGGTAAATACCGACCAAAATTTTGAAGCAAAATATGAATTCAAAATTACTTTTAAACAGTTAATTAGGTTGAAAACTATTATCGAACACAATAGTGCAGGCAACGTAGTGGCAAAGCCTGTCTGCGTTCATCAATGCTATTACCAGGCCCAGCCATGAGTTCCTCCTTGGAGCTTCGCCGATCTGGTCTGCACAAAGGTTTGACACAGTGACGGCCGGTGTCATTGCTGAAAAGTGCGTGTTTAAGTTGCTCCATGTTCTGCTCCATCAGGAATAACTTAGCTTCGCCGATCTGCTATGCACAAAGGTTGCGAGGACGATCCATGCTCGAGCCCACGCCAAACAATAACATAACCAGTGAAGGCAGCTAAGAGATGAACAAGAAAAAACAAATCAGATACTAAACCGGATCACTGTTCTTCAGCAGACTAATACATGACAATCACATCACCGTGTTACCAAATCAGTACTGTGATTCAGAGGAAACCGACCAGCTGAGGAAGGATAGAGCCCAATGAATTAACCAATCAAACCGTCGCTCAAGACACCAAATAAGAAAAAATCTGCTCCCCAAACTCCGTTCGATCCTTAATTACATCGTTTTGTAGTACATCATAAACTTTTACTAGTTCTTCAGTGGTGAGACGAGATGAACATTCAACAAGAGTTCAGGTGTACATAGATGTCAGGAGTACAGAACTCATCATTACTGAAGCATGATATCCATACTCAATCATAGCATTCAACGCACTCGAATTAGTACTCATAGATGTAAACTGCCCAGCAGTCTGGCTCAAGATTTTTTTAACAGAAAATAGTTACAATGACTTCAGTAATCCTAAACATCGTCTAGAGATCGATCGGCCACCGTATATTCAGCCAAAAGACATGAGCGATACGTTCTACCGAGGACAGATGGATCAACCAGCCAAAGTTCCATTTCTGCTTTTGAGGATATATAGATTAAGAGACTAACAATAAGCATGATATCCATTCTTGATATGGTCATAAGTTTCACGTGTTGTGTGTTGTTTATCGAGAAGACAATTGCTTCACCAAAAACTAGTTTCAAGGAGGCAATGAACTGACGACAGTAAAATTATAATGACATAGCCACTGAAGACAATTAACTGGTCAACAAGCAAACTTAGGATCTTTGAACATATTAGATGTTAATATAAGCCCAATAACTTTGAGCATCATCCAGATTTTAGAGCCCCACCATATATTCAACCAAGCTCGTGTTTAAAAAATCAATGGAATTCTACCGAGGACAGATGGACAAACCGGCCAACGGCAGATTAAGAAACAATTAGCATGCAAGCAACACATACTATAACAAACTCTACTGACCATTCATCATATGGTCTCATCAAGACTTCAAGCTGCCACTTATCGACAATTGCAGCATCATCTTAGCCACAACATCCACATTCAGAGGTTCAGCAATGGGACAATGCCTCATGCAGCAAAGAGTCAGCTAAAGGATGAACAATCAAGCCCAAGTCACATACCTCCTGATTAATCACATCAGTGTTCTTTAGCACTAGTGTACTGCAGAGTCTGCAGTAATACCAAGCACATCACTGCCAAGATCACATCAGTGTGATTCAGAGGAAACCAAGTTTGAAGTCAACCAAGGAAGGATAGAATCAGGGCCGGTCCATAGGGCAGGCAAACAGGGCGACCCCCCGGCCCCGAGAGGACAAGCGTCTCGCATATTAAATTATTATTTTTAAATATTATATCATTATTAGTCACATATAAGATACTAGTGAAAATTTATACCAATAGAAAGTCGACCTCTGTCTACATGAACAATTGCACACAACAGAACAATACAATATACCATGTATGAACAAATCAATTAGACCGGAGGTGGACAGTATAAGTTGAAACTGAGACTCTATTATAAATTACTTTATAATGTTGTATTTTTTCGTACAATTATGTTAATTTCATTTATAACTTTATTTGAAAACTAACATGAGCAACTATGTACCATGTGATACGAAGGCTCATCGTCGTGAGTATATGAAATATATAATTTTGTTTGCAAAAGTAATATAACCCATACAAAATTTATGTTCGACGTTGATAACTATAAGTGGTTCTATTTATATAAAAACTATACATCATTAACATATTGTCAACTTATTACTGAACCCACATTTACGACACATTTGGCTATAGAAAAAATAATCACGCCAACCGTGAAATGTATACTCCAGAAGTTTCTATATTGCTGGCAACAAAAACTACACACATCTATTAGATATTTATTAGGCTCTAAGGTTATAATCTTGTTCTTTATATTAATATTAGAAATTGATAAGAAACATTAACACAATAGTATACATAATATACAAAAGAAAATTCATTGTAGTAAGAAAAATATTCAAGGATGTGTGCATTTTTGTTTTTGTTTTCACATTTAAGGTGGTTATGTATCTTGCTAAGGAAATACTTGGAATGAAAAGAACTGTCTTGTGCAACTTACATATATATCTTCATGATATAACTTGCAACCGTATAACATAAAACTCATACTTTTACATTGAGTATTCTTACTGTATGGCTAACAATGCTATCTAATTTGAATTCGTACTTTTACAATAACAATATGATAAAAATATGAATAAGTATAAATTTTGGTATAATTACATTCAATTTAATTTGGCCCAGTTTCAAAATCTTGTTGGAACGGCCTTCGATAGAATAGAATCCAATCAATCAAACATTTGCTCTGGCGGGAGCTCAAATCAGGACAAATCCGTGTTGGGTACTTAGGTTTCTCTGGTACTAATGTTTCCGAGGCCGAAGGCATGGTTTCGGAGGTTCTGGTTGATGCTCATGAGTGTGAACTGCCGCATCGAGGCGTGCTCCTCCGCGGTGGCGTTCCCGATCCCGGCTTTTGAGTCGGTAGCACGAGCGTTGACAACTCCTGGGTCCTGTCCATGAAAAAACGTCTGCCTACCAAGCGCGCGGCAGCATGTGCTCCTCATTTCGTTTAGTACTGAGATATGTTACTATGCATATCATTTTGATCTTGATATTTTGGCTCATAAAAACCAGATTGTTATTCTGAGAAGAGGTGTACTCGACTGAAGCTTGTACAAGTCTTGTGAAATACCGTTTAGGACTGATTGATTGGGCTCTATCCTTCCTCAGTTTCTTCGCAATCACGCTGTTATGATTTAGGAATGAAGTGATGTTCTTGCGAAAAAGGCTATTGTAGCCCGGGCTACATGTAGGCCTGTATTTTGAATTTTCGAGAACATTATTTTGAAGTTTCCAAAAATTCTCAGAATAAATCTTGAAGGAGTCAATACTATATCCTATACTTCTGTAAAGTTTCATTCCGAAATTCGTTTTATTAAAGAAAAAATCTGACAAGATTTGGTGGGCACTATTCACACACCCAGATTTTTAGTTTTTTCTTTTTTGTATAGCGTATAATACATGGTATTTAGGATTGGGATTTTACACAGTTGTAGGATATATTCGTGGCTACATCTACATATTTGTTTTCAGATTTTTCCAAAACTTCAAAATTTGTTTTTTAAATAGCCAAAATAAAGGGCTACAAGTAGCCCGATCTACGAAACATCACTCTCGTGTGCATAATGTAGAACTAAAGAACGGTGATATGGTTAATCATGACTGATCTTATAGTTTGCCTTCACTGGTAGATCTCTTCGATGCATCTTTAAAACTTGCTGAGCTAGCTATTTCTTCTCTAGTTCGTGTGTCATAGTTTGAATTGCTTGTGCACCCTGCCTTGTTCTTCCATGGGCCATAAAGCGAGAGAGACACAATAGGCCGAGTTAGCAATTTGCATGACTACAGCCTACTAGCAAGCTTGAAAATCAAACATATATATAAGAAATAATATAGAAAATGAGGGAATTTGTTCTCCAATCCCCAGTCTCACTTCATGACATTTTTAATCACTTGGAAGGAAGAAAGAAATAAACCCTAAACTTGTGTTTTATCTCAACTAACACAACCACTTGGTCCACCATAGTAAAACATGTAGCCTCCCCTATCTCTAAAAAACACATCGCTTTCGTTGTAACATTGTGGCCTGTCAACTAAAGGGACCCACCGAAATACTGGCTCAACAACATGACCATCAAAGTCGTACAGCTTAATATTCATGAAATATGCTGATCTCTTGTCGTCGTTCTCAGGAAAGTGACCGCTTCCCATTGGAGGACCTTGTGTATTCGCTGGATAATTCACGAATCCAAGCCATGCTACTGTCCGTGGGGTACTAGAGCAAAGGTCACCTGAAAAATGCCCCAAGAATGACGGGGTATGCAATTTCCGATGTCTGTACAATAACCAGTCTCCAGAGTTCGGATCCTGTAATTGACGAGGAATGGGTTTTATATTAGTAGCTTCCATGTTCTCATAATAAAATGAGGCAGTGAATCCATCTAAGCTAAGTGAATCTTATATATTTAAGAAGAATCCATATACAATACACTAGAAAAATCAAACGAACTCTTGTAGTATATATGTGCAATTGATCCGAGTAATTTGATGAGGTAATGCATGGTTAATCAAGGCTAGCATTTACTTCTGCAGCAATGGTTTTAAATCTGGCAAAGAAGCTGCTATATTATAATAAGATATAATATAATCAATGTTCAGCAGCCTTTTTCATGGCCATGTGTACATAAGTTAAATTTAAAACATAAGCTTATCAATATAACAATTTCAAGTGCAATGTGTTGTGTGGCACCTTGTTTAGACTAAGAGTGACGTGGCGATCTTCTTCACCATACTTTGATGGAGGAGCAACAGCCTGCCCCGGCGAAAGCGAAGCTCCACTGGCTGGTACGTATCCTGCGCAATCCAAGTCATAGCAGCCCGTTGATTCGGCACCATCGGTCTGGTTTTTGTAATATGATGGTAAACATTAATACTTTTGGGCATGGATGGAGAAACCAACACACATACTTTCTCTGCTCATGGACTAAAATAGTATGGTTTATTACACTTACCGTTATCCAGTATGTAAAGAAACGAACGTCGTTGTTATGGTACAAATTTGGGGCCACCTGTTATAGACAAAACCACTGTTGTAGAAGATAATATCTTCAAAACATATGAGTTTACGAAAATATTTGAAGAATATTGTATGCTTTCATACCTGAAATCCAGCTACAATTGTTTTGTAGCGTCCTCCTTCTATACAGTTGATCTGTAAAGCTGCTCCAGACTGCTGAGAGGGTCCTATATTTGGCGAGCCCCAAATGCTTATATCAGCTTGAAGGCCATAAAATTCTCCAGGGTCTGTGTACCACATAGCATACTAGGGAAGAAGAAAAAGTTTAGCTC
Source organism: Poa pratensis (assembly GCA_947311845.1). Taxonomy (NCBI): domain Eukaryota; kingdom Viridiplantae; phylum Streptophyta; class Magnoliopsida; order Poales; family Poaceae; genus Poa; species Poa pratensis. The sequence continues at coordinate 9,962,011 of CAMZMU010000041.1, forward strand.
AAGCCAACGGAAACAGCCATTACTCTTCTAGTTATAGAACACTAGCATAGCGAACCTAGCTACCAAGCATTTTTCATACTCTCCCCTTTCCACATTAGAAGGGATTGTGGGTTTGTCCTAAGTCAAACTAGTACAGCTTTGACCAAATGTTCAGATAAAAGTGTTAATATTTAGAACAACAAACTAACATATATATTAATATTTTTCTATAAATTTAGTCAAACAGACACTAGTTAAACTAAGGACAAACTTAAAATCCCTCTATTGTAAAAAGGAGGAAGCAGTTCATCAACAGTTGAAAGAATTTTTCCTTGCAAACAGAAAAATACAGAGAGAAATTGTCACAACTAAAAGTACATACATGAGGAACCTGGTTGCCGTTTCCACTTTGAGTTTGGGCTCGCCCAGCAAATAGAAGAGTATTTGGTTTCCACAAAGAAGTGTGCTACAAAACAAATTTCGTTAGATATTTCATTTTGGGCCAATAATTGTTGTAGCCAGTGCTCAAAAGAGATATCCTTATCTTGATTCAATGGTAAAGCAAATACTAAATGCCATGAGCAAAAAAATAAATAAAGGAAGCAGCGAAGATAAATCTGTTACCTTCTCTTCGGTTTTTACATTAGTACCTACACGAATTGATTCCACAGAAGTAAGGCTGTACGACGCGCCTGAAAAATAGAGCAAGATAACTATGACAACATAATCCATGGGTTTCATGGATAATTGTTGTGTTAGAATGAGAACTACAATATGTTTCGGTCTCTCAGGTATGAACCGTAGTAGGACAATTTAGGTTATGGAAAACTTTGAGTATTTAATTTTGCTAGGCATTTAGATCTGAAATGAATGGCCTCCAGATATAGTCCTCTCAAAAGTGCATGCAGTTATAGTCATAAATGCATGCAAGAAAGATTACGATATCTATATTTAATTGAATGAAAATCTGGCCTTGGACGTTAGCCATAATGGGACAAATATTTAATTCACACTCATATAGTGAATGGGATCCAGGTATTTTCATTTAATCTTGGATTCATTTTACTCTCCCCGTCTTAAAATACAAAAATCCACATCATATTTTTAGGAAAAACTTTACTCATTAATTTTTCCAACAAAATCTAAGTTAAATACGACAAAAAGTATACCGCTGGATGCACATTTCAAAGACTTTCGAGTGATATATTATTTATGAAATATAACTCACATTTTGTTGGCTAGAATTAAAAGTCAAGTTTAGCACGAAAAATAAAGTTGCATTATATATAAAAATGCGAGGAGTAATATTTTCTCATTTCTTATTGCGAGCAAACCAAAAAGGTCATTTTAATGAGACTAGTATATCTTTCTTTGTCTGTTGACAAATACCTTCGCGTGTTTAATTTTCCGGTATATTTGGACCAGAAGTACAGTTGGACTGTTTTTAGCAACGCGTGAGGAAGCACATTTTTTTATTAAGATATAAATCCACCAGAAAACATTACAAACACAAATAATAAAAGTCAATACTTTTTTACACCTAGATGCACCAAAAATACCAGAACAAGTGCACACCACATATGGCTGGATTAAATTTCAGAACTCGCGAGTTAAACGAGTAGCTCGCAATTCGACTCGACTTGGATCAAACTCGTTGCTAAATTAGCCAAGCCAAGTTCTCATTTTAGACGGTAAACATGTTCGAGTTAAGCGAGCCGAGTTTCGAGCTACTCGGTTAACAATGTAAAAAATTGGTTGCATCTATTCTTGTCTTTGTGAACCATTTTTTTTGATTATTATAGTTTACCAACTAATTATTACTTGATAGTGTCATATTTTTATTGTTTGTTTGATAATTGCATCATACATGGATAAATAATTAGAAACAAATGTTAGCAGTTTTATTGAGCTAAACGAGTTAAACGAGCAAACTAGTGAGTTTTGCAACCCGAAATGTGTCAAGTCGAGCTGAGATGTCTCCTTAGTTGACCGAGCAGCCAGCTCGGCTCGAACTCTAACACACCGTGGCAGCCACCAAGCCGAAGAGAGAGGGGTTAAATCCTACTAAAGGGTGGATCCGTCCTCTTTGGCCCGAGGGTAACTAGAAGGAATCCAGTCTGAAGTCACATGCATGCTATATTCGCACGCATACTCCACAACTACCACTCAAGTCTTGGTTTGACGAACAGGGTGGGTTGTATGTATTCTGATTTTAGGTTGCTTCATCTCTTAGAATACATTTTTGGAAGATTCATCACATAATTCACCAGAAAAATAACAGGTTAAAATGGACCTAAAAAACGTCTCTCCCCTCTGTTTTGGCTCAACGCGCCGCTCTCTCTGCAACGCAACTAGCAGTCAGTTTGAGCTAGCCACTTACCGTCGATGCCACTTCGATCGGTTGGGCGCGTATAGTGTTATTGACTCCGGTATAGTAACAATAGAAATCATTTCCATGAACCTTACATATTCATGTCTGCCAAAAGCCACCGAGAAGGTTTCCCCTTTATGGAGATCTATCGGAGGGTTTCCACCTACACTTTCATTAGTTCTCCACCCTATTCTACCATATTGCCTTGTATTACGCTCGTTACATGACTTGCGAGTAAGGCTAGCCACCCAAGTCTTCCTTACATCCAAATGCCTTCGACGCTACTTTGTCCCACAATGGTTGGCATGTGTGGTATGTTGTTGCCTCTGCTACATTCACAATACACATCAATTCCGAGAAGATTACATATCCATGGCTGCCGAGACGGTTCCTCTTTCTGGAGATTTATCGGAGGGTTTCCACCACCACTTTCAGTAGATTTCCACCTTATTACCTTGTTTTTTTCTTGGTACATGAGATGTGAGTAGTCCATATGCAAGGCTACCGGCTACGGGGTTTGTATGAGTAGCTATGTAGCATGTCTTTCTGTTTAGATTGCATGAACATGATTGGAATCACTTTTATGTAATGCTTATCATATGAGATCGATAGATTTGTGTATTATGATATCACTCTTGTATCAGATATAGGAGTAGTATTTATCTTGTTCTTCATATTACTCTCTTTTATGGATCCTTGCCTTTTTAAATCTAACCCTGGTTTATGATGTGCTACATGCATAACGATGTAAATAAGGATCAGGCGGAGGTTGCGGGAGCAGATAATTCTGATTCGATATCTGAAGAGAAGGCAACTTGAACACGTAGTCACATACTATCCGGATCGCCTCTCGAGTACCCAACCATGGCACCGTCGTCACCGTTGTCGAAGTTTGCATACTGCTTTTCTCAGAGCCAAGCAAGCATCGTTCCAAATTGGTGCAAGTGTAAACCGACTTTATCAATGGGCGCTCGGCTAGGAGCTTGATGGAGCAAGCGCTAGGAGTTACCATTCAGAAGCTCGCCACCTTTGTAGCTAGCCTAGCTAGCACCACCTTTACCATTTCATCTGAGGCAAGAACAAGTGGGAGATGTCACAGCGGCAAAGACTACACACAGCTCTCACCTCTCTACTATAGGGAGGTTGTCTTCTTTCTTTGCATGCCCATACCATAGCGACATCGATCGTTCACAAGTTTGCTTGCTTCACGAGTTTGGAAAAAGCTCATCGCAAGACTGCAGCGCCCTTATTTCGTGCAAGAATTCACCTTGACTAGTCCTCGAGCTCGATCTCGAGAACTTATCCTCTTCCAAGTTCGACAGCAATGGCGTTGCCGGCGATTCATCCAAGGCTCCTCCTCCTCTCCCTTCTCGTCGCCGTGAGGCCGGTCCCATGCACCTGCGAGGAGGAGCCCGCGCGCATGGCGAGCAGCTTGCTGATCCAGTGCAACAACGACTTTGCCCTCACCAACGCCACCAACGCCACGGAGTTTCGGGCCACCCTGCTGCCGCTCCTCGACGCGCTCCCCTACGCCGCCGCGCCCGCGGGCTTCGCCGCCCTGGGTTCCAACCGAAGCGCGTTTGTCCGGGGCCTCTGCTTCGGCGACGCCACGTTGCCATCCGAGTGCCTCGGCTGCCTCTCCGCCGCGGCCAGGAACCTCACCTCCGGCTGCGGCACCTCCACCCGCACTACACAAATATGCTCACTAGTGACTCACCATATTGGTCACTGAATGGTCACGTAGTATCATTTGTGACCTTTTTATGACCAAAAACATTTGGTCGAAAGCTGGCGGTCACAAACGAACGTACGTGACCATTTGGGTGCAATGGTCATAAACGTTCATGACTAAAATAAAGGGTCATAAGTGTTATGACCAATTGTTTTGGTCACCTGCTATCTGGCATGTCCACGTCAGATCCGACGTGGCGTGGCTGACGTGGCAAAAATGGTGACCAATTTAAATGGTCATACAGCAGAATCAGCCAAGCCCAATTCTGATGACTACATGGGCCAAGCCTAATACTTAGCGTTTTGTTTTGGGCCGTAGTTTTTTTTTTCTTTTTTGCAGGTGGGTCCCAATTGTCAGTTCTATCATGTGGGTCCTAATTGGCAGGTACTGATTACTTGGTCCCACTAGCATGGGTCCCAATGGTCAGGTTCTGGGCAGTGGGTCCCAACGGTCAAGGGACAGGGACCCAATGGTCAGGTTCTGTTGAGCGGACCTAATTGTTCAGGCAAAGTTTCCATATTTCAATTTGACAGTATACAAATGTTATTCATCAAATAACACTAAATTAGTCTACTACAATTGTTACAATATTACAATCTCCACAGTCTATTACAGTCAAACAGACAACTCTTCACTCAGTATAGTAAGTCTTCAGGGCTTCACACTTCCAACTTTCTTAGGCCTGAAGCTCCTGTAAACCTGCACATTCATTCAAAGAGGAAAAACAATACGTCAAAGAGTCACTTATATAAGTAGACCTGATGTACATATAGTAATTCAAGCTAGCATCTATACACTGCATATGTAGGCTTCACTGAAAGAAATCATAAGATAGAGCTGGAGTGCCCACCTGAACTGCAGCTCGGCGGTAACCATATATGTAGGCGAGCATCACCACATACTTGGGCACGCCAAAAAGGAGACCATGTCCTCAACAACAATCATGTGTACCTGCATCAGCCAGAGGCACCAAAACTGAGAACTGATAGCAAAATTTACATCAAACAGAAGTTTAAAATAGAAGTATGCGATATGTGGAGCAAATATTATTCGTTATGATTGGGTTCAGAAGGGCCATGCAGACAAGGTTGAGATATTAAGACAACATTACAACTTTAGTTAAGACAGAACAAAATTAAACATTCAAACTGTGAAGATTTAAACACTAACCTCACTGTCTAAGGAATGCAACTAGAAAAACAATATTGACAACACTACACTGTTCAGATGAAGCACTCTAAATCAGGGTATGTAAATGGTTCAGCATCAGCTAGAAACAAGTAGATGCGACTATTTGAGTTTGTAGCCATACCGACATGGTTAGTCGCAAACTGCATCTCGATGTCATCCTTTGAGAGGGAGAAAAGTGTTGCCATCACCCATGACTAATGCAAACAGCCTAAATATCTAAAAGGAGCAAACAACATGTCAAAGAGAGGCAAGTAGGAAAATAGACACTAAAATATGAGAATAAACTTAATCCATTACAAAGTATCACTGGAAGAATGCATCAATAGGATATCAAAAGAAGAACAATTGCTCTGCTTTTGTTGAATCTAGTATTGCTACAAGCAATGCTACATGAAAACATGCAATAAATAGATTTATAGAAGTAACAGGTATATCTCAATTAAATATGCATGGCACAAGTGCAGGTATATCTCCAAAGACGGATGAGAAATCTAATCCTAAAATAACAATGCTATGTGCAGACTTGGAGAATGACATGACAGATACTGTGGTTGATAGGGTCAACAATGATCTGGATTGAAAACCTGTTGATGAACACAAAGGTCGTGAAGCTAGAGGATCATATAGTACCAGTGTTCAAATTATGTTTCTTGCAAATACTATGAATGAATCAGCATGCTACGTGTCCTCAAATTGATGCCTAACAAGGCTTCTCCCTAATGATGCTGCTTGGGCGGTTCTAACAATCTCACAAGCTTGCTCTAGTTTTGGATATAGCAGAAGCCTCAACACTTAGCGCTGTTTCGATTGTGCAGCAAAATAAATGTCTTGAAATAAACCAGGAGGGCATGGTTTTATCTAATGGATCTACTTTGGTGGTTGGTTAAGTAATCTGATCCAAGGGATATGGCTGGCTAGATCCGCGCTTGCAGCAAAATAAATGGCAAAAGGAAATCACGCGGAAAAAAAGAGGTCAATTGCTACCTCCTCGGCACTGTACATGCGCCTTGGCACGAGACGGCGTCGCTCCTCCGCAACCGCCGGTGATGGGGTCCGCTGAAGCACGGATCCACCTATCCTCCTGGCCCCCTGTCGAAGAAGCGCCGCCATCGTCGCCGGCCTGCAAAAAGGTAGGGATTAGGGCAAGTCCGTCACGTATGCCACAGGGTTGCGGGCAGTGGACAAAAACAAGGGGAAAATCGGTGGACATTGGCGACCATACCTTGCGGATCTGGAAGTTCTTGCTCCTCCGGGTTAGGGTCCCTCGTTCCCCTTCCGCCTCCGCTGGCCGACTCGCGAAGAAGAGAGGGATTAGGGGAAGTCAGCGACGGGGTGGACGACGTGACGGTGAGCCTGGTGAGGAGCTCCCAAACGGTGGCGAGGAAGGGCTCGTGCAAGAACATGCCGGCGTTGAAGTAGATCGACGGAGGCGGGCGTAGTTCCTTCTCCGCGCGTCGTCACCTCGCAGAGGGCGCCGCCCAGAGCCAATCGAAGGAGCTGCGCGCCAGCAAACGCCGCACGCAGCGCCGGCGATGGGCCTGGAGGACGCCGATGCCTCAGTCGGTCGATCTCGGGCGCCGTCGCTTGAGAGAAAGGGAAAGTGATAGAACGAGCTAGGGTTTCGCGAGGCTGGCGGCGACGTATGGATATATACCAGACACGCACGATACTGACCGTCCGATCGCATCCGACGGCGCACGGTGCTACAGCAGTTATCCAACGGGCCTAATTAAGCTGGGCTGGGCCAAATTCGGCCCAGTTTGGCCGAAAATTTATGACAGCAAAAAACTTTGAACCCCTCTATTCATGTGAAAAACGTTCCAGGGTTTGCTTAAATATGCCCATGTTGGGCACATAGGTGCATCTTGGAACCGTGAACAATATTGCGAAGAAACTTTTCATTTTTCTTTCACGAAAAAATCATTTTTCAATTTCCGAGTGCGAAAAATGTGTTGTTTTGTGAAGCACCTACCAAAAATATGTTCCAAAATTGGAGAAATCCTAATTCTAAAAAACATATACCACATATAATGTACAAAAACCAAATGGTTGGGTGTCAAAAGGTTTCCAACCACCTCTGGTAAAAAAGACAAATTTGCGTCGATTCAGCAGGAATCGGGTCAAATTTGTACTACATTATATGTTTTGAAAATAAAAAAGATGTAAATCCTTTGCAAAGTGTCATTATATGTGACCTAGTTTTAAGGAAAAATAACAAACTTGGAAAATGTAAGATATTTTAAAGAAGTGTTCACACAAATGACCTCTCATGTATGAAGATTCGTGGCTTTCAGCCTAATTGACCAATGTTTATGCGGTAACCATGACATAGTTTGTTCAAATATGCCGATATTGCACACAAGAGTATATCTTGGAATGGTGAACAATGTTGCCAAACAAAATTTTCAACTTTATAACACAAAAAATTCATTTTTCATTTTCCGAGTGCGAAAAATGGGTGTTTTTGTGAAGCACATACCAAAAATATGTTGGAAATTGGGATCACACCATTTTTGTAAAATATTAGACCACATTTTACGTACAAATAACTAAATGGTTGTGTGTGAAATGGTTTCCATCCACCCCTTGTCAAAAAGACAAATTTCCGTCAATTCAGGTGAAACCGGGTCAAATTTGAACTACGAGTGCATCGTAGTTTGCTCAAGATTTTTTGTAAAAATCATTTCTAGGTACAAAAGTATCTATTTCATCATAGATACACAAAGAGTTCCAGAAGATTCAACCTCTAGATATGATCGGTCATGTCCGTCGTTTTGATCGTATTTTGAAATCGGCGTAGATAATTCAAAAAATTCAAAAAGATGTAAATCCTTTGCAAAGTGTCATTATATGTGACCTAGTTTTAAGGAAAAATAACAAACTTGGAAAATGTAAGATATCTTAAAGAAGTGTTCACACAAATGACCTCTCATGTATGAAGATTCGTGGCTTTCAGCCCAATTGACCAATGTTTGTGCGGTAACCATGACATAGTTTGTTCAAATATGCCGATATTGCGCACAAGAGTGTATCTTGGAATGGTGAACAATGTTTCCAAACAAAATTTCAACTTTATTACACAAAAAATTCATTTTTCATTTTCGAGTGCGAAAAATGGGTGTTTTTGTGAAGCACATACCAAAAATATGTTGCAAATTGGGATCACACCATTTTTGTAAAATATTAGACCATATTTTATGTACAAATAACTAAATGGTTGTGTGTGAAATGGTTTCCATCCACCCCTTGTCAAAAAGACAAATTTCCGTCAATTCAGGTGAAACCGGGTCAAATTTGAACTACGGGTGCCTCGTAGTTTGCTCAAGATTTTGTAAAAATCATTTCTAGGTATAAAAGTATCTATTTCATCATAGATATACAAAGAGTTCCACAAGATTCAACCTCTAGATATGATCGGTCATGTCCGTCGTTTTGATCATATTTTGAAATCGGCGTAGATAATTCAAAAAAAATCAAAAAGATGTAAATCCTTTGCAAAGTGTCATTATATGTGACCTAGTTTTAAGGAAAAATAACAAACTTGGAAAATGTAAGATATCTTAAAGAAGTGTTCACACAAATGACTTCTCATGTATGAAGATTCGTGGCTTTCAGCCCAATTGACCAATGTTTATGCGGTAACCATGACATAATTTGTTCAAATATGCCGATATTGCGCACAAGAGTGTATCTTGGAATGGTGAACAATGTTGCCAAACAAAATTTTCAACTTTATTACACAAAAAATTCATTTTTCATTTTCCGAGTGCGAAAAATGGGTGTTTTTGTGAAGCACATACCAAAAATATGTTGCAAATTGGCATCACACCATTTTTGTAAAATATTAGACCACATTTTATGTACAAATAACTAAATGGTTGTGTGTGAAATGGTTTCCATCCACCCCTTGTCAAAAAGACAAATTTCCGTCAATTCAGCTGAAACCAGGTCAAATTTGAACTACGGGTGCCTCGTAGTTTGCTCAAGATTTTTGTAAAAATCATTTCTAGGTACAAAAGTATCTATTTCATCATATATACACAAAGAGTTCCACAAGATTCAACCTCTAGATATGATCGGTCATGTCCGTCGTTTTGATCGTATTTTGAAATCGGCGTAAATAATTCAAAAAATCAAAAGATGTAAATCCTTTGCAAAGTGTCATTATATGTGTACTAGTGTCCATAAAAAATAATAAACTTGGAATACGGCAGTCATAGTGGAAAAGTGTTATCAGAAATGAGCTATCATCTATGAAGATTCATGGCTTTGAGGTCAAATGACGAGTGTTATGGCAACATTCATGGCATAGTTTGTTCAAATTTTCCCATATTTGGCACAAACGTGCCTTTTGGAACCGTGAACAATGTTGCCGAAGAAAATTTTCTTTTTACTTGCACAAAAAAATCATTTTTCAATTTCCGAATGCAAAAAATAGGTTTTTTTTGTAAAGCACCTCCCAAAACTATGTTGCAAAATTGGAGCACTACATTTATTAAAATTACTAGACCACATCTTATGTACGAATAACCAAATGTTTGTGTCTCAAAGGGTTTCTATGCACCTCTCGTAAAAAAGACAAAATTACGCGATTCAGGAGGAACCGGGTCAAATTTGAACTGCAAGGGCCTCATAGTTTGCTCATGATTTTTTGCAAAAATCATTTTTGGGTACAAAAGTACCTATTTAATCAGAGATGAAACAATAGTTTCACCAGATTCAACTACTAGCTACGAACGGTCATGTCCGCCGTTTTGACCCTATTTTGAAATCGGCATATGAAATTCAAAAAAAAATCAAAGAAATAGAAAACCTTCGCGTTGTGTCATTATATTTGTACTAGTGTCCATAAAAAATAATAGTCTTTCTTTGACATAAAAGAATAATAGTCTTTCTTTGACATAAAAGAATAATAGTCATTTATGCATTTTATGAAAAGAATAATATTCTTTCTTTGACATAAAAGAATAATAGTCTTTTTTTTCCTCTTTTAGATGGGCTGAAATGAGAGCCTTGGACTATTTTTCTCTAGGGTAAATGTGGCCCAACTCAAGCATTAGGTCTAGCTTACACATTTCTTGGAAATGGGCTTTGGCCAACCCGAACAACGAGACTACAAATAGATTTCCTCTTATAACATATGCAACGTAAGGTTGCTTGGTGTGGTGGTTAAGGCCGTGCAAACCCCTCGTAGAGGGTGTGAGTTCGATCCCCCAGCCACGCATATTTATTTTCTCGTTCGCTAGTTCTGTTGCAGCGGTCCTTGCATGTGGGTCCCGCTCGTCAGGGTCGGTGGTGGGTCCCGTACGTAATTATAGTGGGCCCGCGTGTCAGGTTGGTGGTAGGTCCGGCATGTCAGTTTGGTGGGGCTCACGTGTCAGGTAAGTGGTGGGTTGGTGGTAGGTCCCACATGTCAGTTTGGTGGGGCCCACGTGTCAGGTAAGTGGTGGGTCCCGCATATCAGTTTGGTGGGGCCGACGTGTCTGTAGTGGTGTGTAGGACCCGCATGTCATTGGAGGAGTAGTCCGTAGTGGGACCCGCATGTTAGGAGCTGGGACGGGACCCCTATGTCAGTGGGTGGGGTGCGGGGTCACTATAGAAAAGTCACTAATTGAAACCATTTGGTCACTATAGTGCGGGGTCACTATAGAAAAGTCACTAGTTGACACATTTCTTGTAGTGCCGGCGCGCCGGCGTCTGGACGGAACAATGCTTCCTGGCCTACGCCGACACCGACGCCTCCTCGCCCGCCGAGGACGCCTTCCGCTCCCGTGTCCTCCTCAGGTTCCAGGGCGACGCCGCAGCCGTAGCTGTCCCTGCCCCCGACGCCAACGCCTCACACGACTCCAACGACCTGCACGCTTGTGTCGTCGGTCTGGCGCAGGGCGTGGCGGGGAGCGCGTCCGCCAACATCTCGGGCTTGCGGATGCTGGCCACCGCGGAATACGCGGGCACCCCCGCCGGCTGCGGCGCCGTGAGGAGCACAGTGCACGTGCTGGCGCAGTGCGCCAGGGATCGTACGGCGGCGCAATGCGTCAGGTGCCTGCAGGAATCCGCACGGGTGGTGGACTGGGACCGACCTCGACGCCGACCGCCGTGACGGTGGCATGGAAGCTGCGGTGCTGGGCTTCAACTGCTACCTGCGCTTCAATGTCTCCACTGCACTGGTGCCTAAAGAAACTAGCTGTGAGTGCTGTGAGCTTTCTCTGTCATTGCAAGAAAATTACTACCTTCATTACATAATGTAACCCCTTTTAGCGAGCTAGTTTAACTTGTTAACAAACGATTACATTTAGAACAGAGGTAGTATATTTCTAGCTAGCTAATTTTAAAAAACATTTTACATTTTTAGCTAGCTAATTTTAAAAACGATTACCATCTGACCTCTCATCCATTTCTTTTCAAGTAGTACCGTGAACTAATACAGTATGAGTTTTTGTTTCTTTTTCAGTCATACCACCTATATGAAAGAGGAAGGATTTCACGGCCCCTCCGCGCCCCACGCACTGTAGAATAGCTACAGTGGTTACTATAGGAAATCTACAGTAGCTACAGTGCAGCGGTGGGCCCCGCGCGTCAGCGACACAGCGCGCTCGGCCTTTTTGCAGAGAAGCACGCGATCGCCCGGAAAATCATACGTTCTTCACAGAAAATTCCGCGCGAGGGACCCGTTCGCAAATACGTGAAATTCCGGGATCCTTTTCGTAAAAAGACCACGAGACCCCCACCCCCTCCTCTCCTCTCTCGCGAGCGGCGCCGCACTCGCCGCGCCGCCGACGCGCTCCGTCGCCGCCACACCGCTCCCCGCCCGCATCGGAGCCCACGGGGAGCTCCGACGTCTTCACCTCCACCTCCTCGCCAATTATCGCGCGCCCGGACGACCGGACTCGCCGCAAATCCACCGCGGTTCGCCGCCGCCGTCCTCTGCGAGCGCCGCCGCGAAATCGCCGCCGGCGCCGATTCCGCGACCATATAGCACGAAACGCCGCCCGTGCGACTCGCCTCCCCATCCTCCATCGGATCCGCGCCTCCACGACCCGCGCGCGTCCGCCGTTGCGCCACCGCGAGCTCAGCGCCGTCGCCCGCGTCCGCCGGCGCGTGACGCCAAGGGCTGACGTCACCGTAGCCCGGCTGACGTGTGGGACCCGCCTGCAGGGCATTTCTTAATTGCAGAAAATATGAAAACCATATCTTTCTATATACAGCTCAGAAAAATATAAACAAAATACTTAAATTTGCAGAAAAAATAGATCTTCACAACTAACACATCTCCATGCATGTTTGAACAACTTAAAAAAATAATTACAATAAATGATGTAGCTTTTCATATTACTTACGGAGCTCACAAAAAACATTTAAAATTGCCACCATATCTCCATGCATGATTAAAAAAATATTGCAATCAAAATAATTACAAGAAATAATATAGCTTCTCCAAAACATTAGATGCCTTCCAGACCTACTAATTTTAAAAAATCTAGACGCCTTTTAAACGTTAATTTTTTCAAAGAAGCTTTCCAAAAATATATTTGAACAACCTCTGAAATCCGACCATTTTTAAAGCTCAAATTTTTTATGAATCCCAACAATTTACGAACTTAAAAAATTCCAGATTGCCGCCACTTTCAAATTCGAAATTAAAAACACGAACCACTGCACACACGTCAAAGATAGATGAATATCCAAAAATTCAACAAAATAAACAAACTTACCACACCACCTAATAAATGACCATATTGTATTTACAAACAATATTACACACAGTAAAATCATAAAAAGGAAGAACAAACTAACGCGACAATTTGCAGCCGACCAATATTTAAACGCACCACACAAATTAACGCCAATTTTATCCTTTTCCAAAACATTTTTTAAGCACTTCAGCTCTCTGCCAGGTGCTACCCTTTTACTTCACCAATTTCCAGAAAATGAAAACCATTCGAACTAGCTTTACTTTAAAATTTGAACTTTTCAAAATACAACGGGTGCAGAATGTGATGTATAACAATAACTCCAAATCGATCCGTTAGGGAAAAAACATAAATAAAAATTACAAAAACAAAATTACAACTCTTCGCACCACGGTATATATTTACAAATATACACCGATAAACGATGACTATTCACGGCAAACAACAATCAAAATTGCAACTTTTCAAATTTAATTTGTTACTCCGAAAAATGCAAACACCATATGAAAAAAGAAAAAAAAACATGTTTGCAAACTCTCCACATAAAAAAAGTGGATTTAAAAAAAATACCATACGATAGTATGAAAAATATGAACAACATATCTGGCCGATCAGAAGAAATAAATACTTGCTATTTATACCAAAAAAAAAAACAAATCAGATTACAAAATAGTCAACATTAAAAAAAAGAGATCTAAATGCACTCCCTCCAAATATATGAAGTAAATCTTTCCACAAATGTTAATTCGATGAATAATTACAGATAATACAAATTCATAACCCTGATTACGGATTATATTTAAATTAAATTTCACACATTCTCATATAATTTATTTCCCCTAATTATTGAGCTACATCTAACATTTAACATAAATTCAACAATTTTGCAAAATTCGACACTTTCTAGAAAAAGGACATTTCCAAATTTGAATTTCACCGCACGAGCCACCTACGGGTCGCCCGCGATTTTTTTTTCCTTTGAATAAAGCCAGCTTATTCAGATAATTCAAATAATTCCGAATTTTTTTGTAAACCAACATTCCACAGAAGAAAAAAAATGCCTTCCACATATTAGCCCTTTAGGCCTAAACCCTAAGGCCACTTTTTTTTTTGTTGATTATTCACAATATGCAACTAAATATTCACAATATGTATGTGCGAATAAGATTCAAATTTGAAAATGTAGGCGCTTATATTTTAAATACTACGGAATTAATGAAATGGAAAGTGAGATTATGTCTAAAAGATTGTATAAATTTCGAAATCTGTTCATGCTTTCCCACAATTTCAAAATTAAAACAAATAAATCACAGAATTCAATTTTACGACTTGCAATAACGCAAACCATGTATAAAAAAAACACAAAAAAAAGATTCCCCCCAATAATTCTCCCACTCCAAAATATTTAATTTTGTTCTAAGTTCCAAAATGGATTTCAAAGATTCATAACAGTTAACTTCTTCTACAAAAAAAAAAAACAATTTCTTTCGTAAAAAAAAAGAATTCCCCCAAATAATTCTTCCTCTCGAAACATTTAATTCTATTCCAAAGTTCCAAAATAAAATAACATGATTTAAAAATTCGCAACAATTGAATTTCCCACAGCAAAAAAAAAACTTCATGCAAGTTTGTAAACAAAAATTAACAATTCGCATAATTGCAATCTTCAAATTTTAAAATTTCATCTTCCTTCCAAAATACCACTATTTCCCAAACTATTCGAAATAAAGTAATTCATAGAAATCAAAAAATTATAATTGTATCCCTTTTCCATATTTCGTACATCCCAATTCGAGCACAATTTAGACATGGATATTTCCAATTTAAAATTTTCTGCACCTTTCTTTACATCATAACTGAATATTTGAATACTAAACACAATATAACCAAAGTTCACACCAAAAATGTTACCTAAATAGAAACATGTTCCAACATATCAATTTGGCTAAGATTTTTTGTAAATACAAAATATATATATTGCACACATAATAAAATCACAAAGGGCGTGCCGTGACGGCACGCGAAATATAACTAGTTGCTTTTATGATCGTTGTAATCTTCGTCGCACTAGTTTTCTGCTCCGCGTGCGGCTGATTGCTCCTCCTGAGGTATTTCCCCGCAACCTCATGATTAATTTCAAGTCATACACAAAATCTCGAAAAGGATTACGACCTAGTTTGATATAATGCGTCGGAAAGAATCCAGATGTGTTGTTATAACTTTGTTTGCGTTATCAGTACCAATAATACTACTCCCTCCGTCCAACAATAATTGTCTTAGATTTGTTAAAAAATTGATGTATCTAGACATGAAACATGTATAGATACATCCACTTTTGTGCAAAATTGAGACACTTATTTTAGGACGGAGGGAGTACATATCTCCAGGGGGTAACAAGTAACAACGATGATCAGAGCAACCTGCAACAACTCCCGGAAGAAGAGTACCCGGCCGTGTCGTCTGTGAACGATCAAGACGTCTTTTTTTTTTTTTTTTGCGCTGATCAAGGTGTCTTTCAGTTTGTTTAGTTCTGTGCATGCATGTCGTATGTACGATGTACAGTAGTAAGTACTCAGTTGATTTCAAAACCCTTAAGTAGCTACTGTAGTTGATTAAGTAAGCAGAGACCAGAAATGCATGCATATATGAATGACACTTGCACCCTGATTGAGCTGATGATGGAGGCCGCGCTGGATATGATAGTTGGAAGACCACTAGGGCTTACTTTGGAAGACCACTTCCATCATTCCATGTGTAATGCAGCTGGAGATGATAGTTGCTCAACAGACTATATGTTCAGATATCTCCTTTTGAAAATGGGTCAAATTTAAACTACAAGTGTTTCATAGTTTGCTCATAATTTTTTGTAAAAAACATTTTTAGATACAAAAGTCTCTATTTCATCATAGATCCACCAAGAGTTTTGTAATACTGAACTCCTACCAAACAACGGTCTTACTCGCCATTTTGACCGCATTTTGAGATCGGCCTAAAACAAATAGAAAAAATCAAATAAATGGAAATCCTTCGCATTGCACCATGAAATGTTACCTAGTGTCCAAGTAAAATTAAAAACTTGGAATAATACAATTTTTTTGAAAAGGTGTTCTTATAAATGAGCTATCATGTGTGAAGATTCATGAGTTTCAAGACAAATGACCAATGTTATGGCCAAATTCATGTTATAGTTTGTTCAAATTATCTCATATTGTGCACAAGTGTGTATCATGGAATAAATAACAAGTTTGCCGAAGAGATTTTTCATTTTATTTTCACAAAAGAAAAAGTTTTCATTTTCCGAGTGCCAAAACTAGGGTTTTTTTGTGAAGCAACTAGATAATATTTGTTCGAAAACTTCACCAAAATAATTTTGTAATATCTCACACCACATTTTATGTACAATTAACCAAATGGTTGCGCGTAAAAATCTATAGATACACCTCTTATCAAAAAGACAAATTTGTGACGATCCAGCTGAAACCGGGTCAAATTTAAACTACAAGTGCTTCATAGTTTGTTCAAATTACCTCATATTGTGAACAAAAATGTATCTTGGAATAAAGAACAAGTTTGCCGAAGAGAGTTTTCATTTTATAAAAAAAAGTTTTCATTTTCCGAGTGCCAAAACTATGATTTTTTGTGAAGCAACTAGCAAATATTTGTTAGAAAATTATACCACAACAAATTTGTAAAATATCATACCACATTTGCTGTACAATTAATCAAATGGTTGCTCGTAAAATAAATTTCATCCACCTCTTATCAAAAAGACAAGTCTTTGTCGATCCTGATGGAACCGGGTCAAATTTGAACTACAAGTGCTTCATAGTTTGCTCGTGAACTTTTACAAAAAGCATTTTAAGGTAAAAAAGTAGATATTTTATCATGGATCCACCAAGAGTTGCGTAAGATTCATCCCTTATCAAAGAACGGTCTTCCCCGCCATTTTGATCGCAGTTTGAGAGTCTAAACCGGTCTAGTTTGGAAATCCTTAGAATGCAATAATCATGAAATGCTACTCGTGCGGTCGTGCCACTGAGCCAAGCCATTTGCACGGTGTGTATATGCATCAACTGATCGTCAATTACTGGAGTAGTAATTAGCAAAATAAATGATCGCAAATTACTTTTAGAATTGCGCGAATTTCCAACGTAAGAGTGGTGTGGCCCATCACCACTAACGATTATAAAAAAACAAAGCAGGCCCAAGGCTTACTTCAGTAAAGGAAATAGAGGAAGAAAGGCCCAAACTAGACCACGGTCAAGGCCTCCTCTGTCCAAACAGTTTTCTTCTTCCTGGAGAAACTGAGGACAGAACAACTACTCCAATGGCGCCTCCGACTATTGCAGTACGTCTGCTCGGCTGCTCTCTCATGCCCAGGTTGTGGGAACACTGGTTTAGGGGGCCCGGGGCGGTCGCCCCTCATGCCCCCCCCCCAGGGCCGGCCCTGGTGATGAGGACGGCGAAGGGGTGCCCTGGCGCCGGCGTCGGACATGAGGGCGGGGGCTTCCTGTGTGACGAAGAGCAGCGCGGCGTCGACGAATATGACCCTGGACTTCGAGTGCCGAAGAAGTACGTCTGCCATGGTGTCGTTGAGGCGCCATGGTATACGCCGAGCGTACTCTACGTGGAGCTCGGCATAGACCATGCGCCGTCACACCTTCCGTCAGCGCTGTTCGTGGGACGGCTCGAGGTAACCCCGTATGCCGGGTGTATCCTGTTTGCCGAGCCTTACCTTCGGTATACGGCGTGTGTATGCCGAGCGCCGCGTACCAAATACGCTCGGCATATGAGCTGTTTGCCGAGCGTTTCTCGTTTGCCGAGTGTTTCTCCTTTGCGCTCGGCTTAGGTGTATATATGCCGAGCGTTCCCGCTCGGCATAGCGAAGGCGCTCGGCAAAGTTGCGGTTTCCTGTAGTATACTGCAGCTGGAGATGATAGTTGCTCAACAGACTATATGTTCAGATATCTCCTGCTGAAAATGGGTCTTTTCCTACGGTACTAAACACAAAAATGCCAGTTCAACTTAATGACACATGTATTCTGATCGATGGATCAATAGTAACACGTCGGCATAGCTTCATAACATTTCATCGATCAATCATATTGATGCGAAGGCATAGCCTTGGTTCGGTAGTGCAGAAAAAGTTTCCAAAATATCCAGATTACTACTAGATATGTACAGTAGGTTCAAAATAAAAACAGCATAAAAGGAAGCAGCACACCTGTAAACCGACATCCAGTTCAAGAGACAACATGACCTGCTAAAAGGACTAAAGCAATATTAGTGTCAAAATAACCAAGACTTTTCTTTTACGAGCACAATTTCTCTCATATAGCTCAAAGTTAGTCCTGAAAGTCGAATAAACCTAGAACAAACTGTTGGATGTGTTGGATGATTTCAGGATCATCTAGCTTAAGCTTAGACCACACAATAGGAAGATTAGCAAAATTACCGTGATCTTGAAGTGTTCCCATCATCAGATCTTCCACTAGAGCTTGTGTGGAGCATGTCATGGTCCTTCCCGGTGTTTCAGCACTAGGCTTGATCGGGAAGCCATAGGGAGAGATGAGTGTGTATGAGTGAGAGAGTAAGAAGTCTAGTCCAGCCACCCCTCTCCATAATTTTCTCCCTATTTATATATATGCTGCACACCAGGGGGACCGACACATGTGTGGATGAAAATTGCCCCCGATCAGGGCATGTTTATCTCCTGTTACTGTAGCACCGCCTTACTGTAGCTGTACTGTAGAAGTCGTAATTGTTGACCCCATGTTTGACTTTAGCCTGAGATCACAAATTATCCAACATTCTCCCCCTTGATCGTAAGGCTAAACTTATAAGCCCACTTATCAATGAAATGGCATACGAGATAAAAAGATTACTGCGGTCAGATGTTTAGTACCGCAGAACCCAGTTACTACAATATACCACCTCATATCAAAAAATGGAACTTCTTTAACTTAGGAGCTCCATGAACTTAAACTTTAGTGGAAAGCTTATGAGTTCGTCCCTTTGTCGAAACTTATACAGAGACAATAAATTACAACGGTCAATTAAGTACTGCTGAACTAATTGACTACAGTACATCATTCCATCGAAGAGACAAAACCCTTCTTAGTGTTTGGGGAGATGTGTCGTAATGGTCCCAAGAGTGCAGTTGGTTCTCTTATATACGAATGTACTTGACCTTATGCGCGCGCTTAATGAGAGAACACAAAAATATGTTTTCAGAGTCATAATTAGTCCCTTAATAATAGGCTGCCACATAAACTTAATGCCGGCAACGTTAAAAGGCAAGCCTCTTTAAATATGGTGCTTAGTACTTAACACCTTATGTAATACTTACATACAAGCACCCAAATTTTGCTTTATATGTGTTCAACCCTTATGTCGTAAATCTAATACTTATTTGTTAAACACCAAAACTTAATTCATCAAGGCCATGAACATAATTGACTCTGTATTCAAACTTTCACAATGTCTTAGGTCTGGCAGAACCTCTTTGACATGCTACTCGAATTGACTGCACTCTTACATAATATGTCCCGGATAAATTTCTTAATAAAATTCCTTATTCTTGAATTGATATGGATCAGGGACACAAATCCATATTTAAAACATAGGGATCGAAACATGCCACAATTTAATTTGCATCTTAACGATGCCTTTAAGAATTTGGGTGAAGCCATTCCACAATATGGCTCCCCCTGCAAGAGTGAAACTTTTGTGGATAGAACTTAAAAGATTTTCACTCCTTGCAGAATACCTTAAAAATCCACAACTTGGTGGTCATTATTTTTCTTAAATGTGAGCATGTAATCCCTTAATGTGATATATTATCACACAATTACTTTAGTGCTTGTGCCAACTAGGCAAAGCTTTTCTTAAATATTTTCCGGGAGGTCCAAACCCGAACTTATGTCTGCCAAGATATCCCGGACACAAGATCTTTAGGGCACATAATAACTTAAGCATTAGTGACAACGTAAGGAAAAACTTATTGCCCTTGAGGGAGTAAACATAAACTTTAGGGTGAACTTAATACTCCCTTTAATGGACCCATCTTAGTGAATTTAGCTACATAAGAACATCACTAAGACGAACTTATCAACCCCGAGAGAAAACCTCGGGCTTTATTCAATATCCCTATTGCTCATAATTAACATAAGATTGATCCATCAAAAGTTTGTTATTAAACTTATTTCTTTTTGAGCTTTGTACCACTATCAGATACTTCAAAAACAATTGATCATCATAATTCTTTATTTCATAAGGAAGGATTTCCATCTCCAAAACTTAAGGTGGTCAGGTGCCATCATTTTTATCAAAACTCCCAACCATATCATATATCAACAAGTCTTTTGATGAGACCCGTTGCTTAAACTTTAGAGGGACCATTCAAAAAATTGGTCCTTAACTTTGACAATCTGGGAGTTAGTAGATGGCTCTACTCATGGTATCCATGATGGAGTTCTTAATTGCCATGCAATATTTGACTGCTCTCTCTTAAATCTCATAATTTTATTATTTAGGAGAACTATTGTAGAGAGCAGAACCAAAAACTTGTATCTTACTTAAGAAACATGGCACACATTTAGCATTGAAAGGCAATCTAATAATTCTCAGTCATAATGATGCCCTTAGGAGATGGAGTCTTTAATAAATCTGACTATCTTAAAAAAAATCAACTTAATATCAAACTTAAATACCTTATTGGTGGAATCTAAACATACCTGATAAAATACTTCTTCCTAAGTTGAAATTCTTGTGGAAGTTCAATGCTCCCCCTCGAAATGTGAACTGAGCCATAGCATAACATTTCGACGAACTTCCATAGTAAATATTCCACCTTTAGTAGAGAAGTCAATAAAACTTGTAGCACGAATCACATTATTGGAATGGAGGATGAAGAACTTAATTTAGGCTAATGGAAATCTTCCAGTAGCTTTAAACATTAGCCTCCCGTCCATCTCTAAAACTTCTCTTTAAAACTTCTTATTTATGAGGCCATAATAATATTATGCATATAGCATCTTTATTCAAAAAGTTTACACACTTTCTTATGGATATAAAATCCTTTGAGCTTAATCATAGTCCACTTTTGTGCTTTATTGTAGATGACATAATAAAGCGAACTCAAAAGCTCCATAATTAAATCATGAGAATTTTTCATGATCAACATAATCTTATAGAATTTTGAGAAGCTTCTTCAAATTACTTCTCCATTAATGCCAGAAAAACTTTATTATGAAAGAACTAGGAATTATTTTCCTAGATCCTTACTGGCACACTCCCCCAGATTCTTACTGGGTTTGCTCCCAATAAACATTAATAGACAAGAAATCCATTGGATTCTCGTCAATACTTTAGTAACCAAAATTTCTTTAATGAGAGCTCATTATTTGTATATACTTCATTACTTATGACCTCATGAAACAATAATATGTACATAAGCTTAACTCATTTCTCATAAGAAGCATTAAATCAGCCGAAAACATTATGGCTGAATTGAAAAAGATTAGCAATAGGGATAAAATTCATGATCACAAATATTTTATAGTGATCATGTAGAACATAATTCCTCATGTAAACATTAATTTTTAGGGAATGACACATGTATCCAATCAACTTTGGTCAGAATGAATTCACGTGCCACAACCTATCCCAAAATAATCATTAAATCTCCAACCAAAATTTCCATCTTAATTGGAGATGACTTAATTAGGGATAACTTAATGATCATAAATGTTGAAAACTTCATCAGTTGATTGATCTGGGAATAAATCAGAGGCACTTAATAGCAGAAGCGTATCTAAGACAATTTATGTCTTTTAGCTTAATTCCCCAAAGGTACTTAAATATTTGTGGCATATTGCATTATGTCCATAAGCCTTATGCATGAAACTTTCCCAGATCATAAACTTATTTTTTGATCTGATCCACATCAGCTTTGGCCAGAAATGGACGAGAACAACAAACTTTTGCGAGCAAGTATTTATTAATCAGCTTTGGCCAGAATAACAAAACATGTCACACTTTATAGCCTCTTAAACTTCTTTCACCGATCTAGCCCACATCAGCTTTGGCCAGAAATGGACAAGACCGGCAAAAATTTGTGGAGATACTCATCAATCAGCTTTGGCCAGAATGATAAGTATCAGCCACACTTAATTAAATCATGTCTCTTTACACTTTTATTGAACTAGTCCGTGGACCAGAACAACTAAATTTTGTGATCATGTGTTCATCAATCAGCTTTGGCCAGAATGACAAACACAAACCACACTTTATTTAATTAGAGACATTCGATCGAGACAACTTTATTGAACATGCATGGCTTAAGGACAAAAACCTTATTGATGGGCACTTAAACATGGCAATCCATGGTTTAATAAATGTATCCATGAATAGTCAACTTTAGGTATATTTATGCCCAAAACTTAAGTATATGTGAGATCAAAGGACTTAATTTAAATCCTCCCACTTAGTTTTCTCACATCATCATAATCCCTTTTCAGGGCATCGTAATTTTTAATACCTTCTTTAGGTGCTTTAGGAGGATTATAAAGGAGAGCACAATTAATATTCAACAAAAACTAGAGTAATCTCTAGCTTCTCCTTCCATAAAACATAATTGCTATCATTTAGTTACTCTATGCCTTTAATTCTCCCGTCAATAAGAGACATCAAGTGCTGCAAAACAAATCAGATGCTTTAACAAGCATCAATATTATGAACTTTATTTACTGGACAAACCCAAAACAGCTTTAGTCAGAGATGGGTAAGAATCAATAAAAATTGTGGTCAAAATAACCACACTTAATTACATCCTCACATAAAAATACATTTTTCATTAATCTGGCTCGCATCAGCTTTGGCCAGAAGCGAACCAGACCAACAAAAAATCATGGTCGAAATGCCCGCCAAACAGCTTTAGCCAGAATGACGGATATAAGCCATACTTAATTCGAGGATTTATAAATTTAATTTTGCAGCAGAAATGTTATGACATCATGATAGCAATAATCATCATAATAATTCTAATGTCGTAAAAGAATTTACTAAGCGTAATAAAATTCATAAAAGTGACTTAATATGGCACATAAGAGCATGATGACATAACAAAACACCAAAGAATAATTTGGTTCATAATATCATAATATGTCAAAACATAAACATTATCCTTAAAAGCTTATTCAATTAGCCATTTAAAAAAAACTTCATTTACTTCAGCCCAAAACTTAATTATTCTGAGCAACAAAAAAAAAACTAATTGTTCCAGGGCTTTTATGCAAATAATTGATCATAAGGGAGAAAAAAAATAAAAGCCCTAGAACAATTTTATTGCCTAAGTCATTAAAATAACTTAACATAACACATAAGAGCATAATTAAGACATAAAACAACTAACTAAAACCATAAGCATAATAATCTATGACAAAAAAAAAACTTTCAACTGGACCCAAACGAGCCCAGCCCATCCTACTCCCCTGTTCCTTTTGGGCCACAGCCCACTTAAACCGCTGGCATCCACGAGCAGTTGGATCACATCCAACGGCCGGGAGCAGCCACAGACGAAGCAAAGTGGCACACGGCCACCGCCCCGCAACCCTAACCCTCCTTGTTCCTCTTCCTCTCTCGCCCGCAACGGCGACAGAAGAGCGAGACGCGAGATTCGGCGGCGAGGCCAGGCGCTACGGAGGAGGGCGAAGACGGCGGCGTTGTCCAGGCCCCCTCGTCGGAACTGCGTGCAGCTTTGGCTTGCTCGCAGCTCCGTCGAGCGGCTCCGGGCAGCGCCCTTTACTAGGCGAGCGTGTCCCCGCGGTGGCGACGGCTGCCTTCGTCGGCTCCGGCACGACAGCTGGACTCCATCACCGACAAGCGAGCGAGGAGGCGCAGCCACTGCCTGGTGTGATGGACGGCAAGACGCTCCAGCAGGAGCCCGAGCGCATCCGCAAGCATAAAAGGTCGACCTTTTCGCTGCCATGGCCAGTGACGGCGACAAGATCCATAAGGTAATCGTCCACCACTCCCTTTAGTTCTTGATTTAGGGTAAGGGTTCATCAGAAAATGGGGAATTTCCTCAATTAGGGTTTCGGAATTTGGGGGTTTTCTTTAGGGTTTGCTTCAAATCACTTTATCCTCACTTTGAATCATATATAAAACCGAAACCACAAGCCTAAAAACATAAGATAAATTGAGGAATTTCAATTTTAGGGTTCCAGAAAATTGGGGATTTTGCTTTAGACTTGCATCAGATGCTTTGATCCCCTTTAGTTATCATTAAAAATGGAACCCCTTGATCAACATGTGATCTGTTAGGGCTAGAAACTTGATCATTTTAGGGCTAAATAAATTGGATCAGACATGAACAGGAAGAACAGCTTGATACTTATAAACATGAACATGAGGACATCTTGAACATAAGCTTAAGACAACAACAAAAGAAAAATTGCTCAAACAACTTACTTGAGCACATATTCTTCACAGAATCATAAGAAAAAGATGTGCTCTTGATAAACAGCAACATAAGTAAGATCTTGAGCATGATCTTAGCATGATTGAGGGGCCAAGCCTACAGCTAGACGGCTCTGATACCATTGTTGGATGTGTTGGATGATTTCAGGATCATCTAGCTTAAGCTTAGACCACACAATAGAAAGATTAGCAAAATTACCTTGATCTTGAAGTGTTCCCATCATCAGATCTTCCACTAGAGCTTGTGTGGAGCATGTCATGGTCCTTCCCGGTGTTTCAGCACTAGGCTTGATCGGGAAGCCATAGGGAGAGATGAGTGTGTATGAGTGAGAGAGTAAGAAGTCTAGTCCAGCCACCCCTCTCCATAATTTTCTCCCTATTTATATATATGCTGCACACCAGGGGGACCGACACATGTGTGGATGAAAATTGCCCCCGATCAGGGCATGTTTATCTCCTGTTACTGTAGCACCGCCTTACTGTAGCGGTACTGTAGAAGTCGTAATTGTTGACCCCATGTTTGACTTTAGCCTAAGATCACAAATTATCCAACACAAACAACTCGACTATTTCTTTAAAGTCAACTATTTCTTTAAAATCAGAGCAACACGGACCTTACCCTCCCGGGTCGCCCCCGCTCGGGCAATCTTGGAGGCTCCCAGCCCCCGCTGCCTAGCCTTCGTCTTCAACCCCGCCAGGCCGCTGCTGACGCCAGCCGCGGTGGCGGCCCCCTTCTTGCCGAAGGCAGAGGGCAGTAGAGGGGTTCGTGGTGGTGGCTTCATGGGCGGTTGAGGGGCAGGCGTGGCGGACCTGGATGGCGCGTCCCTGTGGGGTGGGGCCTATAGCCGGGGCTGGGATTGGCGGCGGCCGACGTGAAGCTCCTCTTGATCCTCCGGCAGCGCGGCGGCGGCCATGGATTTGTGCCCGTGTGGCCGATCTGGGCTGCACTTGGCCCATGGATGGATTTGGTGCTTCGGCGGTTGCTTACCAATTTGCTTCTCCATCCGGCAGGCGTGGGGGCCTACTGGTGTGCTCAATAAGGGGGCGGTCCTAGGGTTTCTCTCACTACAAGAAGACAGAGATCTACCAGATCGACGCCCTTCCTCCTTGATCTGGCCGGTGTGACGAGTTTTGGAACGCTCCGTCGGCGAACTTTCATGTGTGTTTATGCCTGGAGTTTGCCGTATCGGGTGGGATTCGGTCGTGCCCACGATTCTCCGTTAAGGAGCAAGCGGTACAAAGGTCTGCTATCTGTTGCTATCTTGGATGAAGTCAGAGGCGGAGAATGTCATGAAAGCCGAGATCGGAGGACTAGGAACGGTGATTTGACTCTTGGTGGTGATGAGGAACTTGCTTGTAGCTTCAGGACTCGTATGCAGCGGCGTGGAAGTGGGGGCGACAACACATGTGAAGTTCAAAGTTCTACCTTTTAGGGTGAAAACCCAACATCTGGCCTTAATTATTGTGCCTGGCAATGGACTTGTTGAAGACATTATTTTGAGAGCGGGGACTGTCTCTAGGGTGAAAACCCAAGATCTCGATCGGGGCGACGACGACGCTTGTGCATTGTTTCCTTCTTGAAGGCGTTGCTTTTGGAGACATCAGGTGTTGTTTTGGTGGTGGTTGTGCTGCTGCTATAAGGACTGTAACTATGTAGCGGGACTTTTTTTTTAGTTTCTTCTTCTTATTGTATTTCGGCTATGTGTATCTGTAATACCTTCGGTTATTACGTTGTTGCAGAGGTTGTGTAATTGGTATCTTTGTGATATTATATACAATATTGGCGCCTGACAGTTCCGCGCCAGCCTACTGCCGTTCTTCGACGCGCTAGCTTCGATTCAGTCATTCGGGTAGAACATACTCTACATCTCCGGCAAAATAACTGTAAAAAGATCAACAATAATTTGTAAAAATAGTGCAGTATGGTGAAAATAGTAGCAATAAGGAAAATTTACTTCTAAAATACTGGATACAAAATGCAAGTCTCAAACGTTAACATGTGGTATATTAACACCTTTCTTATTATTAATAAACTTAATAACTTTCTTGTTATTAATAAACTTTATAATAATAAATATTGTTTATACCACTCTCTCATCTTTGATTGATGAGATTGATTAGTAGACGGGTGTGTTAGTAACTAAGTCTGCTCTTTGCAAAAGAGTTTTGTGACTTGCTCGCCTTTTTGTAGGCGGCCCGCCCTGGATATGATAAGGATATTGCTTTTTTCTTGGCGGAAAAAATTCGGAGGGTGTAATCATGAAGGTGGAGAAGTCTCTCAGAATAACAAGAAAGAAGATTGGTGTCACAAGGAAAGCCTCCGCTTTTGCTTTATTGATGAGACCATTTCGGGTTGTCGTGTCGTCGGATCATAGTTGTGATTTTGCTGTAATGGTTTTGCCTGGTTTTCTTGTTAAGTAACTGCGCAACTCTCTTGTTCTTAGTTTTGTAATTGATATATTTTGGAAATTGACCCCGTTTACAAAAATGAAGCCATTGAGCCATGGACGCGCACCAGGTTTCGTCTGAAGCAAGCACATGGAGATGTATGTCACAGTGGCAATATTACCAATCTCGGCACGCAGCGATTGCAAGCTCTCTGTAGTGTAGCGTGGGGTGTTGGTACAGATGCAGGCCATGGTTTCACGAGTTTGGCAAAAGGTGATCACAAGAACGCAGACCTTGTCCAGTGCAAGAATTCACCTTCACTACTCCTCGGGCTCCAGGCCTTGTCCAGTGCACATAGCCTAGCTGCCTGCTCCTCTTCTACAGCCCCGGCCTCTTCCAACTCCCAACGCCACAACAATGGCGTCGCCAGCGATTCCATGGCTCCTCCTCCTCTCCCTGCTCGTAGCCGTGAAGACGCCAGTCCCATGCGCCTGCGAGGAGGTCCCGCCCACGGCCGGCAGCTTGCTGATCCAGTGCTACGATACCCCCACCAACGCCACCAACGCCACGGAGTTCCGTGCCAGCCTGCTTCCGCTCCTCGCCGCGCTCCCCTCGGCCGCCGCGCTCACGGGCTTCGCCTCCCCGTGGTCCAACCGCAGCGCGTTCGTCCGGGGCCTCTGCTATGGCGACGTCACGGTGCCATCCGACTGCCTCCGGTGCCTCTCCGCCGCGGCCGCGAACCTCACCTCCGGCTGCGGCAGCACCACCCGGCGCGCCGGCATCTGGAACGCCGGCTGCTTCGTGGCCTACGCCGACACCAACACCTCCTCGCCCGCCGAGGACGCCTTCCGCTCGCGTGTCCTCCTCCGGGTCCAGGGCGACGCCAACGCGACATACAACGCCAGCCACCTGCACGCTCGGCTCGTCGACATGGCGCAGGGCGTGGCGCAGAGCGCGGCCGCCAACATCTCGGGTGCGCGGATGCTGGCCACCGCGGACGACGTGGACATCCCAGCCGGCTACGTCGTGAAGAGCACGGTGCACGTGCTGGCGCAGTGCGCCGGCTGGGACCGTACGGCGGAGGCGTTCGTCAGGTGCCTGCAGGACTCGGCAGGGGCAGTGGACTGGGACCTCGACGCCGACCGCCGTGACGGTGGCGTCGAAGCGGCGGTGCTGGGCTTCAACTGCTACCTGCACTTCAATGTCTCCACTACACTGGTGACTCAGAAAACTGGCTCTGACATCGGTGAGCTCTCCTTTCTGACCTCGTTTTTTTTCAAGTAGAATGGCGTGCAAAAGGAGTACCGTGAACTAATACAGTATACGTGACTAAACAAACTGACTGTGGCTGCGGTGAGCTTTGTCTCTCTCTAACTGCAAAAACATTATACGTGATCACTAATCTTTTTTGCTCCAAGGAGAAGCGTGAACTAATATGGTATCTGACGTATCTTGTTTTTCAGGAGTACCTTTTGTCTTTGTCGTCCTTGTACTACTACTAGCTTGGGCCGCCAGTATGTAGCGATGATTCCCTCCTCTTGAGGTATTTCCCTGCTACCTAACAATACATGATTAATCTAGTCTCATAGATCCAAATCTCGAAAAGAACTAGTAACATCTTTGATTAATCTAGTGCCATAAAAAAATCTCCAAAAGAACTAATAACAACTTCATTGTCGATCCATGCTACAAAGTTGTACTCTAAGACCAAATTCTATTCACGGCTCGAAAAGAGTACAATTTGTTTTTCCATTTTCCTTTTTGTAGATCAATCTACTACTTGCTACTACTATGGTATATATATTCGCATTATGATTTGTGTTTTCATTGTTGTTTCGATAGCTATTTTGAAGTGCAATTTTAGGACATGGTAACAAAATCATGTAAAAATGCTGCCAAAGAAATCTAGATTTGTTGCTGTAACTTTTTGTTGGGAGAATCATGTGTATGTACGTAGCACCGGATATCTCCTTGCAGCTGGCATGCACCTATATTGGACGCCCCAATTTGCATTTGCTAACTACTTCCTTTGTCTCAAATTATAAGACGTTTTGCTATGCTAAATCAGCCTACTAAAACATCTATAATTAGATACGGAGGTAGTAGAAAACAAATTCTGCTCTTAAGGTGGCTTGCTTCGGCTTTAATTTTCTCACATACTTATCTTGATTAGGTCAAAATTGCAAATAAATTTAATGTTTCAGATTTTCTTACACACACGTCTTAACTTCATATCTCCAGGTAGTAACATCGAGGATCAAAGCAAGCTGTAACAACTCCCGGCACCCGTGTCGTGTGTGATCGATCAAGAAGTCTTTCAGTTTTTTAGTTATGTGCATGCATGTCGTACGTACGATGTTGTAAGTACTCAGTTGATTTGAACCTAAGTAGCTAGTTGATTAAGTAACCAGAGATCCATGGGAAATTCCGGAACTCGGGTCTGGATGAACCCTTTATTGACCTATCACTGACGCAAAGATTGGTGAGCTTCTTTGTATTTCTCAGTAGGTAGTGCTTTATGAAAAGTGTCCAGCCTCACCACCTGCAAGCATTTAAGTTTGAATCTCCCGTGTGGATAGATCATGATGGACCGCGCTCATTTTGACGATATGATAGTAAGAAATAGCAAAATAATAATAATTATGCAGAGTAAGGTTAAATCTTCATGAATCAAACCACTTATTTTTCATTAACGAAGAGCTGAGCACTTGCTCGTATGGAATACAGAGTAAAACACAGGTTCGGTACACCAACTTGCTACGAACGTGCGTTTTGGTCACCAAGTTGGCACGCACGAGCGTTTTGGTCACTTCGTGACGGCAGCCGTGAGTTTGGATACGTGGGAGACTGTTATTTTTAAATTGCCCCTTACAATTTTAATAATTCCAATTGTTCGGTCCTTTTCAACAATTTTTTCTTACCTTTTAGGATGGATTTGCAAAACCAAAAATTTAAGAGGGAATCTATCTATTATATACTAAAAGCAAAATGAGTTAGTTTTTTTAGCCGCCACGTTAAGCCACATCATCTAAATTATTATTTTGCCTTTTCAGATTGTTAAACGCACCTTACTTCCTAAAGCCCACACATCCGTACCTCATGGTTCATGTTCATAAGATCATTCGACAGTAGATTGTTCTCATCACTCAAGATTTAATCTGACAGTTTACAATCCAAAGTTTGCCAGGTTGTTTGTAGATTCAGTAGAGTAGCAATGGAGCATGCACCAGGCCGTTATCTACAGACTTTGCGATGCATGTTTTGTCCATCTGGATTGTTTGATGAACCTGAAAATGGCACATTGGTAACAAGCCTAACGATCCAACTCGATCATTCTCCCAAGCCGAGAATGGATTTTTGCTTGTTAAGCTAATGATCCTAGCTGAAGCCTGATCGAGATGAGCCATAATGTACCCCTGCCCACGCCCGATCAGTTTCCTGAAAAAAACTCCGATGGGTACAATGTTCATGTGCAAGTGGACACACCAATACATCCACATGTTGGCTCATCGATTTGTCACAAGTAAATGTTTCAGTCAGTCATACCCATCTTTTTATTACATTTATTGTGATGTAGCATTGCGGTATTTGTTAGCTTCCTTATATTTTGGAGTTATTGCAGCCACAAACGTAGTTGTACATTCATTTACAAGAGAAACTTTTCTTCATATCATTATGATGATTTTTCGTTTTTATACTAACTAGCATGGTGGCCCTCGCAAATGCGAGGGCAGGATCTGTAGTTGGTTGAAAGTGCTTGAGAAATAAAATATGGTTTCGTTTATATCAATCATATTATTTTTAATGATGTCACAATAAACAAAAATGTTCAACGATTGCCATAAAAGTTTCTGCATGCAAGATAGCACATATGCGAATAACATATTTGGCACTCTGCAATATGTGATCAAGTGATACTGAATACCGTTGATTGAACTAAATTGTACATGATATTCGATCAGTACGCTATGTTAGTTATCTTTCATATAAAATCATTAAATTAACATAAAACGGTTTATCCTGCTTAATATGTAAATCACATTGAATATTGAGTATTATCTTGGTTTGATGTTTCTTTCTCTCTTTTACTCACTCCATATCCTAGTGTGCAACACTTTACAAACATGCAAATGTGAAACTTTGGCTATTATTTATTATATGAATATCTTGCTAAGGATAATTTATTTTAATCTAGTAAAAAGGATAATTTGTTTTGTTCTAGGCATATTCGTTAACATGTTTGTACATCAGTTTTCAAATAAGAGAAGTAGTACGCATCTAAATTCTCAAGACTCTTTACTTTTTTTTAATCTTCATTCAATGGTTATATGCACCGAGACAAATGTATTTTATGTGTTATTTAAAGTGACTTTGTGGTTTACATAACATTGTTCAATAATATTTAATCAATCATCGATGTTATTGTGCAATTGAACTGACATGTGCTTTCATGTTGACCTTTTGTTAACAGAGAGAGAAATACATATCCAATGGTCCAAATATGTTTACTATACAAAGTAAGTAATATCCACAAAACGTTTCATAATAATTAAGTGTAGGATTTCGTTCGTCGGATTGAAAGTAGTATAGGCACACCATGCGGATGTGAAACATATCAAGATAATTTAGGGTGAGTTAACCATGTGTAAATCATCAAGTCAAAATATTCATAATAGTGTGAGGGGCATTCTCGTTGGTAGTTTGTAAAAAAAAATAGTATGCCATGTAGGGAAACTCTACCTGCCACCTTCACGGGGTGACTAAAGCGCTCGCACGTGGCAACTTGGTGACCAACTTTTCACGTTGCGCAACTTGGTACCAAAACCCACATTCGCGAGAAGTTGGTGTACTAAACCTACGTTTTACTCTGAAAAGTATTTGCACGGTGCTTTCGTTCGGCACATCAACACAAGTTGCCTGAGAGCGCTCTTGCTTTTTTCTGATATAGTTATCATTCAGAAGCCATGTAGTGTTTCTGGATTTTGGATTTGTGAGAATTAGCAAGACAAGTGAAACATGCTAGGAGTCCAGAATCCACAGTGACAGGCATGGAATCACATGTTCAAAATCAAGCAAGGAATCCGGATATTCCTTTCAGAAGAGCATGGAAACCATCTTGTGTATTTCCCAGACCTAGAGTGATTATAATTCTACACAAACCTATATTCTAAAAGGAAAGTCAAGCAAGAACTTGCAGAAAATAAAGTCGCTACATCTCTTGTTGGTGAAAGTTGTGAAATCCTCCCCCGTTTCTAAATGTAAGATGTTTTAGATGGTACACATGTTGTTTAGATGCATATGTACTAAAACGGATGAATATAAACATGAAATGTGTCCAGATACATTTGTTTAATGTAAACAAATACTTAGGCATCTTACATTGTGGAACGGAGGGAGTACCTAATAATTGTTACTCCCTCCCTTCACTTATAAGGCACGCTAGATATAATTTCCATTTGACCACATGTATATCAAAATGAGTTAATCTAGACTATTTTTTACTCACTAAAAAAAGGCTGAACCTTTGTGCAGACCAAGTTAATCTTGATGAAGCACAACATGGTCACATGGAGCAACTTGAACACACACTTACTTGGGCGGCATCGTTCAAAATTGGTGCAAGAGCAAACAACCTTTTTTCAAAGGGAGTTCCGCCCGTCGTAGTAACATGAGCACACCCCATGAAAGAATAGGAGTTTGATCTATTTGCCTCCGTAGATTTTCCATTTTACCAGCAATGGCGCTCCCACAAATACAGTCAGAAAATGTACATGTGCTAAAAAGTAAATGAACGGTCATCGTAAAAATAAAATGAGCCCCTAGTTGTGGTGGGTTTTGTAAAGCTGTAATTTTTTAGTACGGTGTTTTGTATCCCCAGTTACATGTAGCCCGGTTTTTTGAAAGTTCGAAATCTATAATTTTAAGTTTCAAACAATTCTGAAAAAAAAATCCTGAACATAGATAATGACGATCCTGCCCGTGTGCAAAAAATAAATGCCAAACATTCTCTATTTTATCCTGTGCAAAAATAACAAAGTTGTAGATCTAGGGTGGTGATTAAAAATCTCTAAAAACTGGATTGTCATTTTCGTATATATAGGGCGAAATACAAATTATTTCGAGTTGAAACTTTGCATAAGCATATATCAATTCGTTGTCAACACCTAGTATTTTTCCTAGAATTTTTTGAAACTTTTAAATGTTGATTTAAAATAAATAAATAACCGGGCTACATATAGCCAGGGGTACAATGATACTTTTCCCTTTTTCATACATAATGAAAAATCAGAGCACCTGCTGTTGAGCGTCAAGAAATGAACCCCTAGCTAGTAGCTGCTGGCTGGAGTGCCGATAGTGATGCACGTCCACGGTAAGAATAAAATGAAGGCATTGACACCGTCTGAGGCCGGCCAGCACATGTGGGAGATGTATGTCACTAACAGTGGCAAAGATTGCCACTCTCGGCACGCAGCGATTGCAAGCTCTCTGTAGTGAAGTAGTGTGGGGAGTTGGTCCTGATGCAGGCCATCGTTTCACAAGTTTGGTAGGAGGCTCTCATTTGATGCAAGAACTCACCTTCACTAGTCCTCGAGCTCGACCTCAACACATCGTCCACTTCATAGCCTAGCTGCCTCCTCCTCTTCCAAGTTCGACAGCAATGGCGTTGCGAGCGCTTTCATGGTACCTCTTCTCCCTCCTCGTCGCCGTGAAGACGCCGGTCCCATGCGCCTGCGAGGAGCCCGCGCGCATGGCGGGCAGCTTCATGATCCAGTGCTACGACCACCTCACCAACGCCACCAACGCCACAGAGTTCCGCACCAACCTGCTGTTGCTCCTCGCCGCGCTCCCGTCCGCCGCCGCGCCGACCGGCTTCGCCTCGCTGCGGTCCAACAACAGCGCATTCGTCCGGGGCCTATGCTTCGGCGACGCCACGGTGCCGTCCGAGTGCCTCGGCTGCCTCTCCGTCACGGCCGCGAACCCCAATAGTGTCACATTGTCCTCTTTGCTTAGTGATTTCTCCATCCCTTGTACTAAAGATTCTCATAATTCAACACTTTGTGAGTCATGTCAACAAGGAAAACATGTTAGGCTGCCCTTTAGTTCTTCTAGCTCCTTTAGTACGTTCCCCTTTGAACTCCTACATTGTGATTTGTGGACCTCTCCCACTTTAAGTATTTCTGGTTTCAAATATTATCTTGTTATATTGGATGATTTCACACATTTTACATGGACCTTTCCCCTAAGAAACAAATCTGATGTGCACACCATTTTTATTAACTTTCAACGCTATGTTGCAACTCATTTTTTACTTCCCATCAGATTCATACAATGTGATAATGGCACATAATTTAACAATCTTGCAAATCGAAACTTTTCTCCAACATGGCATTCTCCTTCGTTTTTCCTGCCCATACACATCACCACAAAATGGCAAAGCTGAACGCTCTCTCCGCACAATAAATGACATTATTCGAACACTTCTTATTCAATCCTCCACGCCATCCAAATTTTGGGCTGAAGCACCACGCACGGCCACTTATTTACTAAATATACGACCATCAAGTGTCAATCCTAAAACAACACCCTTTTTCTCTTTTTTTTGTCTCATCCTAACTACTCTGAGCTTCGAGTTTTCGGTTGTCTCTGTTTTCCCAATGTTTATGCTACCTCTCTTAACAAACTCTCGCCAAGATCTATTCCATGCGTCTTCTTAGGATATTCCGATGAACATAAAGGCTATAGGTATCTTGATATGATCTCCGGTCGTGTGCATATTTCTCGTCACGTCACCTTCGATGAAACGGTGTTTCCTTTCTCTACTCGCTCCATCCCAGACAGCCGTCCAACCTTACCATCCCACTCATCTTCTTCCAACAACAAATTTCCGTTTTTTACGCCAACCACTGCACCTCACCCTGCCACGGCAGCACAACCACAAGACATCTCTGCCACGGCAGAACAAACGCACGAAATTCCTGCCACGGACATACACACTCACGACTTCTCTACCACGACAGAACAAACGCAAGATTTTCTGCCACGACAACCCACACTCACGACTTCTCTACCACGACAGACCAAACGCCAGATTTTTCTGCCACGACAGCTTCACGGCAGCACACCGAAGCGTCCGCCTCCTCCGCTGCGCCGGACGCCTCTCCATCTCCGCCCGTTATACCACCATGCGCTGTCCCCGTCCCTCCACCCACTAATAAGCACACTATGCGCACACGCGCCAAATCTGGTTTTGCCCAACCTATTCAAAAACTAAGTTTGCATGTCACCGCCAATCTGTCTCCTCTCCCTAAATCTTACAAGTCTGCTCTTCTCGATCCTAATTGGGCAGCTGCCATGCGTGAGGAGCACCTCGCTCTTCTCTCTAGCAACACCTGGCAGCTCGTTCCACGTCTTCCAAATGCGAATGTTGTTTCTGGCAAATGGGTCTTCCAACAAAAATTTCACTCCGATGGTAGAGTCTCTAGGTATAAAGCTCGTTGGGTATGTCGTGGTTTCTCCCAACAACACGGTTGATGCGTATGAAGCATACGTTCGTCAGGAGACCTCAAGTGTAAGGTTTGATGAGTGTAGCGACAAGTCTTCCCTCAGTATCAAACCAAGGTTTATCGAACCAGTAGGAAATCGCGATGCTCTGAAGGTGTCAACGGCGCCAGTACTTGGCCAAAGGGGGGGTCGACTTGACTTCCCCGGTGGCATCAGAAAACGTAGAGCTGTTGGTTTGGAACCTGCACACAAGACAATCAAACTAATTTGCCCCGACGAGTCAGTGAGGGTGTCAATCTCACCGGCTTGCTGAAAACAAAGGATTAGATAGTGTGGAAAATGATGTTTGCTTTGCAGAAAATGAAAGAGAACAATGATTGCAGTAGGTTGTATTTCAGATGTAAAAGAATGGACCGGGGTCCACAGTTCACTAGTGGTGTCTCTCCATAAAGATAACTAACATGCTGGGTAAACAAATTACAGCTGGTCAATTAACAATATTGATAAGTGCATAATATGCATGTGCAAGTTGTAGTATCTACTATGAGATTAATTTGGGCATTACGACAAAGTACACAGACCGCTATCCAGCATGCATCTGTGCCTAAATAGTCCACCTTCGGGTTAGCGTCCGCACCCCTTCCAGTATTAAGTTGCAAGCAACAGACAATTGCATTAAGTAAAGTGCATAATGTAAACAACACATTCATCCTTAGACAAAGCATTGGTGTTTTACCCCTAGTGGCAACAACACATCTACAACCTTAGAGGTTGTTGTCACTCCCCCAGATTAAATAGAGGCGGAACCCAACTATCTAGCATAAATACTCCCTCTTGGAGTAACAAACATTCACTTGGCCAGAGTTTCAACAAGTAACGGAGAGCATGCAAGATCATAAAAGACATAGACATGATAATACAATATTCAACTTCATATAGTATCAATATTCATCGGATCCCAGCAAACACAACATGTAGCATTACAATAAGATGATCTTGATCATGATAGGCAGCTCACAAGATCTAAACATGATGGCTCAAGTGGAGAAGACAACCATCTAGCTACTGCTATGGACCCATAGTCCAGGGATGAACTACTCACACATCACTCCATAGGCAGGCATGGCGATGTAGAGGCCTCCGGTGATGATTCCCCTCTCCGGCAGGGTGCCGGGGAGAGCTTCAGAACCCTCCCGAGTTAAGGTTGAC
Source organism: Poa pratensis (assembly GCA_947311845.1). NCBI lineage: Eukaryota > Viridiplantae > Streptophyta > Magnoliopsida > Poales > Poaceae > Poa > Poa pratensis. The sequence continues at coordinate 9,998,555 of CAMZMU010000041.1, forward strand.
GACGGCGGTGGTTATAAGTGTTATTATCTTTGTCGGACTCCTAGCCGTAATTTTGGCTGGTGCCATCTGCGGCGCTGTGATGGGATATCGTGATTCCACTCGAGGTATTTCCCCGCTACCTAACAACATATGATTCATCTTCCATGCTACTCTTTGTTTGCACACAGTCAGGATCTGGGAGGCGTCTAATTTCTCTTAGCCAGTTGTTTGTTTTGTAACCGGCACCCTTGCTTCGGCAATGACTCTGTAATTATAACTCTTTCTATTTAATCGGACGGCAGGATCGAGTGCTTTTAAACTCATCTTCCATGCTACTTACAAAGTTGTAAGACCAAATTCGATTCACTGCTCGAAACAAAGAGAACAATTTATTTTTCTCCTTTCTACTTGTAGTTGTAGGTACGTCTACTACCATGGTGGTGGTGCTATCTATTCACATTCTGAATTGTGTTTTGTTTTCTATTTCTTGAGCTCTTTTGTAGTGAAAATATTAGGATGTGGTAATCAAATCATGTAAAAATGCTGCCAAAGAAATCCAGATTTGTTTTTGTAACCTTTTGGCTGCAGTATCATGGGTAGGGTAGCATGTAAAGAACAAATGTTTACACCGTTCAACAAGCCTTCGATTTGTTTTTCTCGCACACTTATCTTAATTAAGTTAGAAATGCAATAAAATCTCATGTTTAAGTTTCTTACATGTGTCTTAACTACATATATCCAGATCAGGGGTTGCAGCGATGATCAGAGTAACAAGCTGCAACAACTCCAGACAACAAGACCATGTCGTGCATAGGTCGTTGATCGTCTGTATTTTTTACAGCTACCGGGTTGATGTTCGAGATCAACGTGTGTGATCAATCAGTGCTACTTTTTGTTTAGTTTGTCTAGTATGATTTGAACCTGTAAGTGGTGTGGTTAGTTAATTAATTAAATAGAGATGCTTGCATATATGAACGGCATAACCTGAGTTCATTTGAATCTCTAAGTGACGAGCACGAGCTAGATCGCTCGAGTCGTCTGATCACAACATCATTGTTGTCAAAGGATTTGCTTTAGTCATCCGGGCAGAAATATACTCTAGATTTCCGTTGCTATAACAAAAACATCAACAAAAGAAATAAAAAGTGCAACATGTAAAAATAGTAGCAACAAAAAATTACTTCCAAAATAAGAGTAAAATGTGTGTATCAAATGTTAAACATGAGATAAAATAACTTTATTATTATTATTAAACTTGATAATACTCTCTATGTTCATAAAAGAATGTCTCAAGTAGATACATGCAAATTTGGTCTAGGTTGAGACATCCTTGTGTGAATGAAAAAAAGTATTAAATATGGTACTTTTTCTTCAGGTCGTCTAGGCTAGCAGAAGCAAGACAACCATGAATGTATACACAAAATTATCTTGCAGCAGACAAAGATGCATGGAAGAAAAATCAGTACAGTAATGCATAAACAGGAAGAGTAACTAATCCTTTTAGGGCAGGATTATTGTCACACTGATTAAATTACAATTTTGTAGTTCAGACTTGAGTGTTTGTATTCCAAATCACAACATAACCAACGAACGGTCTGCTTGCGTTTTACTTCCTCTTTCATTCGTACCAACAAAAAAATGAGCTGCCGCTCATCCTCCTCCGCCACAAAGGCTGGAAATAGAATCAACTTTTTTTTTCTCTTATACCCAACTGAAAGGGCAAGCAGTTCTTTGGCAAAACAACTGAAAGGTTTCAGCTGTGATCCATTAGTTGACTTGGTCAAGAATAAATCAGCAAGGTTTTGGTAAAGTGTACTGCTGTTTCTTTGGCAAAACAGAGAACGTCACCAGTGCTTGCTTGGAAGACCAATTCCATGTTTAATGCAGCTGGAGGTACTAGCTGCTCAGCAGACTATATGTTCATAGATCTCCTGCTGAAAATGAGTCCTTCGCTACAGTATTGAACACAAAAATGATAGTTTCAACTTAATGACGCATATGTATATTCTGATCGATGGATTAATAGTAACACGTCGGCATAGTCATAACATTTCATTAATCATATTGATGCGAAGGCATATATAGCCTTGGTACGGTAGCGCACAAAAAGTTTCTAGAAAATCCAGATTACTACGAGATATGTACAATAGGTTCAAGATAAGAACAGAAAAAAAGGAGTCACATCCAGTTCAAGAGACAACATGACCTGCAAAAACGAAAACCTCTTTTGGACACGAGCTACATGGAACTCGTTTAAAAAAATTGAAATCAACTTTTTACGTTTCCAAAAATCGTGAAATAAAAATTTCCGGATGTAGATAATGTGCAAATCTACAATCGTACCAAGTTTCCAATCTAAATTGGAATTATTCTGGGCTAGATCTAAAAGACAAATTTCTGGATCTAAATAACCAGATTCAAAAATTTTAAATCTGTCAGAATTTGTCTTTTTTTGCACAGCCCAAAATACAATGAATTTGAAGTCAAAAATATTCACGCGTGTGTGTCTCGAGACTATCTACACCTGTGATTTTTTTGCGCAATTTTTGGAAACACAACAATGTTAATTTCGATTTTTTCAAAATAACAGGCTCCATGTAGCTCGGGAGCCAAAAGTCCACTCTAAAAAAAGGCTAACACAATAGTAGTGTGAAAATAACAAGAATTTTCTTCTACATGCAAAATTTATGTCATGTATCTCAAAGTTAGTCCTGAACGTCGAATAAACCTACAAGCACAAACAACTCGACTATGTTTTTTAAGTCGCTCCTCTCACCATCTCAAACAATATTTGCGTCTGACAGCTCCATGCCAGCCTGCTGCCGCTCCTCGCCTCGCTCCCCTCTGTCGGGCTTCGCTTCAATCATCTGGGAAGAACATACTCTACGTCTCCAGCGGAATAACGATAAAAACATCAACACAAAATTATAAAATGCATGGTGAAAATAGTAGCAAAAAAGAAAATTTAGTTCCAAAATACCGGATACAAAATGCAAGTCTCAAACATTACACGTTGTAAACAACTTTCTTATTATCAATGAAATTAATAATAATAAATATTGTTTCTAAGACTCACTCGTCTTTGAATGACGAGGTTGATTAGTCGACGGGTGTGTTGGCACCTAAGTCTGCTCTTTGAAAAAGATTTTTATGACTTGCTCTTCGATTTGTAAGCGGCCCGCTAAGGATATGGTAAGGATATTGCGTTCATCTTGGCGGAGAAGACTTCGGAGGGTGCAATCATGAAGGTGGAGAAGTCTCTCCGTATGGCAACAAAGAAGATTGGTGTCACAAGGAAAGCTTCCGCGTTGTCGTGTCTCCGGTTTGTGGTTATAGTTGGTTGTCCGAGTTTTGCTGGATGTCTAGTGGTTGCTTGACTTGGAGTTCTTTGTTTTTCGTTGTGATTTTGTTTTAACGGTTTTCGCCCGGTTTTTCAGTTATCAAGACATCTATCGTCTTTTTAATTTCTTTAACTATAACTATTAGATTTGGTAAAAAATTAACCTGTTTAAACAATGAAGGCATTGAGCCATGGACGCGCACCAGGTTTCGTCTGAGGCCAGTCTGGCCAGCACATGGAGATGTATGTCACAGTGGCAAATTTTACCAATCTCGGCACGCATCGATTGCAAGCTCTCTGTAGTGTAGTGTGGGGAGATGGTACTGCTGGCTGCTGCAGGCCACACTTTCATGAGTTTGGCAAAAGGTGATGGCAAGCGCGCAGCTCCCTCATTTGGTGCAAGAATTCACCTTCACTACTCCTCGAGCTCGAGCTACAGTCTATAGACCTCGTCCGATCTAGTGCATAGCCCAGCCGCCTCCTCCTCTTCCAACTCCCAACGCCACAACAATGGCGTCGCCAGCGATTCCATTGCTCCTCCTCCTCTCCCTGCTCGTCGCCGTGAAGACGCCGGTCCCATGCGCCTGCGAGGAGGTCCCGCCCAGGGCCGGCAGCTTGCTGATCCAATGCTACGATTCTCCCCTCACCAACGCCACCAACGCCACGGAGTTCCGGGCCAGCCTGCTGCCGCTCCTCGCCGCGCTCCCCTCCGCCACCGCTCCCATGGGATTCGCCTCCCTGTGGTCCAACCGTAGCGTGTTCGTCCGGGGCCTCTGCTTCTGTGGAAAATTATGAATCCCTAATTTCTGTTTGTATTGTGGTGACCCTCGTGGGGTATATAGAGGTACAAGGAGGGAGAGAGACTTGGACAACAAGTAGGTTTAGGAGTCCTAATCTAATTCCAACTAGTACACGATAGTTTATTCTAACATTCCCCCTCAGTCGTAGCGGGAGTGAAGCGGACACTTGCGACTGGATTTGAAGTCTTGCGCTTCCGTCATCTTCTCCCCTCCGTTATCATCAACTGCGTCTCTGATGCTTTCTCCTCTCTTCCCTCCCGCAGTCACAGCGGGAGCGGCGTGGACGCAAGTGACGACGCGGACGCTGTTGACTGGAGTTGTTGCCGATGTGTTGCTGTAGACGTTGTCCTTGATGTTGATGTCGTGGTAGCCGATCTTGATGTAGTCGTGGTCGATGTAGTACTCGTCGTAGTCGTTGTAGCCGCAATGCTGAAGGCGCAAAAATTGCGCGATTTTTATGACGAAGCTGCAGTTGTGGTTTTTTACGACGTTTTGCACCCTTTAGGGTACCGTCGAATCCGACGTTTTGCACCTTGAAAGGTACCGCCGGGGGCGTCTTGCGGATGTCAAGGACGCAGTCGTAGGTGAGTCCACCAGTTTTGCCAAGACTGGAGGAAACTCACCGAGCACACAACAGTTTTGCCAGAACCATATGCGCAGTTGTAGGGGCTTTCACAATAGTGATGCCGTTTTTTTTCTTTGATGCAGTCTTATCCATCGGACGCGGTTGATGCCGTCGTCGGTGTCGTGTGTCGCCTTGCAGTAGTATTGTCATAGGGCAGGTGTCCATCTTGTGGACGAGGTTGTAGCGGCGCGGCAGCGGTGTTGACGAGGTTTGTCGATGAAGACCACGTTGATGTAGACCTTGGCGATGATTTGTCGGCGATGTAGCAGCAACAACAGGCGTGATATCGATGTCGTATGTCGCTTGGAGACGTCCCTCATGGCGACGATGGTGTTGATGCCTGCTGTCGGAGAAGTCGACGAAGAACGTGCATCTCTTTCCACACCGGCCTGGCGTGTGGATGGTGCATGTCAAAATCGCTTCTTGTGGATGCTCGATGAAGATCTTGTGTTGGCGTAGTCGTACAGCTCGGCAGGCGTCGTAGGTCTCGGCTCGGTGCAGTGCAGATCGGGCGGAGGGCTGGCGTGCTCATGTTCATGTTGTAGACGATGTGCAACTAGACTTGACGTGGACACTGGCGTTGATGAAGACGTGCCGCTGCATAGATGTGCGGTCTTGGACTCCGCTGCATGTGGCTTCTACGCATGCATGTATGATGGGTATGCATATGCATACATCTGGTGCTACGCAGTACGGCTCCGTCCGCGGGAGTGCTTCTTGGAAGTCGTACGTGGTGATGTAGTGCTCGTCGTACGTGGCGTCTGCTGCTGGAGAGCCGATGGAGAAGCTTCGCGCGGCGACGATGTGGATGAGGCGGTCTTGTCCGCCGGGTGCGCCGCCGTGAGCGTGCAGATCTTGCACTGATTTTCGCCGGAAGAGGATATCGATCTATAGATATTTAGGGATTTATTTGGTGGCTAAATTGGATCTAATCTATGAGATTAAAAATTTCGAAACTAGTCTAAACTATGAATTGAAATTGAATCTAACAACCGGTTGAACCGGGTGCCGCGCCCCGGGGAATCTATCTAACAACCGGTTGAACCGGGTGCCGCACCCCCGGGGAGAGATTCCCTAAGATCGGCGTCGTGAGACTAACCGCTCTGATATCATGTAGAAAGTTGTGAATCTCTAAACTTTGTTGTTGTATTGTGGTGACCCTCGTGGGTATATAAAGAGGTACAAGGAGGGAGAGAGACTTGGACAACAAGTAGGTTTAGGAGTCCTAATCTAATTCCAACTAGTACACGATAGTTTATTCTAACAGCTTCGGCGACGCCACGGTGCCGTCCGAGTGCCTCGGCTGCCTCTCCGTCGCGGCCACGAACCTCACCTCCGGCTGCGGCAGCACCACCCGGCGCGCCGGCGTCTGGAACGCCAGCTGCTTCGTGGCCTACGCCGACACCAACACCTCCTCGCCCGCCGAGGACGCCTTCCGCTCGCGTGTGCTCCTCCGGGTCCAGGGCGACGCCAACGCGACATACAACAACAACCACCTGCACGCTAGGCTCGTCGACATGGTGCAGGGCGTGGCGCTGAGCGCGGCCGCCAACATCTCGGGTGCGCGGATGCTGGCCACCTAGGACGATGTGGATATCCCGGCCGGCTACGTCGTAAAGAGCACGGTGCACGTCCTGGCGCAGTGCGCCGGCTGGGACCGTACGGCGGCGGAGTGCGTCAGGTGCCTGCAGGAGTCGGCAGGGGCTGTAGACTGGGACCTCGACGCGGACCGCCGTGACGGTGGCGTAGCGGCCGCGGTGCTGGGCTTCAACTGCTACCTGCGCTTCAATGTCTCCACTACTGCACTGGAGGTGCCTCAGGAAACTTGGGCTGAGTCTCACTGCGGTGAGCTCTCTCAATCTCTATAATTGCAAGAACATTATACGTGATCACCATCTGGCCTCTAGGCTCTAGTCTTTCTTTGTACCATGTTGAATGGCATGCAAAATTCAGGAGTACCACCTCTGAACTAACTAATACAGTATACGTGATCACCATCTGGCCTCTAATCTTTCCTTGTTCCAAGGAGAATGGCATGCAAAATTCAGGAGTGCCTCCTCTGAAGTCTGAATAACTAATACAGGGCACGTTTTGTTTTTCAGTGATGCTTCTTCTTATCTTCTTTGGCTGCTGCTTCGCAGTCGGTTTGGCCCTTGGTGTCGGGTGTGCATTTATATCGTGATCATTCCTCGTCTAGCATGAGGTACTATATATTTCCCCGCTACCCTAGCAATAGACATGATTAATTTGAGGCCAGAAGAATCTCGGGGAACAATTAACAATTTTACGATGCCACAATGTTCACAAGTTATGAGAACATGCATGCAATTCAATGTTTCAAGGATCAAAACAAAGAGAACGATTTCTTTTTGCGTTTTCTTTTTTGTACATCCATCTACTATCCTACCATGGTACATAGTACTATATATTCGCATTCTGATTTGTATTTTAATGAAGTGCAATTTTAAGACCATGGTAAACAAATCATGTAATAAAATGGTGCCAAGTAAATCAACATTTGTTTTTGCAACCTTTTCATTCGGGTACCATGTGTAGGTAGCAAATATGTTTCCTCACTATCCTAGACATATATGATTAATTTAAAGCCATGTGAATCTCGGAAAAGAATTAACAATGTTACGATGCCACAATGTTCTCACAAGTTATGAGACTATGCAATTCGATTTTTCACGGCTCGAAGCAAAGAGAATGATTTATTTTTGTGTTTTTATTCTTATTTTGTACATCCATCTACTATATACCATAGAAAGAAATTTCTCTTCATTGTGCTTTTTCACACCTTTTTTACTGCAGATTGTGCCATGCAATGTTAGGAAATTTTTCAATGTGGGAACTAATAATTCCATAGGAGTGATAACTCCGAATGGGCATCAGTATTTATTCGATATAGTCAAGAAATTTCATTACACACGTTTGTGTGGAAGGCAGTACAAGGCCTTCATTGCTGAGTATGCTTTGAACCTTGGCGATAAATTTCTTTTCAACTTGGACGTAGGGATGGAAGTAGTTCCAATCTCTCCTGAAGGTTTTAATGGGGAACCAAAGCATCATTTAGGAGGTAGGGATATATTTCTTCACTATTTTCCTTCTTTTTTTCTCTAGTACTTGTATTTTTTTTTTGCTGACTCTTTTGTTTTTGTAGTTCTACACGAGGCAAACACTGCTTTGCAAGCATTCGGGAACCCCTTGCCGTTGACTGATACACAATGGAGTAGACATAACGCCATCATGCTTGCTGCTGGGCCTGTGGATAGCACCTACCTTCATCGTTTGTCTGAATCAGATGTTAATCATAACTACATGGTAATTTGTTGCTTCACGCTCCACTTGTTTCAGTAGTGTTTTTGTGTGTTTGATTATTTCCATCAGGCATGTAACGACTGTTAGTTTTTTAACCCATCTTTGTTTTTGAAGAGAAATCCCAAGGCCATGTCTGAAGCTTTGAACCTGGGGGAATCTGGTGATGTTTTTCTCCTCAATGCAAGGTGGTGAGATTGTTGAAGCTCAATATGCTATTTGTGCTGATGGGAGGACACGACTCACGTCTGGCATGCTTTTTTTTTAAGATTATCGCACGGCATCAAGTGAGCATGACTTTCCATGTAATGTAGTAGGTGTGGTTTACACCATCGAAGCGAGTTGAAGAGGTCTGGTCATGTTGTCTTTCACAAGTTACTTTTTAGACATATATCTCATTGTTTTTCATTTCTCTATCTAATTGTTTCAGTCGTACTCATATTTTTTGGGGTTGTTTGTGGGGTGGGGGTAACTCCGCCTACCATATTTTTCAAGTTGGTAGCCGGTTCCAAGCCCGGATAAAGGAGCAGGATCCTTTTCTGTTGTGATGCCTTTTTTAACAGAAACGTAGCCTGTAAATGGAAATGGCCTATCGTTTCAATTTTTCTTCATTTCTCGATGTTATAGTAGTTTAGGACGGTGTCGAGGGTAAATAAGAACCTTCAAAACAATAGAGGTACTGTTTTGCAAGCATTCGGGAACTGTTTACATTTTGTACACATCTTTCATGTCAGGCTGACATGTGAATAGAACAAGTTAAATTTGATTTTTTTGCCTCCATCTTCCATGCTTGTAGGATTTTCTTCATTCTCCTTGCTGGTTCACCAAAGTAGGTTCTCCCCTTTCATTTGTGTCTCATTCCATGGAACAGCTGCATTTTGCTTCTTTCTCTTTGGAGGTGATTTCTTTTTAGTGCTGTTGTTGCCTTGATTCCTTGTAGCAAAAGAGAGTCAAGTTGAAGTTATTGCAATACGGGGCAAAACTATTTTTAAATTTCATTCACCTAGTGTCTTTTTATACCAGTTTGTTTGTCTTGCTGGTCCTCTGAAGCCATCCCTTAGTTTGTTGCTCAGCATGATTTGTTGCTTCATTGTGATTTTTTCTTCTTGCAGGTCCTTCTTTGTCTTGGTGGCAGCAGTGTCATCACCTGGAAGCATAGTTAGTCATATCAAACAGTTTGTCACATAATGGCAACACTATATGAAAATATTTTTTGTCGCATACCAATAATCCCCTCTCCCTGGTTTAAGCCGACATTACTAGTTTCATTTGGATTCTTTCTTTTGACGGGTTCTTTTGCTTGCTTGGTTGCACCCGACACCAACCCCTGAAAGCAAACCCAGCAGTAACAAAGTTAATCACATTGTAGCAATTTTTTAATCTCTTTTCTGATTTCAAAAAGCTTCATACCTTGTTGCTTCTTATTCTTTGGCAAGTTGAAAACCTCGTCCTTCCTGTCACAGTTCTTGAAGGTGTGTCTATCTGATCCACAGTGACTGCACTTGTAGAAAAGGATTCTGCTTGATTTGCTCTTTATAGTTAGCATTCTGGGGCGACCCTTGGTGTCAACCACATCCGGGTTAAGGAGCACAAGCGATGATGCACTTTCATCTGCACGATCCAAGTTGACAACTGTTTTAGTTGAAATGTTCTGCTCCATTGTTGATTCTTCTTCAGTTTCATTGTCAAACTTAGCCAACTCTCTGTCAAGTCTTGGGATCTCCTGCAGCATGAATTATTTTTTTGTTTTTTGAAGCATTGGAAGCTATGTGGCCTAGCATCCGTGATAGAACATTAAACCTTAGGATGTGCTACCCTCATCTGCAGGTAGAGTAATATGACGCATTGGGAATAACTTCTTTTCCTTCTTACGCCATCTGTCAATTATATACTTATCGGAATCATTTCAATTTGCAGGTGGAGCATCACTTTCAAGATGTGTGAGCACAGCAGCCCATCCTTTTCAAACTTGCAGCAGATGCACGAGTAATCTAAGGTCTCCTCATTCATTGAACAAGGTAACGTCTTGGGCGGTGCTCTTTGACTGCATAATTTTCTGCTTGATAAACCCAGTACATCCGTCCTTTTTCTTCCTCAGTTATGTTTAGTCTTGTAACATCTTTCGGGACATATTGAAACTTCCTGAATATTGCAAGGTTGTACAACTCATGTGCCTGTCTTTCAATGTAGTAATGAGTTTGGAATTTTTTGGGTGGAACTTTCTCGTTCACTACGTTGTGGTCACATTCATCCTCCCTTGCATGTATTGTATCCATTATCTTTGGTATTCTCTTAGGAAGCTGGTCATGCTGAATTGTGCCCCAACACTGCGTTTGAACAATGCATTAGTACCTTCACTCCTAGCCGTTGTCTGAATGAATGGGAAGAATTTAGACTTGAAGTACACCGGGACCCATTTTTCTCTTGTTTTCCACAAGTCCTGTAAAATCTTTATGTGCCCAACATTATATTCATTTATCATTTCTTCCCACAGCTTCTCAAACTCATTTACTGTCAGAGATTTATCTATAATGTCCTGTAGTTCTTCATAGAGCCCTTCATTTTCTCTAAATGTACCTCCTTTGTCATCAATTTTCTTTTTAACATGGAACACACAACCTCTGTGACTAGCTTTTGGAAAAACTTCTAGAATTGCTTTTTCCATAGCTTTATCCGCATCTGTTATTATGGATATGGATGCTTACCCCCCATAGCATGCAGGAACTGCTGAAACAACCACTTGAAGGTGCCAGCTTGCTCATTCACTATGAAGGCGCACGCAAACAGGTATGTATGACCATGTGGCTACACACCAAGAAATGGAGCAAATGGCAGGTTGTACCTATTCGTTAGGAAAGTAGTGTCAAAGCTGATGCAGTCTCCACAGAGTCGTAGTACAGCCTTTCTAGCATCTGCCCAAAACACACCTCACTTTCTTGTTTTCATCGTACTGGATTGAGTAATAGAAGCCTAGATTTTCAGTTTTTTTTTGCAAAACCATTCCCAAACCTCCATCATATCACTGTCTGTTACCTCTCTGCCAATACTTGCGCTGTAGTTGCTTACTTTCCGCTTGTTGTAGGGCAGCTGTGTCATGCCACCTCTTATGAATGCCAATACTGCGACCATGTCACGAGTAGGCATGTTGCAATGTTTCATTGTTCTTATCATCTCTTTTTCTTTGTCAGACATGTAAATATGGGATCTGAAGAACCTGCTATGGGGGCTTAGCTCATGGTTATGTACAAGGTTCAGTCCAGTGATCCTCCAAACTCCATTTTTCTCAGCAGCAACCATTTCAGCTTTGCAGTCTGTCTTCGCAATAACCGTGCTTTGTCTCTGAGGTACTGGTAGCTCATTCTCTGGTTCTACATTTTTTCCGTACTTATTACACTTCATGGTAAACCTTATTACCTCATTGTTCCTTTTCTTGCTGGCAGTTCGGGCTACTGATGTGCAGGACACTGAGAATCCAACCACATATGAATACATGTTGAAAAACTTTTGTACTTCATCCCTACTGAAACTGCATTCCAACCTCAGGTATGAATTCATTTGCCTCTTCTTCATTTCCTCCCTCTTTTTCCTTGTCAGTCAAATTTTCATTTGACAGGAAGTTATGTATGTCTTCTTCAGTTATTGTCTCACCAGCACCATTCGAACCGTCAGTGTTAGTTGGTTCATTATTCATGCTACTTGAAGCTTGCCAATGGATCCAATAGTACTTGTGTTGGGTTCTGAATTTTTTCCTCAGTCCCATCATCTCCTTGCTGGTTGTTGTTTGTTGTCCCTTTGTCATAAACCTGCAAGTAAAAATGTTTCTCATTTTATGCCACATCATAGTAAACAATTTAAAATTTCTAGAGTATTCTAACTCATCCCTGTACATACTCTATCAAGCTCAATGTCATTGAATATGTTTATATCCCATGGATTATCAGTAGCATCTTCGAAGGATGTAGACGAGGGCTCTGGGTTGTGTTCCTGTTTTTCCATAAGTCAGTGCACATACAACATCTATATATTGTGATAAGAAGCTCGTTACGCTATGTTTTTGTTTCATAAGTTAGTTTACAGCTCACCTGATAGAGTTGAACTGCTGGTATTACTCTTCTCATGTTGATTAGTATCCATGTGAGGCGGAGAACAGCTGTGGTGTGTATTTATTTTCGCAGTTGGTGATGGAAATGTGTTCATGGTTGTTAGGTAAGTGAATCGAGATGTTAAATTTAATTTCTCGGTCTCTCCATGTTTTGTATAGTTAGGTGTACAATATGTTTTCTTTTGGTTCTCTGATTGGTCTCAGTTTTCTGTCATCAGTTTCAGTATCATTATCTTAGTTCTTTGTCTTAGTCTTTCATTGTCATTATCTCAGTTTCAGTATCATTACCTTAGTTATTTGTCTTACTCTTTCATTTTTGGGTCTCAGTTTTAGTTTTGGGTCTGAGTTTAGTCTCATTATTTTCTTCAGTATCATTATCTCAGTCATCTGTCTCATTGTCTCATTTGAATTGTCATTAAGTCAGTTTTGTATTCTTGTCTCATTATTTCTTCAGTTTACTTTCTCCAGTATTATTTTATTTGTTAGATCAGTGTCTCAGATCAGTGTCAGTGTCTCAGTCCTATATCTCAACTCTCAGTCCCTATCAGTGTCTCAGACTATATCAGTGTCTCAGTTTGCAGTCATGTATCTCAGCTCTCAGTGTTCAGTTTGCAGTCTTGTATATCAGATCAGTGTCTCAGTCTTAGTATCTCACTGTCGCAGTCTTTTTAAGCCTAGATCAGTGTATCAGTGTTCACTTGTCTCAGATTAGTGTCTCATTTATTTCTGATATCAATCTTCATTATTTTATCTGATCCGATTTTCTCATTTATATTGATCTGTCTATTTATTTTCTGGTATCATTTTTCATTAACTTATCTGATTTTATACTCTCTTTTTTTCTTGTCCTCATTATACCATAATTTTTTCTTCTTCTTTTCTTTGTTGCTCGGGGTGTTTAGGGGTAGGGGGTGGGTTAACCCTGCCTATCCAACACATAGCTGGATAGCCGGTCCCAAGCCCGGTAAAAAGGTGGAGGGACCACTGTTTTTTTAGGGGGGTTGTGGGGATGATTCATGGTTTTTCTTCGAGGTAGTGAACCACGTCTATTAATGCTCTCTTTTTGTAGGTGGGTGTGCCTGTTTGTGTATATATATGGCCTCAGACCTCTCAAAGGAAACACAGTCTTGTAATCTCCTTTGCTTGGTTTGTTCATTCTTTTTCTTCTCACCACTCTGGTTTCATTTGTTCAAGGTGATAAGGACGCCTCAATCTGAATTTTAGTTTATGTACTAGGGGTCATTTTGTGATATCCTCTCTTGACATTTTGTTTTCTTTGGCTGTTTGAATCAAAAACATAGATGGCTTGTGCTACGTGTGGATCAACCGGGGGTCAATGCAATACATTTTTCAGTTACGGTAGCCCATTCTACGTGCACCTTACTAGGGACTTCGAGAGCTTTTGTGTAAGTTTGTTGTCTTTTTTCTTTTTATCAGAATCATTTTTGCATTCATCTATTTCTGACTTCTCTTCATTGTGCTTTTTCACACATTTTTTACTGCAGATTGTGCCATGCAATGTTAGGAAAATTTTCAATGTGGGAACTAATAATTCCATAGGAGTGATAACTCCAGATGGGCATCAGTATTTATTCGATATAGTCAAGAAATTTCGTTACACACGTTTGTGTGGAAGGCAGTACAAGGCCTTCATTGCTGAGTATGCTTTGAACCTTGGCGAAATTTCTTTTCAACTTAGACGTAGGGAAGTAGTTCCAATCTCTCCTGAAGGTTTTAATGGGGAACCAAAGCATCATTTAGGAGGTAGGGATATATTTCTTCACTATTTTCCTTCTTTTTTCTCTAGTACTTGTATTTTTTTGCTGACTCTTTTGTTTTTGTAGTTCTACACGAGGCAAACACTGCTTTGCCTCGTTGCTTCTTATTTCTTTTCTTCTTATTTTTGGCAAGTTGAAAACCTCGTCCTTCCTGTCACAGTTCTTGAAGGTGTGTCTATCTGATCCACAGTGACTGCACTTGTAGAAAAAGAGTATAAAATCAGATAAGTTAATGAAGAATGATACCAGAAAATAAATAGATAGATCAACATATAAATGAGAAAATCGGATCAGATAAAATAATGAAGATTGATATCAGAAATAAATGAGACACTAATCTGAGACAAGTGAACACTGATACACTGATCTAGGCTTAAAAAGACTGCGACACTGAGATGCTAAGACTGAGACACTGATCTGATATACAAGACTGCAAACTGAACACTGAGAGCTGAGATACATGACTGTAAACTGAGACACTGATATAGTCTGAGACACTGATAGGGACTGAGAGCTGAGATACAGGACTGAGACACTGACACTGATCTGAGACACTGATCTAACAAATAAAATAATACTGAAGAAAGTAAACTGAAGAAATAATGAGACAAGAATACAAAACTGACTTAATGACAATTTAAATGAGACAATGAGACAGATGACTGAGATAATGATACTGAGATAATGAGACAGATGACTGAGCAAAGAGAATTATTTACCTACTATGGTATAAAGTACTATATATTCGCACTCTGATTTGTATTTTATTTTTTGTTTGTCGATCTGTTTTGAAGTGCAATTTTAGTACCATGGTAAAAAACATTATGTAATAATATGGTGCCAAATAAATCAATAATTGTTTTGGAACTTTTTCGTTCGGGTATCATGTGTAGGTAGAAAATATATTTCCTCGCTATCCTAGACATACATGATTAATTTTAAGCCATATAAATGTCGGAAAATAACTAACAATGTTACGATGCCACAATGTTCTCAGAAGTTATGACACCAAGTTTGAATTTTCATGGCTCGAAACGAAAAGAACGATTTCTCTTTGCTTTGTTTTCTATTTTGTACATTCATCTATGCTACCATGGTATATAGTACTATATATTTGCATTCTGATTTGTGTTTTATTTTTGTTTGTCGAGCTGTTTTGAAGTGCAATTTTAGGATATATGGTAAACAAATCATGCAAGGAAATGGTGCCAAATAAATCAACATTTGCTTTTGCTACACTTTTTTGTTAGTAGCATATGTAGGTAGCATATATGTGGCCAGCAGGTACCTTATGGACTCAGCATATACAGGGGCATGTTCATATATACTCCCAATTTTACATTTGCTAGGAATGTGATTTGCTCTGTTAGATATACCGTGCATGCATCTGCCTTGGCTTTATTTTTCTCAAATACTTAATCAGGTCGGAAATGCAATAAAATCTCATGTTCCAATTTTCTTACATGTGACTCTTAACCACATATCTCCAGGTCCAGGGGTAACAACGATGATCAGAGCAAGCTACAACAACTCTCGGCAACAGGGCGCGTGTCATGTTTAGGTCGTTGATCGTTGGCATATTTTGTTTTCCTTCTTAATTAGTTACTGGGTTAATGTTGAAGATCAGCAGCTTGTGTGATCGATCAGGAAGTCTATGCGTACTCATCTCTGTTTTTAGCTTGTTTAGTTATACTAATAGCTATGCACGTTGAACGCACAAACCAAGGTTTATGCGATGAAAATTATGTGACATGCATAATGTTTGAATTTTGATACGTACTTTTTTTCAAAAGGAATTGTTTGTAACATCCAGGTTACATGTCACAGATGCACATATAAAAAACATAAATTGGTAAACATAAGATCAGTTTAATTGCTATTGGTAAACATAATATTTCAATCCTATAGGCACGATTGAGTCGTGTTGTCCATTTCCTTCCCCGGTCATTTTGCAATTGGTAAACATGTACCTCTATTTCTAAATACTAGATAATACCCCGCGCGTTGCTGCAGGTCCTTTAGGAACAACTATTGTATATTGAAATTGTTGACATGTCATTTATAAAATGGTAGCATGACCTGAAAGGTAATAAAAAATTGCACAATTTATGTATAGTGTGGTAAAAGAACATGGTTTGGGATGCTATATGGAATGAAGACTTGGACAAAATCAGTACAACCTTTACTGATGTAGACTTGTAGAGCATTATATCTGTTTTGTAACAATTAGGTACATAGGAGCAAGAAATGCTTAAATCTGTCGGAACCAAAATGAGGAAAAATATTTCATGTACCAAAACATGCATTGCCTAATTATTATTTCTTGTATGCAAAGTAATTGTTGTTATTTACACCCTTTAATCCATCGGACGACCTTGTAGTTCCTTTTGTAGACACTCTTGAGTGCATCGATTTAGACATGCTGAAAACGAACCATAATGGACGTAAATTGTTGAATTATTATATACATAAATTATAGAAAATAGCAAACATCATGAATTGGTAGCTGGACAGTAGATAAATTGGAGCGTCCAAGATGGATATGAGGAATTCATCAATAGGTGTACGAAGCCCTGGGCAGTTGAGGGAAGCTATGTACCTGAACATGAGTACATACAATGACTAATGTAGAAAGAACGCATAGCTGAAATCTGGTGAAACAGAAACCAGATGAAATGGATTTCTCTTCTGCACTGATGGTACGTGTGCATATATGAGCATGCGAGTACATATATTTCACAAATCACTATCACATCACGGCATGCTGCCTGCAGAAACCTATTTTTTGCTCGAGAAAAGGTCTCTGCTCACAGTTTAATATAACTAAAACTGACAAGACAGTCACCAGTTTAGATTACATTTACATAAGCTGCGATTGATATCAGCTAAAAAATACTCCCCTGAAACTCACCCAGACCCTCTAACAGTGACCTAAACAGAAACACTTAAGTGAATGAACTAATGGAAGTGAAACAACTTAAACGAATGATACAACAGAAATCAATTTCAGTTTTAATACAGCATCCCCTGTGAATATGTCAACACAAACCCGGCAACAAAATCCCAACTCCGAATCAGCACAAAAGAGTTAGTCCAGAGTTGCGCGCAACGCCAAGAAAACAGATCAAACCCACCTCAAATCATGTGAATATAGGAAAGAATGGATCGGCCTGGATTTGGCCAACAGATTGAGAGCTGGCAACCGTCTGCGCATCGGAGGACAACGCCCAGATGGATCGATTTAACTCAAGGCAAAACAGGTGTACCGTGTACACGGGTGGAACACCTGCCGTCCACAAATCAGGAAGGCTATGCGAGCACGAATGTGCTGGGCGGACGACGGCAGGAACCTCCGACCAGCGGCGCCGGCCTGAACCGATGGGGCGACCTCCTCTATGTGACGTCGCCGCCTGAAGCGGCCAGACGACCACGGCCGCCGGGGTACCCGGTAACGCGGTGAGCTGTTGCTGGTCGGGTTACCCGGAACGAGGTGGGCTGCTGCTGGTTGCCCTCGTGAGACACCATGGGCGGTGTTGCTCGGTGATCTCGACGGAAGTTTTATAGGCAGAGCTGGGAAGGGAGGGGAGAAGACAGCATGGAGAAGGTTGTAAGGCGACTGTTGGACTATAAAAGTTAATCAATTGCCGTGCGACTGTTGGACTACAAAAAATAATCAATTGCGGTTTTGGGTGCGGGAACGGAGACTGGAAGGGATCGAGCAGAGACGCGATCAGCAAGCGGCCGGACAATTAACAATGAGCAGACTGTTGGCAAAGCCTGGCCGGCTTGCCTGGCTAAATTCAGTGTTGACCTCTGTCTCCACATATTTCCTGACAATGTTCGCTCCTAATCCGTGGTTAACAATAAAGGTTGACAAGATTCGCAGAAATTTCCTTTGGGATATCGATGAAGGAGCCAATGGTGGTGGCAAATGTCTTGTGAGCTGGAAAAAGATTTGTTGTCCCAAAAAGTATGGAGGGCTGGGAGTTAAGGACATGTTGGCCTTTAGTCGAGCCCTGCGGTTGCGATGGCTTTGGTATCGCTGGGGAGAGGAAGATAGACCATGGTTGGGAACAGAGGTACCCTGTGATGAAACTGATAGAGAGCTTTTTGCAGCCTGCACGACAGTTTCCATTGGTAACGGGCTGAAGTGTAGCTTCTGGAAGGATTGCTGGCTTGATGGTTACACTCCAAAGTGCATTGCCCCTTTGTTATTTCCTTTGGCCCGAAGGAAAAATCTTACTGTCAGGGAGGCTCTATCTGACAACCGCTGGATGAAGGGGCTGCAGAGAATGAATTCCTATGAGCAGATCGAACAGTTTTTTGGTCTCTGGCTGAAGCTGCGCTCTGTATCTTTTGTGGACAGGCCAGACTCCATTCGCTGGAACCTAACTACTGATGGTATCTACTCCGCAAAGTCGGCGTATGAGGCCCACTTTTGTGCAAGGATTACGCAACCTAGTTTAGATCAAGTTTGGAAGATAAGAACCGAGCCAAAGGTGAGATTCCACTGCTGGCTGCTGTTACAGGGCAGGATTTGGACCAATGATAGGCTGGAGAGGAGAGGATTGGCCCAGCAAAGCAATTGCACTATCTGCGACCAAGATCCTGAAACGCCATCGCATTTGACGCTGGCATGTCCCTTTGTTAAAGAAGTTTGGCATCATTCAAGAGCTTTTTGTCCACAGATTGCTGATCTTGCAGGAACGACAACCTCCCTGGAGGTTTGGTGGTCCAAGATCCTGAGTTTCAACAGAAAGAAGGAATCCAAATACTGGGCTACGGCTGCTGTTTATGTGCTCTGGAACATTTGGAAAGAACGTAATCGTCGTGTGTTTCAGGGCGTTTCTGCCACTCCGGCTGTAGTGTCGGAGCTAGCGCGTGAAGAATTTTCCCTTTTCCTAGTAGCCATACGTGAGTAGTCCCCTAGAGAGTTTGTGTGTCGTCTGTAACATGTAACACCCGAGGTTTCCCTCTTCTTATATGAATTGGCAGTGCTCCTGCTTTAAATCATCAACAAAAAAAAATTAACAATGACGTGGCTGCGTGAGAGGCCAGGAAAATCATGTAGTGGGGTTCTCCTATTTAGATAGAGAAGATAAGATATTTAGTATATTTTTTATACATATGTACCTATACACGTATTAGTGTATACACGTATTAGTGTGCAGATCCACTCATTTTAATCCGTACGTAATCGGATTGGAATACCAAAAATGGAGTTTACATTTTGGTATGTAGGGCGCAACTGAATGATTGCTGATTAATTAATGCTTTGAATACTTGGTTAGATTGATGACTACGCAATTGAGCTATCAATTTTACTGAACTAGAAACATACCCCGCACATTGCAGCGGGTATCTCTTTACAAAAGCTATTCTACAAATAAAGGGATATACATACCCATGGAATATAATTTGTTTACAAAATTATGCAAACAATTGTCTATAGGTTAAACTTAATTGACTTGATTTTTTTGTATTTGATGATTAAAAGCGGGTGAGGTGGATAATTGTATGGATAAAAGTTAAATGACATGGATATTGTTGCATGCAAAAAAAATACAATCATTAATGAGTGCTAGTGACATGGACAATTGATTGGCTAAAATATCAAGTGATGTGGATAGCTTGCATGTGGAGATAGAAAATAATAACTACATTTAGTGGGGTTTTGCTTTATAAGAAGTATAGGTAGATCATACAAACTCCATTGTGTCGGAAATATAGAGAAATGACCACACTTTCCTCTTCCCCTCGCGTCGCCCCCACCGGCGGCGCTAGGGGCTCCCCACGCGACAAGCGCTAGCCCGGCCCCAGCTGGCCTTCCCTGCCTCTGCCGTCGCCGGCCCCGGCCGCAGCGGTGGCGGCGCCCCCTCGCTGCCAAAGGTGGCTGGGGGGAGGCTCTCTCGCGCTGGTAGCTTAACCGGCCCGGGTGGGCGGCGGCGGTCGCGGGCGGTGGCAGCCGAGCCGGCGGGCTCGGGCGGAGGCTGCGGTCGGCGCGCACGCGGCGGGTGTCGCTGGTGGCAGCGGCACCGCCCCCTGCGGCCATGGCGAGCGCCAGATGGGCTTGGCGGGCCCGTTCTGGGCCCGCCGGGCCCGGATGGTGTTGTGGACGCGCTGCGCGTCCTCTTCGTCGTCTCTCCGTCGCCAGATTCTTCGAGGGTGGCCGTGAATGGTGCTGGAGGCTGGCATTCTTGCCGGCGTGGTTGGTCTTCTCCGTGCAGTGGAGGAGGCCGGGGTCTGCGTCGGCGGTTGGGGCGCTGGGAGCAGCGGCGTGGAGGCTTCGTCGGCCAGGGCCAGGTCGGGCGATGTGCCGGTGATGTGCTGCGGTTGCACGGGCCGGGGATGCGGGAGGCACGCTGAGCCATGGCGGCTGCGGCCAGGGTTCTCGCGGGAGGCGTCTCTGCCACTCGCCGGCGTGCAGGTGGTCGATTTGGTGGCGGTGTTGCTTGGCTGATCTGGGTGAAAACTCGTCTCCGATTCGGTTGTCGGAGCCGGTGATGGTGACCCCTTGCGTCGTCTCCTTCTTGAAGGCATCACCGAGGTGAAGCGTGCACCACCTCTGCTACCTCCGGGGGAAACCCTTGATCCGTGGATCGGATGGTGTCGGCGCTTTGGCGTGTCTCCCCCTTGAGGGCATCATTCTTGGAGGTGTGCACCAGTCGAGGGACCAGTGGTTGGATGAGGATGCTTTCGTGGCGTTGCGAGCTGTGTGGCAACGATGACAGTGGTGAGTGGAGCCGAGTCGCGGCATGTCCTTCGTCACCGACAGTCCGTGTTGTGTCCCACTGTGAAGATGTGAAGTCGGAGCTGCGTGTCTCAGGGCGGACAGGCTGGCAACGATGACCCTTTTTCTACAGTGGCCAGCGGATTCCGTCGATGCAAGGTGTGCAACTTCTCCGGTGAAGGTCTCTGTCGAAGTCGGAGCTGCCTCCTCCTCGACGCTTTGGGTTGACTGTTTGGCTTAGGCCGACATGGTTTACGTTGTCTGCTGCGGCGAGGCTTCATCGGTGGTCGTCCTAGGTGAAGTCGGAATCGCTTGCTCGGGTAGGAGTGACGACGATGACGCTCGGTGTTGGCCTCGATGGGGTTTTTCTCCTAGGCGATGTGTGTATCTCGTGTGGGTAGCCAGGTTGGCCGGGTCTACACAATGTGGTGTTTTCATGACTACGTTGGTGCGTTTGTAACGGTTTTCGGCCGGTTCCCCGTTTATGAACCGGTCAATTCCCCTCCTTCTTTTTTAAATAAAATGAGGCAATGTTGCCCGTTTTGTTCAAAAAAATATATAGAGAAATACATCTCCGATCTCTATGTTTGTAGTCTGTACCGAGTTACAGGAAACAAACATGATATGTAGGGTGATTGCATTCCTTGATGACAACACAAGACTCACCTTGCCGATAAGTTGGAGAATATTTGTTGAGCCCCTGGAGACATCAATTGACTCTCGGAAGATGAATACCGTAGCATTAGTCCTTGAAAAATAAACAAGATCACAAGTATCAACCCTAAAGAATCGGAATCCAACAATTGTAATCCTAGTACTCCTCTCCAGCCATGGCCTCTAGACCACAAGAACCACTAATAGGGCTATCACCAATATCATGGGTGATCTCACACTTTAAGTGCCAAAGTAGCAGTAATAATGATGAGACGGAATATATACAGATTAAACCGTAGTTACCTGCCACTCGATTTATCCGGCAGAGTTTCAGTTTCAGGAAAGTATCAGAGGTGGAGTGTTCGGGCTTGATGTTGCACAGCTCCAACGACCGACTTGAGAGTACATGCGGCCGCACCTGTCGCCCAGTACCCAAGCAGAGCTGGCTGAACCGAAGCCGTCAGAGATCGATCTCCTCCATGCCCGCTCAAACTTTCCCCACCCGCAACCCTCCCAAGCGGAGCTGGTCGAGCCAAACCGCACAGCGTACTGCCCACTACGCATTTCCTCCGCCGCCGCCACCAGCACTGCCGGACGAGCTTCTCGAGGAGATCTTCCTCCGCCTCCCGCCGGACGAGCCCGAGTGGCTCCTGCGCGCCTCCCTCGCCAGCAAGCCCTGGCTCGGCCGCCTCACCGACCCGCGCTTCCACGCCCGCTACAGAGAGCTCCACGGAGCCGCCCCCATGCTCGGCTTCTTTCAATCCGGTACGCACTTCGTCGGGGAAAGGATCCACTCTTCGTTTCCACCACGAAATTCCCCGTGTGCATTCCCAACCCGCGAAGCTGGGGGCACTCGACATCCGAGGCGTGGGACTGCCGCCTTCTCCTCGGGTCAACCGAGCAGCTCGTCGTTTTGGACACCATCTCGGGCTACCGGACGGAGCTGGACGCGCCCGGGCGCTACACCTGCCACGGGGCCGCGGTGCTCTGCGCCATGACCGGCTGCGACCACCGCTCGTGCCAAGGTGGTCTTCATCGGTCTGGATACTGATGATAATGGTCATTTCATATGCGCCTACGATTGTTTGCCAGAGATGATCATCCAGGCTTAATCTTGGGTCTTATGAAGAAATGAGACCAGTGCCCCCTGTTCTCATCCAAGACACACTCTACTTCATGCTTGCGTACGATGATCATCCTGTGGTGATTCTCGTGTATGACTTCTATATCTATATCTCCTTTGTTCTAAGTAAGAATAAATTGGTCACCGGAAGAAACCATATATTGAATGTTTAACTACATCTAATGTTTTGATTTGTGATAGTATTTTTGTTTGAGCAAATTTTGAGTGCTTTCTACACTCGAATACGACACCTAATTATTATTTTTCCTACTTAATTGGCAATTTATATTCTGTCGTGTAATCTCCTTTTGTGATTGCACTGAAAAGAATCTATGTTTTACAGAGAAGTCGGACCCTTGTTGCGCATGGACAACACATGGTTGGATTTTGTTAAGGGAGGCCACTCTCATCAACCAGACCAACTTGGAGGCGACTATTGGTCTTATGATGAATTATGCCACTAATTTCTCGTGCTGTCGTTTGATTTGTCAGGGAAGTTGATAACTTACTCATGTTGTTGCCATGTGTAAGTGGGTCAATTGATTATCTTGCAATGAACCTCGGGCGGCAACAACAACCATGTGCTCTGTTATCTAGTTTGCTTGAAAGTGTGTTGTAGATGATAGCTTAGTCTTAAAAACTCCTTTTGCTCTCCTAGCTTTGTCCAATATCTAGATTTATCTCCAAAAAAGAGATACCATTGATGAGTAGATGACTATGGCATGTCTAGAACTACAAGTAAATTTACTAGCCTTGTGGTTTCTGTCCCCCAAGATATGAATGATTATGGTTTCTGGATGCTTCCTTGCTGATATGTTTTCATTAATCTTGTGAATTTTATTAGTATTACATGTCAAGTGTCGATGTTACTCAGTTCTTTTGAGGAAGTAGCGTTGCATAAGAGTGTAACATGTAAATTGAAATCATAAGATATAATTTCAGTAAACTGACAGTATTGAGCTGCACTGTCCAGATTTAATTTCAGCAAACTGACAGTATTTTATTTTCACAGAGTGCAAGGTATAATGGTCTTTGGAATTGTTTTGTTTATCATAACAACCAGATTGTTTTCACAGATTTTGCTTACTTGTGGATAAGATCATTTACTTAAAATTAAATAATTAACACACATTTCTGTATGCATGTTGTACCTATACCGTTATACGTATATAGAAGAGTCTATGGTCCACACATATGGTAGCTAATTAACCTCGTTCATCCTTCACTGGCAGAACAAATTGTATTTCGAGTTGGCTGCTAACTATGTGTTGAGTTGGCTGCTAACTATGTTTCTCTTTATTATTCTCTTCATATGTGGGTGTTAGTGGTGTTGGAAAATTTGCTTCTATATTAAAACTAGGATATGTATTTGTTCTTATAAATGCACATTTCTAGAGAAATGCTTGTTATGCTGGTTTAGTACAACAAGGGAGGAAAAAGGGGTTAGTTCCCTGAACCAGAACTGTCAGCGAGCAGTAAACCATGTTCTGTTGCTGACATGTCTTAATTTATATTTTTAAATTTTTATAGTACTATATGTTAAGTGTCGTTGTTACTTTAGTTTTTTTACCAAGCAATGTTAGTGAAGAGTATAGCATGCAAACTGAAATCTTGAGCTAAAGTTTGAGGAAACTGACAGGCTGACATGCTGTGGGCTAAGATCTCATAGAGGTTCTTTTTAGTGAGATAAATACCTTCATAAGTTTGGTCAGAGTGCAAGACTATAGTAACCATTGCAATTCTTTTGGTCTATCGTAACCATTGTAATTTTCCGACTGGCTTAGTTTACCCTTTCCACTTTTTAAACAAGTGTTACGGTTACCTCCTCTGGATCTAAAAGGAGGTTCATATGATTAGCAGATGATGTCGATTGTTGGCTCCTGATAAATTTTCTGCCGCAAGATGATAATGGCTTCCGCATGTTGGCTGTGCGATAAAACTAAAGTAACCTTGTAAGCTGAACTAGTACCACATGTCCAAGTGTTGTTGCTAGTGAAGCATTTTGTTGCCTTGGTTTAAGGTGCTTTGTTTTATAAAATTCCAGGAACTTGTAGTGACATTTTCCTCCGCCAATGCAGGCAGCAGCACTGCCGATTATTTGTAGACATATTAGAATATATATACTTTACAGCTCCAGTTAAAGTGATACCGCAGAATCATTTTAGGTTATAGAATTTCTTGTTATGCTTGTTGAGTATGTTTAATCTTGTGATTAAACATGTCATTAGCTGGTAGGTGTTTTGGTAGTGCTTGGCTGGCTTCTCAATCTATTGTTGGCTCTTGCCTCTGGTTTGTTGGTTTCAGTTCTCTGGTGTTGGCTGTGTGCACGGAAGGGTGATCTTGTCATTGAACTGCAATTTCTCGGAGCATCAGCTATGTGCTCTTTTGTTTACTTTTCTTCAAAATGCATCTGCATACACAGTGGCTCAGTTAAACCTTCTTGTGGGGGTGTTCGTTGATGAGTAAGTTGTGGGTATTGATATCATTTGTGTTTGTTTGTTGATGAGTAATTTGTAAGAGCATCACAGACTGAAGATTCTTCTTCTCCCTGGAACGTTATTTTGCTCAAGTAGACGGTATGAGACTACTGATGTTGCTCTGCACTTGGGGTTGTAATAACTATCTTCGATTTCATGTTGTTAAAGCATGGTGCTTGGTTTCTCATGCTGTCGTCGGCTTTTGTCGGTATAAGTTTGGTGATGTTCTCGGGTTGTCCATGCACACTGAAGGGTGATTGTGTAATGAACTCCAGTTTTCTTGCCATGTGGTTTAGTTTGCTTCACAATGATCTGATCTGCATGTCCCCGCTTCGTTTTGCCTTTGCAGCATCACTTCTTTTTATAGACGTAAATGAGAACATATAAAGTGAGCGAACTCTGAAGAAATAGCAAGTAATGCTCATGCAGCTCTGTTGTCAAGTAGGTGTATGAAATTAATACACATTTGGTGAAGGAGAAACCTTAGTTAGCCTTGTAAAGTGAGCGACTAACAGGGAAGGAAATTGTGGTACAATCGCAGGCTACAGAAGCAAAAGTGTTGTTCCCCAACAGCCACTGTATCTGTCTTTTGCAGTGACTGAAGCAAATACATTGTACTGAGTTCAGTTAACGTGGTACCGAAATTGTCATGCTAGGGACTCGCTAGGCACCAGCGTTGATGTACAAGTTCAGTTTCGTGGTCTTGTTGAGTCAAATGGATCAAGAATCAAGATATGAGAGCAAAGAAACTGTTCATTTGGTAGCCATGTAATACGAAATGACACGATGTTTTTCTCTTTGTAAAAAGGCTATTGTCAGCAGAGGCATTATGTAAGCAAATTAAACATGGCAAGAAATCATCTGTTGATTACTCACACACACACACGGCAATAACAACAAGGGGAAATTTTCAATTTAATTGAACAACGCTGCACCAAACAGCTGCTGAATACCGACCACAAGAAACCCACGTCTCCTCCAAGCATGGCTGTGCTTGCAGAGCAATTCTTATGGGCTTGGAGCACCTGGTTTCAGCCGTAGCAGTGGTATCCGGTTGGCTGGTTGCAGAGCAATTCCTAGACGCACATTTTGTTTCTTGTTCAAGGGAAGCTAACAATGAGCTTCAGCATTGAGATCTCTCCAGCAACCGCATTGAGATCTCCAGAGTAGCATCAGTAGTGGCGACGTGGAATACAGATTAAACGGAGTTTAGGCAACAGTTAAAGGTTTGTTGCGATCACCTCTGGCGGAGTTCAGGTTCAGGCAACAGTTAAGGGTTGAGCGTTTGTGCTTGATGGTTGGTTTATACTTGTACATGTCTGTATCGTGTTTGTCTGAAAAATAAAGTGTCTCTGGTATCCCATGCAAACGTTCAGTTCGCGGAGTAGTGCAGTAAGCATAGACTCCTGTTATTTAGTTAGTTGGTGGAGTAGTGCAGTCAGCAGAACAAGATCGGATCACAGCCGGCTGATTTTTTTTTTTAGACGGAAGGCTCGAGCAGAGCCCAGATTTGAATTAACAAAGCCAACAACCGGCTAAACGTTACAGCTTACAAGAACATGCTGGCCAAGCCAGCAGAACACACGCACACCACAAACGCACACACACCTCACTACAATAGAACGACTGCTAGGTCCGAAGGCGGCACCAAGACTTCTATTGTACGGAGACGACGTCGAAGAAGTCCACATCAACAAACCTCCACCGCACCAACCTTGGCAACACCACGACATGACCTTGGAGAGGAACCTACAAAGGCAAGGGGTTACAGCAACGCCTCCAAGAAGGTGAACGGTGTACCAAAACGTCGTCGTTGCCGGCAGAAAAATCTGGCAGAGCTTTCGCCCAAGCCCCCTGAAACCAACCCAAGAAGGGGAGACTCACGCCGTCGAGGATAACCTACACCAAACGGACACACCGGGGAAGCTAGGTGGGGTGGCGAGGCAGCGTCCAAGACAAGAAAAAGGAGGGTGCTTCACGGCGATGCCTTCAACAAGGGGAACGACACCGGAGGTGTTGTCATCGCCGGCAAATGGTCTCTACCATTCCGTGGTTTGCACGAGACCCATCCAGAATCAAACACTGGCCGCCGCCACGAGGACGCGAAGGGGACATCCGCGAACGCCACTATAGGCCTCTGAACCTCGGGGACACGGTGCAAGCACCGGAAAACAACACACCGACCACGCCCCCGAGCAGGACAGCACGGTCCTGCCCGGATCAAGCTCCAAAGAGACTAGAACCTCCCGGCAAGCACCATGCAGCCGAGGAAACTCCGGCCAAAACCGGGGGAACCGGGCATCTCCGGCAGGCCCACACAGGCCCGAACTCGGAGAGAGGCACAACTGGGACCTCCCGGCAAAGCAGCCGGGGCAACACCGGCAAAACCGGGCATCTCTGGCAAGCCCACGCAGGCCCAAACTCGGAGACAGAGCAGGTGGCCCGGCCCAGATCCGGCCCACCGAGCACTGGATCTGGCAGCGCAAGGACTCAGCCATGGAGGGGCTGGCAACGCCGGCAGCACGCAGGAGAGCCCGCTGGAGAGGTGGCGCACGGCCACGGCCTGCCAGGCGCCGCCCTGCCGCGGCCTGCCACCCGCTACAGATCTTGGATCTGTCCAGAACCCGTCCGAGAGGCTGGACGTCGGCTGCCACCGCATGGATAAGCCTCACGGGCGGCGCTGCGCGGCGACCTGCGGCGAAGCGCAGACGGCGAGGTCGGGGAGAGCAGGGCTGGCGCCGGCATCCAACGCCGAGCCCTGGCGAGGAGAGGCAGGGAGGGAACCCAGAAACCCCAGGAAAAACACACGCACGCTACGCACACAACACCACACCCAGGGCCACGGAGCCGCCACGCCACCGGCAAGCAGCCACGCTACGGCGCCCTCCGAGCAGCACCGCACCCCCACCGGCCGCGACGGCCCGCGTCGTCACCACCATGCGAGGGGGAGAAGACACCCCGCCGCCGCCCAGCCGGCGACGCCCTCCGGCGGCGGCGAGGAGGAAGGGAGGAGGGTGGGAGGCCGAGCTCCGCGGCGGCTAGGGTTTCGCCCCTCCGCTCGCGGGAGCGGAAGAGGCGAAAAAAGCGGAAGTGTTGGTTTGACAGCCGGCTGATCAAAACGCTGCACAAAATCCTCTCTGTCGCTTACATTATTTGAACCTTGTGCTCTAGTTTATCTCCAGTTTCTTCAAAGTTGTAGGTTTGGCAGCATCAGGATTCAGGTTGCAGGAACATTAGAATTCAGTTCAGCCCACGATTCATGCGGCCCCACCTGTCGGTCACTCCCCGCTCGACGCCTCCACCTACCATGCCGCCGCCGCCGCTGCCGGAAGACCTTATCGAGGAGATCTTCCTCTGCCTCCCACCGGGCGAGCCGGAGTGGCTCATGCGCGCCTCCCTCGCAAGCAAGCAATGGCTCGGCCTTCTCACCAACCCTGCCTTCCGCGGCAGGTACGGCGAGCTCCACGGAACTTCCCCCATGTTTGGCTTCTATTACTGCTGGCCCCAGCGATCCATCAAGCTGCAGAAAGAAGACGAGCTGCTCTTCCACTCCACCACGAAATTCGGTGCATGGGTTTCCGAACACCAGGGCTTGAGGTCCTATGGAATTTAAAATGGGCGTAACTACACAGTAAATATGTCTAGATACACTCATTTTAACATATACGAAGCCCAAACTGAAATATCTACCACGTCTTATAGAAGTGAATAGAGAAAAGAGTATAGATAGGTAGGTATAGATAATATACTAGATAGATAGGTAATTAGTATAAAATATCCAGTGGAGTCCTACTATTATCCGTTAATATTGTGTTGTAGAAAATGTGTATGTAAGAAATCATCTATCCAGTAATATTTGACCACAGTCCACACATGTTTAAAGGAAAAATCATACTACCAGCCTCCATTATACGATCCATTACTTTAGCTCTTATGCTTAGTAGCAAAAACAAGACTATAATTAGCTAAAGACCGAAACAAAAACCAAATACGAAATGTGACCTAACAAATCAGTAGTTGCATCAAGCTAGCTAACCACCTCCCTAGTTAACAAGAATTAATGACCAGTGCCGCTAGCGCTAGGGGCGGGCGGCTACTTGTAAGATTAGTAGCCAAGTCTAAGCTCCAAGTCCACGTCCTCCGTTCTCTCCCCGTTCCTTCCCAAGGTAAGCCCCAGGCGAACCTGATCCCCGCCGGGGCCGTCTTGCTGGCCTGCCGGCGGCGCAGACTTGACGCCGCGGTCCTTGCGGTGGATGTTCATGTGCCCGCCGAGCGCCTGCGCGTTCGTGAAGCCCCTCTTGCAGAAGCTGCACTCGTAGTATGCCTGCGCCCGCCTCGCCCCACCGCCGGTCTCCTCCCCTTCCGCCATTGTTGTTGGCTTCGAAAGCTTGCTACTGGGTACGTCGTGTCTGTGTCTGTGGAGCTTCTAGGGTTTAATTTGTGGAAGTAACTACCTAGCTAAGCTTGGAGAGATCGATGTGTTGAGCTTCCAATGGAAGGCGAAAAGGGCAGATGTGCTATATATAATGAGTGACGGGTACGACGTAGAAAACCACCATTGCTAGGTGCTAGCATCGGGGAGGCCGGAGTGATTCGTCGTGTAGTATTGGCGTTTGGGTGGAGACACGATCGAGCGAGTAAACTACTCTGCCGGCCGCCGGCATGCTCTCTTGCCGCCCTCGTTGGCGAATACAGTAGGTAGGAACGGTTCGTCTTTCTTGGCGTGGCGTAGGGATCAGCGATGAATGCCATGTTAGACCAGACTGCAGCTACGTTTTGGCTCCTCCGTTTGACCTGTTAGTGATGCATCATGCATGTCGTAAGTACTCCAGTAAGCACTCAGTTGATTTGAACTCCTAAAGTGCTTCCGTAGTTAATTAATTAAGCAGGGCTGCTGCTTGTATGAATGGCACACACTCACTTGATTTCGACCTCTAAGTAGCATCTTCTCTCTCTGAGATGATCGACGCAATGCCATTTGCTTCCTTCGAGAAAGAAGATTTTTCTGGCGAAAAACATTAATTTATTGGCTGAAATAAATCGTTTGAGATTTTTCCTCGCCGTATCACCTAAACGGAGGGAGTACATCGTTTGCAAGTGCAGCTCTGATTCATTCTTGGGGTTGTGTGGTGTGTGTGGAAATCGAGAAGGCAACCCATATCTTTTTCCCTGTGGTTTTGCTAAGCTTGGGTGGAGTGTGGTGCGGTGGTTGCTTGGTTGCTTTGCAACTGGTCACCGGTCAACTTCCCCCAATTTCATTCGATTATCCAATAGCGTCAGCGATGTAGACTAGCTTGGGTTTTGGTATTGGTGCTTTTCTGGGCGCTTTAGGTTACTCACCATAAACTTACTACTTAAGGAATTGTGCTGAAACATCATTCTGATCTTATTTTTCAAAATCATGATGTTCATCCAGATGTGGGCAAATCCTGCGAAGGAGCAGGACATGGCGGAGTGAGCTAAAGGCGATCTACGCTGTGCGCAAGCCAAGAAATGGCCGACCCTGGTATCTTACTTGGGTTCGCTTCTAGGTGAAGTTGTATGCCTCAGCTCTTGTAATAACTTGTTGTGGATCATTAATTTAAAGCAAACCTTTTGCCTTTTTTTCTACAAAAATACAATCTAGGGGTTCACCATCTCATACACCATGGTTGACCTCGCTAAATTTAGCTGACTCACAAGCTGCCGAATTGGCTTCCCGAAGATTTGTAAATTAAAAGAGCAAGTACATGATCAGGGCAGCACTAGCAACCTCCGCATTCCGAACCATCTGATCGATCCCTTGGATGAAAATCAACTACGAGGTCACTTCCACCCCTCTTCGTATCGTACCGAATGCTTTATTCTCATTCCTCGTCTCCCTCGAAATAGCTCCCCTTGTAGTCGCCACGAGTGATGGGGAAATACCCAACCGGGTAGGCCAACAAGATGAGTAGGACACAGACTAGCACACCCTCACTTGATTTTGACCTCTAAGTGGTGGCTTGGCCCACGAGGTGGGTCGAAAAGTAGGAGTATGTTTGATTTGAACTGCGACATCCATCTCTCAAATGGGTAAAAACCCTTATCAGAAATAGAGAAGGCGTGGGCCACATTAGTAAGTAGAGCATCAACAAGGTAGAGCGCGGGCCGACAACTGGAGCAGACGGGGGGGGGGGGGGGGGGGGGGGGGGGTGGGAACAAGCGGTCGTGCGCCACGGGAGGCGAGCCAGAGGTGCGATATAAGTCTTGGGACGGGCCGAAGCATACATAAGCTGGAGGAAAAAGATATAGAAAATGGCACATAAGTTAGAGGAAGAATAAAGAGAAAGGGACTCCAACATTATGTTTACATTCTTCATTTTTTAAGTATCTATTATGCAAGACCAGTTTTTCATATCACAGTTTTGTACACCTTAAAACACTTTGGTCACATCTCGCGGTCTAGGGTTTGCTTGGTCCCGTGGAGGTTTACTGAGATCTCTAGACGTATTTCCAACCAGGTTGCTGGAACCAAGTAATTAATTACAGGAATTAAAGGGATAACTGGATAATTTACACGAAAGTAAAGAACAAAGTAAATTATAGTTGAGGAATAAACTATTGTTTTCATTGCTCGCGCCGCCCGGTCACCCACTCTCCTTTTTTTGAAACTTTTTCACATATATTAGATCAGCAAGCCGCCTCATTAAAACCCTGCCAGTCCCTTTCGGTACCCTGGCTAGGGAAAGAGAGTCAGCAAAGGTGCATGCCTTGATCACAGCCGTCCGTCACCCACTCTCCTGATTATACAGAGACCTCGAGGAGACGCGATTGAAGTTTAGGTTTACAATTTAAATGAGGGTCTCAAATAACATTTGTAATGTGATGCGAATCCGAACCGTAAGATGTCAGCAAAGGTGCATGCCTTGATCACAGCCGTCCGTCTTCTGAAGATGCTCAGGTGTCGACAACAGCTGGATAGGAGCTACTAGCCAGTTACTGAATACTGAAGAACCTTACAGGGTTCCTGCCCCCGCCGCCGGTCGGTCCCCTCCGCCGCCGCTCTTCGCACCTCGCAGGTTCCGCTCGTCCCTTGCTCCGGCGGCTCGTCCCCGACTCTGGCCCGCCGTCCCGTGTCCCCGACCCCGGATCGATCGCTCCCGACCTCCGCTGTCCAGGACGCCACCGCCTCGTCCTCCCCAGTCGTCGTCGGCGGCGGGAGGGCGAATAATTCCGCTTGAAACCCCCACCCGCAAGAGGGCGATTTGTGACCATCCAGTCTAGTTCGAGGCGATCCGAGAAAGAAGATGAGTTCGCCCGTCGAGAGGTCCAAGGAGAATGCCATGGAGGCTGATAGTATCAGCCAAGAAGATATTCAGGCGAAGAAGAGGAAACTTGGGAGGGAGGAGAAGGAAGAAGATGTGGAGTCGGAGAAGAGGAATCTTGGGAAGGAGGATGAGGGAAAAAATGGCTCATCTATGGTGCTGCTGCCCGGGGCGAACCTTTTCTTCAGTGATCCCAAGGCGTTCTTCGCGAGTTTGGCAAAGATGAAACATCAGGTCTGATTTCGTCAGCATCAGCACGTTTGATTTCTTTCCCTGGTGGTTACTGGTTACTAACTGTGCTTCGTGATCAATGTGTAGCTCCCAAGGTGATGATCCCCACACTTGATCGCTTCAAAACTTCGACTAGTTTTCACACTCGACTGCTCCCTGTCCGCGAGCGTGGAAGCAAGGCGGTGCGATCGGGCGCTAAAGTATTGCTTGGGATTTCATCCTCTTTCCGTACGTTCTTATGCAGCACATCCATTTTTGCACCCTCTAGTCGATCGTGGCACAACCTGATGTATGTCT
Source organism: Poa pratensis (assembly GCA_947311845.1). NCBI lineage: Eukaryota > Viridiplantae > Streptophyta > Magnoliopsida > Poales > Poaceae > Poa > Poa pratensis. The sequence goes on from CAMZMU010000041.1 coordinate 10,031,295, forward strand.
TACATGAATCTGAATGGATCAATGCAGGTGGCAAGCCGCTCAAACGGTGCTCTGGTTTCTGGATTGACTGGGACGCGGAGAGCAAAACCGGGACCGTGTTGACGACGGCGCATCTGATCCGCACAAAGGGTCCTCCGGACAGCGATGGTGTCTGGTTAGGCGGAGCACATTATGAGTCAAAAGCTAATGTGAGTCAATGTTTCCATGAACTTCAGTTTACATGTACTTCCTTCGTCCATAAAAGATGTCTCAACTTTGTCTAAGTTTGCATGTATCTAGACATGATTTAGTTTATACATAAATGCAAATTTAACCAAAGTTGAGACATCCTTTTATGCACGGAGGTAGTATGGTTTTTCTTGAGAGTTAATTCGCTCATAGAATAGGATAGGAATGAGGTTGGCCACATATGGTAGCCACACCTCAGATTACAAGAGATGTGTTGCTATTGAGTGGGCACCCCATTGTCTCTCTACCCTCATGCGCAAAATGTACAGAAATAAAGATTCAGCCAATATCTCTATATATTGTATATTCAATGATAATCAAGTAGGCATTCTCTCCAGATTCTTGACAACGTTTAGGCAGCCTGAAACTAATCAATAAACACTCTGCATAGTCATGGCAGTGGCTGCAATATAATGTCCCTTGTGTCGTCTTGGCAAAGCAACAACACCTTTTAGTGGTGTTTGCCTACGAAGCACCGATACGGCAGAATCAAACACGTCCCCAAACGGTACGTACCTGACACACGTATCCGTATCGCCATAGTGCTGTTTTCTGAAATTGTCGTATCCCGTATCGCCGTACCGGTATCGCCGTGTCCGTCTCGCCGTACCGGTGCTTCGTAGGTGTTCGCATAAATCCTGGCCCGAGGAATCCATGGCCTGGTTTGTCTTCCTGCTTTTCATAACACTTCGTTTCTTTGGATTATAAATCATCAGTACCTTTAATTCAGCCATCATACGATTTGGAATGCTTACAATTTGAATTCACCTTGCTTAAGCACTTTCTGTCCCAGTACGTAATGAAGGTTTGTTTACTTCTCAGCCGCTCCGAAATCCTCTGTAGTTCTGAAAACCTATTTTTTTGCATCTCATGTGCTCATATTAACTAGAACCTCAATCAGGTCTTCATCCAGTTAGGACCAAACACATCATGAATTGTACAATTAATCAAAGCATGATCTCACAAATCCTACACTGTACCACATACTTCACACATATAAGAGGTTACCATCTTCATGTGATTCATAATCTGTGCAAGTGCTATTAACATTCAAAGAGAGGTGCCAAACAAATTTTGAACATTTTGGATGGGACCTTCAGAGCTACATGGCTTTCCATTCCTTCTGCTTTTCTTTTCTTCCACAATCATTCTGTTCGCCGACTGAACTGAAAAAATTCCACTGCCTTCGTAGTTCAAGTTCTTGTCTTGCTATCCAACGGGGTGAAACGCTTATCAATCAGATCATTGCACCACTTCAGGACCGTGTGGTCAATGAGTTCATCCACTTTGCGTAGTTCCATCTCAAACTAATAACTCCTTGACATAAGATAGCTAGTCCAAATTGCATGTCTTACTATAGGACCTAGTAACATAAACGAAACAACATATGCGATTTGCTCTAAAAATATGCATATTTCATTGCTTAAAAATTAATATGATATTTTTTGAGACCATTTTCAGGTCACTGTTCACTTGCTAGATGACACTAGTGTAGAGGGCCAGCTACTGTACTATCAACCCCATTACGATATTGCTTTCGTAAGTGTTAAAGTGGATCAACCAGTTCAGGTGCCATCTTTTAATGAAGGGGTAAAATCTGCTCAGAAAGTTTTTCGGTTGGGAAGAGACAGTTCATCTGAACTAAGGATGACATATGGCAGAGCAACATATTTGAACCCAAACATGTATGAGCGGTATCACAATATGTATTTTGATTGTGCAGATTGTGATAGTGATGGCGCTGATGATGTTGATGATGAAGTAATATATCTTATCTTGAGAATTTATACATTGTCACGATTTTGAATTTTGTTTGATTTTGAATAGCGTAATCTGCTTCTAGAGCATTTTTTATTGTAAAATCTCATATTCTTCAACATAAATTGTTGTAGTATGATGACGGAGGCCTGGTTATTGACTTGGATGGAAAAGTTGTCGGAATGGTGAACATTAGTAGGACATTAGGTTCTTTTATCCCTTCTTCTATTTTTCTCAAGTGTTTCGCTTCATGGAAGACTCAAGGGTGTGTTTTCTCTATCACTTCTATGATATTTTTTCTCCCGTATTGTTTTACTTTTTCTTAGGAGTAGAACTATATAAGTTCATCGAATTACTAGAGATAGTCTAGAAAGTAGTTGTCATGTCATTCTCATTTCTTATGGTTGCATGCTTATATTTCCACATTTATCATGTAATTAGCTGCAATTTCTTAGAAAGAGCTTGAATTCCACTGCTGTTGATGTCTCAGTCTCTTTAGTAGTTGTCATGTCATTATCATTTCTTATGTTTGCATGATACATTTCCACATTTATCATGTAATTAGCTGCAGTTTCGTATAAAGAAGGGTGATTCCACTACTGTTGATGTCTCATTCCTTTTAGACCTTTTTGAAATTTGAACTCTATTCAAATGGAAATATTCCGGTACTATTTGTTTTTTTCAACATGTTGGAAATAAGTTGATTCCACTGAATGATGGCTCATATCGAAAGAGTTACTTGCTTGCGACCTTCTTTGAAATATGTTAAATGATTATCTGATTCTGTAGGCGCATCCTTCGGCCCCACCTAGGAATGAAGTTTGAGGCCATCAAGCTTCTAGAACCTGCCTATGTTGATAATATATGGCGTGCATTTAACATTGATGACGGTCTTATTGTTCAAGAAGTATACAGTACCTTCCTAAAGCTTTTCCTTTTATCATGTGTATAATGTTTATTTAATGCTAATTGAACCTTAGGTGTCGAAAGGATCTCATGCTGAAAAAATTGGAATTAGAAGAGGTGATATTATTGAACGTTTCAATGGAAGATGTATTTCTACTACAGTTGAGGTGACTGTATTAGATATTTCAAGGTTTCAAATGAATTGAGTATAAATCGCATTTGTGTGACCTTAGGTAAGTTTTCATGCTATTGATCTGTGTCCTTTTCTTCTTCAATTATCAGTTGGAAAATATGTTGATGAGCCTTAATAATGAAATTCATTTTTCGGTAAGTTCTACCCTTCACGTGGTTTGTTCGATCTCTTTCATCGGTTCTGGAAGTACTATGAGCAGCACTAAAGAATGTGTAACTCCAGGTTGGGGTATTTCACACACTACAAAAACAGCGAAGTACAGTTCTGTTGACTGCAAATGTATCAGATCGTGGAGAAGTTATAGCAAGAGGTATATACGTCCCTCTTTTAACCTAGTACGTCTAAAAGTTATTTAGATTCTTTTTTAGTATCTCACGTTATGTATATTCTTGTTTGTGTAGAAATTCTATTCTAATTTAAAGATGATGTGCATTCCGTAATATACTTATATTACATCCATGTGATATTTATTAGAATACTAGTTGAATGCCCGTGCGTTGTGACCGCCGTCTAAAGTTTTTCTTGTCGCATATTTAAGCATATTACATATACAAATTCGTGTGTATAAAAAAGGTAGCCAAAAATAATAGGATTGTGCTTTCCTTAACATGCCATTCAATGGAGAGCAGAGAATGAGTGCATGGGCTGTGAGGATGAGAACTGAATTTGTGTAAGAGTTGGGGACCTGATCACCTTGCCGGTTCAGTGGAGAGCAGAGAATGAGTGCAGGGGCTGTGAGATAACTAAGCGGGGGTTGTTATATATATATAGGATATGAATGGCTGGTGGGCATGTTGCGAACAGTTCATCCATGTTTTTTATGCGAATGCACCCATGGTAGGTTATTTGTAGACTTGATTTTTTTGGCTTAGGCATCTATGTTTGTACTCGTATATTCTAGGCAGTAGCTTTGAGTTGTGTGACATTTGGCAACGAAATATGTATTAGACATTGCATGCATTTGTACTTCTCTCACGCTTATGACTAGCCAGCAAAAAGGTAACCATTGCTTGGGCTTAAACATCTATGTTGCATGCTTAGTTATTCACAATCAAAGCAATGAATGACCAGCCAGCAAAAAAGGAGATTTTTGGCAAAGATAACTTGCAACAACATGTTGTACCTATGCAAATACCTAATGTGAGTACTTGTAATGGTTCATTGCTTGGTCGCGTGAGAATGACGATCTCATGCTGACCTTCACCGAGAAGGAGATGGACGCGGTCCTAGCTAGCATGAAGGTGGACACGGCCCCGGGGCCGGATGGTCTCCCAGTTGGTTTTTTTAAACGCTTCTGGAAGATCCTTCGACCGGTGGTGCTGGCCATTACCAATGACTTCGCGCTTGGTCGCGTTGACATTGCGAGACTGAACTTTGGGGTGCTGACTCTCATACCAAAGGTTCAAGGCGCCGAGGATATCCGTCAGTTTCGACCGATTGCGTTGATTAACGTCATTTTCAAGTTTGTAGCCAAGGCGTTTGCGCTCAGACTTGGCCCCATTGCTCACCGCACGATTAGTTTTACTCAATCTGCGTTTATCAAGGGGCGTCTCCTCCATGAGGGTGTGGTCTCCCTCCAGGAGGTTATCCATGAGTCCTGTTCCAAGAAGCTGGGTGGCGTTTCTTGAAACTGGACTTTGAGAAAGCCTACGATCGAGTCAACTGGCGCTTCCTGGGGGAAGTCCTCCGGAACGTTGGCTTTGATCAGGGCTGGTTGTGGTTTTGGGGGCCAGCCCTGAGGAGTAGTTGAGGTGGTCCAGATGCTTAACTGTAAGTAGGGTTCATTCCCATTCTCATACCTGGGTCTCCCTATCAGTGACAGAGCTCTGACGGCTCACAGTCTGTTGGGGGTTGGTTACATGAGCGAGAGGTGGGGAAGGGTGATGAATTCGCTGGCCCACTTGTCAGGCGACAATATTTGATTGAGAGGGTAGATAGGAGCAACATCAAACAAGTCTAGTGTTGTTTGTGCTTGTATGTTTATTCGACCTTCAGGACTAACTTTGAGCTGCATGACAGAGAAATTTTGCGTGGAAAAGAAAGGTCTCGTTATTTTCACTGATATTGTGTTGGTCCTTTTTGCAGGTCCTGCTGTCTCTTGAACTGGATGACCGTCTACTGGATGTGGCTTCTTCTTTTTTTTTTGCTGTTTTTATCGTGAACCTATATTGTACATATATATCTAGTACTCCGTAATCCAGATTCTTTGGAAACTTGTTTTGCCCTACCGTACCAAGGCAACGCCTTAGCATCAGTTATGATTGATGAAATGTTACCAAGACTATGAGGATGTGTTACTGTTGATCGATCGATTAGATATGTGTGATTAAGTTGAAATTGGCATTTTTTTTGGTTCTCAATACTGTAGCAAAGGACCCATGTTCAGCAGGATATCTCTGAACATATAGTCCGTTGAGCAAGTTGCATCTCCAGCTGCATTCTACATGGAATTTGTCTACCAAAGTAAGCCCTAGGTGAGATTCTCTGTTTTGCTAAAGCGACAGCATTATACTTTACCAAAACCTCGCGGATCTATCCCTGATCAAGTCAACAAATGGATCACAGCTGACACCTAGACTGATCGTCCTCTGTATTTCGTCTACTCGTGTCATTTTGGCTATAAGAAAAAACAAAGTTGACTTGTGCGGCGGGGGAGGATGAGCGGCGGCTAATTTTTCTAGTTGATCCTATGAAAGAGGATGCAGAACACAAGCAGACCCGAAGGACCGTTCGCTGGTTATATTGGGATTTGGAAAACAAACACTCAAGTCTGAACTGCAAAATCTGCTCTGATCGGTGTGATAATAATCCTGCCCTAAAGAAGTTAGTCGCTCGTCCTGATAATGTGTTGATGTACTGCTTTTTGCTTCCATTCATCTTTAGCTGCTGCAAGATGATTTTGTGTATACTTTCTTGTTTGGCTTGCTTCTGCTAGTCTAGAAAACCTGAAGAAAAAGTACACATTGGTTATTATCACGTTTATTAATAATAATTAAGTTGTTTATCACATGTTTAACGTTTGATACACACTTGTATCCAGTATTTGGGAAGTAAATTATCCTTTTGCTACTATTTTACCACGTTGCACTTTTTTCCACAGTTTTTGTTGATGTTTATATTATTTTCCACCGGAGATCTAGAGTATGTTTCTGCCCGGATGACTGAAGCAAATCCTTTGACTAATGACGACAATTCATTAGACGACTCGAGCAACCTAGCTTGTGCCGAATCAACTCAGGTGTGCCATTCATATGCATGCATCTCTTCTTAATTGACTAAAGGACCGCTTAGAGGTTCAAATCAGCTGAACTACTACGAAGTATACGTACGACATGCACACAGCAAAACGAACTAAAACAGAAGTACACACGGTCTTCCTGATCCCCACACGGTGAACTGAACATTAACCCGGTAACTATTAAGAAGGAGCAATGCCGACGATCAACGAACTAGACACGATACGCATCTTGTTGCCGGCAGTTGTTGCAGAAGTAGGCGCTCTGGTCGTTGTTAACCCCTGGAGATATGTAGTAACGACGTGTGTAAAAAAACTGGAACATAAGATTTTATTGCATTTCTGACCTAATTAAGATTAGTATATGAGTAAATTAAAGCCAATGAGTACTAAACGATGCATGCACACATCTCTAGCTAGAAAATGTAAAATGAGGCGTACGAACATGCCCCTATGCTGAGTCCAATAAGATACCTGCCGGCTACATGCTAAATACACATGATACCCAAACAAAAAGTTACAAGAACAAATCTTGATTTCTGTTTGGCATCCTTCTTTCATGATTTCTTACCATTGGCCTAAAATATTGCACTTCAAAACAGCTTGACAAAAAAAAATCCGAAAGCGAATATATAGTAATACTACCCTGATAGGTAAACGAAAAAAAATAAATTGTTCTATTTGTTTCGAGCCGTGAAAATAGAATCTGGTCTCATAACTTCTCACACCACTCTACTAGCATGGAAGATGAATGGTATATAAAGGTAGTTATATTCATTTTGGAGATTTTAGCGGGGAAATATATACCTCAAGAGAGGAATCACCGGCATCTAAGTATACAGAGATCAACAGCCAAAGCAATTGTGATACAGCCTACGAAGATGATAGCAATCTATTATATACTAAAAGCAAAATGAGTTAGTTTTCGATACACCACGTTAAGCCACATCATTTAAATTAATTCTAATAGTTAGATCTAAAATATACGGCCAAGATACATCAAGAGATTTGTGTTACGTAACCTCAATTTTTAGCCTGACACGTTCCAATCTTGATATACCAACAATAAGGCGTGGATTAAAAAAAATTAGGCACCAGCCGAACAGGTACGTAATACACATAGGCCAATAGCACTAGCGACCGACTGGCTGGGCTTATCCAATCCAGAAGAAAAAAAATGACGGCATGTCAAGGTGATCTCCAAAAAAAAAAAAAAAACTGCGTTCAAACAAAAGAACGTTTAGCACATCTACGTCACCATCAGACCCACCATTTTTTTTTTCTTTCAGCTTTCTCTGAAACATAAATCCCAACCGTATGATCAGCAATTTGTTTCTGTTGTTCTGTAGGATCGGATTTGGCACGTCAAACTGTTCAGTGCAAGAAAAGATCAGCGTGTGATATCCATAAAACACATAATGTGATATCCATAAAACACAAAAAAATCATTTATGGGAAACTTTTAATATACTGAAGACGATGCATTTGAAACTCTTATTGTTATCTCAATCATAATTGTTTTAACTATATATATAATACCGACATTAACCTCACCAACTAATCTAACATCAGATAGTAAATAGAGTTCTTTTTACCAATATAATATCAGACAAAACAACATATATGGGTGTTTATAGAAACAATGCAATAGTTCGGCCTAGAAATTACTGTTGTTCGATGATACTACGTATATGGATATTGTCATATTTAAATTTGTGGCAGTAGAGACATATTAGTTCTTAGTACATAATGTGATATCGATGAAAACACAATTTAGTTCCTTGGAGCCTTTAGTATATTAAAGACAATGCCCTCGCATTTGCGAGGGCCGCCTTGCTAGTTATTACTGAAAAACAAAACGTATATTGTATTAGTAATTAGTTCAAGGTAATCGGCCAGATGCTCTCTGATCACGTATAATGTTTTTGCAATGTGAGAGAGAGAGAGAGAGAGAGAGAGAGAGAGAGAGAGAGAGAGAGAGAGAGAGAGAGAGAGAGAGAGAGAGAGAGAGAGAGAGAGAGAGCTCACAGCTGTCAGACTCAGTGTTCTGAGGCACCAGTGCAGTGGAGACACTGAAGCGCAGGTAGCAGTTGAAGCCCAGCACTGCAGCTGCCACGCCACCGTCACGGCGGTCGGCGTCGAGGTCCCAGTCCACCGCCCGTGCGGATTCCTGCAGGCACCTGACGCACTCCGCCGCCGTACGGTCCCAGCCGGCGCACTGCGCCAGCACGTGCACCGTGCTCTTCACGACGTAGCCGGCTGGGATGTCCACGTCATCCGCGGTGGCCAGCATCCGCGAACCCGAGATGTTGGCGGCCGCGCTCTGCGCCACGCCCTGCGCCATGTCGACGAGCCGAGCGTGCAGGTGGCTGGCGTTGTATGTCGCGTTGGCGTCGCCCTGGACCCGGAGGAGGACACGCGAGCGGTAGGCGTCCTCGGCCGGCGAGGAGGTGTTGGTGTCGGCGTAGGCCACGAAGCAGCCGGCGTTCCAGATGCCGGCGCGCCGGGTGGTGCTGCCGCAGCCGGAGGTGAGGTTCGCGGCCGCGACGGAGAGGCAACCGAGGCACTCGGACGGCACCGTGGCGTCACCGAAGCAGAGGCCCCGGACGAACACGCTGCGGTTGGACCACAGTGAGGCGAAGCCCGTGTGCGCGGCGGCGGAGGGGAGCGCGGCGAGGAGCGGCAGCAGGCCGTCGCGGAACTCCGTGCCGTTGGTGGCGTTGGTGGGGGTATCGTAGCACTGGATCAGCAAGCTGCCGGCCGTGGAGGGACCTCCTGGCAGGCGCATGGGACCGGCGTCTTCACAGCGGCGAGCAGGGAGAGGAGGAGGAGCCATGGAATCGCTGGCAACGCCATTGTTGTGGCGTTGGGAGTTGGAAGAGGAGGAGGCTGTGGACAAGCAGGTCTAGAGCTCGAGGAGTAGTGAAGGTGAATTCTTGCACCAAATGAGGGCGCTGCTGCTTGCCATCACCTTTTGCCAAACTAGTGAAAGTGTGGCCTGCACTAGTACCAGCACCCAACGGTACACTACAGAGAACTTGCAATCGATGCGTGCCGAGATTGGCAATATTTGCCACTGTGACATACATCTCCATGTGCTGGCCTCAGATGAAAGCTGGTGCGCGTCCAAGGCTCAATGCATTCATTTTTTAAAAAATGGGGTAAATTTTTACCAAATCTATTAATCAAAAAATTAAGAAGAAGAGTGTTGATCAAGTGCGCGATCGACGGAGGATCGAGTGAGCGCTTCAGACAACCGAATAACGCAGCCAATGTATGGACCCTATTCAGAAGGCAATTACCTAAATTGTATACACGCAACCAATATTCACGGGCAGCCAATGTATGGACCCTATTCCTATCCGATCACAGCTTAATACCAAAAAAAACTTCTTTGCTTGGGAGACTCAAATCGATCTCCCCCTTCCTTTCTCACGAAGGAGGTGTCGCTGGCGGCCGCCGCAAGGGTTCTCCGGGTGGCGTGCCGCAACGTTGCGCGTGGGTTGCCAGGGGATAGTGGTCGATGTCGCCGGGGGCAGTTGGGAGTGGTCATCGTTGGCAGTGCGCGGCGGCTGGCTAGCGAGGACACCGGCGGCGGCTAGCGAGGACACCGGCGGCCAAGATCGAACGTGATATTTATTATGGGCAGCCAAGTTATTTATTTATTTACTTATTTGCCCTTATTTACCTAAGGGCGAATACATTTTGTATTTTCAGTTTTTACATGAATTTTCTTGAATCTGATTTCAAAGAGTTTGAAATTTTGTAGTTCTTCTCTTAGCAAAAAAATTCTATTTCGATTACTGTACAAACTGTATGGATGTAAAATCAGAAAAGGATGGGCTTGTGTCACAGATTTACCCAGTAGCTTGCTGAATCCTGCCTGTAATTGGATTGGATTGAGCACCTGTTTGTTTTGCGATGGATGAAACTGCACTAATGTCAGTTCAATGGTCAGGCGTAAGAAATCATGACAAGGATACAGTTTCAGTTCAGTGTTGAGGCAGGCAGACAGACAGTAGCGAAACATCAGCTAGAGGAGGAGGAGGAGCAGCAGCAGCAGAGCGACAGACATGGCCATGGAGGTGGTGGAGGAGATCTGCCGTCGTCCGCCGCCGCTATCGTCCGGGTCACTGAAGCAGCCTTGCATTTTCGTAACGGAAGCTACATTGGCCATGTGCCCGCTCGCGCGCGTCTGAGATAAAATGATCGGTTTTCTGATACAATAGCCATACATTGTCTATCTGTCTCTACATGTACATCTAGCAATAAGGCCTAGTCTCTGGATCTATGAGGAGCACGATTGATGAATCAGTTGAGGATGTCGTGGTCGGGACTACGGCCGTGCCGAGAAGAACGGCTCAGCTTCCTCCACGTCCTCATCTTGTGGTGCAGCTTGTGCTGCTGCAGCACCAGCACCGACGACGAGCACCCCAGGAAGTCGTCGGAGGCCAGGAGCTCCCCGACGCGCCCCAGCTCCGGGCACTCCTCCTCGTCCAGCCCGCCCATGCCGCTCGTCATCGCCGCCCACGCCGCGCCGCCTGAGCCTGAGCCTGAGCCGCCCTGCCCACCACGAACAGCGAGCACATCCCCACCATGGCGCTCAGCGCGTGCAGCGTCTCCACCCCGTTGCTCACGTACGTTTCCGTGTACGACACCCGACCAGACGCCACGAACTGCCCGTACACCTCCGCCATGAACTCCTCGTCCTCCATCTGCCCTTCTAGCTCCTCGCTGTCCGGCACTGCTGCCTGGGTGAGCCGGAAGCGAGACACCGACACGCTCACCGACGGGTGCGCCGACAGCCGCGTCGCGTAGGCCACCGCCTCCCGGTCGTCCGGCCCGCCCAGGAACACCGCCACCACGTGGTGCACCGCCGACTCCTGCTCCTCTGCTGCGGCTAATGGCGGCGATGTACCGGCAGCCTCCTCGTCGCCGCCATCACGATCATCCGCCTCTCCCTGACGGGGCGCACTGATGACGCTGATGCCTGGGAGGTGGCGCTCCACGAGGACCCCCACGGTGCACGGCGCGCGCTGCAGGACCCGCTGGTTCAGCTGCCGCCGGCCGTCGCGCCAGGACACCATGCGCCCGTCGTACCGCTGCTCCTTGTGGTAGGGCACGATCACCAGCGACGCGCGCGCGTCCTCCACGCCGTTGCGCACGTCGCCGTCCATGGACGCCAGGTTCGAGATGGCCGTCATCTGCCGCACCGGCACGGCCGCGTCGTAGATGGTGAACCCGTGCACCGCCGCAGCCACCTGGTCCATCTCCCACGCGTAACCCCACTGGTCCTCGTCGTCCACGTAGCCGCGGCTCTGGATCAGCTTCAGCCGGGCGTCCACGTCCTTGTACAGGTGCGTGATGGCGTACTTGCGCGCCGCCATAAGCTCCACCAGGTGGAGCAAGTACACGGCCACGGGAGCGCCGCTGCCCTTGGAGAGCTCGGCCACGGTCAGCATGGCGTTCACCCCGCCGGCGCCGTGCACGCAGACCAGCACCCGCAGCTCGTGGTCCACCCTCAGGTCCTGGAGGCAGTGCGAGCGGTACTGGAACGCGCGGCGCTGCTGCCGGACGATGGCGGCCGACGCCGGGCCCGCCATGAACGTGTTGAGGATGGACGACACGAGCAGCACCACCTGCGCCGTGTCGCCCCACACGCCGCTCTTATCGCCGAAGTTGATGGCCAGGATGTCGGAGTACCCCTTCACGTTCAGCAGGAACCCCAGCACCAGCGCCTCCCTCGCCGTGATGCCGAGCCATCGCCCCGCTAGCACCGTGCCCGCGACCTTCCCGGCGGCGCTGAGGACCGTGGTGAAGACGATGGCGGCGGTGAGCTGGGTGGCCGTGAACCGGCCGACGTCGGCGAAGTCGAGCCTGGCGCCGATGGCCCCGAAGCAGAGCGGCATGACGATCTGGTGCACGGGGTAGGTGAGGTGATCGATGAGGGTGCGCGCCATGGGCCCGTCGCGCGGCATGGCGAGGCCGACGAGGAATGCGGTCATGGAGGCGCTGTACCCGAGGAACTGCACCAGCAGGGAGATGCCGACGATGAGCACCAACATGCCGCACAACTCGTACTTGCTGATGTACCGTCGCCCGCGCTTGACCCTGTTGAGCAGCCTGGCCGCCCTAACGGCGACGGCCACAGCGACCCACACGACGAGCGCCATCCAGAGGAAGACGACAAGCTGCACCTCCGGTGCGGAGGCCCCGGGCACGCGCGTCGGGTTGGGCGTGCCGTCCTTGGCGAAGGTGGTCGGGTTCGCGACCATCATGCTGATCGTCGTGAGGCACGCGATGTCGGTGGCGAATGCTGCGCCGATGGCGAGCTGGCCCGTCTCGGACGCCGTCAGCTTGAGCTCCGTGACGATGCGGATGAGCACCGGCGAGGCGGTGCTGGCGAGCACGAGCATGAAGAGCGCGGTGGAGGCGTAGAGCTTGGCCGGGTGGAACGACGTGGCCTGCCCCGGGTGGAGTAGGCCGTAGAAGAATGGCCCGGCGACGGCTGCCAGCAACAGGCTGATGGCGGATCCGCCGCAGGCGAGGACGAGGGAGCGGCGCAGGTTGTGGCGGAGGTAACGGAGGTCCATCTCGAGGCCGATGAAGAACATGAAGACGATGCGGAGGTAGTAGATGGTGTCGCCCAGCGCGCTGCCGGCGTCCTGCATGCCGAGCCGGCGCAGGTCAACCGCGCGGCCGAGGACGGTGGGGCCGACCACGACGCCGGCCAAGATGTGGGAGATGATGCTGGGCTGGCCGAGGCGGCGGAGCGCGGAGTGGAAGAGGCCGGAGAGGAGGAGGACCGTTGCCATGATGGCGTTGATGGCCACCACGCCCGCCATGAAGTAGGTGCCCTCGCCCACGTCGGCCGAGCACTTGTCGTCGTCGTCGCCCATGTCGATTGATCGTTGGTGGTGGTGGCCGGCCGGCCGGCAAAGATGACTCCGGCGACGAGGTTGCTAGATATATGCATGAGCCTCCCTCCATCCATTCGTGCATTAGACCGGCCACGGGACTTCCACGTGGTTTGCCATATATAGCAACAATCGACCGACCATAGCGATGGAGTTGCACGTTTATGCATGAGATCAGTTCGTCTCATCTTTCACAAGGGGTAACTACCGTTGAAATTTGCAGTACACTGTACTAAGTAAAAAAATGCTAGTTTACTCAACTGGATTATTGCTATTCCTAGAAAACGTTATATTTTCAGGTGTCGATACCTAAACTTCCTGCCATTGCATGCAACTAAGATGGTAAAGACACAAGTTCAAAAGGAAAAATATGGTAAAAGACACAATCAAGATTTTCTCTAACTCCGAACATTCAAAAAAATCTCTTATGTAAAAGCAGAGGGTACTCATGCTCGCTCTCGCGCTAGGGTCGTCACCCACCTCCGCTCTCGCGCTGACTAGCTAGGGTTTCCCTCCTCCGCGCCGCCGGCGGCCATCTCGGCCGCCACCCACCACCCATCCATATGCCGCTTCCCGGCGCCAGCCCCCAACCACCCACCATGAACTGCTCAGGTCCCATCACGGCTAGCTCGGCCGCTCCATCACCTACGCCTGCTAGCTCCTACTCATCCGGGTTTTCTTGTTCGACATCGGCGCACTCTGACCGCGTATCCCTCTCTGCGGAAAGCTCGGACATTGATGGCTCTGCTAGCCTATCTCCTGTGCATGGCGGTCCGAAGGGCTCCTTTGCCGCAATCGTCCGCGGCCCCCTCTTCCCCGGACGGAGTGATGCACTGGACGGGCTCGATGGCTTTGATGACTGCGTGCAGAGCATTGATGCGGCGGCCCATGCCGCCCCTGAAGACGGTGGTGCCCCATGGACTCTGGTGCAAAAGCGAAAGGGAAGGAGAGATCCCGGAGCGCCCATCACGCCATTCAAGCCTCCCCAACCGGCCGCTCCTAGGAAGGTTGCTTCTGGGGGAGGAACCACCTCCCACCCTCTCCATAAGTACGACACCGCCGGCCGCTGTTTCAAGTGTCTTTCCCCTTGCCATCGCATTGCTTCCTGCAGAAACCCGGTGCGGTGCCGCCATTGCTACCAAGCAGGCCACATTGCCAATGAGTGCAAGTCGAGAGATCTACCTCAGAAAGCCTTCCTCCCACCAGCTTCCATTCGCATTCTGCCACCTCCTCCACCGCCGCCCAGCTCACGCTCTCCAATCCTAAAAAAGCTCCCCGCAAAATCTCGCCTTGGCCCCCTCACCGACGCCGTCCCCCCGCCCGCAAAACACCGCCTAGGCCCTCTATCTGCTGCTGTTCCACCACCTATCCACAAACGTCTGTTCTGCCCTAAGAAGCCGGTCGAAAAAGGGGCAGTGCAGGATCGTTCATCGCCCTCATCGCCGCGGCCCCGGCCCTCGAGCCGCCTGCTGCTGCTGCCAACGCCGCCATGGCTCTGACGACGATGACCACCTTGGACATGCCGTTGGCGCACCCTTACGCGCCGGGTGCCCCGATGCGCAGAGCTGGGCGCTCGCATGTCATTGTGGAGTTCGACCAGGAGATGGTGAACGAGGAGGTGCACCTGCGCAGCCATGCCCTTGTGCTGCTGGTGGCGGGAGGCTCGCGGCCTCTCTGGCCGGAGCGCGTGCTGCAAGGTATGCGCGTTGCGTTCCCGCAGCTGCCGGAGGGAAGTTTCTCGGTGAGTCTGATCTGCCATGGCGCGTTTCTGGTGCGTTTCTCAGGTGAACATTGGTGGCAGGAGATCCCGACCGACACCGTTTTCCGCATCGATGGCTGCCCCCTCGTCGCCAAGCGCTGGACTCGGCGTTTCCTTGCTGAGATGGTCACCTACCGCTACCGCGTCTGCCTCTTCATCGAGGGCATGCCAGCGCACGGCTTCAACACCGCCAACGCCGCGCGCTTGTTGCCGACCTGCCGCTTCCACACCGTCGCTGAGGAGTCCGACCGGAGGCTGGATCTCTCCTACTACGTCGTCTACGCTTGGACGGACGATCCCGACTCCATCCCCACCGACGCCATGTTCGACATCGTCGAGCCCCGCGTGAACCTCGACTCACTGGAGGAATTGGAGCTGCCCGAGGGTTTCTTTGAGATCTTCGAGGAAGGTGACGCCGCCGGATGTGATCCCGCCGCGGGCGTTGAGGTACCATGTCATCATTCACCTGGACTATCTCACTCTCTACCCTCGTTCTCCTGGTAGTGGTGGTGGTGGCGACGACGGCGACGGCGATGCCTCCTCCCGCAGATTCACTTGGCAGTGGGGTGTCATCGACGGCACCAGTGCTATGGCGCCTCATGCTTCTGGATCGGTGTTCCAGCGGCAAGGGGCGCATGACCGCGACGGCAGGCGTCGTCGACAGCAGCAGCAACAGCCGCCGCGCCAAGTCTACCGTCAGGTGTAGAGGGCGGCGCCTCCCTCGCCACCGCTGCCTCCAAGCACGCTGACCGTTGGCAGCCCTAACGATGCCCTAACGGACGGCGCTCTCCTCTGCGCCAACTCTGCACCAACGTCGACGCCATGCGGGGACGGGGACGGGGCGGCCAGCAGCCCTAACGTTGCCCTAACGGCAGTGCCGGCCGTGGGTGACGGCATCCCTGCTCCTGCCACTCCTGCTCCGACACTGCTCTTTCCTGCTGCCTTTGAGGAGGGAGAGGACACCCGTGAGATTGCCACCTTGGCTGTGTCACCCGCTGAGGACCCAATCCAGCTGGGCGACAAGATCCTGTCTCCTGAGCCCTGCCTGACGCTCCGCTGACCTTCCCTTTGAGTTTGGCGCTCACGGGTAGCGATGTGGATGCCGATGTGGGGGCCCCGGTGGACCAGGTGGACCCTGCCAACGGGCCTAGCCTAGACGTGGCGGCCACGACGCCTGTCTCTGGGCCCGTCAACGCGCTGCAGCTCTTCCTGGGCCAAGTGGTTGAGCCCGTCTCAGTGGGCCTGCTACGTGGCCGAACTTTCAAGCCCATCGGTTCGACCCTGAAGAAGAAGAAGACAGATGCAGAGATGACAGCCGTATGCCGCAGCCGCCGCATTGCGAACCAGCCACCGGAGCTCCAAGGCACAGCCATGACCAAGGCCAAGCGTGTAGTCTGCCGCCAGCTTGGGATTGAGTTTGAGGAGCCCATCCTCGACCCCGCAGACCTGCTCGCCCGCTACGGGCAATGCTTCCAGAACCAGCTGACGGAGATCCAGATTCAGGCGCTCACCCAACTCCTGGTCAGTGGATTTGCGAAGAAGAGGGGCATGGCTTTTGCCTGACTCTGTGTCCCTTGCTCCTTGTATCCCTGTCGTTTATGTTCCTTTATGTTACGATTCAATGTCTTTGTGTGGAATGTCAGGGGGCTTAACTCCCTGGCTCACCGTGGTGCTGTTCGCTCTCTGATTCAGGAAAATGGTGCTTCCTTTGTATGTCTGCAAGAAACAAAAATGTCAGTGATTGATCTTGCTCTGATGACTGAAGTTTGTGGTGCTCGTTTCTCTGGTTTTGTGTACTCACCTTCGGAAGGTGCGAGTGGTGGCATCCTGTTGGCTTGGACTGATGATTTCTCTGTCAACTCCGTTCTTTCCACCAAGTCCTTCATCTCTGCCTCTTGTGTCTGCAATGAAGATGGTGCGGCATGGAAGATGATCTGTGTATACGGACCACAATCTGCTGCTGACAAGCTGCAATTCCTCTCTGACGTGCAGTTATCTGTCCAGAATTACTCAGGCCCTCTTGCAATCCTTGGGGATTTTAATCTAATTGCTGAAGCGGCAGACAAGAACAACAACAGGATAAACAGAGGTCTGATCAATGCTTTCCGAGGTTTCATGAATGCTCTGGAGCTTAAGGATATGTACCTGCATGGTCGGAGGTATACATGGAGCAATGAACAACTCAACCCCACCCTAGTTCGCCTTGACCGAGTGCTGTACAATCAAGAATGGAATGACCTCTTTCCCCATGCCCTACTCCAGGGAATCTCGTCCAATTACTCTGACCATTGCCCCCTTCTGCTCTCTTGTGATGTTGTTAACCGTATCAACAGAAGATTCAGGTTCGAGTCTGTTTGGCTGAAGTTTGAAGATTTTGACACTGTGGTCCATGATGCTTGGCACACTGCTACACACTCACCAGATCCATATGTAAACCTGAACAACAAGTTGTCGCACACAGCAAAAGTTCTAAAGCTTGGGCAGCCAACCATTTCTCTGAAATCAGACAGCAGACACTTATTGTCAATGAGCTTATACTGCAGTTTGATAAGGCACGAGATCACAGAGCGTTGTCTGCTGCTGAGCATGCCCTAAGAAGCCAACTGAAGCTCAAGTGCCTTGGACTCGCTGCTCTTGATAGATGCATCTGGCGGCAGCGCTCTCGTGCACTCTGGCTCCGTGAAGGAGACTGTAACTCCAATTTTTTTCACATGAAAGCAACTTCTCGCCGGCGCAAAAATTTCATCCCTGTCTTAATGTCAATGGACAACTCATCGCTGATCAAGAAAAGAAGGAACAATGCATCTGGGAACATTTCAACTCACTTCTGGGCACCTATCAAACAAGAACCTCCACCTTGAATTTCCAAGCATTTGGATGTGCACAACCTAACCTCTCTGAGCTTGATATGAATTTCTCGGAAGAAGAAGTGAGGAAGGCAATTTTTGACCTGCACCCTGAGAAAGCCCCAGGACCGGACGGGTACAATGGGCAATTCTTCTGGAGATGTTGGGACCTGATAAAGCCTGACTTTATGGCAGCCATCCTTCATTTCCAAACCACCAACTCTCAACAACTTCACAAGCTCAACAATGCAACAATGGTGCTGCTGCCTAAATTCCAAGGAGCTGATAAACCAGGGGATTTTCGGCCTATAAGCCTTGTACACAGCTTTGCAAAGATAACTACTAAGATTCTTGCTGCAAGACTCCAGCCGAGAATGAATGAGCTGGTATCCAAATGTCAGAGCGCTTTTATCAAAGGGCGAGCAATTCATGATAATTTTGTATATGTTCAGGCCATGGCAAAGGCTCTAAGGCAAAAGAAAATTCCAGCTCTGATGCTCAAATTGGATATCTCAAAGGCGTTTGATTCAGTTTCCTGGGAATTCCTTCTAGGACTGCTGCAGTTCATGGGTTTTGGGCCAAAATGGAGGGGATGGCTTGCTGCTCTGTTTCTCACTTCGACCACAAGAGTTCTGGTAAATTCTGGACTGACAGAGACCATCTTCACCGACGTGGACTGCGGCAGGGAGACCCTCTCTCTCCCTGTTGTTTGTACTGGTTATTGACTGCCTGGGGCGTCTGATGGATCATGCCCACTCCACTAGCCTCCTCTCTCCTTTTGGAAATCAAGTGATGAAATACAGGGCCTCAATTTATGCTGATGATGTGGTGATTTTCTCCAAACCTGATGTTGCTGATTTATCAGCTATCCGCTCTATTCTCTCCGCTTTCGGCACTGCCACCGGACTGCACACAAATATGGCAAAGAGTAGCATATTGCCCATCCGATGCGAGGACATTGATCTAGCACCTCTGCAAGCAGCATTTGGATGTCAGCTTGCCACCTTCCCCTGTACATATCTTGGCATGCCCCTGTCTGATAAACGCCTCACCAAAGCCCAGCTTCAACCTGTCGTTGATAAACTAGCCAAGAAGGCCTCAGGTTGGAAAGGCCGCTGGATTGCGATGGCTGGACGGCTAGTTCTGGTCAAAGTTGTTTTGGCAGCTATTCCGATTTATCAGGTCATGATCATTGAATTCCCCAAATGGCTCATCGAGAAGCTTGAAAAAATCCAGCGAGCTTTCCTGTGGAATAACTCTGATACTGTCAGCGGTGTCAAGTGCCTGGTGAGATGGAGTAAGGTGTGTACTCCAAAGTCTTTTGGTGGTCTTGACATTCCGAACCTCGCAATGCAGAGCATGGCCTTGAAAGCTAGATGGCTCTGGCAGAATGCAACTAACTCTGATAAGCCTTGGCTGGGGCTCCCTCTTCATTTCTCTGCTGAGGTTGTAAACCTATTCAAAACAAGCACTACTATCAATATTGGTGATGAAAAATCCTTCTCCTTCTGGAATGACCATTGGCTGCAAGGTGATACTCCGAGGCTGCTTTACCCTGCCCTGTATAAGCACAGCAAGAGGCGCAAGATCACTGTCCAAGAAGGAATCCAAGAACAGCTCTGGATACATCTCATCAAGCCAAATCCCACTGCCCAAGTTCTGCATAAATACATTGATCTGTGGCAGCGGTTACAGAATTTTCTGCTTACTACAAATCCTGATACAATTCGATGGAAGTGGACTGCAAATGGCATTTTTTCTACAAAATCTGCATATCACTGCCAGTTTACGGGAAAAGATGAAACACCTTTCAAACAGCTCATCTAGCAAATCAAAATCCCAGCAAAACTGCAGCTGTTTGCTTGGCTTGCGATTTAGGAAAGATGTCTTACTGCTGATAATCTTGCTAAACGCCATTGGCCACACAACCCAATTTGCTCCCTGTGTGGACTTGGTGATGAGACCGCAACACACCTGCTAGCTACTTGCCCCTACTCAACTGGCATCTGGGCATTCTGCATGACCAAATTCAATTTCTCTCGGCAGTTTATACCAACTCAAAACACTACAAGCCTTCAAGATTGGTGGAAAACATGCCTTACTACCATCCCTGCACAAAGACGACCACATTTCTCTTCATTGGTAATGATGGTGTGGTGGCAAATTTGGAAAGAACGCAACGAGCGCATCTTCAACCACAAGGACGTCTCTTTCTTCAGAATATGCGACATTGTCATGGAGGAGTTTAGAGTCTGGAGATTAGCTAAAGTCCTGGGAGCAGCTTGGACTAACGATTTTTGATCTGTTGTGTTTTCTCCTCTTCCTTCCCCTGCTCTTTGTATTTCTCTCTATACAGCTCACACATAGATAGATAGATACTTAGCCTTACTATACGCTGGTCCCTCACCCCCAGCTTTCACCCTGTACTCTTGTACGATGCTTCTCTTAATAAAAGAAATCAGCGCTGGCTGTGTTTCGTCAAAAAAAAAATCTCTTGCACATAGAATTGTGGATTCGTTTTCAACACTAAATCCGTCGTGAACATGTTTGTGGAGAGAAGTCAAATTCGGACCTTCGACAAAACTTGCCGTGCAAATATGCATGAGAAGAAAATGGTCATTGCTTGTGGTAGGACGGGACTAACACATAGGGCAACACGGGTCTTTGAAGCAGACAAACTCGTTGAACATGGTCGGGTGTGGTGATCTGGAAGCGGACCGAGTTAATCCAAGAATTGTTGAGGACCTCATGGGAAAACGAGCGTTCCTTCGTCCAAGGGATGGGCGAATAGCTCCAATACGACATCTTTGTGAAGAAATTGTCTGCAATGCTACATCGTTCGTAACAATAGATGTGGTGCGACATGCCTCTGTGCAGAAAGAGCCCAAGCATGACATGGCCGTTAATTTATTATCCCACGTGGTAAACCCCGTTTGACTGTTCCATGGATAAGTTTATTACAAGTGGGACCTCACGCGTGCGTGCTCTGAAGCGGTGATAATAGCTCCGATGCTACAGCTGCCTCTGTTCATCGTGGGGGAACAAACTCTGCCACGCGCCGGCGCCCCTCGGAGCTCACTCCTGTCCTGTCGTCTCGGCTTCTCCGGGCTGGAGGAAATCATCCCTGCGACGGCGGTAGATGGAGCGGGCGATTCGAGCGGCGGCGTGAGAAGAGAAGCGGCAATCAATTCGAGCGGCGGCGCAAGAAAAGAAGCGGCGATTCGAGCGGCGGGTGGTGACGCAGGGCTTGCTGTCACAATGGAAGGTAAGGGCGTCGAGGGTGGATGGAGGATGGGGTGGTGCGGGTTGATGCGTGTAAAGTCACACGTCCGTTGGGAATCTCAAGTGTAAGGTTTGATGAGTGCAGCGACAAGTTTTCCCTCAGTAAGAAACCGAGGTTATCAATCCAGTAGGAGGTGAAAAGTCTTCTGAAGGTTGTTGGTGCAGGAGTGTAGTGCGGCGCAACACCAGGGATTTCAGTGCCAACGCGAAACCTGCACACAAGGGAGAATTCCTTATACGACACTCTCTTAAAATTTTGTTCCTTATTTGACACGGGTGAAATTTTTCTTCCCTATATGACCTCACACTAAAATTTCTTTTCCTATCTGACACTTTAGTGCATTTTGGTCACCAAAGAGGCATGAAAAGACCTTTTTACCCCTGATGAATAATGTTTTCAAAATTTTGTACATGACGGAACTGAATTTTATATTTGGTAGGTATAGCTTAATATGATAAACCTGCTTAGGTTCTCACTATGGCGGCCAAATTACCGGATCCTTCCGGCGAGACGCGCAACGTTTGTTCGATTCCTTCCGGCTTCCGATCCTTTCGACGTGATGCATACGCAAACCAGCTTGCTAAGCTAGGTAGCAGCTGATCGATTCGGTAGCAACTGATCGATTGCTGGTAACAACCACAACACGCACGCACACATGCATGATCGATTTGAATTCCGAAGGCCCTTATACTTTTGTTTGATTGATTTCGCGGTGGTGCTTTACATGTATCGTACATATATACGTGGGTATTTTATACACGGCAAGCGACACGTACAGTACAAGAACCAACGGGTGATGAGTTTCGGACAAGAGATCTACATTCACATACGATGTTCATCAGGAATTAGTAGTATTCCTAACACGTATGTTTATGCCTCTAGATTACGTACTTCACAGAATCATGGGAAAGTTTACAAAATTTATTTTCATAACTAGTGCTATTGTGTTGAGTAAGCCGTGGATGACGTGCATAGAAATTAATTTTAGAACATGTTAAATAATGAATTATGTGCGGCCTTTATTTTCTTACGGACATCACATTTTTTAATAACTCAATGTTTAGGTATGCCTACAAATATGTAATATTATTGCAGCTACTGTACATAATTTTGGTCACATTATGCACCAGGGGTAAAAATGTCTTTTAATGCCTTTTTGGTGAAAAAAAGACCTAGAGTGTCGTATAGGGAAAGAAATTTTAGGGAGATATCATATAGGGAAGAAAATTTTCACCGGTGTCAAATAAGAACCATAATTTTAAGGGAGTGTCGTATAAGGAATTTTCTCGACAATCAAACTATTTTGTCCCAACGAAACAGTGAGGGTGTCAATCTCAACGGCTTGCTGAAACAAATGATTAAAAATGTTGTATGGAAAATGATATTTGTTTGCAGAGAATGAAAGAGAATAACGATTGCAATATGTTGTATTTCAGATGTAAAAGAATGGATGAGGGTCCACAGTTCACTAGTGGTGTCTCCATAAAGATAACTAACATGCTGGGTAAACAAATTATAGTTGGGCAATTGACAATATTGAAAGGTGCATAATATGCATGTGCAAGTTGCAGTGTCTACTATAACTTGCAACTAGTTCTAGAATCTTAATATTCATTTTTCCTCAATACATGAATTTTTTATATCTTAATTAAGTTAGCATCACATTGATACAAATAATAAGAACTTACATGCAGCCTGTGCATAGGTAGATGCACAAAAACATACAAACAAAATAAAAAACGACACAAAGAAAGAAAGTGGAAAACTCGTACCACCACCTAAGGCGATGGAGGACCGGTCCCTCGTATTCATGGCCTAACTTCTTCTCTGGTAGAGATGGTAGATGCGGTTAACATTATGAGTATTTCTAAAAGAAGTAATTACAAAAAGTTGAAAAGTACGTTGAGTTGTAACAAAAGGGTTGGCCACTTGCTGAAGTTCAAGAGAAAGCATTTGTTTCAGACAAAATCTTACCAGCCGAAGAACATTGCATAGATTCATGGTGAAATATTCGTAGCAAAACTTCAAGTAATGTAGACGCAAACTAAATCGTCTCAAAATAAATTAGCACATTGTATGTAAACAGAGATAGTTCAATCAGATCAATCACGAGATAAGGACAGACCAAACAGATTTCATCAGATTTATATCAGGATTTTGAGCATTCAAGCCATGCTAATGATTGATGATGAAGCACTGAAACTTAAAAATGAACTGACACAGAAATTAACTGAGGTAGACTATTCAAAAACGAAATGGCAAAGAACTTCAGTATGTTTGATACTTGCAAGACATCCATGCTGCATAATATTCCAGTGCCGAAAAGAAGAACATGCACTTGACCGATCATCTACACAGTGATGACTTCAACATAGTAATCTGAGCCTGACAAACGACTGGATTATTTTGAGCATGGCAACGAACTGGACATATTCGACAGTCCAGGTCACCCGGATGCATATATTTTTCAGCCTGACAAAGAACTGCAATGTCTTCCCAACGTTGATTATAATATACTTGTCTGCACCTTCATCTTGGCAATAATCAATCAGAAGAGAAGTACAACATCTGCACAAAACCAAATGTCAATCTAGTCCTAGAAAGTGATACATAAGCATGAATAGATCTACAGACTATCTTGAGTGCATTAATACTCGGAAATTCGGAAAGAAATGTGTAAAACAAGTATATATTAAGACAAACACATCAATGTGGAAATGTGATAGAAGTTGAAATTGAATTGGGTCCAAATGTACATGAATAACCTCCTGCCTAGGTCAATAAGGAAGATAGATCTAGTCACAGAGAAGGTATTGAGTATTGACCAACAACATCAAATGCATATATAATCCTGTAAAAGTGTCTTTCATCTCCCAAAGAACATTTTAAACCTAAGGCCATGCTTAGTTCGGCGTTTATTTGGCAAAACGACAGGAACATTTCACGGACCTAGTCCAGCCCTGCTGAAAATACGGAACGCGCGCCAGAAAATAATTCAGTCCGGAAATTTTACCAACAATCCAAGCAAGCCCTAAAGGTTGTTGCATACGAACATGTAGCATCTCTAATATACAGTCAAACCAAACAGACCAATCACTGATCCTATTTCCATGACACTACGCAGTTACATTTAGAACATGTGCGCCTTGTTCTAGGTACTGAATGTAAATGTCCCATCAATACCATTAGATACAGCACTGAATTAGTACCCTTCTACTGAACTTTCTGTATTCCCTGTATGACATAAAACGCCATGCTTACTACTAGCTTGAATGAAACACACAATACCAGGTAGTAACTCACTAACTTTATGTGTTGTAATCCACAAAGCTTCAACAGAAAGCTACCATGTCTTCTACCAACTATTCCCTTGCATGATAACTGTACATAACCTGTGAATCCACTCATTTATAAACTCTAACACATATCCCCTTCTGCTAGGTTAGTGTTACTATTTTCAACCACAGCACAATACTCCAGTGTCAGTTTATGGAACTAAAAACTGTTCAGACTTCAGAGCATTAATAAGTTAATAACCATACAGTCCAGCACATCCCGACTTTTTTCTCTCAATCACATGATCACAGGTACTGCTAAAATGCTCCTACATCTCAAAATTCACACCGCATGCCACAAAGATGCACCACCTACAGTCTACAGAGCTATAAGCGACATCAGCAGAGCAGAAGTGCCCGTTTCTGAAGCACGGAACGCCAAATCGGCACGATTAACACTTGATTCGCACGCGACTCACAGATCCAGGCGGCCCCTACTCACGCGGAGAAATGCTCGATCGATCCATACGCGATTCACGTACACGACCAGCCTAGGCCTGTTTGATTCGCAGGGTAGGAAAAGTGTAGGAATAGGAAAATTACAGGATTGTAATGTCATGCCCAACTCAATCCTACAGGATTTCACATGCATCAACCTTTGTTTGATTCCATCACAGGAAAAGTAAAGGATTTTGAAATGAGGTGTGAGTAGATGTTAGAATTCCTATAGGAAATAGTGTAAAGGATTCCTTAGGAAGAAATCCTATAGGATTCAATCCTATGAATCAAACAAGTAGTATAGGAAAAATTCCTAAGGGTTTCAATCCTACAAAATTCCTATGCAAATCATTTGAATCAAACATGCCAGCCCATCCTGGATCGGCGCCGGCACCCCCGCGTCGCCGCATGCCGGCAGCAGCATCTCGGTACCGAGGACGTAGATGAGGGAGGAGGGGGGCGGTACCTGTAGTTGGGGTTTAGATCTGGGGGCACGGAGAGGGACTCGGAGCAGATGGCGCATGGCGGGTCGGGGGGGCTGGATCAGGCACCGCGCGTTGGGGACGGCGCTCGAGCAGCCCGTGCCCAGGAACACCAGCGAGGACGGGGGCGTGCCGTCGATGCCGGCGGCGGTGGGGTGCCCGTTTGGGACGGCGGCTGCCATTGGGATGGGATGGGTTTGCCGGAGCGAGACCCCGGCCACCGGCGAGACGGGAGATGTTGAAGCGACGGCCTGGTTTGGACGGTAGCGGTGGTGATTTTTCCATTAAGACCCGAAAAGATTTGGTGTTTGTCCGTATGGGTCTCCCTCCCTTTTTTTTAATTTTAACCACATATATTAGGTCAGCAGGCCGCCTCGTTAAAACCCTGTCAGTCCCTCACGGTACCCTGGTTAGGGAAAGAGTGCGTCCAACAACCTGCCACCTTTAAAATCACAACCACAGGAGTACAATCAGTCCTAAGACTGTGAACTAAGAAGTTCGGAGGTGTAGCATCCATAAAAACGAGCCCTCCTGAATACTCGCATACTTTGCACAGGAATGGGCCGCCTGGTTTGCCTCCCGCCGGACATGAACAATGGTAAAAGACATGAAGGATAAAACCAACTCACTAATCTCATCTAAAACTGATCTGATCATAGAGCGGTCCTCCAGTCTTCCCTGCCAAAGTCGGACTAATTCTGCCGAGTCAACTTCGAAAATAACTCCCGCAAAACCTTTCCGAGTAGCAAATGTAGCCTCATCTCTAAGAGCCAGAGCTTCTGCCGTGAGAGGATCAGAAATGCCTGCATAAATCTTGCCTACAGCTCCCTAAAAGAAAGAGCATCGCGAGCAACAACACCCGTTGCTCCTAGGTTGTTCTCCACCTGGATGGCTCCGTCCGAATTGAGCTTGATAGTACCATCAGGTGGTTTCTGCCATTTACACATCGGCCTACTCCAATTGGGTAAAGTCTTGACCCTTGCTAGCTCTAAGGCCTGTAAGGTCTCTTTGACTAACTCCATGGTTTTAGCCGGGTTAGAACCAGCCTCTCCATGTGTCAAATTATTTCTCGATGTCCAAATCGGGTACATTATTGTGGTGATGATTGCACTATCCTTTTGGTTGAACGAAGGCTCACATAAAATATCCCTTGCCCAAGTCGAAGGATGGAGCCTTGGTAGTTTCACCAACAGCATCTCTTTAGCAGCCTCCCAAAACAATTTTTCATGACTACACTGAACCAGCGCATGCATCCGCGTTTCAGATTCTGCTTTGCAAACTCCACAGGTGTTGTCTTCCATTATATGTCGCCGTGACAGAGTCCTATAATCTGGTAAAATACCTCGAAGAACTCTCCACCAAAACACACGTACCTTTGGGACAACTGGAAGCTTCCATAGACGCTTCCACAGTTCACTGTCATTATCAGAAGATGACGGAACAACCTCATGTTTTAACGCTTACTCCTCTTGATTCTTGCCAACTAGAGTTCGATAAGCTGATCTAACTGAATAGATGCCTGACTTCTCTTTGGCCCACGCAGTCCAGTCTTCTCCCACTGAGTATCGTAAAGGAATACTCAGTATTGCATCAGCATCTGGAGAGAAAAACAGATTACGAATCAATGGAACATTCCACTGACGGTCTCCCTCCCTGGCCTTGCGCTCCCAACACTAGTTTTTTTTTCTTGGGTGACGTTCATAAACCTTTCACTGCATTTTTCTCCATATAATTCACTTTGGTTGCTGTATTTATAAAAGGTGAATACGGATATCAAAGTGGCCTAGGTGGTTCAATAAGGTACCGAAGTGGATTACACTAATCTTGATTTGGAGCACTGGCCTTGTCATCGTGAGCTCGTCGACGATGAATTCCGGTGTCTCGGCCGTGTCTTCTCCCGAGAGCGGGTGGACATGCCAAGGGGGAGGAGTAGAAGGTGGAGACATCAGAAAACGAGTCACTCACGGGTAGACGACGCCATTTGTCGATTACTCAATTGGATAAGTCGATCGATAAAAATCATTTTTTTGTAAGAATATGATACCTTTGAAAAGCAGAGGGGTAGTCGGGGCGTCACGAAACTAGCAATAAGTGTAGTCGTATCGGAACCCGATGAAAAAGATTCAAGTCGTGGTGGAGAGACAATCAGTTTCATTGGTTGAAGGAATCGAGACTATAAGAATTAGTACTACTCCCTCCGTTTTTAAATATAAAATTTTGTAGTGACTTTAATACGGACTACATGCAGATCAAAATGAGTGAATGTACGCCCTACATCCGTATACATCCGTATTGGAATCTTTACAAATTCTTTTATCTACGAACGGTAGGAATGGAGTAGCATCTAAGATATTTGTCAAGCCAAAACAATAGAAGTTTAGCTTGAGCTTTTGGTAGATGGATATATTCTTCCTATATAGGAATAAGAATTAGGGCTAGTTTGATTCGTATGATAGGAAGAGTGTAGGAATAGGAATTTCATAGGATTGGTATGTCATGTCTACCTGAATCATATAGGAAGAGCAAGTTTGTTTGATCGTGGTGAAGGATCTTTTCTAAGAGGTTGGACCTCATGATATTTTTCCTGTAGAAAATGATCCTATGAATCAGACGGCTTCGAAGAGAAAATTTCCAGAGGATTTCATTCCTATAAATTTTTGGTGGATTATCCTATGGAAATTGAGACGGATTACGACGAAATCCTATGGAAATTGAGATGGATTATCGTTGGAATTACACACGAATCGATACACTAGGAAATCCCTTGAGATCGAATAAGCCAACACCAAGGAAGATGTCCGTCGGTGGGATCTGCGGTGGCGGGGCAACGGGCTTGGCGCCGAGGCGCGGGGAGTAGTGCTGGGACGAAACCAAACCTTCCGAATCACCAAACCATGGTTGGGTCAGGCGGTTACCGACAGGTGTGTCAGAGGGCCAGTCCGGAACACGCCAACTCTGTGGGTGGGCCTGTGGAAAATCTCAGAGCTTGTTTGCTTGTGCACGCGGCCACGCCTGCCCTGTGCTGCAGCGCGAAAAAATGTTGTAACTGCAGTCTGCAGCGTGCCAACAGCTTTATCGTTTACCTAAGGTTTTTTTTTTGTATTTGTTTGATGAGGAGGGCTATTTAATTAAACACGTCACAGCGTCTTGCGTTCAACTTGGAGGAAGAAAACAGTAGCATTTGATAATCAACTACTCCTACGTACCTTGATGCCATGCCATTGGCCCAAGAGTGGAGAAAAAATTGTGTTAAGCTATTGGTAAAATTCTGTCAACAGTAATCAAAAGTGAAAAAAATAACGTGCAAACGGGTGATTGTTACCTGAGTTTATTCGTTTAATCAAGAGCGGGGGAGATAAACACGTCAAATGCTTTGAGGTTTGCTAGAACTTGGAAGAAGAAACTATCCAATCAGACACTTGAAGAAAGTAAGATGGAAATGGAGTCATGTCTTCCCGAATATTGTCGATGAGTACAATAAAGACGGATACAACTCGTCTGAAGATGAAGAACCATGCCATCGAAAAGGGGCATAGTATCGTAGATTTCGTCGTAATTCAGATGGATTATCTATGCGTGTTAGGCAAAATTGTTGTATGCTAGATGTGCAGAAAACTTTGCATGTAGTCCCATGGATTTAAGGATTAAAATAGGGATTGGAAGGATCAATATTTGGGGTTGTTCGGATATGGCCCGGCGGACATTCCGAACAAAAAAACCCAAACAAGACCCCATAAATAACATAAACGTTTGGGTTGTCCAACAACTCTCATCCTCCGCCCATATATGGATTGGATATGAGGTTAGCCGGACAACCCGCGGGCCGCGGCGTAGGATGTGGTCCGACCCAGACCAAGTTATCTCTTTGTTTGCTATTTCTTTGCAGTTTTGCTAATTCTCAATCACATGAGTTGCTTAGTTCTCAATTGCATGACGCAATCAGTCGCAAGTGAAGTCAACTTGCAATTTTGATTTGATGACGTCATGTGATTGAGAATTAAGTTAGTTCTCATTTGCATGAGTTGCCAGTGGACTTACAACTGCTCCACATCGTTCAAGATCTCCCACCCGGAGCTCTACAACGACGGCCGCTACGTCGTCCACGGCCTCCACGGCTTCCTGCGCCCGCTCACCCACTCCTGCTTCGACTCCGTCCCGCGCTCGCGCTCCTCCGCCGCTGCGGCCTCCGCGGCGTCCGTCGGGCGCGTCATGCTCCGGGACGCCATCGCGCGCCTCCGCGACGGCGGGTACGGCTTCGTCGCGCTCGCCATGCGGGTCAAGTTCGCCGAGCTCGAGAGGTTCGCTAACGTCACGCTCTTCGCGCTCGACGACCAGGGCATCTTCGTCGACGGCGGGCACGACTACGTCTCCGCGGTGCGCTTCCACGTCGTCCCCGACCACCGCCTCACCCGCGCCGACCTGCGCCGCCTCCGCCCCGGCGCCATCCTCCCCACCATGGCCGGAGAGGGCCAGAGCCTCGTCGTCACCCACGCCGACCACCACGACGACGTCCGCATCAACTACATGCCCATCAAGGACCCCGACGTCGTCGTCAACTCGCGCGTCGCCGTCCACGGACTCTACGTCCCGTTCCCGCGCATCCACCTCGCCAGCCTCGCCGCCTCCGTCGCCGTCGCGTCCGCCGCCGACATGAACAACGCCACCACCTGCGCAGGCTTCGGGGGACCCTTCGACTGCGCCTCCCCGGCCAAGATGCGTGCGTGAGTACGTCGTCTTCATCGTTCGTTTTAGCTCGCTCTCTTCTGTTTCTAGCTAGTACCAAGGATCGTCGTACCTAGTAGTAGTGGTTCTCGGATCATTGGAGTGATTGTGATGAGAATTTGCTTGTGGCACCCATCGAATGGTTGATGGCTTGAATGATCAAGAACCTTGGAACGAATTTGATGAAATATATCTGCGGGTTGTTGCTCTGTTCTTAAACGCATTGTTTGCTGCTCATCCTGCATTTGCCAATTTTGTTCTGCATGCATCAATTACTGCTGCTATGATGGCTCAGTTTGCTCGTCTTGAACTATTACTCTAAATCTTGTCAAGTGTGTATGTGTGGTAAGGCATGGACGTCGTTGTTCGGTTGTAGATTACTCTCCTGAACTTGTATTCTCAGTGTCCCCTTGCATGCGTGTATGGAATGTTGTGATCAGCTGGTAAGATCTCGTCTGAAACATGTGTGGCTGCCCCCAAACTGCGTTTACGGATGTTCAGACAGCTGTTTCTGTTCTGTTAAGATTTAAATTGAGTTGCAGATGATCCTAATTAAGATGGATTGCTCGATCTACATGTTCTTCGTGCATGCATTATAGTTTGTTATTGTCATATTTTTTGTAGATGATTGAACAACTGCATTTCTCTGCTTTTTTTTTGTACAATTATGGAATATTATGCAGCTCCATTGTCTTACAAAGGATCGATCAAGCTAGGCAGCTGCGTGGTGGGCACCTAGCGAACTATTCTTTCGCCTTTTATTAAAGAATACCGTGCAGACACACCCCCATCGACCTTTATCCTCTCGCTACTGTAGCAGAGGCGATTTCTTGGACCTCTCCGGCGAAACCACCTTGTGCGGCGGCGATTCGCGGGATTTCTTCGTCTCCGGCGGCTGCTCTGGCAGCGGGAGGCGGGGGAATCCCTGGATCCCGTCATGTATATAGCGTAGGTTTGGTAGGAGGCCTAGCGGCGACGCCTTGGAGGTGGTGGTGCGGTCGGTGGCGGTTTTGGCGGCGGCGTGTTTCCCCTCTGTTGCAGGTGCTCCTCGGAGGCCCGCGGCGGCGCGCTTGTCGTTCTGGAGCTCGCGGATCTTCGGATTCCTCGAGGCCTCCAGGCCCCTGCATCTGGTCGGCGGGACGGCGTCGCTGATCTGGTGCGCGGGGTTCTGGTCCCTGGGCTTCTTCGCCGTTGCGTCGCCGCTTCCTCCGGCGGTGGTGCAAAGCCTGGGTGGTGGTGTGTAGGAGGTAGAAGCGGCGTTCGCGAGGAGGCTCTGCTGGCTTCGCCGGACTTGGTGGCTGACGGAAAGTGGTGCGGCAGGCTGCGGAGGGCGCTGGCCGTGTTCGTTCATCGAGCAAGGTTTCGTCACCGTGTGGCGGACGGATTCTGCGGCCCTTTCCATGCGCGGAGGTGCTCTCGGATGAAGGTAAGATGGTGGTTCGGCTTCTTCGTCTCCGGCGTCGGCAGCGGAGTTTTCTTCCTCGTAGCTATGCTTCCTGCGTATGTTGTGTTGTACTGCTCGAGTCTCTGTACTCGTTCTTGATGTATGCATATGCAGTTCTCAAAAAAAAAAAAGGATCGATCAAGCTGATTGAAACTCTGATATTTCGGTTTTTGACTCACGAACTAGCCTTAGTTAAGTTTGATTATATGCCAGAAATGTTGATTGCTCGGCTAGACATTTCCCCAGGTTATTACTGATTTCCTAGAGTTGTATTTAAGTAAACAGGTCCTGTAGTTGTAAACATGCAAACCATAATAATAGGTACTGTATATATGTTGCATAGCTCAATATCTCAAATTAGCTAAACATACTCCGTATATTACAAGCACAAGAAACTATAAGTTATGAAACTTAGTTTGTGTGGGGTTGGGAAATCTTCACATCATTATTTCCAGTTCTTTGTCAGGCTGAAAAACATATGCATCCCGGGAACCTGAACTGCCGAATATGTTCAGTTCCTTGACATGCTCAAAATAATTCAGTTGTTTGTCAGGCTCATATTACATGTTCAAAGTCATCACTGTGTAGATGATTGGTCAACTGCATGGTCTTCTTTTTGGCGCTGGAATGTTATGCAGCATCAATATCTTGCAAGTATGAAGTATCAAACAAACTGAAACACTTTGCTCAAAATTCAGTGTCGATGATTGGTTTTGAATAATCTACCTCAGTTAATTTCGGTGTCAGTGCATTTTGAAGTTTCAGTACGACTTCAATTCTCAAAATGATGGTGCAAATCTGATGAAATTTGTTTGGTCTGTCTTTATCTGATTGAACTATCTCTGATTACATTGACTGTTTGCTGACCATTTTTTACTTGCTTGTGCCAGAAATGTTGATTGCTTTGGTTCGGTTTGAATAGTTTACCCCAGGAGCTACTGCTAGATTTTTTTCTTCAGGTTACTGAAACTGATTTCTTAGAGCTGTATTTAAGTGAGCAGTTTCTGTAGTTGTAAAAATGCAGCTTACAAATATGTGCACGTTCGAACACACGCAAACCATAACAATAGGTACATATGTTGCATAGCTCAATATCTCATTTTAGCCAAACTAAGTAATGAAACTTAGTTTGGGGTTGCAACATTGTTTGCAGTTCTTTGTCAGGCTGAAAAATATATGCATCCGGGTGACCTGGACTGCCGAATATGTCCAGTTCGTTGCCATGCTCAAAATAATCCAGTCGTTTGTCAGGCTCAGATTACTATGTTCAAGTCATCACTGTGTAGATGATCGGTCAAGTGCATGTTCTTCTTTTCGGCACTGGAATATTATGCAGCATGGATGTCTTGCAAGTATCAAACATACTAAAGTTCTTTGCCATTTCGTTTTTGAATAGTATACCTCAGTTAATTTCTGTGTCAGTTCATTTTTAAGTTTCAGTACTTCATCATCAATCATTAGCATGGCTTGAATGCTCAAAATCCTGATATAAATCTGTTTGGTCTGTCCTTATCTCGTGATTGATCTGATTGAACTATCCCTGTTCACATACAATGTGCTAATTTATTTTGAGACGATTTAGTTTGCGTCTACATTACTTGAAGTTTTGCTACGAATATTTCACCATGAATCTATGCAATATTCTTCGGCTGGTAAGATTTTGTCTGAAACAAATGCTTTCTCTGCGTTCCGTGCTTCAGAAACGGGCACTTCTGCTCTGCGTGATGTCGCTTATGGCTCTGTAGACTGTAGGTGGTGCATCTTGTGGCATGCGGTGTGAATTTTGAGATGTAGGAGCATTTTAGCAGTACCTGTGATCATGTGATTGAGAAACAAAAGTCGGGATGTGCTGGACTGTATGGTTATTAACTTATTAATGCTCTGAAGTCTGAACTGTTTTTAGTTCCATAAACTGACACTGGAGTATTGTGCTGTGGTTGTAAAATAGTAACACAAACCTAGCTGAAGGGGATATGTGTTAGAGTTTATAAATGAGTGGATTCACAGGTTATGTACAGTTATCATGCAAGGGAATAGTTGGTAGAAGGCATGGTAGCTTTCTGTTGAAGCTTTGTGGATTACAACACATAAAGTTAGTGAGTTACTACCTGGTATTGTGTGTTTCATTCAAGCTAGTAGTAAGCATGGCATTTTATGTCATACAGGGAAGAGCTATATGCATGGTTGGTACCACAACTTGTCCAGGATGTGCATTTTAGTCCCATAAGTAGTGAGATGGGGAACCGCCGTCCCACATCTTGCTTTGCGGACTGTTTATCGTTGACAGTGGTGCTGGTGCTGACGCGTGTACGTCCACGCTGGCAAGTGACACACGCCTTCGCGTGGAAATTTTGCAGAAAACCCTTGCCTGTTTTCCACTTCGCACATCAGTCTGTTTCATCGATTCCCCTATCTGAACCCTAGACGACGGAGCTGCGAGGCGAGTGGGCGAGATTGAGGCGATTGGGGGAGATTGAGGCGGTTGGGCGGCGAGAGAGACTCGGGCGGGGACGGCGGGAGTGTGTGGGTGTGCTCTGATGGCCGGGATTGGAAGCAGCCAAGCAGGGATAGACCGGAAGCTGTTTTCGCAGGTGTCGCCGGCGGCGGAAGCAGCAGCGGAGACGTGGACGGCAGCTGGGCGAAGGTTACCAGTGAGGTCTTCTGGAACCCGACGGCGACGGCGAAGATGCTTACTCGCAGGTAAGCAATGTTCCTTCGGCGCATCGATTTGTGCATCAGAGCTCTGTTCTTCGTTGGCCTGATAGTCGTAGCTTGTTTTGATCAGGGCAAATCGAAGCTTTCTGGACCTGATGAATGGCAGTACCAGTTGAGAAGAAGAGACGGGAAGGAGATGATTATTATTAGTGTAGTAGCAGCTTGTGTTCAGAATTGTAATGAAATTCAGAGTGAATTTGTACAATGAATTTCGAGTGAATTTATGCAATGCAATTCAGAGTTTATTTTGTAGTAATTTGCACTGAAATAACAGGAATTGTTCAACACAAATAACTGGATTTGATCACCATATCTAACTGGATTTGTTCAACACAAAAAAAACTGGATGCGGAATACATATTCAGTTACACAGCAATTTTTCATAGCACATAAGCAAAGTTCTCTTGTGCGATTAGGTCATAAGCTAAATGTCTTCAGGAGCTGGTGCATTCTGGCTGAGAAATAACTCTTGTGCAGTTAGGTCAGGAGCAACATCAGCATTGAGATCAGGGATATCTGTTGCTCTTCTCTGATTTTGATTACCAAACAGCAGATGGTGAGCAGTGCCAGGTCCTGTTTTGTATCCTCTCTTCGCAGCTCTAGCTCTGTTATTTGCTTCAGCCTCATGATCTTGCTCTTGGGCAGTAGTTGTAGGCTGTACACTTCTTTTCTTGGCCTTCCCTGTTCCTGTGCCTCTGGCAGCTCTTGTCGCAGTACTTCTTCCTCTTCCCCTCAAAGTACCTCGTGTTGATGCTGTTGTCACTCTGGATCTGTTAGATGGAATGGTGTCTCTAGCTGCAACAACAAAGGCACTTTCGGGCAGGGGGCCAAGAACTCTGTTTATTGGCACATTTTCTCCCTCCTGCCCAGAAATGGTAACAACATAAATAAGTGACAGAAGCATGCATTTTCAGCTAGATAATTTCAGCTAGGAACACAAATAACAAAATAAGTATTGTAACAAAACCTGTACTCCCATCTGGTATATCATGGTGCCCTCCTGAAGTGTAGGATCCATTCTAGGATCTGGGCTGTGGGGAATTACATGCTGCACATGCATAATTTTTCATTAGCACATGTTTCACATATTATAGCAGGTATGAAGCACATATTTCACATATTACCTGAAGAATGTCTGGAATGTCTCTCTCTATGTGTTCATCATCACCATGTTCATGAATATTCTCTCTCTGTCTCTGTTGTTGACTCTCAACCCATTTGGCATGCCCTTTCTTGTTGTGATTAGGTTCCCCACAGGTAGAGCAGTGCATAGTCACTCCAGATTTGGTGAATATTTGCACACCTGCTTAATTTTCTCCTCAGGTGCTTTTCTCCTTTTTTCTTTGGTCTACCCATAACTTTGGTGTACAGAGGTGGATGAATGACAGCTCCATTCATTTTTTCCCAAAATACCCTACCTCTAAGTGGGACCAATGAGTATGCATAGGCCTTCAGATAACAATCTATAGTATAGCAGCTATGAACTAGAGATTCAGGGTCAATTCTAGCATGTCGACAGCAAGCAATGGCATGGTGGCATGGAATACCTGTTAGTTGCCACCTTTTGCAATCACAGGTTTTACTTTTTAAATCTACACAATACTTTTGCTCCATCTCGTGTGAACTCACAGTACAAGTAATTATCAGCAGCTTTAACTGTGCATTGTTTGGCCCACTCAGTAAATTTATCCAATTTTTTCTTGATTTTTGGACATATCCTTCCTGTCCATTTTTCAGCCTCTCTGTTCTTGCCTTCAATTCTTTGGAGAAGTTTGTAAAAAATTGTTTCTAGCATGGATAAGACAGGCATCTCTCTGGCCTCTAGAATGTAGCTGCATTACATAGCAACATAATTTGTATCAGTCCAAGGTACACAAAAATAGCTGCATTATAAAAAATTGTATCAGTCCTTGCACAAAAATACCTGTTGAAAACTTCACTGTGGTTGTTCAACAACATATCACACTTGGGAAAATCTGAGAAGAAAGCTTTTATCCATGTCTTGGGTATTAGCTCTTCAATCCAAGCATAGGCTTCCTCACTGTCACTCCTTAGCTTGTCAACATTTTTCTGCCACTTGGGGAGATTTGTCGACCTCGCAATTGCCCATATGTCATTTTTCAAGGTCTCTCCTCTATGCCCTGCCTTTTGGAAATTTTGGAGCATATGCCTTACACAGAATCTGTGTTCAGCATCAGGAAAGAGCTTCTGTACTGCATTGATGAGCCCCTGTAATAAAGACAGAGAAAAAGAGATCATTTTTAAGTCATCTAGTCATAAATTTGTTGTCGTCGACTTGTCGACGACGACAACTTCTACTTGTCATAAATTTGTTGTCGTCGACTTGTCGACTCGACGACAAATACTACTTGTCATCTAGTACTACAAATACTACAAATAAAGGAAACAATCCAACCATGCCACACCTTCTGTTTGTCACTCATCACAGTCCATGGGGATGTGTTAGTGATGTTCAGATCAGTTTTTAAGTTTTCAGAAACCACTCCCAGCTGCTGGTGCATTCCACTTCAACTAAACCGAAGGCAATTGGGTAAATACAGTCATTGGGGTCAATTCCAACTGCTGTCAGTAGTACACCTTTGTATCTTGTTTTAATGTGACAACCATCTAAGCAGATGACAGGCCTACACCCAGCTAAGAACCCTCTTTTGCAAGCATCATAGCTCCAATAGAGTGTTGCCAAATGCTGCTTATGGTCTGTACTTGCAGGATCATTCACAGAATTGGTTGTCAGGAAGAATTTTGAGCCAGGGTTGGACTTTCTCAGTTCTTGCCCATAGTCTAGTAGCAGATTAAACTGTGCCTCTTCATCACCATGAATTTCTTGTAAAGCTGCTTTCCTTGCTCTGCTCAGCTTCCACCTATTTGGGCACATGTTGAATTCTCTTATCACTTTTGCAGCAAAACCTTTCAGGTCAAGTTTTTGATTATCTCTGAACTCATGCATGAATTTTTCTTTCAGGATATTAGCAGTCAGAGTTCTCATTTCCCACACACCTTCACATGTGTGTTTCCCTGTGTAAGCTGTGATTGTGAAGCCACCATGTCTGCTATCCTTAGATGTCTTGAACAACCAAGGACAACCAGTCTCACATACAGACAGTCCCATGCATACAGCCTCTAATCTCCTTCTGTCATTCTTTGTCTTCATGATTTGAACTCTATTTCTTATAGCGTAAGCTGCCAATGCTTTTCTTGCTTCCTCAACACCACTGAACACCATCCCTACCTTGAACACTGGATTATCCATGTCAACTTCCGGATTAAATGCCCTTAACTGCTGCTTCAACTTCTCTCTTTCCTCTCCTATCAGGTTCAGATCTTCATCCTCAAGTGCATCATCATTTTCATGTTCATAAATGGTTTCCTTCTCATTGTGATCTCCCACTTCTTTGTCAACATTGTCAGAAAACAAATCATCATCACCATCTTCAGCATTGCAATCACTGTCATAGAAATCAGAGTCACTATCGCTGTCACTATCTTCTGCCTGCACATGTTGCTCTGCAATAATGGATGAACAAGATGCTTCACCTGTAGCTTCTTGAATTTTTCTTGGACTTGAGACAGGAGGCAAGCTAGGGCCTCCATTCTGTATCACATCATCCCTCAACCTCCTGAGAAAGTTACTGTGATCTATGAATATGACAATCACCTTTTGTGTCTTGGTAGCTTCGATCATTTGTGCATACTGTGCTTCTGATTCCAGTGGTACTAATCCATCAATAATATCCTTGCCAGGCAGTAACCAGTACAAATGCATCTTCCCATCTCTCTGATAGTCAAGCATGCTCAGAATTACGTCCATACATGCAATGGACCAAGTTTTGGCGCTGCAGTTGTCGAAAAACCCACTTGTTGCAGATTCATATGACAAGTTATCTCTCAAACCACAGAAAAATCCGTTGTGCACTACTTCCACTGTGAACAGGTCAGAATCAATTCCTGCAGTGAACACTGTCCTCAAATATTCAGACTAACAGTTTCAGAAATGCAGCAAATACGCATACATGATGAAGCAAAAAAATTGAGACTTCGGACCTTCCTAACAGCGGAAACAGGGCAAGGCGGAGATCAATCCGATTTTTTTTATGAATTAACTCTGCAGCAGTGCTACTACCAGCCTAATCCTACCATTTCCGCCTCTAAAAATCCCTAACTCCATATTGATCATACCCTAGATTATCACCGGTTCATCCCACCACAATCAAGAACCAAATTGGTTGCGGGAGATGATTTCGGGCTTACCGTACTCAGGCGGATCGTCCTGCCACGAGCGGTAGTGCAGTTCTGGCGGCATCGCGCCGGAATAGTGACCGCCGGCGAGGTCGAGCTGTCGTCGGACTCCTCGAGGTGGCCGTCCGAAACCGCCTCCCCGTCGCCGCGATCGTGGGACAAAGAAAGGAAGGGCAATTAATGAAATGTGTGATTCCCTCTGTCTATTTCCATAAAAACGGCACGGCCAACGGAGCGGAAGGACCTGTCTGTCTTGTGCTCATTTTTCGAGGACCGTTTTGCAAACTCTCCGTCCATGCAGACAGCGCCAGCGTGGCATGATTCGGACTAATTATACCACCAATCCCAGCTTAGCAAGATGTGGGACGGCGGTTCCCCATCTCACTACTTATGGGACTAAAATGCACATCCTGGACAAGTTGTGGTACCAACCATGCATATAGCTCTAGAGGGAATACAGAAAGTTCAGTAGCAGGGTACTAATTGAGTGCCGTATCTAATGGTATTGATGGGACATTTACATCAGTACCTAGAACAAAGCGCACATGTTCTAAATGCAACTGCGTAGTGTCATGGAAATAGGATCAGTGATTGGTCTGTTTGGTTTGACTGTATATTAGAGATGCGGCGCTGCTATACGTACGACGAAATTGCGTATGACACTCGTCCGATGCTACCTGGAGCAACTTGACACGCGCGGGGTGAGTTTGGACCGGGGCTGGATATCAGACTATCTCTTCTGGTCTAGTAGGCTCCACCTCTTGAATACTACTGTAACATTTTTTTTACAAAGCAAGCTCTGCCGTGTATCCCCTTCGATCAGTCTTGGACAGTCTTCTAGCTGTGCTTTCCTGCCAATCTCTCTGTGTATGAAGATTTTGATGTGTACGAACGCAAGCCTAAGATACCAGCGACAGCAGATTACGCGATTGAGCTAGCGACGAGGCAAGAGCGCTCTGCAGTCAGCTCGTCGGACGGCCGGAGACGCAAGTCACGGGGCAGGATTGGTTAGCGCCATGCAACGGAAGTGTCGTACGTTTATCGGACGAGAAAACGTCGTACGCAAAGCAGTTCCGTTAGAGATGCTACATGTTCGTATGCAACAACCTTTAGGGCTTGCTTGGATTGTTGGTAAAATTTCCAGACTGAATTATTTTCTGGCGCGCGTTCCGTATTTTCAGCAGGGCTAGACTAGGTCCGTGAAATGTTCCTGTCGTTTTGCCTAATAAACGCTGAACCAAGCATGGCCTTAGGTTTTGCCTAATAAACGCCGAACCAAGCACGGATCCTCCTCGGCCTCGTCGTTCTCGTCGGCCTTTCCGGCGAGGATCCGCATGGCGCAGGCTTGCTCCTGCGCGTGGCGGCTCGCATTGGACGCCGCCGCTTTCTTCTTCTCTGCCTCCTTCTTCGACAGCTCAATGGCCGCCTCCAGAGATTCTTGGTTCTTACAACGGCGGCGACGGCCGTCCGTCTCGGCGGAGGTGAGGGAGACCTTGAGGACATCCAGTGTCCAGTGGGATGTCCTCGTCAGCCCAACAATGGCCGCCGCACCGCCTGGCCTCGCGGAACGCGTGGCCAATCGTCTTCGGCGCCAACTGCGGCGGAGGCGATGGAGCCTCCACCAGCCTCCATCCAGCCCCATCCGGTATCATCCTTCACCCAGGCGGTGCCTGGAGCGGCGGGACCCGCCGCTATGGGGCGGAAGAGGATGGAGCCGACCTCCGGTTGGCAGCGGAGGAAACCCTAGATCGACCAGCAGCTGCACTGTCCACTGGTTGCGGGCGGCGACGGGCCTCGAACATCCTCCAGCGAGCGGAGGATGCCGAGGAGCAAGGCGAGCTCGTCCTTGTCGACGACCTCGTGCGGCTCCTCCACCGCCGGCGCCGCACTCTCCGCATCCGCCGCCACCTCATCCCAGTCGATGCTCCCGGAGCTCTCCGACATTGTCAATTCAATTTGAGTGGGGATTGGGATTGAGTCGAGGCCGAGAGAGTGAGGATGCGGGCTTTTATTGCACCGACGACGCGTGGTCGCCGGCGGTCAGAGTACCTCGCCGGTCAGTCTTCTTTCCAACGCGTAGGCCCATCCTGCCAGCCACTAAGGTGCGGAGGCGACCGGGCGCGTCCGGGCGTGTTCGGGCCGCCCCAAACCTGCCCCAGATATGAGCTGGTTTTGGGGTGTGCCGCCCATGCATTTGGGGCCGTTTTGGGGGCCGCGGCTGGGTCGCGTCTTTTTGCCCAAAGGCCGTTCGGGCGGTCCGCCCGGACGTTTGGGCTGATTATGGGGGACTCGCTTGGAGATGCTCTTACTTACCTTTTGCGATCAGTGCTATGGGATCGAAATTCACAAAGTAATTATCATGCTGATGACGTGAAAGATACACGCTCGTTGGGAACCCAAAGAGGAAGGTATGATTAGTGCAGGAGCAAGTTTTACCTCAGCAAAAAACCGGGGTTATCGAACCAGTAGGAGATGCAGGTGCTTCTGAAGATATCAACGGCTAGAACATCACCGGCCAAACGTGATAATATTGGAAATCGGTTACAATCATATCCCGGGTATCCAAGTAATGTTGACTTGTCTTATAGTTGATATTGATGAGACGTCCTAATTTCCATAATACGTCGTGTCCTCGTGCTGGCCGCCATGGTTCTGCGGACCTCATTGTAACGCTGTGACTCATGAAGGTATTGAGTTCGATGACCTCGACACTCGCTCATCTTCGATGACGACCAAACAACACTAGCCCAAACAACACTAGCCCATTGGGTTTTCACGCAATGCAACAATGCACACGATCAAATAAGATGCATATCTACATTCGACGATAAAAATCGAAGCGGGCCATGTTGGCCAGATATATGCAGCACCATAGCGGTGCTCGTAACCGAACACGCCTCTAAGACATTTGGATTCCATTCAACACTAGACAATTGGGTTCTAAAATACTTTATTTTCTTTTGTCGAAACGTGGATATATCTAGCCACTAAACATGTCTAAGCACGTTCATTTCTGAAAAAAATTGTATCAAGTATTTTAGAATGGAGCTAATTACAGTTTTAGTCCCACAACTTGTCACGTTGGAACGATTTAGTCTCACAACTTGTGAATTGAACGTGTGTAGTCCCACAACTTGTCTCCTTGATACGATTTGGTCCAATGTAAGCAAAGTTTCCCACGTCAGCTGCCACGTTGGATTGAATTGTTTGCGTTTTAGTCCTTTGTTAGAATTTTATTTGCACTTTAGTCCTCGATCCCGTCAGTTGGATTTAACGGAATAACGGCGATCACGGAGTCACGACACGGCGATCACGGAGCTTCCCTATTGGTCGCCTTCCACTTCGTGTTCGCGAGCAGGACAGAACAGAACAGAGGTCGGGCGGCAGGGCTCGCCACTTCGACCTCTCCGCGGCGACGGCGGCGTGCACGGGCAGAGGCTGGCCGAGATGCGGCTCTGCGCGTACAATGAGGACCAGCCGCCGTACGGTACGTCAATTTCGTCGATTTCCTTCCCTGTTGGTGGCGGGCTGCGCCGCCGTCGTCTCCGCTCTGATCGGTTGCGAGTCGGCCAGAATTTCCTGTCAAAGATGGTGGGGAACTTGATTGTATATGTGTCTGCTTGATTAGGTAGGGTTTTTAGGCTCGATTAGTGCCCGGGGTGTCCGCTGTTGCGTAGTCAGGCGGAGAGGATAGTTAGGCATGAAATTGCTGCGTCTGCTGGTGTAAAAATTGGTGCTTGCAGCCTTCTTAATGTTCATTACCGTTCTGGGGAGCGAATGGTGCAAAAATTATTAGTAAAGTTCGATTTTTAAGCGAATTCAGTGCATTGGTACAGTATCTGAACATGTGTGTTTGTTCTGAATATGTTTTCTGCAGTTCATACTGAACATGTCTTATTAATCCATCGATGTTTGCTGCAGTTTATACTACGGGAGAATTCACCAACTATTTCAGTGTTGAAGTGGTGTACAATGGGTTTTTCTGCGGATTGCCAGAGGAATTGGACTATGTCAGTGCATCATCTGCACATTTTGACAACTGCACTACTGATACATGGTCTCTGCGATGGATTGATGAAATGTTGCGCCAGCTTGATCAAGACAGAGATGAGAGACTTCATGTATATTGGTTACTGCCAGGCAAACAAATTCAGGATGGGCTGGTCCTTGTTGATAAGCAAGCTCACATTTCAGCCATGATCAAAGCCAGCAAAGTGCACAAGACACTTGTGTTATTTGTTGATCACACAAACTTCCTGCAGATTATTAGGCCTGAATTGCTTGTCCATCTTCCTGGGTTGCCAAATGTTGTGTCACAGAATCAAGCTCATGTACTGTCAGCTACACAGAATCAAGCTGCACCAGCATGCACTACAGCTGAGGCATCAAGCTCCTGTACTGTCATGTAGAAGAGCAGGGTACTAGCATCAGAGAAGTTTCTGAAGCAGCTCAGACAGAAAATTCTGATGGCAGTGATTCTGACAGCGAGTTCGAGCTATATGACAGTGATTTCGATGTTCTAGATGGTGATGATGACTTGTGGTCTGAAAATGTGGATAAATTTGTCAATGACAACAATGAGGTAGAACAAGTGAATGAACATGAAGATGAAGCTGTCCTTGATGATGATGATCTAGGCTTGCAAGAAGGAGAAAAGCTACAGTTGCAGAAGCACTTCAAATCATTCAATCCAGAGGTAGATATGGATAATCCAACTTTCAGGCTTGGTATGCTGTTCAGTGGTGTAGAGGAGGTGAGAAGGGTTTTGAACACATATGGTGTGAAGAATAGAGTTCCAATAAAGAAAGTGAAAAATGATAGAAGAAGAGTAGATGCAGTGTGTGCTCCTGGCTGCACTTGGATGTTGAAATCATCTAAGGATAGTAAAAAAACAGGTGGCTTTGTAATCACTAAATATGAATCCAATCACACTTGTGAGGCAGCCTGGCCAATTAAAGCAATGACAACTAAATTCCTAGCAGAGAAGTTCATGCATGAGTTCAGAGATAACAAGAAGCTAGACCTTGGTGGTTTTGCTGCAAAGGTGAATAGGGAATTTGCAATGTGTCCTCCCAGGTGGAAGCTAAATAGAGCAAGAAATGCTGCACTGCTACATATTCATGGTGATGAGGAGTCCCAGTTTAGACTGCTTATGGATTATGGGCAGGAGCTAAGGAAAAGCAACCCTGGGTCTACTTTTGTTCTCAC
This sequence comes from Poa pratensis, assembly GCA_947311845.1. Classification (NCBI taxonomy): domain Eukaryota; kingdom Viridiplantae; phylum Streptophyta; class Magnoliopsida; order Poales; family Poaceae; genus Poa; species Poa pratensis. The sequence continues at coordinate 10,075,021 of CAMZMU010000041.1, forward strand.
AACTAATTCAGTGCACAATCCTGGTAGCCCTGAGCCTAAGCAGCATTTGGCCACTCTCTACTGGAGCTATGATGCATGCAAAAGGGGTTTTCTGGCTGGATGTAGGCCTTTGATATTTATAGATGGCTGCCACATTAAAACAAAATACAAGGGTGTGTTGTTGACAGCAGTAGGAATTGATCCAAACGACTGTATATACCCTGTTGCCTTTGGTTTGGTTGAAGTCGAGTGCACTAGTTCCTGGGAGTGGTTCCTCATAAATTTGAGAGATGATTTGAACATCACCAACACATCTCCTTGGACAATTGTTAGTGACAAGCAAAAGGGCATAATTAATGCAGTTCAGAAGGTATTCCCAGATTCAGAACACAGGTTTTGTGTGAGGCATTTGCTTCAGAACTTTCAGAGGGCAGGGCATAGAGGAGAGACACTCAAGAATGACTTGTGGGCCATTGCCAGGTCAACACACATACCACTGTACCAGAAGAACTTGGATAAGCTGCAAGCAGGCTGTAATCTTGCTTTTCAGTGGATTTCTGAACTTGTGCCTACAACTTGGATAAAAGCTTTCTTTAGTGAGTTTCCCAAATGTGATGTCATTTTGAACAATCATTCCGAGGTGTTCAACAGCTATATTGTGGATGCCAGGGAGATGCCTTTGCTCTCAATGCTTGAAACTATATTCTACATGTTGCTCAAAAGAATTGAAACCAAACAGAGGGAAAGTGAGAAATGGTCATCAAGAATCTGTACAAAAATCAAGAAGAAATTGGACAAATTCTTGGAATGGGGTAAGAACTGCCCTGCCACGGCTGCAGGTAACTACAAATATGCTGTAAAAAGCCATGAGTGGGAGAAGGACTATGTAGTAGACATTAAAGCAAAAACATGTGATTGCAAGAGGTGGCAACTCAGTGGTATTCCATGTCATCATGTGATAGCATGCTGCAGTCTAGATAGAATTAATCCCGAAAATCTAGTTCATAATTGCTATACTGTTGACACATTCAACAATGCCTATGCATACAACTTGGTACCACTCAGAGGCAGAGTATATTGGGAAAAAACAAATGCAGTTCCTATCCACCCACCTCTCTACACCAAAGTCATGGGCAGGCCTAAGAAAAATAGGAAGAAAGCACCTGAGGAGAAAGTGAAGAAGGGACTAAATGTTTTTACAAAGGCAGGGGTGTCAATTCATTGCTCCACATGTGGAGTAGCAGGTCACAACAGCAAAGGACACAAAAAATATGTTGAAAGCCTGCAACAGCAACAACACACACATTATTGGTGAAGATGATGAAATTGACATTCCAGAGTTGGTTCAGGTATTTGTTTACATTTTATATGTGTGTTTTCTGCTATTTATTAGTTAATATGTTTGCTACATTTGCTTTGTGCTGTTTATTAGTTAATATGTTTGCTACATTTGATTTGTGCTGTTTATTAGTTAATATGTTTGCTTAATTTGTTTTCTGTTATTTGTTAGTTACTATGTTTGCTACATTTGTGTTATGTTATTTGTCAGTTCATATGTTTGTTACATGCTTGTGCAGCACATAATACCACACAGACCCGACCCCAGGCTTGATCCTACCAATATGGTGAACAGCACGGTCTGTAGGGGATCATAGGCAGAAAACAAAAAAATTCCTAACAACGATAACCTTATTCTAGCCAGAATCTATTACTATGCAGAAATACGATGTACGAAGGAGACGGTATACATACCCTTGTAGACCGTAAGCGGGGATTACGCTCCCGCACAAGCGTTGTCGATGAAGCCGACATAGCCGACCTCAAGGTCGCGAAGACGAAACACCTCCAACCGTAAGCGTCGACGATCAAAAGATCTGTTTCGATGACGATGCGTGATGAAGACGATGGCGGCGATGACGATGGGGACGCCGACCTCATGGTGGTGGAGATGAACACCTCCTAGCACCCCAAGTGTGGTGCCTCGCAGGGAGTCGCACACATACGGCGGAGATGACGACCTCCGGGCTCCGATCCAGGGACGAGCAGCGGAAGACTTGGACGGAAAACCAGCAGCACGGCGGTGTGCATATGGTGGAGAAAACCTCAACCTAAGCGCTACCCCAATTACGGAGTCACGCTCAAGGTGAGAGAGAGAGAGAATTGGTCTGGTTCAATGGCATGGGGGGCACCTCTATATATAGGTGGAGGAGGGAGGCCATCTCCCTTGGCTAAGCCATGTGGGACTAAACCCCACATGGCCAGCCGGCCAAAAGGCGGGCAGCCGGCCCCCTTATGGGCCCTTTGTGGCCCATTCGGCCTCCTCCCATGGTGCGCTGGCCCTGAGGGGGGAAGTTCCCCCCCCCCCCTTATGGTCCTTTCTTCCAAAGTTAGGCCCATTTGGAATTGGGGCTGCCAATAAATCCGAAAATAAATAAATAAAAATGCATTTAACTATTATCTATACTAATTAATATTAAACACAATTTATCTAATTTATTCCGGCTCCGAAAACTATTTCGTCGCCTTCCGATCTCCATCGGAACTGTCCCGGAACGCTTCCGGTGCTCTCTTCTATGTCCAATCTATTATATATATGTCATCTCCCCTTAAGTGTGTTACCCTAGCGGTTCGAGATCTCGCCAGACATGATCGAGACACGCTCTCCGATCAATGACTAATTCGTGGACCTTGGATACCCAGAATTAATCCCTGTGAGATAACGACTAACTTTTTCGTTCGAACCTAGACGTCGAGTCTTAAACCTTTTGCCTGGCGATACTTAGCGTGTCCGAGACTCGTTCTTAGATATCATGATACCTAGCTTGATCTCGTTATCGACAACACTATTCTTTACTCGTCCGTGATATTATGTCCCCGTGACCTAGTCACATGTTTGCAAACTTATTTGACATAATCTCACTGAGTGGGCCCAGAGTATCTATCCTGCTATGCGGATTGGCAAATCCCGCTCTTGATCCCTCGTCTCAACATACTCCCTTCCGATACCCGAGAGGAACACCGTTATTGCCACACTATTAAGATATGACGTTTGATGCAATCAAAGTATCTTCCAGAAATAGCAATTAGAGTTGATCTCACGGTCGAAGGCGTAATGACTACGTCCTACAAATATTGGGTATGTCCATCACATCATTCTCCCAATGACATGACTCCATTGTCAACTGACATCAATGTCACATGATCGGGAAACCTCAATCATCAATTGCACAATGAACTAGTTAGATTGAGGCTACTAGGGACCTGGTTGTTTATCTACCATACGTGTATTAATGTTTTCGCTTAATACAGTTATAGCATGGTATAAAACATATTATGAACAATTGAGATATGACAAATAAACTATCTTTATTAAGTGCCTCTAGGGCATATCTCCTTCAGTCTCCCACTTGCACTAGAGTAACACTTAATCTAGTTTACCACTTTGGTAAAAGCTTAAACACTTATAGCAACTTGGTGCATGCTTGTCTCGTGGAAGAGGAAGTTTAGTCAACAGATCTCCTACATTGAGATCTGTATGTACTTTGCAACACTTCTTGTCAACTCGTTTGACATCATCCCGTATCATATGATAACGGTGAAATATATCTTAGTCGATGAAGTGAGACTCGAACCTTCGCGTAGCATGGGTCTTAAAAGTCTAGAGATCTATTAAGGGGAACCACATATGCTCGGAAAACCGCTCAGTCCAATCACACTTGCTACTTCTGAAGTGGCCATATATTCCTATACCTATGTAGATTATGCGACAGTGCATTCATATGCGACTTCGCAAGCTAACCATGTCTTTCTTCAAAACAAAGGATTTATCCTATTTGAGATTTCTAGTCGTATGGGTCAGTGTCATAACTTGCATCATCGTAACCCTTTTACGGCAAGTTGTCTTTTCACTCTTACCCTATACCAGAAAACATATCTTCAGTTCTCTCAGACACTGAAGAATATACATAACGTTTGTTCATTGATCCATCCAGGGATCATTCTAGAACCCGTTCTTCAACCAAGAACTTGGGTCACACCAAGTCGAGTTTTTTACCTAGTCATACCAGCAAGAACCTTTTCTTTGCTTGTTCTATTCTGACACACTTCAGAATCTTAACCTAGGAAAATATTTCGACCTAATGTTATTAAGCCCTTTTGATCTATTCAAATTATAGACCTGATGCCTAATACTCCTAACTTCATTCATTGAAAATTTAATCACTTAAATAATCATTTATACTTGACTAGAGGATCTGTATCATTCTCAATATGTCATTACATATAAAATCAGGAATGACACCTAGCTCCCACTCAAATATGCCTTCCACATATAAGACCAGGGAATTTCTTTTAGCTCCCACTCAAATATGCCATTCACATATGAGATCAAGAAAAGCTACTTAGCTCCCACTCACTTCTTTGCAAAATGCAAGTTTCTTCAACTATTTTGGACAACTCAAAAATCCTTTGATCACATCATCAAAGTGAAGATTCCTGCTCCGATATGCTTGCTTCAGCCCATGAATGGACAGCTGAAGTTTGCATACATGTTTAGCATCCTTAAGATCATCAAACCATCTTATTGTACTAATTACAACTCTTTTCTTAATGTTACCATTAAGAAACATGGTTTCCTTATCCATCTATCAATTTCTCAATTTGAAATTATAGTAATTGCTAAACGACCCCGAATAGATTTAGGCTTCGCCACTTGAGACAAAATCTCGTTGTGATCAACTTTTGAATCTGTCGGAACTGTTTTACGACAAATCGATCCTTATCAGTATCTACTCTCTCATAAAATTCCATATTCTATTAACGGCCTAGATGCCATCAAGAAGATCTCCCAAGTCGTCACTTGGTAATCGTACATGGATTTTATCTCGGATCATATATGACTCACAGCCATTTCTCGGACTTAGGTCTACCATCTCTTCTTCGTAGTTCGTAGGTCTGTCATATTCCATTAACATGACCTTCATAACAAGATTGTCGTACCACACAGTGCGGAACACAACCTCGTACGCCTAAGTTTTTTAGTATGAGCTCAGAGCATCATGATCTTTATCATCAGCTTCTTTCCAGTTGAGGAGCACGGCACCGGAAACACTTTCCGTTGCACCACTCAGATGTCTGGAGAGAAAGTTTATTAACTTCGTCTTGCTCTACTTTCTTTCCCACTTATACCCTTGGACAAGAAACTATTTCTTTTAAAGGTATATTCCGGCAACGATTTTGCCTATGACACGAGACATGTACTCAACTAATTCTTTAGGTACTCTACAAAGATTTATCCATTTTAGGTTTGATCACACCGAAACACTAAATTACTGAAATGACAATCTAGGCTCAAAGCCATGCCACCAATCATATGGTATTGCCTCCACGGATTAGATGGTTTCCCTATTATCTAACGTGAATGTTTTGTTTTTACCATATGACTCCAAAGATCACAATAATTCGATAAGAGATTTTATTTACCACACAGTATCAAATAGGGTGTGATTACGACGTCCAAACACACCACAACACTATGGTGTTCCATGCGACGTAATTTGTGGAACTCTTTTCACAAATCTTCCAATGATATGCCAACGTTATAACTCAAATCCTTATTTCCTCGATCTGTATCGCAGGAATTTGATTTCCTTGTTAAATTTATTTTCCTACTTCACTCTGAACTTGTTTGATCGAATCAAAAATTTCAGACTAACATTTCCTAAGTGGATATCCATATATCTACATGGAATATTCATGAAGTCTTATGAAATAAAGATTTCCACTACACATTAAAGTACTCCATTGATTCACATACACCCATATGCATGATTCTCAACAAGTTATACTCAATGTTTAGTGATGTTTACGAAATGAAGGTCTCCACTACACGTTAATTACTTCATTGATCCACATACATTTATATGCATGATTATCAATAAGTTATATGCCCGCTTTCCGAAAGCGGTGTCTTAGTTATCTTGCAAGTGTCAAAAGATCAAATCTAAGGACTTGTAGATCCATCTGTATGGAGCTTCTTCATTGACTATAACATCGACATGACTTAAACGTTAGTGCCACAAGAATGTGGTGTTTTTATTAAGTTTGTATCCTTTGGCATTAATGTTATGAATGTGGGAGCTTCTACCATCTAAATTCAAATCGGTGTATGATCATTACTTCATAACTATAGGACAACGATTTTGTCACTAACATATATGAACAATCGTCTCGCTAGTGGAGACACACTTATAACGATCATACTAACACTAACAGGCAATCACAAAAGAATTTATTCAAATGGTAGATGCAGAGGGAGAGTGTCTATGGCCATCACAACGTATTGTCTGCCATCATCAACACACATTGTCTCCTCATCCCTCCAAGCTACTCAAGCAGAAAATCTGGTTTTCATAAAACATGACCAGTATCAAAACTTAGTCACTTCAGTGAGTACTTGTTTCGGTAAAACATTCATAACGCATATATCATATATACACCATCATCATTGATGACTTCCCGACGATCTGTTTCATCTACTTGATTCTTCCAACGCAATCAAGAATTCATAAAGGTGAACAATTCCCCTTGAATGACATAGTCTATGACAAAGCATTTGCATCTGGCAACGTTGCATGTCATCCAGTGATCAAGTTGAGCGAGGCGTCTCAATGTCATCAAGTATGACCATGTCATCGAGTATGACCAATGTCATCAAGTATGACTGCCACATGCTCCTTTAATGCGAGTGTTCTCTTCCATCTTGGTCGAGAAGAAAAACAGTTAAAGTACTGATAAACTTCATCAACCCAACTTGCATTGTATTTCGAGTTCAGCGACCATCTCATATGTTCGCAATCTGACAACTCACACCCAGAGTTAATTCTCTATGGTAGAGATCATAACATACACTTGACTATGATGATATTATCCGCACAAAACTTGATATAAAACTATGAAGTTTGGACCCAAATTTTTTTAAGTATCTCAATCGCAGGATTGCGCCTAATTTTTAAAGATGGCTATTACATTGGTTAATATCTACAAAGGTTTTGCAAAACATAAAGACTTTGTTCATAATAAATATGGGTTCAAGTTTTATTAAAACTACCAGAACTCCCACTCAAAACGAATATCCCTCTAATCGTTTTAGTGATTACACAATCCTCATCCATTATGCAACCCCTCATCGTCAGAGCCGGCAACATAACTTCAAAGGTAGACATCGCTATGTCAATCACAACAACTCTGTGACTCATGCTTAACCTTTCGGTCACCGTGTTCCGAGGCCATGTCTGTACATGCTAGGCTCGCCATAATAACCTTCAGCGTATACGCTTGTGCAAACATGTCTTACACCCACTGTATGCGAACGACGATATGTCTGACACCCGATCGTCACGGCCTGCCTCATAACGTAGAACTTTCTTGGTGGTGCACGCCAAAGGGAGAACACAAATGGTATTTTGGAGGGATCATCTTATATTACTACCGCCGTGTAACTAATATATAACCATATATATATACACACAATATAAGATGCACATAACAACATAACATCAAAATGTAATGCGACGTGATATGGTCTTGCGCCGATGGTCTCCTTCGCGCCAACAGTTTATAAACAATTTATCAAACCTACCTTGACCATATCATATTGCCCCTGCAAAATAAAGTTAGACGCTTTATACTTTATCTTTTGCATTTTTTACGTGGCTTGGGGCTTTCGTAAATAGAACCGGTTTCATACCTACGAACCTATGACCACAACAACGATCAAATAATTGCATGTTTATTCATCCCTTTCGGGCCCTCCATTGAAAATGCAAAGCCAACTAAAGAGTGAGACAGACACCCGCCAGCCACATATACGGTTCAAGCCGCATGTCAATTGTGGAACCAGTCTCGCGTAAGCGTACGCGTAAAGTTGGTCCGGGCCGCTTCATCAACTCAATGCTGCTGACAATGCAAGTGCACGCGAGAGGGTAGCAAATAAGAGAACGATGCCCCCGTGATAAACACGGGTACTAAAAGCGTACAGCTATATCTACGCATAGATCGGCTCTGATACCACTGAAGGGGATCGTAGGCAGAAAACAAAATTTTTCCTAACAACGATAACCTTATTCTAGCCAGAATCTATTACTATGCAGATATACGATGTACGAAGGAGACGGTATACATACCCTTGTAGACCGTAAGCGGGGATTACGCTCCCGCACAAGCGTTGTCGATGAAACCGACGTAGCCGACCTCAAGGTCGCGAAGACGAAACACCTCCAAGCGTAAGCGTTGACGATCAAAAGATCTGTTTCGATGACGACGCGCGATGAAGACGATGGCGGCGATGACGATGGGGACGCCGACCTCATGGTGGTGGAGATGAACACCTCCTAGCACCCCAAGTGTGGTGCCTCGCAGGGAGTCGCACACATACCGCGGAGATGACGACCTCCGGGCTCCGATCCAGGGACAAGCAGCGGAAGACTTGGATCGGAAAACCAGCAGCACGGCGGTGTGCATATGGTGGAGAAAACCTCAACCCAAGCGCTACCCCAATTACGGAGTCACGCTCAAGGTGAGAGAGACAGAGAATTGGTCTGGTTCAATGGCATGGGGGGGCACCTCTATATATAGGTGGAGGAGGGAGGCCATCTCCCTTGGCTAAGCCATGTGGGACTAAACCCACATGGCCAGCCGGCCAAAAGGCGGGCAGCCGGCCCCCTTATGGGCCCTTTGTGGCCCATTCGGCCTCCTCCCATGGTGCGCTGGCCCTGAGGGGGGAAGTTCCCCCCCCCCCCCTTATGGTCCTTTCTTCCAAAGTTAGGCCCATTTGGAATTGGGGCTGCCAATAAATCCGAAAATAAATACTCCCTCCGATCCGGAATAACGCTCGCTGCTGTACACAAAGTTGTACTAGGGCAGTACGTTCTTCCCGAACATTATTTCGGATCGGAGGAAGTAAATAAAATGCATTTAACTATTAATTACACTAATTAATATTAAACACCATTTATCTAATTTATTCCGGCTCCGAAAACTATTTCATCGCCCTCCGATCTCCATCGGAACTGTCCCGGAACGCTTCCGGTGCTCTCTTCTATTTTCTCTTCTATGTCAAATCTATTATATATATGTCATCTCCCCTTAAGTGTGTTACCCTAGCGGTTCGAGATCTCGCCAGACATGATCGAGACACGCTCTCCGATCAATGACTAATTCGTGGACCTTGGATACTCAGAATTAATCCATGTGAGATAGCGAGTAACTTTGTCGTTCCAACCTAGACGTCGAGTCTTAAACCTTTGGCCTGGCGATACTTAGCGTGTGCGAGACTCGTTCTTAGATATCATGATACCTAGCTTGATCTCGTTATCGACAACACTATTCTTTACTCGTCCGTGATAGTATGTCCCCGTGACCTAGTCACATGTTTGCAAACTTATTTGACATAATCTCACCGAGTGGGCACAGAGTATCTATCCTGCTATGCGGATTGGCAAATCCCGCTCTTAATCCCTCGTCTCAACATACTCTCTTCCGATACCCGAGAGGAACACCGTTATTGTCACACTATTAAGATATGACGTTTGATGCAATCAAAGTATCTTCCAGAAATAGCAATCAAAGTTGATCTCACGGTCGAAGGCGTAATGACTACGTCCTACAAATATTGGGTATGTCCATCACATCATTCTCCAATGACATGACTCCATTGTCAACTGACATCAATGTCACATGATCGGGGAACCTCGATCATCAATTGCACAATGAACTAGTTAGATTGAGACTACTAGGGACCTGGTTGTTTATCTACCATACGTGTATTAATGTTTCCGCTTAATACAGTTATAGCATGGTATAAAACATATTATGAACAATTGAGATATGACAAATAAACTATCTTTATTAAGTGCCTCTAGGGCATATCTCCTTCACGGTCAATATAATGCAAAAGGAGGTGAACAACATGGTCAATAACAGCATGAACATACATACTTATCTCTGTATTATGTGGCAGAACTAGAACTAACATATTTGCCTAATAAATAACAGAGAACTGAGAATCTGCCAATGGAGAGGCTGCTTGGACCTTTACCTGAAAATGCTTTTGTGGTTGCTGCTAGTGATAGCATCCCACAGCTTGCAATCAGTGTCACAACAGCTTCAACCAGAGGAAATTTGGGGGGCAGAGGTAGAGGAAGGTCCACTGCAAGAACTACTCCAGGAACTGATCAGGGCAACAACACTAGAGGGAGAAGAAAGGCTACTGACCAGGTTGACAGAAGAACAAAGACAAGAAAAAATGCTGGTACAGAAGAGGTGGTACTAGTGGTGTCGAATGCAAGTGGCACTTACATTCCAGATCTGAATGCTTTATATCCTCTTGAAGAAGATGCACATGAAGTTCCTGTCAGTCAGAATGCACCACCACCAGCTGAATGAACAAATGTAGTGCTGTTTTGCTGAAACAAGAATTGTTAACTTATTTTGTAACTTATTTAGCAGTAGGATGCTTGCTGCTATCTTTTTGAGACATGGAAACAATATAAATTCAAGTGAAATTGAGACATGGATGCTTGCTGCAATCTTTTTATTATTTCACTTCATGATCACCATTGTACATTGATTATCAAAGCAACACAAGCATAAATAAGTACACAAGTTACTCCTACAAGCACCATCACTAATTCCTTCCTATCTCTGCTTCTAGTTTCCTGGCTGTGCTTCTTCTCCATTTGTTTCTTCTTAGCCTTCAATGTCTGCACCTCTAGCTCCAACTGAGCATTCTTCATCACCAACATCACATTGTCATCTTGAATTTCCCTCATGTCTCCTCTGCTAGCATACAATTGAGGCATCTCCAGTTCAACAGCATTGAACTGTCGAGCAACAATGTCAGTTGAGCTGACGAGCAAGTTGAGCTGACGACATACATGTGGAGAGCAAGGAAATCAAGGAAGAAATCAGCAAACTTGGGGTCGAACTTGCGATCTTCTTGCTTCTGTCACCTTCGCGGCGGGTTCCAGTACACCTCTCCAGTCAGGGTCGCCCATGGATCGCGGTCGTCGCTGCTCAACCCGCGGCCGCACCCCAGGCCACCTGTGAGCTCTGAATCGAGCTGCGCCGAGCTCTGAATCGAGCCGCGGCCGCACCCCACACCACCTCCGCCTCCCTCCGCCGCTTGCCAGCGCTTCGCCCTCGCGCTCTCCCCCTTCGCCTCGCCTCGATTAGGCATCGCCTCGTCGTCGCCGCCGGGAGAGCAAGCTAGGGTTAGCCTCGATTTGGGAATTTTCGTTTCTAACTGACCAAGGACTTATCTGCAATATTAGAATAAACAGGGGTTTCGCGTGAAAAAACAATAAGACGGCGCGTGCTCGCATCCGACGTGGCATCACACGTGTAAGCACCTGAGTGGCCAGGGACCAAATCGTATCAAGGAGACAAGTTATGGGACTACAAACGTTCAATTCACAAGTTGTGGGACTAAATCGTTCCGACGTGACAAGTTGTGGGACTAAAACTGTAATTAGCTCTTTAGAATGGAGTGAGTAATCCTTTTGCATGATCCCAGGCCAGAAGAAGTTCCTCCAACTGTTCATGTTCAACAAACTCACCACTCAGCACGTCAGTTTCTTTCAAGTACCCGTTGTTGAACCATCAAGATCCGTTGGAAGCAAAGCAAGTACTCCCACGTTCCAGCTTCCAAGGAAGAATCGAGGAGCACGACTTTTTCAAAGATTCAAAGTCGCCGCGTGTGTTCGTTTACACGTCAAACTCGCCGTCGGGCATCCCCCTTTCTCCCCTCCCTACGCCCCCCCCCCCCCCCCCCCCCCCGCTCGCAGATCTCGCCGCGCTCGCCATTTCCTCACCGCTCCTCCTCCTCCCCGCCTGCGCGCTCCGTTCCTCCGCCCCGGAGCCGGAGGGGCCCGCGCCTCCCCGGCGGACGGCACGGCTCCTCCCTCCCTCCCTGCTACGGGCGGCGCTGACGCGGGCTGTCGATCCTCGGTGAGTGAGCTGCGAGATCCCGTTCGGCCGCGGTGGGAATCAAACCACTGTTCACCAGCGAACACATGTGCGTGCGTACGTGGCGCGGCCGCCTCGCTGGACGATTCCTTTCGCGCTAACGCGGCGAGGCCAACCTGTTGTTGTTGCGCAGGGTTCGCTCGGAGACGCAGGCGGAGGCTGTGCCGGAGAGTGCGCGTCGGAAGCGGCGAGATGAAGGGCGCGTCGTCCATCCCCGCGGTGGCCATCATCCCTTCGCCGCTCTTCCTGTGGAGATTTAAGGTCAGTAGTATAGCCTTAGCAGCACCATTTCGACTCGCATGCTTCCGATGTATGCTCTGCTGTGGCCACCGGTGTGCATGCGTTGGCTGTAGGTGTTTGTAGGAACGAGTGGATTAGTGCTCTCTTTCGGCTGTGTATCCACTCGGACAATATACGATAATCATGGTTAGCAATGGGAAGTCGAAATTGAGGGGAAACTAAGTGATAAGCCCACACATCTGTTGTGTTGCTCTTTGCATGCCTTAATTGCGTAAACCCTGTGCTGTGCCTTTGCTTTCCGTGATAAAACAGTAGAACACTATGATGTTAGTGTCTTGATATATATTTTCACGTGACATGCTTAGGAAATGCCTTACAATTTTCTCGCTGAAGATGGAATGGCCTTTCACCGTAGCCATTTTCAGTTGTACTAAATGTACACTGTTCACCTGATTGCTCATCTGCCTGATCATCATTTCACTTCTCAAATTGCTAATTAATCTGTCCCTTTTCCAGGTTATACTGTTCCTCCTATGGGGCTTATGCTGTTGCAAGGTCAGTGTCCGCTCTATACACAATTCTGTCATGTACGAATTGAGCTCCATGCGGTGTGGTAATCGGGGTTATGCCCTTGGAACTGCAGATAGGGTGGGACTCGGTTTTGAGAATGAGTGTTGACCTGCGAGACTTATTTCTGTACGAGGCTTTCTTATACTATAATCCTCTCCTTCTTGTGGTGAGTTTCTTTCTGTTATTGTACATGTGGTGTACTCAACGAAAATTAAGTCACACATGTAATCGTGCTTTGTGTTTCTGTTGTAGGCACTGATGATTTGGTTGTGGGGAGTAAATTTGTGGGTTTTCGCGCAATCATCAGTAAATTATGCAAGAGTGTTTGATCTTCCACAGACACATTTATCATACGAGAAATATGGAGGGTACGCCCATTTCTCGTGTTTGCAATATCCATTTGATCTCTTCTTTGAATGCATTTGATCCATATCATATAAGCTTCATGGAGCAGTATCTGTACACCATTTTCTGCACGCATTTGATCCATATACCGAGAAATATGGTTGTTATGGTAGTGCGTGAATTTCTATTAAAAAATCCCTAGCCCGTACCATATTTCTGTAGATGGTGGTGCTAACTGCTAAGCTTTGAACAATTTATTTAGTAATCAGTCATTTTGCATTGCAACTGCACATTATGTTTGTGAAGCAACCATGTCTAATACCCACTTTAGATTCTTGATGAATATGCCTAATTAGGGTAAATGTTATTTAGAAGTCTGCGCATGTTGCAGTTTTTACAATCAAGTTGTGATCGGCCCTCGTTTTGAACTTGACTCTTTCTGTTTCCTTGTCATGTTCTTTTATGTTGACATTATACTGTATAATTTCTCATATTAGTTGTACTCCTGCGTATTATTCTCCTCAAGTAACACATTTCTCCTCCATTGGCAGTGTGCTACTTGGCTGACTTTAATAGTTCCAACAAGTATGACAGCTTACATGTATCTGTATTCACATGGGGAAGTGTCTCTTGCTGCATCTCAACCAGTGTAATATCTTATTCCCATTATGTCGTCTTTTGTTGTGCACATTACGCCTGCTTATACTTGTGGTAGTGCTTATCAGTAATCAAATTCGTGCAAAAATATTCCACGAGCTCTGTGTCAGTTGTCAACTGAAACTTGCATTCTGTCATAAGATCAGAGCGGTGGTTTCTTCATTACTCAATTTTATTCCACTGAATATTAATCGAGTTGTGTCTTTTACCATTAAAAGTAAAATCTATTTTCCTCTAGGCGAGTAAGTGAAATGCCTATCTCAGTACGCTAGTAATATTACATGTTAAGCACAACCAATTAATGTACGTACACACATACACACTGATGGTTTATTTGTAATATTGCAAGTGAATCAAAGTTCTGCATGATGCGCCATCCACTTACTCCTGCTTTCTCAAGTTAGACACAAAGATATCATGCATTATATTCTACTCTGATGCATTACTTTTTAAATGCTGGGTTATAAAATTGACATATTGTTCTGCCTTTCTGCAGGTTCTTTTGTATGCTATCCTTCTGATGATCCTCCTTTCTCCTTTTGATATGTTTTATTTATCATCACGTTTTTTCTTTCTGAGAACCATGTGGCGCATAATACTTCCATTACAAGTAAGTTGTACAATCTGGCAGTAATGTTAAAATACGTTTTGCTTTTAGCTATGCTACAGCCTTTTTTTTTGTCTCTGGTGGCTGCCTGATTATCCTCTGCTGCAGAGCCAGTAAGTCAGATCAAATGATATTTTGTGATGATTTAATGTGTCCATGTTCTGCAGGCAATTACATTCCCCGACTTCTTTATGGCGGATATTTTTACATCCATGTCAAAGGTATGCCGTATTCTTTTTTGGAGAAAGTTTGCAGACCTTAAAGTCTTAGCGTATCATTTTTAACTAATCATTGTTCTAAACAGTAAGATGTTGGGTCTCATGCTTAATACTATATTATTTTCTGTTCTCATGTCTGTAAAATAATATAGTATTGCTACGATTTTTTTATCTTCTAACTACGTGATCATGTGATGTAATATTTCCTAGCTGTGTAGAGAACTGAACATGTTCAGTTTGATGTTTCTATCATTTTGCTTAATTGTTGCATTTCTTCGCAGGTGTTTTCAGATTTGGAACGCTCAGGTTGTCGCATGCTCCATCGTCAGGTTAATGTCTTTCTCTTTTTCTAGAGACACATATTGTCCTCACTCCTCAGCAGTCTCCATGTTACTGGCAATTCACATGTCAGTGGCTTACTTTGGTTGCAAAGTATTGCATAAACTAATCTTGTTCTGGTTTACAGGTTGCGACAATTGCTTGGTTTGAAGCAGATTCAATTTGTGGTAGCCACTCCATAGCTATTCCTCTAGTTCTGGTACTCCCTTATATGTGCCGTTTCTTCCAATGTCTTCGTCAGTACAAGGATACAAAGGAGAAGACATGCCTCCTCAATGGTATTTACTTACAAGGACATGGCAGAGCTATTGTATATTTCTTTCATAGATGACATACACTTACCAATATCTTTGTACGAAACGCAGCACTCAAATACTCGACAGCAGTCCCTGTGATTTTCTTATCGGCTCTCAAGTATCACGTATTCCCTGAAGTGTGGACTAGCTTTTACCGCCCCCTCTGGCTTATTTCTGCTGTTGTAAATTCACTGTATTCCTTCTATTGGGATATAAAACGAGACTGGGACTTGAGGTGCCATTATCTACACAAATATCTTTTCTACTCCATCGACATGTGGTTTACATATCCCAGCTGTTGCTAATGGAATTTTCGCTATGACTGCAGCATTTTAACCAGGATTTTCATGTTCAAAAACCCAAGTGCGTGGACTAACCTTCTTTATGGTCAGAGCTGGGTATGCACTCGAACACATACACGGTTTTAGCTACTACACTTGATACTTCTGCCATTAATCCTTCTATGATTGCTCTACAGGTATATTACTGGGTGTTAGGTAGCAATCTCGTCCTCCGCTGTACGTGGACATACAAGCTTTCGGCACATCTCCGGCACAACTACCTGACAGTGTTTGCGATAACAGCCTTGGAAATGGTGAGGCGGTTCCAGTGGGTATTTTTCCGCGTCGAGAACGAGTGGAACAAGATGACAGCCAAGCAGAATTTTGAAATGTCATCTGACATACTGCCTTCAGAAGCAGATAGGCTATTGGATTCTAATAGCCATACAGTATGACATATTTTTCTTATACCATGACCCTTACTCGTAATATACCTATAGCATTGATGTTCAAGTATACAAAATAGGTTTACGCACAAAATGATACTATTGGCACATGTGCCATCTGGCTGTAATACTCTCGAATCCAACATGAGGTTCTCGAATCCAACATGAGGTGTTTGTCGACACATGAAGTGATGATAGCAATATAATTTTTTTAAAATCTTGTTGCATCTTTAGAAGAACTATGTGAGTCTTTGATCTCCATATTCACATGAGTTTGATGCTTTGTCGTCCATACATCTTCTCCTAGCAACTGTGCAAATGCACCTGTAATAATCTTGTGCAACGGAGCAATCGTAAGCTGCACACAGTACATGCTGAAGAAATGAAAACAGTTTTTCTTTGTTGATCATATCATTGACTGAAGCAGACAAGATTTGTTTTTCCAGTGTCTTCATGCATGCGACTAGATAATGGCTAGGGCCGGGTGGAGTAACACACCCACATGATTGTTTAAAGTTATTTGCAGTCAACTTAAATGAGGAGAAATACCAAACAAAATAGTGCCCTCGGCTGCATCACTGGAGATAATTTTCTTTTCTGTTTGTTGGCGAGGAATTGACTGATTTTTCTCTTGCCACATAACAGTAAATTTAGTAATGGAATACATCACTAGACCACAAAACAGACACAGTAAAATTATTCCTCGCGTCCATTCCTACTGGATTAATGGTACTCCTACAACAGATTAATACACAAACACAGGTACAACATACATACTACTGAAACTGAGCCAAAACATGGGACACACCAGAATCAGAATGTACACCACGGCATCAACTTTGAATCAATCAAATCACCAAGAAGAGTTTACTTGGGGGAGTATTAAGCCCTGCCTTTCCATAATCTCGCTATTCAAATAGCACAGTATCAAATTCAATCCATAAGTCATGCTGGTCAATCAATGACAATGATAAGACGTCGGAGAGGGGAGAACGACAAGGCACAGCCGGTGTACTGTTCCCGCGGCTACGGCGACGAGAAGGCGTCGTCGAGCCAGGCCGCCGGCCTCTCGCCGTCGCCATCCGGCTCCGGCGCTGCGGCCTGCTTCTTCTGCAAGCCGAGGAGCGAGCTAATTAGCGTGTCCCGGAGGCGGTTGGCGCGCCTCCGGTGCCGGATGCGGCGGAGCACGGCGTCCTTCTCCAGCGGCCCGCGCCGGGCCGGGCCTGTACAGGTAGAGCCGGCTCGTGACACCCGCGGCCGCGTCGCCGTCTCCCTCGTCGTGCGCCGCTGACGCCGGAGGCGGGTACGAACGGGGGCTCTTGGATATCCTGGACTCCATGACAAGATCGATGGATCTTACGACGAGACTAGCTACTTCGAGAGCTTTCTGCGTAGAGAATGAGTGAGCTGAGTGTGGAGCGATTGAGGAGGGTGAAAGGTGGCGAGGAGAGAATATTTTATAGACGGTCTTGGGGAGCTCAAATATTATTTTGTGCTGTTTTTAACCATGTCGAAAAGGAAACAGGTAGCTGGAGGACATGGTTTCACGTGTCAGAGCCCTCTGTTTTGTTTTTTGTTTAGTTGTGTGTACAGAGTCGCAGACGGTGGTCTACGGCTTGTCGAGCACATTCCAGTGACTGCTTTACGCAAATCACTTCTTATTAACTAGGAACATGATGTAAAGAGGTTTCCGTATGAGTAGGCAATATCGATGAAGACCCAAAGTTCAATTTCGAGTTGTGTCCCCACTTTGCCGGTTAATTTTGGTGTGAAATCCAATTAGCGGGTGACAGTGAAAGGTTAGAATTTGTTCCCCATGCGTCAACCTGTTCGGTAGGAACGCATTTCTGCCAGAAAATCCACTTTAATTCCAGCGACGTCGGTTTACACTCACAGCGACGCCACAGAAAAGATTGTGCACATGCGATGATTCAAAGACCTGTAGTTTGGTCATGGTAATTAATAATTAGAGGAAATCCATGCAAAAAAAATTAGAGGAAATGATTCCGCACCAAACAATTCGGCTCCAGTACAACAATAGTTTACACCTGATGGTTTCGGTTCAAGAGATGCTGGACACGTGGCAAAGTAGCAGCACCGGTAACCCACCGTCCAAAACTTTGGATTGGTCGGTGACTGCAGCCAGGCACCTCCTGTCGCGGGCGGCCGCACAGTAAAAAAAGTAGTCCCTCCGTTTGGAAAAGATGTCACAAAAATGGTTTATCTATAGTTCATTTTTGTGACATTTTTTTCCGAACGGAGTGAGTAGGATAGAATCAAGGGCACGCCTGCAGCAACAGAGGCAGCATCCTATCTGTTCTGACAGAGTGGGACCGGGTCGGTGATGGTGGCGTCTGGTGAAGTCTGAAGGCCACGTGTCACATGGTCGTGCTGGGGCTGCAGCTGCCCGTGTCACATTGTACATTGTCACAAATAATCATTTGAATAAATCTCTTTAGGGTGGGCATCAGGACGGAGCCACCATCTCAACTTGAGGGAGGCTAAATTGATAGGTTTGGGGAGGAGGGACATCTCTAAAAGAACTAAGCTCCCTAGGATTAGAGCGTTGTGAGAGTGTCCACCTGTCGAAGCATGATACGTTGTACGACTTTTGGTCGGTTCAGTTGTAGCTTTGGAGCTATGCATGACCCTCACGTGTCCGTCTTCGCTCGTTCCTCCTCCGTCCTGCCCGAGTCAAGAGAGAGAACAAGGCGACGTGAGCAGAGCAGCCGCGTGAGGCTGGGCAGCGCCGCCCGCCGTCTATTAATCTCACCGCGGCCACCTCCTCTTCCCCGTACGCGCCTATATGGAGCTGGGCAGCGCCATTGTCGTCGGCTCTCGGCTCCCCTGGTTCCTCCCCTACCAGCTATGTTCACAAACGCCTTTGCCACCCGGTGGCCGGCGCCTCCGTTCACCGCCACCTACGCCGCCCGACACCTCCGCTCGTCTCCATCCCACACCAGGCCTGCCCCGACCTTCCTTTCCCAGCCTGTGTCCTCCCTTTGCCCTTCTTGTTGACTTCCCGTCCCCGCTTGTGCCACCCCGGAGAGCCGACGTTATTCCCATCGCTGCTGCGGATGGGGAAGGAAAATGAGATGCCGGGGCAGCCGGGAAGAAGGAGATTTCGGGGGAGGTAGGGAAGGAGGGGGAGCCGGGAGCAGCCTAATGGAGAGCATGACAAGGATCTGGCGGGCGACGAGGAAGTGGAGAGAATTAATCTGCTGATGACCGAGTCTGTGTAGTCGCTCACATCCGCTGTCTCCGTGGCCTACTCTGCTGCAAGGGCAATCCAATCGGAATCCTCTTCTTCGTCCATCTCAGTCAGCAGAGCTGCTTAAGGTGTGGACTGCGGCGGCCGGAGGCGGTGCTGCTCTGGGTGCGGTGCGGAGGACGGAGGGGAGCTGCTGAAGGTGCGGAGGCCGGAGGCGAAGCTGCTCTGGGCACGCACGCGGCTGCCGGCGACGGAACGAGCCGCTATTGGAATTTACCCCTTTGGTGTTACTCGTGCAGGCAGAGAAGGTACAGGTCGATGAAAGAAAGGATTCAGGTGAGCAAGCTCTATCGACGCGATGGCAAGCACACACGTATGCACATGAGCACATCTATGTGCAGTAGGCATTGGAGTTTATATATGTTGCTTCCCTTATGCAGTTTAGATGTGTTTCTGTAGGGCTAGATAGCATTACATTGGTAAGTTGATGTGTGACATATGACTGCTATATGATAATTGATTTCAATTTCTGTATGAAAAAAACAGTCAATCATTGCCTCTAACTATTTTGGCTGATGTGCTTTTGTTGTTTTCTCAACTAGAAAAAAGGCGATTCAAGTTGATTCACAGCCGCATTCTAAGTTCATTGTAATCCCTTGTATCTCCCTATCGTGAAATTCCTGTTCTATTCAGCGACTTTGTGCTGAATCTTTGAATCGGCTTTGATTAGGAAAATGAGAGCCTGAATTGCAAACTTGCCTCTGAACAGTTGTGGCAGCTGTGGTACTCCTTGACAAATCTAGCAAAAATGATAGGAACCATTTAAAAAAAGTATAGTGTATAGAATTCACAGCCTGTGCATTCTTTTGTAGGATTTAGGAAACGCAGAGTATTTCTGTCCTGATTGTAAGTCAAAACACAAGAGAACATTGACAGTTGAACCAATGAGTAAGCCGAACAGGTCAGAGTGAGTTACTCCTTTCTTTCTCAAGACTACTGATGTTTTACTGTTTAAATAACAATGACAGCTTCTAAAATGTATGGCACAGATGTGCTAGCACTTCAAAGGAAAAGTTGCCTGAATCCATACCTGTATGTTGCTCTAGGATGGAAGCGTTGTACTTGGCTGACAAGCACATGTAAGCATTAGTATATCTTTTACTGAATCTTCTGATTACATGTTTCTTTAAATGCGCTTAATTACCAATACTACACACCTGAATTTAATGTGTATTATTTTGGTCAATTGCTTAAACTGAAGAATTCAACTTTTCAGAAAATAATGAGAAAGTTACTTATATGTCTTATTTCTTTTCGTGGAGCAGTAAGTTTTCTCTTTTTAATTCTGTAAGCATGAAAATTGACCTGAGGCCTAAAGTACCATGAGATTCTATGGAACCGAAGTTGCTGCTATATATTTGCAATTGGTCTTTCAGTCCCCAGCTATCTAATTGTCATGTGTTGCCTGCAGATCTAAAAGATAAATACCGCATACCTCCCTTCTCCTCTCAATCTTTCTGTGACCGCCCTGCCTCAGCCCTGCTACGTGATCGTGCTGGGCAGTAGCTGCTCCGACGGGTCATCTTTCAGTAAAATGATATCGTCCTCTTGACATGGGTGCAGCCACAAAATCAATCTCTGGCAAAATCCAACTGCTGCATTTGCTACTTCTGACTAAGAAAGCAACCATGAGCACACGTAGAAGAAGCCTTAATTCTTCTCGCTTGAATGAGACGAGTAGGGATTGATGGACTGGTTGTTACACTAGATGTTGGCGATGAAAGCGAGCAAAAGCTGGTAGCACAGAATAACCATAAAAATGGTGGGAAACACCACTCCAGAATGTTAGTTAGCACAAGATGCGTGTTTGTTAGATAAGCTAGGAATTAATACGTTAGTTAGCGTGATATCCGTGTTTGTTGGGTGATCTAGATAAGGTTGTTACTGATATCTAATAGGGAGATTTTAACTAGAGAAAAACTCTTTGGTGGATAGAGTGTGACAACTGAGGTTCTTTATTTTTTAACAGCATGTGAGATAAGTAAAGGATTGTTCTGATTTTCATGGGGTGTGGGACGAGCGATGGTGGCATTTTCCTGACATTAGTTACAAGTGTGACACCACTAGGCAGTCACCAACTTCCTTCGAATAGCAAAGATTGGTGCATAACCAAGTGATTTTTAGTTTGTTTTTTTTTTGAATTTTCCATATATATAAAAATAAGCAAGCCACCTCAGTACCCTAGAAGGAAAAGAGTGCGTCTGATACTTGCTGCCCTAAATGTTCACAATTGTTACATCATTTATCAGTTTGCTTACAATAAAATTTGGGGCCTCAGCCATCCAACTAGAAGAGCTCCTATTAATAAAACTTTCTTTTGCAAGCTCATGAGCTACATGATTTGCCTCCCTGGGGCAATGAGAAAACTGAACCGATCCAATATTTGTCATCAAATCCACGCAGTCCGCAAAAATTGCTGCAGACGCATTCTACCAGGACTCCTCTCCGGTTCAAGCTTGGACAACTTGTAGAGAATCAGACTCAGCCACCACATTGCTGCAACCCAATTTGATCGCCAATTGTAGACCATCCCTCATTGCGAAGGCTTCCGCCAGCTCTGGAGACGCTGTAACATCCCAAATTTATAATAAGAATAAATAAGACCCAAAATTCAGAACCAACAAAAACTTTTTTGAATTATTTCACAAATGATTGTGTTTCCCTTATATTGTTCTGTTTGACCTTGTGTAACTTGATGTTTATGATTGTTTGGCTAGTAAATGTCAACCCAAGAAATCAACCTAAGTAAAAATATATTTAAAACTCTGGTGATCATGTTATGACAAGAATATATTCCATATATCTTTTCCATTCTTATGTTGGCCAAAAGTCTATTTCAATAATGATTTGGTTTTAGCAACAAATAAAATACCCTTTAAATTGAGACAGTAAAAGTATTTCCAAAATTACATGTTTATAAAATATGGAGAACTATCTGTGATCTCCTATCTATTCTTCAACCTTGACATTTTACAATTCCTATTTTTGTAACCTCCTATGTTTCAACTCCATTTTAAAAGGAATACTAGCGGGAAATATATTATCCCACATATTTCTCTTTATCAAACCTTCTTGAAAACTATTAAGTTATGAGTTGATATATCCCTTAAACAACATCTTGTCATAATTGAGTGTGACCATTTTTACAAAATAGTATTGTTAATTATGGAAAAGGTGGTGTGATTTATTCTTGTGGTTTGAATTGTGTGGTCTTGTTTGTGATGTGAATATTGTTGTGTTGTTGATATTGTTGTGCTGTTGCTATTGTTGTGCTATTGATATTATGTGTTGATTGCTTGTGAGGATAATTCCTCAGTGGTGTTAATACTAAAATTAGGACACACTTGGCAGCAAATTGGGGGTGTGACTTGAATAAAAACAAATCCTCTAAAATCATTCAAACCTAAGTTAAAGTCCTAAATTAATGGAAATGATCTTATTGAAATTCCCTCTCTATCTATTCCTCTATTCTATGAAAACAATTATATTTTCTTTATCAAAATTCTAGGAGTGAGATGAACTAATAATCATCCCCACTTCATATCACTCCCTCCTTAAGTAAACCTACTTTTCGATTTAAATCAAACCCTCAAATCATTTATTAAAAAGGAAATGAAGGTCATGAATTAGAAATGGTCTTCATAAATAATTTCCCTCCCCAATTCTCTTTTTCCTCCAAACAAATGTTTTCTCTATGAAAATAAAACTTATTTGAAGTTATCTTATTTGTCAAAGAAGTTCCAAAAGTTCAAAACCATATTTTATCACATGCTTTAAAAATATTAAAGGAGTATCAAATACAAATTTCCAAAAATGATTTATTTAAACCCTATGAACAAATATTGCTCAAAACATTTTATTTTCAAAAACCAATTTTTGTGGAGCTTCTACATGTATATGGGAGGCTACATGAATTTTCTCAACTTTTTATAAAGTGTTTAAGTGCCCCAATTAAAATCCCTAAAACCTACTGGTTTCAAAAAGAAATAGAAGAAATAGAAGCAGGGACTTGTTTGTGATTGTAAAAAGTATTCCAGGGGGCGTTCTGTAAAATCTTCGTTGACCTCCTGTAGCTGACGGCGCCCGACGCTGCGCCGTGCTGCCGTGCTCGCTGCGTCGCCGTGCTCTCCTCGCCTCGCCTCTGCCTCACGCCTCGACCTGGAGGAGCTGAAGCCTCCACGCCACTCACCTCTGCTCTCCCTTGTCCCCCATCACCCCTGTTGCAGCGATGCGGCACGGCACGGGCGCCGTGTTGCTCACACCGTCGTCGCCGTGCTCTTCCCGCGCAATGTCGACACCGTCTGGACCCCGCTCCTCTCTGCCGCTCTGCGAGACGATAAGAAGCACCACGCCGCTCCTTTGCTCCTCTGCTCCCCCATTTGCCCCCTCTCGCTCGCTCTCTCTTTTTCTCTCCACGGACACGAACCAAGGCCGATTTGCCGTCGCGCATCGCCGGCCATAGAGAGCTCCCCATCCAAATCCCAGACCACCAGCAGCTTCGCCGTGCCCTACTCTCCCTCTCTGCGCGAGGAATCGCAGAGGGAAGCCCTGGATCGAGCAAGCCGTCTTCACCTTCTTCCTCTCCGGCCGCGGACATGCGAGCAAGCTCGCGAGTGCCACGAACCTCCATTCATCACCATTTTTGTGCCATTGAGCTCCCCTCATCGCGCTCTCTCTCACTGGCATCATCTTTTCGTTTAGGGACCGCCGGAGCCGCCGATGCCGTCGCCGCCGTGATCCCCTGCCGAGCTTCGTCCCTCTGTTCGTGTCGAGGAAGACGAAGACAGGCCGTACCCGTTCGCTCGCCTGCGTGGGCCGCGAGCTGGGCCTCTCCCCGTGTTGCTCAGCCCAGATCCAGCCAGCTCCAGTGCCAGATCCAGCCCGCGAACCTTTTTCTTAGGTTGTTTATTTATTTCCTTATAGATTTGTTTCTGTACCTTTAGTTTAAATCGTTTTAAAATAGTTTAAGTGCAAAGTTGACCAAACCAAAAATCACACAAGTAGCCTGATAAGTTTTGAGTCATTTCTAACTTACAGATCTGAAAAATATCAAATTGTGTGACCCTGGAAATTCCTGATTTGCCACTGGTCGAAATCACTCTTTTAGTCATAGACTGAGTTAGGATGATCAAAAATTTATGAACCCAATTGTTTTAGAAAGCTCTTCACATTACCTTTCAGTAGAAATTGGTCTCATGTGTTTTGGATGTTTAGAACAAAAGTTGCATGCATTTCTAGTTTAGGCCAGCAAGCACTTTGTGCATTTTTAATAAATTATGTAAATAACTTTTTGGATCAAACTCACTTGGAGTAGTTTCTAATAGCAACAGAGAACACAAACCCGAGTTTGCATGGTTGTTTGATTGACAGAACTCCCTAGGTGTAATATTTAGTAAAAATAATGTTTCTGCCTCTATTTGAAAGAAAGTAATTAAAATGGTCTTGTTATTAAAAATATGTTTTATTCTTGCAAATACTTGTTTTGGTACTATTGCTTGCTAGTTACTATGGTTAGCATGTTGGCATATGTTAGTACTGTTAGTGAGTGCTATGCTTGTTTAACTTGTTGTTAAATTAGTTTTGTGTGATTACATTTTTTTTAAATTGTTGGCTAAAATAAATCGTATAGAAAGTAAATAAATCCATATCTCAAGATCTAGGAATCCAAATAAATCAAACTCAAATGCTCTGGAAAGCTTATGAAATTATTTAACTCACTGAAGTGGTTTCATCTCATTTAGTTTAATATTAAAAATGTGTTATTTAAAATGCCACAGAAGGTTTAGATTCTAAACTTGTTTGTTTCTGATACTCAAATAGTCCAAATGATGCCAATCCAATTTTGTTAGCTTAGTACTGTGATAACTTAGCTCCCCTATTTTTGGTAGAATTAATTGACTATTATTATTTAATTGGCATTAGTTTGGTTATTAGAAAACCTTTCTGGACTAAAACAATTATAGAAAAATAATGGTTAATCCAAATGGGTTAGGACCAATTTTGTTAGGTCACATTTAGTCAAGGTTAGTTTCCCCTAAAAGGATTTAATTTTTGAATAACATTAACTCGCGTTGTAGCAAAAACTTGATTAAATAGTTTCTGTAATAAAACAATTGTGTAGGGAGTTTTATAACTCCAAATGAATCAAATCCAAGTGTGTTGTCTCCTACACTTCAGTAGCTTTCTGTAGAAGTTTAGTTTGTATTTTTGTGACCAACAGAACCCAGGTTACGCAATTAAACATGCACCACTAGATTCTGCCATATTTAAAACCTAATTAAATAATGGTCAATTCAATTAAATTGAAATCAAATTGTGTTGCTTTGTGTGTGCAGTAGCTATGTTTGATGCTTGAGAGTTGTTGTGATGCTTGATTGAGTAGTGTGGCGATTGTCAACTTGTTTGTTAGATAATAATCTTCCCTCATGATTGTTGCTTGTTAGTATTGCTTGATGTTGTTGTTGGAGTGTTCTACTGTATGTTGATTGTTCTTTCCTCTTTGCGACGCTAGATTTAAACGCTACCGGAGTAATCGTTGGAAAGGTTTTATGAGAGAAGAATCGAAGTTTATTTCTTTGATCAGTAAGGAGAAGTCCAGGGACATCATGCTGGAATCAGGCAAGCTACTTCACTGAGCTTGCATTTATATACATCTATTTTAATCTCAGGAGTTGTTCAAAAGTATCAATGATTTTGGAAAAACCCTTTTTACAAATACATGAAAACTATTTTGCCACCCTATGTAGAAGTATAGGGTAGTTATTTAAAACTATAGGTTGGGTAAAACAAAGTTTATTCAAAACTCCTTTGAAAATACTTGGCTGGAGATGAAATACCGGAAGGTCGGTATTGAAGTGAAGAAGTGAATGGGAATGTCTATGAAAAATGCACATTGTGTCCTTGTACTTACATCCCCAGCCGAAAATCTGTGCGACCACATTTACCCACATATGGGCAAGGGCGTAGTCATATAGTTTGCTCGTGTTAGTACTGGATGCCTCAACAACGAGGATGACCTCGTTCCATGAGGGGATGGTCTGAGGACCTACTCCCTGACCTGGGTCCTCTTAAATGAAGTCTACCGGAAGCCGGTATGAGTTGGGAGAAAGAGGATTGAAGGGCTCCCTTGGGTCCGCCGGGCAGAACTACGAGTCCTCACACTTAGTTTCTGAGGATTTAAGTGTCGATGGAAAGTGTCGTAGAGGCAGGGTCCTATACTAGCATGAGCAAAGGACAGGCTATGGCCGGGAACTCAACTTCGCATACCCCTGGTATGGCGGGACGTGGCTGACACGATGAGTGACCGGATGGGTGTGGGAAAAGCGTGCTACCTCTGCAGAGGGTAAAACTATTCGAATAGCCGAGTCCTCGGATATGGACAGTTGGGAAGAACTGCTAAGACCATGTGCAAGTTTTGGGCAAGTTTTGAAAGGTGTTTAAGTTTAAAATGAAATTGAAGGGGAGATGCTGTTACATACCTATACTAATGAGTTAGTATGAGGTTGTTGAAGTTAATTGGACCATAATGAGTTATGGTCGGGAAAAAGGAGGAGTTTTTGAGAAATAACTAAAATAATGATTTCTTAAAGGATAGTTATAAACTTCTTCTTACCTTTTTAAATAAATATATAGAGATGTTTTTCAATAAAGATATAAAGATGTTTTTCAATAATAAAAGTCTTTGAAATAAAAATAAAACTAAAATAGTGCATACTCAAGTTGGGGTAGTTTGCGAGTACAATCAAATGTACTCATATTGGTTTCGTCCCTGGCTATTGTCTTAGCCAGATTCTAGAGAAGAGCAGATTAAGGAAGACGGTTTCGATGACGTCAGTGCGAACTAGGGCGCTTCCCAGTCAGTTGCTGCCTGTAGGGTTCTGGCAAATGACTTGGGCTCCACGTTGTTTGGTGATTTCCGCTGCAAGCACCTGATGAAGCTGATCACTTCCATCAAGTAAGTAAATAAATTCGGTATGTATGGATGTTCTTTGGTTACCAAGTTTAATTGTGCTTCAGCGACGCACTGATCATGGGATCGCTGATATGTAGGCACAAGGGTATTTCGGACAGTTAGTCCGGGGTCCCCACAGACTTGGTATCAGAGCCATCCTGACTGTAACAGACCTTAGTTAGCATGGACGTTAGTTAGGAAAGCAAATATTTTGTTAAAAATATATTAATACCAACAATATATCTTTATCTAGGGAAGTCCAAAAATGACTTCCACTCTTCTCATCTTCTCAAATAATTTCTGAGTCTTATCCTTCTATTTTAAGAATTACCAAGGATTTCTATACTCCCTCTTACCCGTTCAGAATGCTTGACGCTGAACCCCAAGTGAGACCTAGTTAGCTAGCACCTGCCAGAAGAAGCCTCCATCTCGAGTAATCAACATTCAACATCAAGGGATCAATCTGCAAATATCAAGATCATCGATAACAACAAAGCAAGAGACCCCGAAGACCTCAGCTCAACGTCAACAATTCTACTCAAGTTGCAACCTCGACAATCTCAAGTATTCCAGCTAAAGCCTAAGGTGATAAAATGAAGACTTCATCAACCATGTAGACTTCATCAACCATGTATAACTTATGATAGGAGCTTTAGTTATATTACCCGACTACCACGAGTAGTAGGCGTCCATTGGTACTAAATGTACCTTGTGTGTTGTTTGTCTGTGAAGTTCCTTGCTTGTGTGTGCTCTGTTTGTGTGAGGTTTTTCATGTGTGTTTCACAAACACGCCTTGTCGGCAGCACAAAGTAATTTCAAAAATTTCTCCTTATTATAAAAACTCTTTTTGTCACCTAACCAAAAGAACCATTCTTGACCTCTTGTCCATAGCTGCACCTTGTTGCGGATATAAACCCGCCTAGGAAATCTTCTCAGGTATTTTTCCCTCTCATCTAAACCATCTCCCAAACAGAACTGACAGTTCCGCAAGATACAAAAGACCCCCGATCTTTAACCAAATAGCCTGAGATTTTTGTACCCTTTCGAAAGTCCGACTTAGAAAACCCTTCAGAAAATTTTGTCCTAGTAAAAGGAACAAGATATCGAATACTCTCTACTTCAACCCTGAGGCCCAAGACTCAACGACCTTCTGCAAGACGGATAGCGGCCTTCATACATCGTTTTGTACAACCACATCAAGCTATCAAGAAAGATGAAGATTCAAGACCCGACGTTAGATGACATTAGTCGTATCCCGTCGGACTAACAAAAGATTATGAAAACTAACATAACTAACCTAATTGATCTAATTTTAAATCTCTCATCTAACCAAGTTTTGCAAAGCTACTAACTGCTTTTTCTAGACAAAGGAAAGAGATGCCATAGGACGACTCAAAACTATTTGGTGGAAAGGAGAACTTTAGGAGGATATAAGAGTGTTGAACTCTAAGATTATTAGTTAAAAGGATCCCTTAAGAATCTAGTTGATGAGATCAAAACTTGTTGGATGATGTTGGTAATATCAAAAATTTGGGGTTTAGAATAGAAGTAAAAACTTGGAGTGGATCGATAAATTAATTGGATTTGGACAAATGATATATCTGATTTATGCTCTGGGGCTAACCAGTTGTGGTCCCCAACCATTGGTGATTATCTGGAGCTAGAAGATGTGACCCTTGATTTGAGGTTTAGAAATACAGGTGAAAGTTATTGGATTTTTAGGAAGCACTTGCTGATAAAATGATATTTGGATTGGTTAGAAGCAAGTAAATTAAGAAGAATACTCCTGTGTTGGAATGTTTAGGGTGATTCTTAGCGCAAGTGACCTTTGTAATAAATTCTTATAGAATTATAGGAAGTGGTCAAAGATGAGTTAGCAAATGAGCAGATCGTTGTATGCAAGAAATAATTGGTGGAGGATGAATGAATGTTTATCGGATTCTAGGAATCAATATGACTTGGTCTAGTAGCCAGGCATTCTAGGTGACAGTAGTTTTCAGAGCTTGTCACGCTCTGTTTGGATTGTTCTTAGAAAGATCATTTATCTTTGATTATGAGATCAAGGCCCAAAAGTGTTGAGATAACAATCTGAATTTGGTTAGAAAGTGGGTCAATTCTGGATGGTATGATCACATGATTGTTGGATGCTTCATTTAGCTTTGATGATATGGTCGTGGGAAAATGGCAACCTGAAGGAGTCAGATATTATGAGGTATGCCTATCTGGAGAGAAAAATCAATCAGGAAATAATTGGTGGAGCACTATGATTTTTGTGATAGAAGGCAATGGGAAGACTATGCCTAAAAAGATTTGATGGGTACCCGATAGATTGAACTATACCATGATAAAGAGTTTATGCCCAAGGAAGATGAGGGCAGATTAATAATTTTAGCCTGGGCAAGGACCATGTTTTAAATTAACTAGTTGATAGTAGTGGCCTTACCAGAGATTTTGGAATGGCATTTTGAAAAATCAAGAATTAGAGGCCTAGGTAAAGTTGGACGTTTAGGATCTTAGGTATAATAAGTTTGATGTTTAAGGTATGGCACCCAACTCCCTTGAAAACTAACATAAGCCCCTCAACCCCAAAGTTTTCCGGGAAAACCCTAACTATTCTGGTGCACTCTAACTTACATGTGAAGACACCTGCGAAGCTGTGTGAAGACTCAGAACCAAAGAAGCGATATACCAAACTATCATTGAGTATTTGGAAACTCTTATATCAGAATCTATTTTTCTTAACCTCTCTAGAAATAATGTGATATTCCACTGTTCGTGTTATATAAAAGTACTTTGGTAACAAGCCTCATGAACTTGTTAGCAATTCACTTTTGTATGCTCAAACAATTGAGTGTCATATACAAATAAACAGAACGTCAGATAATTCAGTACATCTCAGCCTCTGGAATATGAAAAGTAGTTTGATGACAAGACTAGCTACCTTGTTAACAAATTCTTCTTGTATGACTAAGGCAATTCGATGTCATAAAAGACACCCACATTCTTATACAACTACCCAATAGAAGGCCTCGCAACATCAAGTTGTTAAGATCTCACATGGCGACCTCACTAAAGGAGCATCGACTTCGGAAGTATATTCAGCCCAAAACCCGTGCCCTCGTACTCCCCTGTAACCCCGGGGCAAATCTCGGGACGAGATTTATTCTAAGGGGGGAAGGATTTGTAACATCCCAAATTTATAATAAGAATAAATAAGACCCAAAATTCAGAACCAACAAAAACTTTTTTGAATTATTTCACAAATGATTGTGTTTCCCTTATATTGTTCTGTTTGACCTTGTGTAACTTGATGTTTATGATTGTTTGGCTAGTAAATGTCAACCCAAGAAATCAACCTAAGTAAAAATATATTTAAAACTCTGGTGATCATGTTATGACAAGAATATATTCCATATATCTTTTCCATTCTTATGTTGGCCAAAAGTCTATTTCAATAATGATTTGGTTTTAGCAACAAATAAAATACCCTTTAAATTGAGACAGTAAAAGTATTTCCAAAATTACATGTTTATAAAATATGGAGAACTATCTGTGATCTCCTATCTATTCTTCAACCTTGACATTTTACAATTCCTATTTTTGTAACCTCCTATGTTTCAACTCCATTTTAAAAGGAATACTAGCGGGAAATATATTATCCCACATATTTCTCTTTATCAAACCTTCTTGAAAACTATTAAGTTATGAGTTGATATATCCCTTAAACAACATCTTGTCATAATTGAGTGTGACCATTTTTACAAAATAGTATTGTTAATTATGGAAAAGGTGGTGTGATTTATTCTTGTGGTTTGAATTGTGTGGTCTTGTTTGTGATGTGAATATTGTTGTGTTGTTGATATTGTTGTGCTGTTGCTATTGTTGTGCTATTGATATTATGTGTTGATTGCTTGTGAGGATAATTCCTCAGTGGTGTTAATACTAAAATTAGGACACACTTGGCAGCAAATTGGGGGTGTGACTTGAATAAAAACAAATCCTCTAAAATCATTCAAACCTAAGTTAAAGTCCTAAATTAATGGAAATGATCTTATTGAAATTCCCTCTCTATCTATTCCTCTATTCTATGAAAACAATTATATTTTCTTTATCAAAATTCTAGGAGTGAGATGAACTAATAATCATCCCCACTTCATATCACTCCCTCCTTAAGTAAACCTACTTTTCGATTTAAATCAAACCCCTCAAATCATTTATTAAAAAGGAAATGAAGGTCATGAATTAGAAATGGTCTTCATAAATAATTTCCCTCCCCAATTCTCTTTTTCCTCCAAACAAATGTTTTCTCTATGAAAATAAAACTTATTTGAAGTTATCTTATTTGTCAAAGAAGTTCCAAAAGTTCAAAACCATATTTTATCACATGCTTTAAAAATATTAAAGGAGTATCAAATACAAATTTCCAAAAATGATTTATTTAAACCCTATGAACAAATATTGCTCAAAACATTTTATTTTCAAAAACCAATTTTTGTGGAGCTTCTACATGTATATGGGAGGCTACATGAATTTTCTCAACTTTTTATAAAGTGTTTAAGTGCCCCAATTAAAATCCCTAAAACCTACTGGTTTCAAAAAGAAATAGAAGAAATAGAAGCAGGGACTTGTTTGTGATTGTAAAAAGTATTCCAGGGGGCGTTCTGTAAAATCTTCGTTGACCTCCTGTAGCTGACGGCGCCCGACGCTGCGCCGTGCTGCCGTGCTCGCTGCGTCGCCGTGCTCTCCTCGCCTCGCCTCTGCCTCACGCCTCGACCTGGAGGAGCTGAAGCCTCCACGCCACTCACCTCTGCTCTCCCTTGTCCCCCATCACCCCTGTTGCAGCGATGCGGCACGGCACGGGCGCCGTGTTGCTCACACCGTCGTCGCCGTGCTCTTCCCGCGCAATGTCGACACCGTCTGGACCCCGCTCCTCTCTGCCGCTCTGCGAGACGATAAGAAGCACCACGCCGCTCCTTTGCTCCTCTGCTCCCCCATTTGCCCCCTCTCGCTCGCTCTCTCTTTTTCTCTCCACGGACACGAACCAAGGCCGATTTGCCGTCGCGCATCGCCGGCCATAGAGAGCTCCCCATCCAAATCCCAGACCACCAGCAGCTTCGCCGTGCCCTACTCTCCCTCTCTGCGCGAGGAATCGCAGAGGGAAGCCCTGGATCGAGCAAGCCGTCTTCACCTTCTTCCTCTCCGGCCGCGGACATGCGAGCAAGCTCGCGAGTGCCACGAACCTCCATTCATCACCATTTTTGTGCCATTGAGCTCCCCTCATCGCGCTCTCTCTCACTGGCATCATCTTTTCGTTTAGGGACCGCCGCCGCCGATGCCGTCGCCGCCGTGATCCCCTGCCGAGCTTCGTCCCTCTGTTCGTGTCGAGGAAGACGAAGACAGGCCGTACCCGTTCGCTCGCCTGCGTGGGCCGCGAGCTGGGCCTCTCCCCGTGTTGCT
The DNA here is from genome assembly GCA_947311845.1 of Poa pratensis. Lineage (NCBI taxonomy): Eukaryota > Viridiplantae > Streptophyta > Magnoliopsida > Poales > Poaceae > Poa > Poa pratensis. The sequence continues at coordinate 10,107,702 of CAMZMU010000041.1, forward strand.
CAGCCCAGATCCAGCCAGCTCCAGTGCCAGATCCAGCCCGCGAACCTTTTTCTTAGGTTGTTTATTTATTTCCTTATAGATTTGTTTCTGTACCTTTAGTTTAAATCGTTTTAAAATAGTTTAAGTGCAAAGTTGACCAAACCAAAAATCACACAAGTAGCCTGATAAGTTTTGAGTCATTTCTAACTTACAGATCTGAAAAATATCAAATTGTGTGACCCTGGAAATTCCTGATTTGCCACTGGTCGAAATCACTCTTTTAGTCATAGACTGAGTTAGGATGATCAAAAATTTATGAACCCAATTGTTTTAGAAAGCTCTTCACATTACCTTTCAGTAGAAATTGGTCTCATGTGTTTTGGATGTTTAGAACAAAAGTTGCATGCATTTCTAGTTTAGGCCAGCAAGCACTTTGTGCATTTTTAATAAATTATGTAAATAACTTTTTGGATCAAACTCACTTGGAGTAGTTTCTAATAGCAACAGAGAACACAAACCCGAGTTTGCATGGTTGTTTGATTGACAGAACTCCCTAGGTGTAATATTTAGTAAAAATAATGTTTCTGCCTCTATTTGAAAGAAAGTAATTAAAATGGTCTTGTTATTAAAAATATGTTTTATTCTTGCAAATACTTGTTTTGGTACTATTGCTTGCTAGTTACTATGGTTAGCATGTTGGCATATGTTAGTACTGTTAGTGAGTGCTATGCTTGTTTAACTTGTTGTTAAATTAGTTTTGTGTGATTACATTTTTTTTAAATTGTTGGCTAAAATAAATCGTATAGAAAGTAAATAAATCCATATCTCAAGATCTAGGAATCCAAATAAATCAAACTCAAATGCTCTGGAAAGCTTATGAAATTATTTAACTCACTGAAGTGGTTTCATCTCATTTAGTTTAATATTAAAAATGTGTTATTTAAAATGCCACAGAAGGTTTAGATTCTAAACTTGTTTGTTTCTGATACTCAAATAGTCCAAATGATGCCAATCCAATTTTGTTAGCTTAGTACTGTGATAACTTAGCTCCCCTATTTTTGGTAGAATTAATTGACTATTATTATTTAATTGGCATTAGTTTGGTTATTAGAAAACCTTTCTGGACTAAAACAATTATAGAAAAATAATGGTTAATCCAAATGGGTTAGGACCAATTTTGTTAGGTCACATTTAGTCAAGGTTAGTTTCCCCTAAAAGGATTTAATTTTTGAATAACATTAACTCGCGTTGTAGCAAAAACTTGATTAAATAGTTTCTGTAATAAAACAATTGTGTAGGGAGTTTTATAACTCCAAATGAATCAAATCCAAGTGTGTTGTCTCCTACACTTCAGTAGCTTTCTGTAGAAGTTTAGTTTGTATTTTTGTGACCAACAGAACCCAGGTTACGCAATTAAACATGCACCACTAGATTCTGCCATATTTAAAACCTAATTAAATAATGGTCAATTCAATTAAATTGAAATCAAATTGTGTTGCTTTGTGTGTGCAGTAGCTATGTTTGATGCTTGAGAGTTGTTGTGATGCTTGATTGAGTAGTGTGGCGATTGTCAACTTGTTTGTTAGATAATAATCTTCCCTCATGATTGTTGCTTGTTAGTATTGCTTGATGTTGTTGTTGGAGTGTTCTACTGTATGTTGATTGTTCTTTCCTCTTTGCGACGCTAGATTTAAACGCTACCGGAGTAATCGTTGGAAAGGTTTTATGAGAGAAGAATCGAAGTTTATTTCTTTGATCAGTAAGGAGAAGTCCAGGGACATCATGCTGGAATCAGGCAAGCTACTTCACTGAGCTTGCATTTATATACATCTATTTTAATCTCAGGAGTTGTTCGAAAGTATCAATGATTTTGGAAAAACCCTTTTTACAAATACATGAAAACTATTTTGCCACCCTATGTAGAAGTATAGGGTAGTTATTTAAAACTATAGGTTGGGTAAAACAAAGTTTATTCAAAACTCCTTTGAAAATACTTGGCTGGAGATGAAATACCGGAAGGTCGGTATTGAAGTGAAGAAGTGAATGGGAATGTCTATGAAAAATGCACATTGTGTCCTTGTACTTACATCCCCAGCCGAAAATCTGTGCGACCACATTTACCCACATATGGGCAAGGGCGTAGTCATATAGTTTGCTCGTGTTAGTACTGGATGCCTCAACAACGAGGATGACCTCGTTCCATGAGGGGATGGTCTGAGGACCTACTCCCTGACCTGGGTCATCTTAAATTAAGTCTACCGGAAGCCGGTATGAGTTGGGAGAAAGAGGATTGAAGGGCTCCCTTGGGTCCGCCGGGCAGAACTACGAGTCCTCACATTTAGTTTCTGAGGATTTAAGTGTCGATGGAAAGTGTCGTAGAGGCAGGGTCCTATACTAGCATGAGCAAAGGACAGGCTATGGCCGGGAACTCAACTTCGCATACCCCTGGTATGGCGGGACGTGGCTGACACGATGAGTGACTGGATGGGTGTGGGAAAAGCGTGCTACCTCTACAGAGGGTAAAACTATTCGAATAGCCGAGTCCTCGGATATGGACAGTTGGGAAGAACTGCTAAGACCATGTGCAAGTTTTGGGCAAGTTTTGAAAGGTGTTCAAGTTTAAAATGAAATTGAAGGGGAGATGCTGTTACATACCTATACTAATGAGTTAGTATGAGGTTGTTGAAGTTAATTGGACCATAATGAGTTATGGTCGGGAAAAGGAGGAGTTTTTGAGAAATAACTAAAATAATGATTTCTTAAAGGATAGTTATAAACTTCTTCTTACCTTTTTAAATAAATATATAGAGATGTTTTTCAATAAAGATATAAAGATGTTTTTCAATAATAAAAGTCTTTGAAATAAAAATAAAACTAAAATAGTGCATACTCAAGTTGGGGTAGTTTGCGAGTACAATCAAATGTACTCATATTGGTTTCGTCCCTGGCTATTGTCTTAGCCAGATTCTAGAGAAGAGCAGATTAAGGAAGACGGTTTCGATGACGTCAGTGCGAACTAGGGCGCTTCCCAGTCAGTTGCTGCCTGTAGGGTTCTGGCAAATGACTTGGGCTCCACGTTGTTTGGTGATTTCCGCTGCAAGCACCTGATGAAGCTGATCACTTCCATCAAGTAAGTAAATAAATTCGGTATGTATGGATGTTCTTTAGTTACCAAGTTTAATTGTGCTTCAGCGACGCACTGATCATGGGATCGCTGATATGTAGGCACAAGGGTATTTCGGACAGTTAGTCCGGGGTCCCCACAGACGCCACATGGGGGATATAGTTTGTTGATGCCGCCAAGAATGTACCTTGATAATCTCTAGCAACCGCCCCTGTAGAACCTGCACCCAGAACAGCAACAAAAGAAGCATCTACATTGATCTTTATCTGCCTTGGATTAGGCTTAGTCCATCTCTCACCTCTGTTGGAGCGCTGACCATTAGCCGTAATAGCCAGAATGGACATTTTACACCGATATAGAGGAGGGACAGGTTCATCGTGGGTCCGTCTTCTACGAATCCCCCAGAGATACCAACACGAGACTGAGATGAGCTCTTTCAGCCCCGTAGTAGAAGATCCCTCATATTGGTTGTCCTGTGCTCTCAACACATGCTCCAACACGGCCGAACCAGACAGATCAACAAGCAGGTTGTTGTCTATTTTTAGTTTGGTTCTTAGCTCTTACTGTTGCTGTAGAAGCCACCCCTAAAGGATACTTATTTGGTAGGTCACTTTTGTGATGAAAAAATGTTATGTAGAGACCAGAAGTACAGAAAACCATTCCAGAGCTGTTAGTGCGTTGATTTCCTTATGTGTGTTTGCACCACTATTAGTTTTGAGTTATTGTTTTTGCTGGCAGGATATCATGTCCATGCAAGTCTTGCAAGAAACAGTTGATGAGCCTGAATGAGTGGGAGAGACATACTGACTCAAGAAAGAAAATTTTTGGAAGATGAGTATTAATTAAAATCAAGAGCATTGGGGAGCGATTAATTCACTTGGTAAGTTTTCAAGATCTTTATCAACTAAACATTCATGGTCCAGTATAATATGTGGACTACAACAATACACATGCCCTTTTGATCAAAAGACATACAAACTGACAAGGTTTCTTCTTTGACATTGCCTCAGCTTGATGACTCACAACTTGCGCAATCCTTGTGTATCAGGATTTCTACTTGCTGAAACTTCCATTGGACCGGTGAATTTTGTTTACATTTATGGTTGGTCCTCCCCTCTAGCAACAAGCTTGAGGCCATCATCTCCATTTTCCTGTTTTAAATCATGCCTTTTTTTAAACTCAACATTTATCATATAATTCATCTCGGGTTGAATCTATTGCGTACTGTTTTCCTTTTCCTGTTTATTGCAAAATCCCCTTTTCAATAACTAATGTACAAAGCCACTACTGAATAGTTCAAAAATTCTCTATGAAATATGTGGTAGCAGATTATCCTTCTTTATTATTTGGCTTCAGACATTGCATTGTTGTATGTTTCTCACAAGCTCAGAGTAATAGCTCACAAACAGGTCATGCCGACAGTAACGTGGTCTAGGGTGATTTTTTCAAACGACCTGTCAGATGAAGCTGAATGGTCTAGGGTGATTTCTTCAAACCAAGCTTGTCAGATAAAGCCTGAATGGTCTAGGGTGATATTCTTCAAACGAAGCATGTCAGATGAAGCCTAAATGAGATGATTGCATCCAGTAACAAATAGACCAGATAATTTCTCATGCCATTTTCTAGCAATGTGAAAGGTGAGATGGTATGAATAAACATGAATGGTCCACCCTTTTACATCAGTTGTTCCATTTCATAATTTTTAATCACTATCTTTGATACTTCGTAATGACTTCTCATAATTCAGGAAGTTCTTGACGTTTCAGTATTGTATATTATTTATATGAAGTCTGATGATTGTCCTGATTAAACAGAAAAAATATACAACGACCGAACTACACAGAACAAACAGACGTCTAACACAACGGGCGTGGCAAAGCGCGCCTAAACCTTCTAGTAATAGACTAGATCAGTGAGAGATGAGATTATAAAGTGCATTGAAAAAAAGTTACACACGGATCAAGAGAAACAAGCAAACACAAGGAAAGAAAAGATATTCTGATTGAAGTCGTCGAACCACTCCAGCATGGTGAACCTCCACGACTCTTGAAGTGAAGAAAATGCTAGCTAGGTCCTCGCTTGTTCTATGAGAGGCGCCAAACCGTCGCTCTCCACATGGAAACTAAATATCCCCTCATTTTCATGATGATTTTGGTACTGATCCAAATTTTAAACATATGGCACTACAAACATACTTTTTTTTTGAAAAGGGAAACCCGGCCTCTGCATCATGATGATGCACACAACCTTTTATATTAATGAAAGTAGCAAAAAATATTATTCAGTTATTACAACTCACGGGTCAGCCAAAGTGGCGACATGAATCAACCATCGAAACAAGGCTAGCATGAAAAGACTAATCATCGAAGTCTTCTAGTATGTTGCCACCCATGCTGCCAGCAAATAGCTCGGACTACCGCCATAATACGGATACATCCAGATTCCATAGGAGCCCGTTGCTCCAATGGTACAAGAAAGGACCACAGTCGGATCCAGTAGATTGCGCGATGAACAACCTGCAAAAAATGAGCATCTCTAATCTTGTTAAAAACTACATCATTACGACAGTTCCAAATTGCCCATAAGAAAGCACATACACCAATGCGAATCCGTGCTTTAGTATTTTTATCAACTCCATTTAGCCAATGCCCAAACAAATTTGCAATGCTAGATGGTGGAGTAATATTAAAAGAAAAATGGAACAATCTCCAAACGTGTGTTACAAAAGGGGAGGAAATAAATAAGTGCTCCACGGACTCCTCCGCCGGACAAAAAGCACACTTCTTAGAACCGGACCAGATTCTTTTAATTAAGTTGTCTTCAGTGAATATCACCTTACATCTTAGAAACCACATAAATATCTTTATCTTTAGTGGAACTTTCAATTTCGATAAATATTTATGTAGGAAAGGAGTATGGCCATGCATCATATCCGAATACATTGAACTAACCGTGAACACTCCATTGGTGGTCAAATCCCATTTAAACCGGTCAGCTACATTTGATAGAGAGACTTGCATCAATCTCTCTACTAAGCTAATCTAAGATAACCACTTGTTATCAGTTAACGATCTTCTAAACTCAATGTTTAGAGGATAATTGGATAGCACATGCGCCACAAGCACATTTTTGTGCCTAAAAATATTGAATAGAGAGGGATATTGAGGAGCAAGAGGCTTGTTCCCAAGCCATGTATCCTCCCAAAATCTTGTTTGTAGACCATTACCCACAACGAAGGAACCTCTCTTAAGAAAATCTAATTTTACTGCCATAAGACATTTCCAAAATGGAGAGTCATTAGGTTTTGGTTCACACTGGGCAAGTGTTTTGTCATTAAGGTATTTGTTGCACAAAAATTCTTGCCGAACAACCTTTTCATTTATAATCTTATATAGCCATTTGCGAGGTAGGAGTATTTATAGACAGCCTGGGGTCTGGGGAGCTCAATTATTATCTCTCTGATGTTGTTTATATTATAGAGAAAGGGAAACAGGTAGCTGGAGGACATGGTTTCACATGTCAGGGCACTCTGTTTTGTTTTTTGTTTAGTTGTACGCACAGTCGCACATGATGATCCATGGCTTGTCGAGCACATTCCAGTGACTGCTTTACGCAAATCACTGCAAATTAACAAGAGTTAATCTAATGTAAAGAGAGTGCTGCGATCGAGTAGGTATGTTGATGACGACCTAAAGTTCAATTTTGAGTTGTGCCCGCCGACTTTGCCGGTTAATTTCGATCTGAAATCCAATTAGCGGGTGACACTGAAAGGTTAGAATTTGTTTTTTTTATTAGAAAAGGAGAAATCCCCAGCCTCTGCATCGATTGATGCACACAGCTGTACTTATTACAAAATTCGAAGAAGTCTCAAAGATTACAAATCAATCATCACATATGGTTGAGACCAGTATCAACCATCTAAAACATGACAACATAGGACCACTACGCCTGCAGTCGTCTAGTATGCTGCCACGTAGGCCGGGAGAAGAACCCCTATGCGACCATCAGGAGCCGGGTAGAACCAGTAACCATAAGGCCTCGCTGGTCCTGGGGCAGCAAGTATGCCCATAGCTGAATCCAATGTGCTGTCATATGAATAACCTGCATGATATGGAAGCTCGAAGATCTGTTAAAAACAAGATTATTTCGACAATTCCATATGGACCAACAAATGGCTGAAACGCCAATACGAATTCTAGCCTTGGTCTTGTTATCTATGCCATTCAACCAATTTCCAAACATATTTTTTATATTGGTTGGTGGTGGGATATTATATGTGCTATACACAACTCTCCAAACTAGTTGTGCAAAAGGGCAAGAAAGGAAGAAAGGTTAGAATTTGTTCTCCATCATCAGCAAGTTCGGTAAGAACGCATTTCTGCTCGAGGACACGCCGGAAAAAAACACTTAAATTCTAGCAACGTCATGGCTTTCTTAGTAGAAAAGATTTTGCGCATGAGATTATTCAAAGGCCTGTAGTTTGGTCTTGGTAAATTAGGGGAAAATGATTCCCCACCAAACAGTTCGGCTCCAGTACAAGATTTTTTTACACCTGATGGTTTCGGTTCAAAGAGATTCTGGACACGTGGCAAAGTAACAGCACCGGTAACCCACCGTCCAAAACTTGCATTGGTCGGTGACTGCAGCCAGGCACCACCGTTCGCTGCAGTAAAACTTGGGGCAAACGACACAGTAAAAAGAAAGTACGACGGAATCAAGGGCACGCATCCAGTGACAGAGGCAGCAGACTATCCGTTCTGACAGAGTGGGACCGGGTCGGTGATGGTGGCGTCTGGTGAAATCTGAAGGCACGCGTCACATCCTCGTGCTTGTGCTGCAGCTGCCCGTGATTTACCACCGACCATATTCGGGGCAGTGTTTGAACTTCAAATTTTACGGAAATGTGTCTGACCTATTTTGATGTGTCCGTTTTGGGGTGCACAATGAGGGGTGGTGTTCTCGGCACCCTCAAATAGACCGAACACGTGCTGAATTATCAGATTCTCTATATAAAAAAATTGTAACAGGTGAAAAACATGGCATATGGACACACATTGTCACAAATAATCATGTGAATAAACCTCTTTAGGGTGGGCATCAGGACGGAGCCACCATCTCAACTTGAGGGAGGCTAAATGGATAGGTTTGGGGAGGAGGGACATAATAGACTAGATCAGTGAGAGATGAGATTATAAAGTGCATTGAAAAAAAGTTACACACGGATCAAGAGAAACAAGCGAACACAAGGGATGAAAATATATTCTGCTTGAAGTCGTCGAACCACTCCAGCATGGTGAACCTCCACGACTCTTGAAGTGAAGAAAATGCTAGCTAGGTGAAAGGTGTCCTCGCTTGTTCTATGAGAGGCGCCAAACCGTCGCTCTCCACATGGAAACTAAATATCCCCTCATTTTCATGATGATTTTGGTACTGATCCAAATTTTAAACATATGGCCGGTGTACTACAAACATACATATATGACCAACTTTTTTCTCCTAGAAAAGCTTAACACAAGGTATCTCCGTACAAGACAAAAAGGTGACTGATTAACGACCACACAAGACTGGAAACTCTCGGGATAGAAATAAAATTTATATAATATGATTCCACATTTTATTTTGTCACATAAGGAGAATGTACTAATTTTAAAATTGCAAAAAAGAAAAAACTGACAATGAGCTTTATGGTCCATTCTTTTCGGTTTCTTGTTCACATATGTGATACTACCAGTTTGCTTGTGTGTTGTTTATCTACGTGCCCAGGCCTTCTACAGTTTACCTTGTTGTTGTTAGCTTGTGAAGTTGTGACGATCTTATCTTATATTGAGTGATACTTTAAATAGGTCCTTTGATCATTCACCCCTTGTACCCATGTCCTCACATGCATGAGTGCAATTTATATACAAATGCTTCATTTTGGTTGGTTTGTGCAAACAAATTTCTAAATATTTACATGTTCACACATCTAAGATATGAGTTCATTGTCTGATCTCCCAACAACGCCATGTCATGCTAACAAATGTGCACACGATCTAATATATATCCGCATGCATTTCATATATACATTTAGATATGATACTCACATACTTAGCTGATGCAAAAATATAAGCATGCTTTCTACAACAAAACAAAAAACGCATTCAATGCAAACCAGATAAACATGCAAAATGGCTACATTCGATCGATCACCACCACAAACCTTGCTTGTTTTAGGTGCATAGTTTGAGAACAATCGCACATTGTTGATTTGTTGTACTCAAATCTGTTGTAAACTCACGAAGTCTCCACAACATTTGCCAAAGTTTCACCACCACCACCACCACTGCAGAGACCTTCTTTGCCAATAATTGTCCGGGGATTGTATCTCTGTCAAAATTACTTCAGTATTTTTTCAGAAGGACCGTCCATAAAATATCCTCAACATATCAAATGAACTTAACAAATTGGATATATTGTTTCACAATAATGACTACTAATCATCATTGTACAACTAGGTACTCCCTCGATTCCGGTTTATAGGATGCATTTGAGTAGTCTCTCCAACCTAGGTGGCTAACTATTGGGTATTGAGGAGTGTAATTGGTGTGCATGCATTGGTTGCCTTTCTTTTTTCTCTCTAATTACTCATTAATTGACTAAATTGGTGGGCATGCATTGGTTGTCTTCCATTTTCTCTCTCACAATTGCTCATTAAATGACTAAATTGCATCCTATTCTTGGAAAAACCTGGTTTTGGAAGCGCATCCTATAAACCGGAATGGAGGGAGTAACTTTATTCAAGATAGTGTTGTGCTCACCTACCTTACCAATCAATCTTATAAATGGAAGAATATCGAGCATTGACTACCATCTGTATATATATAACACTACCACTCTCTTGCATACTCGTAACCAAGTGGTCAGTTCTGATGTGTCCCAGAATTCACACCCCAAGACTGAAGCACATTTACACATATTTTCATCACATGTTTGGATCACAGCTACTTGTCGAAATGGGAGGTCTCGGGAATATGCTAACAGAAATGCATTAATATGACACGTCAACCATTTCGAATTCAGGCTTGTCATCGTAGGTGATCTGATCAAGCACATCTGCTTGAGGGGCCAGTTCTCTTAAGCTTCTAGGAATTAAGCTCGGCTATGGCACCCACCTCCTAAAATCCACCATCAGATGCAAACACAAGCATACTGCATTAGCTGCTGGAGGTCTCTCTCCCTCCACCTTTGGCTACTGAACATCACTTATTGGAGTTTGTGTCGAATTAATATGTCTATAACTAGCCTATAGTTGAATTTTGAGAGACGTGGTATGGACTATGGAGTCAAACACTTATAACCTGGGACTATTATGTATTCCTTTTTTGTTGAAAATGAGGATTAGGGCTCATTCTTTTTAGCTTCTAGTCCCCATATGTAATACTGCCATTTTGCTTGCATCATGTTTATCTGCGTGGGTAGCTGGCCGCTGTAGCCGATGACACGCGGGCCAGGGGCAAACACAGATGTGGTCTGCCTGTGTCCACGATCGATGCAAACGAGACCCAAATTTGGGTCGAGAATGGGTCAAGTTGCACAGAAAAGCGGATATCGGTCCGTTGCGTCGCCGCATTGGGCCGTGTTTTTCGCTCGCGCGTATAGAAATGGACACGCCCGGACTAAATACGTCGGCTCGTTGGATTCATCCTAATGTCTTGCAATGTGGCGTGCCAATATGTCATACCGTCCATTGTTAGTTTGTTAGGTTGACCAAATGCTCACCAACAAGCTCATCCGTCCAACCAAAGTAGACAAGCAGTCCACCGGATCGATGCTGCTTCAAAACCTATCGCAATCTCCAGTCCCCATCGCCCAATCAGTCCCGACAACACATCCAGCCAGATCCTAAGAAGCTGTATCACTCGATCAAGCATGGCAACAGCAGCTTCTTCGCATGCCGCCAAGCTCCTCCTGACCTTGCTGGCGTTGCACGCTCTCATGGACTCGGCCGCGCCGGCCTGCTCGATCGACGCCATCTACAGCTTTGGCGACTCCATCGCTGACACCGGCAACCTCCTCCGAGAGGGCCCCGTCAGCTTCTTCTCCTCCATCGGCAGCTTCCCCTACGGCCAGACTTACCGGAAGCCCACCGGCCGCTGCTCCGACGGCCTCCTCATCATCGACTACTTGGGTAAGCTAACTTCTTGTTGATCCTGTACTTAATGTTTTTTCAAGGATATGATCCGGCCTGTACTTAACGCCATGCTCTCTCTGTGTAATCTGTGCGATGTTTTGTGGTGCGCGCGAGCAGCTATGGCACTCAAGCTTCCACTGATCAACCCGTACCTGGACAGGGCCGCCGCCTTCAGCAACGGCGTCAACTTCGTGGTGGCCGGAGCGACGGCGCTCGACCGGACGTACCTCCTGCAGGGGCTTATAGATCAGGTACTACGTTTTTTCAGGGAATTGGCTGCGATGCGACATAGTTGGAGATAATAGTTAGGGTACGACGCATGAGAGCAGCAAAATAGGCACGACCCACCAATTGTGATGAAACGGCCGTGTCACTTACTTGTGCTAGTTAAGGAGGGTTTAGCGGACGTGGGACCCACTAACTTGTACCCGGTCAACTCAACCGGTTCGAGCGACCGCACAGACCGATCTTGCCCTACCGCGCCATCTGAACCCGACAGTGGGCGCCCTGCTCCCTCTCCGGCGGCGGAGCTATCCACTCCTGGGCGTCGAATTCGTTGTCGCCGGCATCTGGGGTGAGTCAAATCGAACCCGCGTGGCCTTCCCTTCGTAATTCTGCCCCAAATCTGACACATTCCCTGCCGTTTTTGCTCGCGGCCAGGCGTATTGGAGGCGGGGGAAGCAGCCCGGAAGAAGGAGGTAGATGGCGAGCTCCGCGGAGCCGGCACAGTCAAATTCGAGGTAATTCATCACTCTCGTGCACATTCCGCTTTCGATTTGAGCTCGTTCACTTCCAAGTCATCAAATTCTACTGTCGTCACATTCCCGCGTCGTTGTCAAAACAGGGGAGATGCCCGAAAAAGTTTCGAATTGGGTGTCAAATTTATGCTATCTCAGGCGAAGCTAGCTGATGGTAGCGTGAGGACCATAGATCACGACACATTAGTTAGTTTGGAGCTTTCATTTTACGACATCGATCCACAAGAACTAGTGAACCAAGAAGAGAAAGCGGTGAGAGATATTGTGGAGAAAATAGGGGAGAGTATTCCTTGGGGTCCAGAGCAAGAAGTGGCATTGCTACGGTACGAAGATTGGAAGGGAGAGTATGTGAGAATGGAGGATGGCGAAGCCGTTGTTGATGAAATCGATAAACAAGAGGGCTTTGAAAAGAAACGTGCTACACTTCTTGCCGAGCTGGTTGATCTGAAATCAGATTCAAGAGTAGGATATGTGGCATCAAAGTTGGCTATGCAGATTGCAGATGATGAGTGGGCTGCAGCTAGACAGATAATGCCCATTGTAACCGAATTGACAGTGTTAGCAGATGATGCACAAGACCCAGCCCGTGATGGTGCTGCTAATGGGGTGGCTGGTACGGGCCCGGCTGTTGTTGACTGGAATTCAGTAGAACTGAAAGAGCTTACTGATTTGGTCATTGCACCCTTGGATGACACTGAGATGGCAGACCTTTTTGGAATTCCAGTCGATGATAAAGACAAGGAGAAGAAGAAGAGGGATGCGGCTAATGCGGCTGCTGGTTCTGGAGTTGTGGATGCAGAGTTGATGAAGGAAGCTGCTGATGATGTAGATGATGAAAATGATGATGAGATGATAAATGTATATGACAAAGATAACCCTGTAATTGCAGTAGGAAAGTATTTTCCAACCATGGCTGAGTTTAGGATGTGTTACAGGACTTATGCAGTGAAGAAGCAGTTTGACAGCAAGACTCTGTGGACAGATACAAAGAAATTTTATGCGAAGTGCAAAGGCTTTGATGGCAGTGCCCAACCTTGCAAGTGGTACATTTCTGCTAGACGCCAACCTGATGGCAGTACAATCAGAATTAATCAAATCCCCAATGAACATACTTGTATTACTAGTTCACAGAATCCCTCAACCATGACATCACAGGCCTGGGTTGCACAAAAGATCACTCCTATTTTAGCCAAAACACCAAACACTACTGCAAAGAGACTGAAATTAGACATGGAAGCCCAGTACCCTATTAAGCTGAAATATACCACAGTGTGGAAGGCAAAACAGAAGGCAATGAAAGAACTATATGGTGATTGGGCAAATACCTTCAGGATGCTGTATAGTTTCAAGGCAGAGGTGGAGAAGAGGTCACCTGGCAGTATTGTGGAGATAGATACCGAGGTTGCACCTGATGGCAAGGTATTTTTCTCCAAATTTTTTATGGCTTTGAAGCCTTGCACCGATGGCTTCAAAGCAGGGTGTCGGCCATATTTGAGCATAGACTCATCTTTTTTGACTGGAAAGTGGAATGGTCAATTGGCAGCATGCAATGCTCTAGATGGACACAACTGGATGTTTCCTGTTGCTATTGGCCTGTTTCAATCAGAGACAGAGATTTCATGGACATGGTTCATGATGCAGTTGAAAAGATCCATTGGGACAGTGACACCTTTGGCTATACACACTGATGCTTGTAAAGGGCTAGAAAATGCTGTCAAGGCCGTATTTCCACATGCTGAGCAGAGGGAGTGCTTCGGGCATATGTGGATGAATGTGATCAAGAAACATAGAGGAGAAGATTTTGGGCGACTGTGGCCAGCAGCAAGATCTTACTCGAAACAGACACATGCTTATCACCTTGCGAAGGTTATTGCAGCAGATCCTGAGTTTCAGCACTGGCTGGAAGCATACCATTCTCTTTTGTGGTATAGGTCAGGATTTAATACAGACATCAAGTGTGATCATATCAACAACAATCTAGCAGAAAGTTTTAACAACAAGGTGAAAGAGTTAAAAGACTTGCCTGTGCATGACATGGTTGACCAAATCAGGATCATAATCATGCGGATGTGGGAATTGAGAAGAAGAATAGGTGATGCTTTGCAAGGGGATAAGCTTCCAGCAGTGGTACAGCAGGTGGTTAACAGGAGCAGAAATCTTACACATTTGGCAGTTGAGAATTCTTCATTGTGGGGAGCTGAAGTGAGAGATACCAAGACTGGAAGAAGGCATGTGGTTGACACTGAACTGCATGAATGCACTTGCCTCGAGTGGCAACATACTGGAAAACCATGTGAGCATGCCATACTCTTCTTGGCTGGAAAACCGAGGGTAAACATGCACCCTTATCTGCATGAGTATTATTCAGTAGCAAGATTCAAGGCTGCGTATGCAGCTCCAATACCAGCACTTACAGATCAGTCGCAGTGGCCTGAAGTGCCTTTTGATTTTGATATGTGTCCCCCCTTGCCAAAAGAAAGGCTGGCAGGCCTAAAATGAGCAGATTCAAGGCCTGGTTTGAGAAAGGAGGCTGTAGTAAGAGGGCGAAAAAAGATGACAAACCAAAACGGCCTCAGAAAGGTACCAAAAATAGATGCAAGGAGTGTCAGGTACTTGGTCACCGAGCTGGATCATCCAAATGTCGGTACCCTCGTCCACAACAACCAAAGTAAGTTGAAGTATTTGATCATTTATTTAAATTCAACTGCAATTCTACTCTGTTTTCATACTCTGTTTTATTTTTTCAGAGCAAAGGCTGGAAGTGAGCCCATTGTTGTTGACAATCTCTGGGCAACAAAAGGGCAAGACAAAATGGCCGAAGACAGATAAGTGTGCCATCTGAATCAGTTCTGAATGATGTGGTGCCATCTAATTCAGTTTTGGATGATGTGGTGCAAACTGATTCAGTTTTGGATGATGTGGTGCCATCTGATGCAGTTCTTGATGCCGCGGTGCAAAATGAAGCTGACGCTGAAGCTGTTCCAGAACTGAATCTGTCATCTGAAGAGGTGTCATCTGAAGACGAAGAACGACTTGTGTGGCCTCGGCCTCGTATGACTGACTCGAAGAAAACCAAGAGCATGAGGGTTTTGTCTGGTGTGCCGACACAATCTGGTGGTACGAACAAGAGAAAATCGAGAGCGTGAAATTTGAGATGAAACTTGAGCCGTGAAATTTGTGTAATAATTTGAATTTGATTTTGAATTTGGTTTTGAATTTGAACCAAATTCAAAATTGTGTGAAATATTTCTCACAATTTGAACCAACCCTGATTTCTCAGTTGTTATGCTCGTTTTGTGAACAATCCTTCCCTTTTGCTAGGGTAAACATCTCCAACAAGTAAGCGGTTCTCCAAAATGAGCTACAAAAGAGCCCCAAAGGTAGCCCAAACAGCCCCATTTCTAATCTGGTCATTTTTTCGACCATCTCCAAATGATCTCAAACTCTAGGGTTAACATCTATTGCACTAATATAGTGCCCTAGACCAATATGGAGTCATTTATCAAAACATAGAACCACTTCTCTTCACACATAAGAGTTCATAGTTTGAGATGTGAGATTTCACACCATATTGAAGCATTTCTTGTTTAATTATATCTAGACCTTGTCTATCAGTTGGAGTTGTTAGTACATGACAAAATAAGAACATGTGCACTGGATTTTCATTTTTTTGATGTTTTTTGAATATTTCATGATATTTCAAATTCGGCCAAACTCAAGCCAAATCAGCATTTAAACAAGTTTTAAACATGAAAATGAAAAACCAAGCTTGGATCCTTCTTAGTCAATCCAAAATGAAGCTTTGGTGAGTTTTTTGTAAATTTCATGTTGCAAATCCCAAACCACCTCTCTTCACACATAAGAGTTCATAGTTTGAGATGTGAGATTTCACACCATATTGAAGCATTTCTTGTTTAATTATATCTAGACCTTGTCTATCAGTTGGAGTTGTTAGTACATGACAAAATAAGAACATGTGCACTGGATTTTCATTTTTTTGATGTTTTTTGAATATTTCATGATATTTCAAATTCGGCAAACTCAAGCCAAATCAGCATTTAAACAAGTTTTAAACATGAAAATGAAAAACCAAGCTTGGATCCTTCTTAGTCAATCCAAAATGAAGCTTTGGTGAGTTTTTTGTAAATTTCATGTTGCAAATCCCAAACCACCTCTCTTCACACATAGAGTTCATAGTTTGAGATGTGAGATTTCACACCATATTGAAGCATTTCTTGTTTAATTATATCTAGACCTTGTCTATCAGTTGGAGTTGTTAGTACATGACAAAATAAGACCATGTGCACTGGATTTTCATTTTTTTGATGTTTTTTAAATATTTTATGATTATTTCAAATTCGGCCTATTTCACACCATATTGAAACATTTCTTGTTTAATATGTATCTAGACCTTGTTTATCAGTTGGAGCTGTTAGTACATGACAAAATAAGACCATGTGCACTGGATTTTCATTTTTTGATGTTTTTTAAATATTTTATGATTATTTCAAATTCAGCCTATTTCACACCATATTGAAAATTTTCTTGTTTAATATGTATCTAGACCTTGTTTATCAGTTCGAGCTGTTAGTACATGACAAAATAAGACCATGTGCACTGGATTTTCATTTTTTTTTTATGTTTTTTGAATATTTTATGATTATTTCAAATTCGGATGCAACGTCGACCGTTCATCCGTGTGATCGCTACCTTACTGCACTGTGGCCGTGCAATCTGGCCCTGAACTAACACACGATCCGTGGGATGGCTGGTTCTGCTACCTGATTGGCTGAGAAGCGGTGCACTCGTCGGACCGTTGGATTGAGCGGACCCTCGTAGACGCATGCATGCCATCGAGTGGGCCCGCTAAGCGATTCGACGGAAGTGCATGCAGACGTCTCATCTGAGCGATTTCGCGCTGCACCCCGCTGCGCTGTACGCCACGTAGTATCAGGGCTATTGTTGCTCTTTTTTTTGACGGATTGACTTTTGCGCTGACAGCGGCGGCGGGACGGTGGCGCGCTTGCAGTGTGCACGCATACCAGAAATGAATCGACCGGCTGCGCGCTTGCAGTGTGCGCGTGCCTCTTCCCAACCATCACATTAAACCGAGTTTTACACTTCACCTCCCCACCATTGCATTAAACAAGATCCGCTATAAAATAGCACCCAGTTCTTCTCCAAGTCGCACACCGCATCCCATCTTCCTCCAACCCTCTTCTCTCAAACAAGCAGCCACCCCGCCCGCCCCTAGCAGCCCCAGCAACCATGGAGTACAGCGCCCCGACCTACCGCCTCCCCAACCTCACGCGGGAGCACCGCTCTACCACGCCCAATCTCGTAGAGCATCGCCAGTTGCGCATGTGGGCCTTCTCGAGGTGGAGGGGCGCAAGGGATCTAGCGGAGTTCTTCCTCTCGTCCGGCTTCCACCACCTCCCTCGTGGCGGGCCGCCCATGTACCGGCTCAAGGAGTTCTATGATGGCGGCCTCGTCATCGGCTACTACGTCACCTTCACCAACCTCTTCGACGCACTCCTCCTCCGTCAGAAGGCGTCTTGGTATGGGTGCGAGTACATCGCATTCACGCCGTTCAACGTCTTCACGGACTTCACCGACATCTTCCACTACCGGGGCACCATCCACGGCCTCCCCTACGAGGACGACGAGTGAGCCACCAAGGAGGAGCCCAGGAGAAGGTCACGGAGAAGTGCCCCAAGGAGAACTCTTAGTGCCCTAGTTTATTTCGGGCTTATTTCCATGTTTATTTATTTCCATCCTAGTTTATTTCTCGTAAGTTTTAAGAGGGCACACGTTATAAGTGTGCTAGTCGTGTAAGAGGGCACACGTTATAAGTGTGCATTTTATTAATCTTATGTCGTTCTAAGTGTGCTAGTCTTCAACCCACATTTATTTAAAACTACATTTTTCTACTTATTTTTCATTGGTTGCTGATGAACAAATAAAAAATAACTAGTTAAGGACTGCAATTTTCAATCGTGGAAAATAAAAAAATATAAATTAAATTTATAACACTCACGGTGGTCAAGGAGTACAATCTCATGGTGGTCAAAATCTTCCTTGTTCTAAAAAAGAGCCCGAAACGTAGCCCAAACAATCTCATTTCTAATCCGAGGAATTTTTTAACCTTCTCCAAATGAATTCAAACTTTAGGGTTAACATCTAGTGCACAAATATAGTGTCCATGAACAATATGGAGTCATTTCATAGAACTATAAAAAAATCACTTCTATGTACACATCCAATTAGACATTTCTTTTAACTTGACACGTCATTTATTGGCCAACAAACAATATTTCATTTAAACCATTGCTTCTGTCCAACAACGGCTTGGCCCAACAACAGGTCCAGCAACGGGCCCAACAACATGAAATTCTTTTTTTCCCTGCACCTATTTTAAGCGAGCACTGATGGCTTGGCCCAACAACGGGCCCATGAACTTGTCGGTTTTTCTATTTCGGAAACGGCTAACTGAACCTGTTCGAGGTGTTAACTGATTTCAGAGCTAATTTAGTCGAATCATAACATTGTTCATAAGACAAACAGCTCCTAAATCGAAATCCCCAACTCATAAATCGAAATTTCTAATTCGAACGACAAAGATACACCTAATAAATGGCAATGATACACACATAAAATGCTCCAGCCATCATGTTTGACTGCTTCTTCAATTCCACAAGCTAGCTCAACTGCTTCTTCAACTGCTTGTTCAATTTCTGCAACTCCCTATTCACCAAAACATCCTCCTCCAATGGAGGAGGGCCCAATGGAGGACGATCGGCTCTGTATGAGATCTCCTCCTCCACAGCAGACGAGATGGCAGCCTCCAGGATTGGGGGCCCCTGAATTGGGGGCAGCAATTCAACTTGAAGCCCTCGATCCCGAATATACTTATCCATCCACACAAAATAGACACATTCCGCCAAATCCTGAAAAGGGGAATGAAAACACTAATTTCCAAATCCATAGTGCAAAATCAAATTCAGGCCAAATCGAGACAAATCAAGACAAACCCTACCTTTCCATCCTTCCCACGATGCGGGGCGCTCTCGCATTTGACAAATTCCCGACCGACATTGCCCCTCGTCGAGCGCACACATATCAAGCGCTTAAGTGGATCTAGGCGAGGGCAGTCCGGGCATGTAGTCATCGGGACTTCTCCATAACGCGGCCATGACTTCTGGGAGCCAGAAGCGGAGCTCGACATCCTTCGCCGCCGCCGCCGTGGACCGTTGCCAGAGAAGAGGAAAAAGAAGGTGCGCAGAAGAACAGAGGAAGAGAGGCAACGGTAATGTCGGGGGCAGGGTAGGACCACGGGAGCGGGGCTCACTCTGCCTCTTTATAAATGGATAAGGTTGACGTGGATAAGTGGTGGGTCCCTGTCTCAGTTGGCCCACTGTGGGTCCCGCGTTCCAACGGTTGCCTGGTGGGTCCCGCGTTCTAACAGCCCAGCTCACATAATCCAAATTGAAGCTGACAGTTTGCTTCCGTTTAAGGGCTAAAAGAGCCGTTTCGGGCCGTCGCTATTTGGGCCGTTCCAACTGTCGTCTCTGAGCTATTTCATCGAACGACGTCGTTCTCCAGTGAATAGCATGCAAAAACAAGCCGCTTAGCTCCCAGCTGGACTGGTTTAAGCTGCACCTCAACGCCACGTGTCCTTCGCAGGAAGGTAATTAATCTCCGGACAAGCACGATCTCGCCAGAACAGAATCAGGGGTTCCTCTTCTTCCAGCTTACTCCTGCTCTTTCTTTGGGCAGATTGTGCAAAGAAGCTCGCCGGAGCTCTTTTTCTGGTTGGAGAGATCGGCGGGAACGACTACAACTATGCGTTTTTCCAGATGAGGTCCATTGAGGCCGTGAAGGCGTACGTGCCACAGGTCGTGAAGAGTATTATTGACTTCACAAAGGCATGTAATACTTAGTAACAGGATATTCATTTCAGGAGAGTTGGTTGAGCAGACCGAACACCCAGGCTTGCAGGGTTTGACGAGGGATCACTGCTCAAGGCGTGCTGCGGGTCGGGCGGGGAGTACAACTTCAACATGGACCTAATGTGCGGTGGCAGACCCGACCCGGCACGTGAGCTGGGATGGCATCCACCTCACCCAGCAGGCCTACAGGGCCATGGCGCTGTCGCTCCTCATGGAGGGCTTCGCACAGCCTGCCGAGAGCGTCCAAGAAATATGGAGTTGTTGATATCTGATCGCACGTAATTTTTTGTTTTGTTTTTGAGATTCACGTTAAAAAATCTGTAGCGATGAACCCTTTCTTGTACTCCCTCCGATCCATATTAGTGGGCATAGCTTTGTCTAAATTCATATGTATCTAGTTAAGTATTTAGACTAGATACATGTGTATCTAGACAAAGTTGTGCCCACTAATATGGATCGGAAGTAGTATAAGAAATCTGCTGCGAATTTGTCTCTGACTTGATATAGTGTCCTATAGTCCACCCACTTCATGTCCTACACTGAGTTCGTGAGATCTACCTTATTTAGTTCCTCGTAATGGACATTACACATGTGGATACATAATATCCCCATATAAATACTATGTGCTTCCTCCCACACTGCATGTCCAAGGTTTGTTTCTTTTTGTGCGAAGTACTTCTAATTCCTTGAGCTTAACTTTTCACTGCACTTCGATTGCGTATTACACACATCATAGGAATGAAAGGCATCGGAAAGTTCATAGAAAAACTCAGGGCAATTGATTAGACCACAATTAAGAGATGCACGACCACATCTTTGATAATATCGACACACATGAGCAATTGAAGGGTGCCATGGTCTAGTATGCAAAGTGTAGGAGCCTGAAGTTGCGCGGTACTGGTTGGTACAGCAAAACTTGTGCTGGCCTGTCCTGCAAGGAGGTACCGTACGTGAAGTAATTAACTAGTTAATTATTGTGGCAAGTACATCTAGTAACCTTTGTTTTATCAATCATCTGTATAATACATTGAATGCAAATCAGTTATCGGTAAGTAAATATTATACACCACTATAGCCTGTATAGTGAACTGGATGCCAAATAAATTATTCGGAAAAATTTCAGTAACATTTTTCTCCCTACTTGTCGACATTTTGTCATACGGTGTTCTCGCGAAACAGAAAAATCAATTTCCTTTTTCGAAGGAAACGTTATGGTATGTGGCCACACATGTGTAGAATTTGAAATATATGTTATTTGAAAATATAAGCCAATTCGTGTGTTGCACTACTAATGACGATGGACATAGATATGAAACTAGTGTCGTTTCAGTATACAAAAGTAAGCATATATTTTCATCCAATATGTTTCCCAAAACTAATATTAATATTTACATCAGGGAGTCATTACAATGGTGCCTTAGTCGGGGCCGGTCCTGAGGGGGGGGGGGGGGGGGGGGGGGGCAGGAGGGGCGGCCGCCCCAGGCCCACGAATCCAAGGGGCCCCAAAATCCCAAGTACGTAAGGAACACGCAGTGAAGAAA
The DNA here is from genome assembly GCA_947311845.1 of Poa pratensis. Classification (NCBI taxonomy): domain Eukaryota; kingdom Viridiplantae; phylum Streptophyta; class Magnoliopsida; order Poales; family Poaceae; genus Poa; species Poa pratensis. The sequence goes on from CAMZMU010000041.1 coordinate 10,129,223, forward strand.
GAGAGGCACCATTAGAACAGTGTTTTCTAGCGAACGATTAAGGAAGACGACTAGGAACTTCATAGACGAAGCGTTAGGGCATCTCCAGTAGTTGTGCCCCCCCCCCCCTCCCAGGGCCCAAAACGACGCTATTTTGGGCCGCCTGGTCGCCAAACAGCGCAATTCTGGATCCTGGGGGGCGCGTTTTCCATCCGTGCCCAAACCCAGGTTTCGGCCCATATATATTTTTTTAAACGGCGGGAGACACGACATTTGCAAGAAGAAGGCGAATTCATTCATATTTGGCGCAAACTCGCCGATTACATAGTAGAAATTGAAACTAAAACTTAAAAACTTTCTAAACATATTTGTACATCGTCTGGCTGTAGTCGCCGCCGTCGCCGTCGTCGTCTGAGCCGTCGCCAGGGGGAGTGCTCGGGCCTTGCCCGTCGTCGCCGCGCTGCCACTTGCTCAGCAGCAAGGCCTGCTTGAAGCCATCGTCCTCCTCCTCGCTATCGCTCGGGTCGAGCTTGTAGTACGGGATCTCCGGCGCCACCGGAGGAGGAGGAATGCGGGGGCATGGGGTAGGAGCGGCGGCCTTCTGGCGTTCCTGCTGGCGCCGCTCCGCCGCGTGCTGGCGCTCCAGGTCGGCGAGGATCTGGCGCTGACGTGCCAGTTCGTCCGTAGTGAAGTCCTCCAGACTCCAGTCCTCGGCGACGTCGTCTGGCGCCGGCTGGACCGTGTTGAAGGAAGCTTCTTCGGCGACCCTCTGGCCAGGGCACTCGTCCTCCTGCTCCCCCAGCGCCGCCGCCGCCCTGAGGTATTCCGCCGGTGGTTGCCACTTCGTCTTGGGCTCCGTCTTGGGCTTGACGAGGCGGCTGAAAAGGGAGGGGGGAGGAGACGCGGCGCGGCACCCGCGCTCGTTGATGCGCAGCGTGCCGCTGCGCATGGGGGCAGGCCGCCCGGAGTTGAGGGAGGGAGGAGCGGCGCGCAAACCTGGAGGCACCGATCGCGCGCCGGAGGAAGACGAGGTGGCGGAGGAGGAGCTCGCGGCTCCCATCCGCCTCGGCAGCCATGACGACGTGCGCGGCGGCATGGTGAGCCGGGGCTCGTTTCCGGCGGCGATGTAGTCGAGTACCGAGGGCAGGTTGCGGCCATTGCCGCCCCACCAGCGCTTGCGCCCCTGGAGTTGAAGCGGCCCTCCACCTGGCAGTTGTTGCCTTGGTCGGCGAGGTCTTGCTCGTGGCGGCGCTGGAAGTAGAGGGTCCAGAAATGGTCGTTCCCCTCCGGCCTCTAGCGCGGATCCGCCGCCTGCTCTGGCTTGAGGGCTTCGATGACCTCGGCGTTAGCGAAGTCCCGCTGTTACTCCATTAGGATGGGCGGCACGGGGATGCCGCTGACGCTGAGGTGCCACGACCCGTGGCCTCCGGAGGGGCCAGGGACGCGCATGTCCGGCGGACACGGGTAGCCGGCCTGGTACAACGCCTAGGCCTCGTGCTTGTGGAGGTGGCGGCGGCGGCGTCATCTGCCATTGCTCTTTGGCGAGAGAGCAAGGAGAGGGAGGCAGAGAGCAGAGGCGGCGAGAGCTGGTGTGGAGGGACGGCGAGGGTGGAGGGATTTTATAGCGCGGCCAGGCGAAGGGGCGGTGGTGGCGCGCCATTACTGCGTCGTGTGCCCTCCGATTGGGCGTCGAAGCCCAGCCACGCCATTACTCCGGCAGCCTTTGACCGGCGCGCTCACTGGCCGCTGGCCACGCCATTTACTCCGGCAGCCTTTGACCGGCGCGGGAGGCGAGAGGATGAGGAGGCGGCCTCACGTGCGGTTCTATTCCGCGCCATTTTCTCCCGCGTCGCTGACAGCGCTGGCCCGCGTCATGTTTCCCGCCATTTCGCCCTAAGCCGAACCCAATGGGCTAGGTTTCCACTACACCACGGTATAATTTAGTGACACAGTTATGTAGGGAAAGGTATACCTATACCCACAAAACATATGTCGGCGTATGTTTAGAGTTACGCTGACACATTATCTGTCGGCATACATGGAAAAATGGCGACCTGCTCTCTGTCGGTGTACACTTACCTACACAGTACCTGTCGGCATGTGTATTGCGGTCGGTACAAGTTCATACAGGCAGAGAAACTGTCGGCGTATGTTTGCACGTGGCGTCCAGCAAGCAGCCCTCGGTGTCGCGGGAGATCTGGGCGCGGACTTGGAAAATTTTGGGGCAAAATCTGCCTTATCCTCTCCGGCCCCCAATCGCAAATCAGATCCCCTTTCTCCCATCCCGCTGCCACCGCCTAGCGGAGGTCGCCGCCTCGCCATCTCCGTCCACGGCCTCACTCAGCTCCCCAGCAACAGCGTCCCTGGTCCATCTCGTCTTCTCTGCCGCCTGCAACTCTAACCCTACCGCCGCCAACTCCCGTGCTCCGGCAGCCGCTTCCACATCGCCTACTGGCCACAGAAGGCACCTACTCCGTCCCCATCCGGCACCGGCAACCTAGTCTACCGCCGCGTCGACCAGGTTCTAGGGACGGGACGCCGCCTGTTCTCTCCGGACCGCGACCCTACCTCCCATCAATGGGACGCTGCCCCAGTCCCTGGGGAATGCCGCTGGCCGGCTGCCTCTCCTGCTACAAGTCGTTACCCCACTCCCTGGACCAGGCCTTTGCCTCCCTAGCAGCAGGATGTCGGCTCCTTGCGTCACAGTATGCAAGCACGCTGATGGTGAGTCATCCCCTTCCCTCACCCGTACCCATCCTCAAAGAAAGTGTGTTTCGTCCCCTGAAAAAGTTTCATGTTTAGATATTGCTATTTGCTTCCCGTTAGTTTCATGAAAGCTGTGATCATCCAGATACGTTTTGTATATTGGTAATATATATTGCTACTCGTCAAGGTGAGAGGCATATCCTGGTGTTTCGATCATCAACTTAGCACTAAAAGGCTACTCGTGAAGGTGATATTTGTGTGGCTTCGTTCTGCCAAAAAGGTTCAGCATCCTAAGTTATTTTATTTACATGGTTACAGATTAATTTTGGTGTTCAAATGGTGTGGGCTGGCAGTCAGGCTAATAAACTTTTCAAGCAATAGACTGGGAGAGTCAGTAAGTATCCAACATGCTGTATAACTTGTTTTCCTAATTATTGTAGCAAACCATAGTTGGATTCTCGCTTTCAGTTGTGACTTGAGAAACATCCTCAAACAAACAACCTTTAAAAAATTTGAAGAACATGTGTTGCATGTCTATATACACTGCCCTCTATACTGAAAGATCATTCTTTTGTTTCATTCCAGAGCCTGTAAATGGCTCCAGTTGTTGACAGAGGGCTGAGATGGTTCACAATCAAGTTCAGCTTCCATTTTAGAAGGAAAGGTAAATACGACTATCTTTGCTTCTGGTATTTTTTATGCAACCCGTTGAAATCCCATTCTGATACGGGAACAGTTCCTTCAAACAAAAATGAATATAAAACTGTTATGATTAATCACTGATCTTCTAACTGTTTTGTGTTGCATTTACCATGTTGTGGGCACTTGCGAATCACAAATATGCAAGTAGTTAGGTGGTTCAAAGGATCGAATCCTTTGCATATTGCCATGTATTTTACTAGAGATACTCGTCCTATGAACTTGATGTAGATACTCGTCCTACATTATAAGACATTGTTACTCGTATATCTCTGATAGGTTTTGCAGGGACTTTTTAATGCAATTGTGCAGCTTTCTACTTTCCATTAATTATCTAAGTGTGCCACATTTCGTTTGAAAAGCAGAATAAATACATTCTGGCTGTTTGAATCCTGACAGTAAGTTTCTCTAAAAACAATATCATGACACTAACTAGTAGATAACTATGTATGGATTCATTGGTAAAATATTTAACTTCATGTGTAGTGCTAATGGCAATTTTGCAGCAGTGGTTGCTCCAAGTCTTTTTGCTTCACCCCATCACATGGCCTAATTGGTACTTACCTGTTACAGCAATTTGTTTGCACGCTATGTAGCTAGGAAGCCATCTGTTGTCGTGTCTACCATGAACTCACTAGAGCATGACAACCTGGTTTGAGGAACTCACTAGAGCATGCCAAATTCATGCGACAATTTTTCAGGTCCTTAACCACCTCGTGCACACGGACATTGAAGTATTTTCGACCATGGGATGCTTGAAGTGTTTCAAAGCAGCAACTTTGTGCTTATGGATGTGATGAGCTGAAATATTCTGTTGTATTTTTCTGGTCTATTGGCCAAAACAGTAGCCATGTCAAGAAGTGGATGTATTTGTACTTGTGATCAGTATATTGATAATATATATATGGATGTGAACTTGTTTCTTGTGCAATGTGTGTTGTGATTGCTAACTGTATATGGATTGTGCGACTTGTGCAATGTCTGTTGATATAGTAGTTCATTGTGAACTATATATGGATTGTGTGATCTGATCAACTATTATATGTAAAATGTGCGTTTGGTTGTATACTGGTGGAGCGACACAATCAGTGAAGGTATTACCTACATGATAAGTGTCGGCACAGGTACAGTTTTTGTAGACAGATTATGTGTCGGCATAGGTAAGGCATGGCAACAGAACAAGTGTCGGCGCAGGTAGGGTGTGCCTGGACAGAGTAAGTGTCGGCATAGCATAGGAAACACCGACAGAAGATGTGTCGGCAGAGATAAGTCTTTCGGCAATACTTTCGCCGACTGCTTTTGCCCCGACTCTTTATCTTCTGTCGGTAAAACTCATAGTGACACCTTATCTGTCGGCAAAGGGGGCCTATGCCGACAGAATCATCTGTCGGCAAGTGTCTACCATGGTGTAGTGTTCGCCTGGGAGCGCCGGCGCTAAATAGCGTCGAAACGGTGCTATTTGGTCTTCTGGGGAGCGAGTGGTAACAAAATGGCGCTATTTGGCCCGGCCGGCTAAAAGGCCTGTGGGGGCTCTGGGAGCGACTGGAGATGCCCAAAGTCCGAAACTTGAGCCTCTCTTCTTTTGATACCATGGGCTTCTCTGTTAGTTAGCTTAGCCCTTTTTTCGTTTTATATTAGCTGGCCTGCCCGGTTCCACTCCAAAAAAAAAAAAAAACTAGGTGCGCTAGCTTTATTAAAAAACAACGGGGGTGAGGCCGGTGGTCTACCCCAGAGCCAGATGACTGATCTAGCAATGCGGTGCATAGATTCTAAGAAAAAGCAATATAGTGCATCACGTTAAATGAAAAAAATTACAATGCAGTGCACATCTAAGAAGTAAAGTATAATATACTTCACACTGCCGAATAACTGTTTTCTTCCACCAAAAAATCAATCGACTAATTTTCTCTTCCGTTTAGTGTTGATATCTCTAGTTGTTGGCATATGCGGAATTGCAAGGGCATGCCTGGCACTAGACTTTATGTGGGTGATAATCAGAAGGATTGATATGGACATATACCATCATCATTGATTTCATATGTTGTAATGTTTGAAGAAATTTTCAAACAATATGTAGAAATTATTTGATATGATTTTATCGCAATTCAATAGTTTATATTAAAACTCATACGTACATTTATTTATTTATAGGGGGATTTTGTTTCGCCCAGGGTCCTCGAAATCTCAGGACCGGCCCTCTATATGGAGCTTAGTTGCTCCTCATGGTAATGACCGCTCGATCACATGCCTTCCTTATTTCTCAGAATATTTCATTATTTTCAAAGTCAGGAATATACCCCAGCCTTTGCGTCAATTCGTGAACAAGATATAGACAGCTTGAATCAGCCAACTGAAAATAGTAAGTAAACATCCCTATGTACATTTTGAATTCTATTTAGTGTTCCAACAACCTCCACGAATAAAGATAGCCCAAACGACCACCATCAATCGAGTGCATCAAAATCCACATGTCCCTATTGCCCAACTGGCAGGAGAAGCGGCCACGGCTGAATCCACTATACAACCTTTTCAATAACCTTCAAAAAGTGAGAAACTCTCGATTTGATAAAAACCACATCATTATGGCAATTCCAGATTGCCCACATAGGAGCACAAAAACCGATTGTAATGCATGCTTTAGTGTGCCTATCAATCCCTCTTAACCATCTACATATTGGTAAACATTCAATCGGGTCAAACTCATTGACTGTTACTTCACTGATTTCTAACGAGTGGAACCGTTAAAAATGCTCTGTCTGATAACGCGCTGATAGGTGGGACCTGACCATGGCGTGTAGAAAATAATACTCATTTCACTAGCGTTATGCTCCCTCCATTTCTGAATGTAAGGTGTATAGTTTTCTATACGGAAACTAACATATGGGTATTTGGCATGCGGTGGACGGTTTCCGTTCAGAAAAAAAATCGGGAGATATAAGTTCCTAATAGACACATATTGAAAACAATACATCCTATATATTAGGATTCACTTTTGGATGGGTAAATTGTTCATAAATCGCATTATACAGTATATTTTGAATTTTTTCTTAAAACCTATACACCTTAAATAAATAAACGGAGGGAGTACATTTTTGTTGGTGTTCAGTTGTCACCATGTCACGCACGAGTAATTAGCTAGGAGAGTAGGTGACATAGACGCTACGTATACTAAGTAGTACTCCCTCCATTACACAATGCAAGATGTTCTAGCTAATTCACATGTTGACTTGGTGCAAATTCAAATAAGTGTACATACACATTAAAATATGCTCACATACATATAGCTATATGTGAATGTAGACAAAAGGTAAAATATTTTATATTTAGAAACTGAGAGAGCACATGCGAGATTAAGCGTATATCCCCAATAACATAGCACGTACATTACGTGCTGACGTAAAGAAATTAGACGCACGAAACTGGCCACCACATCTTTGCACGCATGAACTGCGCCGTATGCATTTCCTTTAACCACTTTTCACTTGCAGAGCTCATCACGCTGCTCAATCATTAATCCACTAACCCCCAACATGGGTTGGCCCCATGATGTAGTTCCCATTCCCCAATCTTATCTCTAATCCCACGGCACAATGTTATCGTGAGAATCTAGCTAGGGCCTATATATCAAGAGCACCAAGAATCATATATGTAGCGTTCAGTAGAAAAAACAAGTGCTCCTTGCCAAACAAGTGTCGTCCATGGAGGCCCAAAACCAGGAGGTAGCTGCCCTGGTCGAGAAGATCACCGGCCTCCACGCCGCCATCTCCAAGCTGCCATCGCTAACCCCGTCGCCCGAGGTCAACGCGCTGTTCACCGAGCTGGTCGCAACGTGCACCCCATCGAGCCCGGTCGACGTGACCAAGCTCAGCCCGGAGGAGCAGGCGATGCGGGAGGACCTCATCCGCCTCTGCTCCGCCGCCGAGGGCCACCTCGAGGCGCACTACTCCGACACCCTCACGGCGTTCGACAACCCGCTCGACCACCTCGACCGCTTCCCGTACTACGAGAACTACGTCAACCTCAGCAAGCTCGAGCACGGGCTCCTGGCACGCCACGCCGCGGTGGCGCCGGCCCGGGTGGCCTTCATCGGGTCCGGCCCGCTGCCGTTCAGCTCACTCTTCCTCGCCATGCACCACCTGCCGGACACCCGGTTCGACAACTACGACCGGTGCGACGCCGCCAACGACCGAGCGAGGAGGCTGGTGGGCGCGGCGGCGGAGGACGTGCGCGCGCGCATGGCGTTTCACACGGCCGACGTCGCGGACCTCACGGCAGCGGAGCTCGGCGCGTACGACGTGGTCTTTCTGGCCGCGCTCGTGGGCATGGCATCTGAGGAGAAGGCCGGCGCCATAGCGCACCTGGGGAGACACATGGCATACGGGGCGGCGCTCGTCGTAAGAAGCGCGCACGGGGCGCGGGCGTTCCTGTATCCCGTCGTGGAGCTCGATGATATCAGGCGCGGCGGGTTTGAGGTGCTGGCCGTGTACCATCCTGATGGCGATGAGGTATTTAACTCGTTCATCGTTGCGCGGAAGGTGGGGATGTCACGAGCACAGTGAGCATGGCCACCGGTGACTGGTGAGTGGTGAGGGGCCTTCCAAGTCCAAGAAGATGTATGGCCTGGAGCGTTCAGAACAAATAAAGAAAAGTTGAGATGTTAAAGCCAACTCAATGTTCAAGCCTCTCCTCTTGGAGTTCGATTTTTTCTTAAAACTTCAGCCTTCAACCATTTTTCGGGCTCAGATTGAGTGACTTGAAGAGGGCCCTTCCAACCATTTTTCTTAAAGTCGTCGGTGAACAGTTGTGATCGACTATGCGCGTTCGATTAAAAAAAACCACCCTGATTAGCTACCGTAGGACATGTCTGTCTATGAAGGGGGGGCAAGTTACCGTCACTGTTCGCTGGTTACTCTGATACTCACCCAAGCTGAATCCCCATTTTTCATTGATGCTTCAGTCGCTCCGTTGTATGTTTCGGACACTTCTTGTTAAGTTTTAACTCTAGTTAATTGTACAATTGTGCTTTAATTTATTTTATGCAATTGTAATTTTATATTTGTTATGTTTTTGTCTGCATTTGTGCTTTGTTTTTTGTGTGCAGTCTTAGTCATCACAAAAACGGTTCCATCCTATAAACATAAAGGGTACGTTCAATTGAGATTACGAAAAACCCTACTAAATAATTAATTTGGCGAACCCCCATATACCTAAATATGTGAAATTATTTCTCAAAGTCTTTGATACGGTGGAAATAGGTGAAATAAGTGGGGCACATGGGGACTCAGAATACTACACCCTGTTTGGCAAATAGTTGCCACTAGACCGTGTGGAATTTCTCACGATTATTTTGGCTTATTAGGTTAATTCAAATAATCTAATCGAACACATGATCTTAAGGACTGGAACCACCTGTTTTTTAAATGTGTATATAGCAGCATCTGGAATTACCTACAGATTGAGTGGCACAACAGTCAAATGGTTGTTTGTCTGAAAATGGCTAGGAAATCCTTCAAAGGTCCTTGCTTCACGGAAGTTGTCACCCTACCCTGTTGGAACATCTGGAAGCAAAGGAATGGATGGATGTTTAAGAATGTCAGGCCTTCTTTTCGTGGTTGGAAGGCTGGTTTCATTTCTGATGTAACCTTACTTCAGTTTAGGTTAAAAGCTTTTGTTCTACCCCTCCTAGAATTAGGGCTTAGTACCCTTCCTTAAACTTGTTGTTGTACATTTGTAAATATTTATGCTTTTAATAAAGGGCTGTGGGGGCCTCCCCTGCAGTTCAAATCCAAAAAAATAACGGAAGTTTCATAAGGGGACATGAGCAGGCTTCAATGATTATTTGCTTCTCCTGTGGAGATGTTCCATACGTTATTGTTGTACCCGCGGGTACCCGTACCCATAGGTAAAATTGCCATCTTTATTTTACATAGAATCTTGCACACATGCATCATGAACTCCGTGTATACCATATATACCTTCCTCCAACCCTCCTCCTCCATTCCTCAGTACCCACTAGTTAACATAGTGTGCTTACATCCATGCTCACGCTTCGTCTCTCCTTCCCAACAAAACATGTAACATTTATATCTTTGCCTCTCAATAAATCATAGAAATGGAAGGTGTCGGAAATTTTTCAACAACATATGGTCCATATAAGATAACCTTGTGTAGCCGTCTCACAACAACATTGTAGATCACAACAGTCCCATCTGGTTCATCTACTATTGATGAAATAGCCAGTCCACGTGTACCTTGAGTATTTGAAGAGCTAGGTTTTCTCTGGTCTACTCTGTTGTTGCTAGGATTCTGCAATCATAGGAACAGGTTTTTTGATCATTCACCCCATGTACTTAGCTTCCTGAATGCATAAGTGAAATTTAAACAAATGCATATGTTTCGTTGGTTAAGTAAACAACTGAGTGAATCTTTACCTATTCAAACCTCTGTGACGGGACTTCATGATCTTCTCTATCAGCATATTTGCAAATGCATGTTCAAAAGATTGTAATGTATATCCACATGTTTATAGTAACATCCATTGACCTCTGATACGTCTGATTTTATGCAAGTAGTTAAGCCTTCTTTGTGCCGAAAAAAGTGCATGCAGTGTAGTAGGTGCCAAACATAAAAATGGCTACACCACAAGGCACCATTCAAGGCACGGGTCATTTCCATCAATCATCTTTACCAATATCTAGAAACCACATGTGTTCACATGCACATATTTCTATGATAAGATATGTCCATTGGTGATTCATACAAGAATAAATATCATGTGATAATGTAAGAACTACAAAATGTACACCCAACAACAGAAGTTTGCAAAAAACATGGTCACATGTCGCACCAGAATCATTTGAACTAATTTTGTACGGCGAATCACTTAGACCAATTTTGCATACTATCACATATCTCAATCTCATATGCATCTACAAAAACAAGTGTTGTCGTGTGGTGTCCTTTGCTAAAATTGAAGGGTGATGGACTGATGGAAGTGAAGCAGAGTGTTAATGCCTTAAAACAACAAAGTTAAATATGTCTTCTGTCGTAGTTGGCTTTGATTATTTTATCATAGAAAACATTGTGTATGTATAAGGATGTAGTTATCCATAGCCGAGACATCTGGTCATGCAAAGTATCAACATATGCAACATTTACATACACTAACATTTGATGGGTGTAGTTAGTAATAGTATGAGACCGCATGTCCACGACCTCAAAAACAAAGATACAGTGGTTTTAGCTAGGTTAAGGCCCTTAGATGAGTAATAGACATACGACATATGTGTGCACGCCCTTATAGAGTGAACTCTTCAGCTTTAAATTTCATCTTTTGCTACTATTGAATATAATTTGATCCTAACCAAATAAAATAAGATATTTCCATGTAATGATCAGATCCTGGATTAGACGCACCCGTCTTAATCTCATCCAAGTGATTCCCTGGCGTGTTTGGGTGTAGGACTCGAAGGTCCCAAGAACTTGTGAGTTCTGACTAGACACGGGTTATGCACATCTAAGTTGTGTCTATTTGATAGCTTTATGAGTACTCAGCTACATATAGGTCGTGGCTTACGGCTTACCTACCTTGTCATTCTAATTTGTAATGGAAGAAGTTAGACCATTCACTGCGATGTGTATAAATATCACAATACGCCATCCCCACATACCATTGATAAATGAGCCATTGTCACACATCCCAGAACTGACAATCATACACTGAAATACATTGCTTCATATCTCTTCATATGTTTGGATCATAATTACTTACAGGAATGGAAGCTTTCAGGAATATTCCAACAAAATTTGATCAAACAAGGACAACTTTGTTTCTGATGTTCACACTAAAGAGTCGATGTGATTTGATCACGCACATTTAGTCCACAAAACCTTCTATGGGCAATTCCGCAAATGACGGGTTTTCCAGGTTGAATTAAGATATCCTATCCTATAGATCTTTCTCGTTCGTAGCTTCCCGACATCAATCACCAGCAATTCTGGGTCTTGATTCTTGAGTGCCACTGAGCTCCAACGCTCAGTCTTGAGTGCCACAAGATCCAACGTGCGATGATCAAAACTCCTCTTCTATTTGTATTGCTTGAAGTTAGTCCTAGATGATGTTCTTGATGTCTTGTGTAATTTATAATGATGAAAGCAAAAAAAATGTTAGTCCTGGTGTTCTTGCTACTAGTATGGTTCTGTGTTGGTGTTTTTACTTTCTTCCTAATTTACCCTGAATATGGAGAATTAATTGACATCTCGTGTGATTCTTGCGAATTTTCATTTGTGAAGCACCCACCTGTGCTGAATTACATATCAATGCAGAAGATACCACATCACCAAAAATGTATGGGTGAGAGGTTGAGAGCTATATATGCATATGTTAGTAAATAATTGGATTAAACAGGAGTATGTCGACGTGACCAAGCTCGGCCCGGAGGCGCGGGAGAACCTCATCCGCCTCTGCTCCGCCGCCGAGGGCCACCTCGAAGCTCACTACTCCGACGTCCTCGCCGCCTTCAACAACCAGCTCGACCACCTTGATCGCTTCCCGTCCTAAGAGAACTACGTCAACCTCAGCAAGCTCGAACACGGGCTCCTTGCCCGCCACGCCGCGGCGGTGCCAGCCCGGGTGGCCTTCATGGGTCGGGCCCGCTGCCGTTCAGCTCGCTCTTCCTTGCCATGCACCACCTGCTCGACACCCGGTTCGACAACTACGACCGGTGTGGCGAGGCCAACGACCGGGCGAGGAGGCTGGTGGATGCGGCGGATGAGAAGGTGTGTGCGCGCATGGCGTTCCACACCGCCGACGTCGCCGACCTCACGGCGGTGGAGCTCGGCGCGTAAGACGTGGTCTTCCTGGCCATGCTCGTGGGCATGGCCACCGAGGAGAAGGCTGAAGCCATAGCGCACCTGGGGAGACACATGGCGGACGGAGCGGCGCTCGTCGTCCGAAGCACGCATGGGGCGCGAGCGTTCCTGTACCCCGTCGTGGAGCTTGACGATAGGGTTGAGGTGTTGTCCGTGTACCACCCTGATGGCGATGAGGTGTTCAACTCGTGTATCGTTGCGCGGAAGGTGGAGACATCACGCACATAGTGACTAGTGAGAGATTGAGAGCTGCACCGGCAAGACGACAATGGTGAGGCGCAGGCCATGTATGTCGCTTTCAGAGTTCAGAGCAAAAAAAAAAAGTTGGTGACAGAGAACCGAACTCAATGTTCGAGCCTCACCTCAATTCTCCGAGAGTTCGAATCTTTCTTAAAGCTTCAACCTTCAACCATTTTTTTATCGGTGATTCAGTCGCTCTGTTTTATGTTTTGGACACTTTTTGTAAAGTTAGTAAGTTGCCCTTTAGTGTATTTTATGCAATTGTAATTTGAACTTTTGTTTGCGTTTGTGCTTTGTTTTTGTGTGCAATCTTGGTCATCCCACAAATGGTCCCATCCTAAGACTAAAGGGAAAGTGCAATTGAGATTATGAAAAAACTTACCAAGAAGTTAATCTGGCGAACCCCGGTATATACCTAAGACACACATCATGAACGGATGAACCTTATAGTGTGTCTTAAATTAGGCGGTAGAGTGCAAGAATTTATGATGAGTGCCTTTGATTAGGCGGTAGAGTGCAAGAACCTAGTGCGGTAGAAAAAAACTATTTGCTGAATGTATTTTTTTGAATAAAATACGCTTTTGTATCAACAAGAAAACTATTGCTACTTAATTTTTCAACCGATTTGCTCTTTCTCTGTCACGTCCACCACCATATGCCCTATAGCCATGGTATCTTTATTTAACAACTTCGCATATATAGGTGATAATCTGGATTCAAAATCCCCATCTTATATAGTGCTGGCTCTCCCTCCCACACATTAATATGTCTATGCAAGACGACAAGAAGTTTACAATGCACCCATAAAATTCACCCCCAAGATTATACAACCACATCACTTTGTCACAATTCATAAGTGAGTTCGACTCTACTTTGGCTAGGCGAACAAATGACCCTTTGACATTGTAGACAAAAGTGTTACTAGAAGTATGTGGAAGACGAAGAATGCTCTTGATTTTCTTGTTTGGTGTGTATTCTCCCAAATCATAGACGGATTCGAGGTGTGTATTCTCGTCGGAGGCAAGTCTCAAAGAAAAGATCTGGTGTGTCACTCCTGCTTGGTTCCAGGCCAATCGGGCCCCACGTCCAGCGTCCTCTTTTCATGCGCCGCACTATAACGGGTCTCAAAGTAAAAGTCCATATTTTTTAAGAAAATGGTGCATGGGAGGATATTAGTGGAGGTCAGTGTCGATGAGGACACAATTCTCTTCGGCCCATGGTGGGAACTATATGCTGGTGTTTATTGTCGATCTATGATCAGAGAGAGGGAGTCATGCAAACAATAAAAAGGTTGAGTTGGAGATCGCGGGGATCACGTCGGAAAAACAAAGATATATATAATGGTTTTACTTGGGCTAAGGCACTCGAATGAGTAATAGTCATTCGGCATATTTTGTTTATGTTGACGATGTTTACTGTTGGTGTTCTTTCGAAGCAAGATGGATGTTGTTGCTAAAAGTGTTCACGTCCTTATAGTGTGAACTCTTTGGCTTCAGTTTTCTATCTTTTTGTACGATACAATATAATATGATCCTACCCAAATAAAAGAGGATATATCTCCAGATAATGATCAGATTCATCTTTATCTCATCCAAGTGATGGGCTGGCACTATTGGGTGTGGGACTCGCAAGTCCCCAATCACTCTTGACTAGACTCGGGTTGTGCACACACGTAAGATATGTTCTTTTGATAGCTTCACGAATGCTCACCTACATGTAGGGCCGTGCTTACCTACTTTGCCATTATATGTTTTAATGGAAAAAATTTACATCATTCAGTACCATGTGTATAAATATCACAATACCTCTTTCCCACATACCGCTAATAGTGAGCCATTTTCACGCATCCGAGAACTCCCATCATACATTTGAATAGATTGACATATATCTCTTCATATGTTTGGATCACGATTACATATAGAAATGGAAGGTTTCAGGAATATTCCAACAAAATTGCCTCCAACAAGGCCAACTATGTTTTCTATATTCACACTAAAGACTTGATGTGCTTTGATCAAGCACATTTGCTCCACAAATACTTCTATGGGCCATTCAGCTTGTGCGAGGTATTCTAGGCAGAATCAAGCTCTGCTCTGCTATCTACATCGTCTGTAGCTGCAGCTTCAAGCACCACCCGCTACAGCTCTGGAAGGTGTGACTCCATCTCCCATCAGCTATCACTCATGAGTGCTGATAGATCCAACAAGGGCTGCCTGCAACTCCCTTTCTTAATGATGCTCGTAATTTATATAGAAGATAGCAAAAATGATAGCCCTGGTGTTCTTGCTTCTAGTATGTTTCTATGTTGGTGTTCTTACTTGCTTTGTAATTTACCCTGAAGATGGAAAAAAATTGACATCTCGTGGTTCTTGCGAATGTTCATTTGTGAAGCATCCATCTGTGGCCAATTGCCATGTCAACGTAGAATATGGCTTTATCACAAACTTATATGCGAGAGGCTGAGATCTATGTGTATGCATATATATATTGTGTATCATAATTTTTAGTAAATAATTGGATTAAACAAGAGTATGGACATGTTACGTATGTTATGTATCTAATCCTAAATATTTATACAACTATTATATGAGTTGTCTTTGGGGAAGAACTACTATATTTACGTATGTCGTCGATCAAGAGGTTGCCGATGTCGGAGAAAAAGTCGTCGTTGGGGAAGAAATCAATGCCAGTAGTCGCGCGAGTGCGCTCTCTAAAAACCTGATCGCCCATCTCCCGTGCAGGATCACAAGAGGCGGGGTTCCAGCGGCGTACTGTTCGTTCAACCGGTGAACGCCATAAGACAGGATGGAAAAGACTTAAAAAAAAGCGGCGCAAGGTTTAAAAGTGAGAAACTATGTTGTGTTTGTTCCACTAGGGTTTGTCTCTGCCTGTTTATAAACTGTGGTGGTCTGGGTAAGACGTGGGCACAGCCCCACTTCCGATTTGGTAACAGCCCACGATCGCAAAGAATCAAAAACGGCTAATGTGCCCGTTAACTTTTAATCAATGTCTTTTTAAATGTTCCTGAATAGAAAAAATATAGGCATCGGTTCATTCCCGAAAGCGATGAGGCGGGGCGAGGCAAGCGAGAAGGAGCGCCGTGCAGGAGACTTCCCTCTTCTCATGCTCACACTAGTGGTAAAAGAGCTCACCTTATAAGGTGGTGCAACTCTCTGAACTAGAAACATGAGACTAAAATTAATCCCACTTCACTCACAGACATTTCACTTGGGCTAATTAGGATTTTGGACTTTTAAGTTGGTATTTGGACCAAAGATCCACTAGCAAAATGCTAGTCAAAATTCCAACATGAGTTTCCAATCTAACAAATTCTGTAAAAACTATTCAACCAAAACGACCACGTAGAGCTACACGAGTTTTTTTTTAGAAAAGGGAATTTTATTACTCCCAGCCTCTGCATCGAGTGATGCACACAGCCGATTATTACAAAGTAGCAAGTGTCAATTATTCAAACGCTTACATGTCCCAAATCACAAAAGATCAAGGCGCGGCTCAAAAAGACGCAAATAACAGGAATCCTTGTTTTACGTAATTAATGGCACCTTGTTTACGTGACATATCCTTAACTTACTTTCTATCAATACTAGTTGAATACCCGTGCATTGCTATGCAGTATCTGAAATATAATTTGACGGCACATATTTAAACATAACATACCTCAGCTCCCTCTAAACATTCATTAAACAAGGGAAGTATCTGATTTTCACAGCTCCCTCCGAACATTCATTAAACAAGGGAAGTATCTGATTTTCACAATAGAATGAAGAGCTAAATTAGTGTTTTATACTGATAATAAAGATGAGACCTACCCTACCTAAGGAACAAAGACTTTTGTACATGAAATTTTAAAACCGGAGTGTCAAAATTGATCCTATGCAAGCTTGGTTAATCTGGGAGCAGTTTTTGGTTGTGATGCCTTGCCCCTCCGTGGGTTCTAGCTTCAATCTTGTACCTGGGAAGTTGACTTTGTCTATTTTACTCCTTGTAAACCGGTATTTTTTACTGTCGTTTTTTTTCTTTTAAGAAATGGTACCCCGGCCGTCGGGCCTTTTCTGTAAGATAAGAAAAGGGTTGTATCTTGTCTAGTCGACTCTGAATTTCACATTCAATGCAGGCTCGTGTAGTTTAAAAGTTTGGTAGCATTTGATATCGTATCATATTTGCTATATATGCTGAGTCGACAGCCGAGTAACTTACACTAATTCAAATAGAGACATTCCCCATACTCATCGGACTGATCACAGAAAGTCTTCAGTACAGCCGTATCAGATCAGCATACACACATTATTATCTGATGTACAGATTGACAAAAACATTTCAGTGGTATATATAAATTTACCTTGAAATCTAGTTGATTTCTCCTATGTGACTACTAATATAATGCCAACAGTAGCTACCTGATAAAATGCGGGGACATCCAAGGCAGTTTGCAATCAATCGTTGGCATCGCCATTACCATGAAACAAGCAGTGAGAGGTCATAGGAGAAAAAAAATCATAGATGCCCTTTGATACAGAATCAAACCAATCGTAGATGAATATCGAGCACATGAAAGAGTTATTTCTCATGTCATACCTAGATTCTAGGAACATGATAAGAGACAAGGTAATATGCATAATATCCAAGAAAAACAATCTTTAAATCTTAGTTATTAACTTACTCAAAAGCATGATCTTAAAGCACGTTAATTACTTCATAATGAACTTGGAGGAAACCAAAGCTTTACACAAGTAGTAGCCTTGAAACATCGTAGAAAATTGAAACTAAAACAAGGCGGTTAGTTAACGCCCTCCATTCATCACGTTCTCGCAACAGCTTATCCATTCTGCAACAATTAAGCAGGAACAATGATTAAATGCTTCATATTTGCACATGCAACATGTCCAGCCATTTTTCTACAAGAAAAGAAAACTATGAACAAGATAGGTGCAGCATTGAGCCTTTCACATTTGACTATTGAAAAAGGAGAAAAGTTATCTAGCCTGAGATGTAAAGTACATGATTTAGTTAAATAACCTGAAAAACACGTGCCCACTGTTGAGATAGTTTTCATCACTTTGAAGCCCGATAAAATCGGTTGAAACAATACGTTGCCACATTAGCTCCTGAAACAGACTATATATATCTCAGTCTGGCATAGGCAAAAGAATCTGATGAATAAAAAATCCAGTGATAGTATACAACAGAACAAAAAATCCAGAATGAATAAAATGTTCAAAGAATCTTATATGGAAAAGAATCTGATGAACCCCTATCTGAAAATCCCTTCAATAAGTATCACTGGACAGAAATGGTACACTTAAGAGTCAACACAGTGATATTATTCACCTTTGATCTGTCAGAAAAATGTCAAAGGGATGTTTTGATTATTCCTCGCAAATCACGAGTTCACGACACTTCATAATACAGTAACCACAACTCAAACACATGAAATGTCTGGTAAATGGAAAGTACCAAATAAAATAAGATATCTCCATGTAATGATCAGATCCCGGATTAGACGCACCCGTCTCTTTATTTCATCCTAGTGATGGCCTGGCGCGGTTGGGTGTGGGACTCGGAAGTCCCCAAGAAATTGTGAGTTGTGACTAGACATGGGTTGTGCACACCTAAGTTATATCTCTTTGATAGCTTCATGAATACTCACCTTTTTTTAGAAATGGGGATAATTCCCGGCCTCTGCATCGAGTGATGCACACAGCCTCATGAATACTCACCTACATATAGGTTATGCTTACCTACCTTGCCATTCTAAGGTGTAATGGAAGAATTTAGATCATTCACCGTCATGTGTATAAATATCACAATAAGCCACATACCATTGATAAGTGAGACATTGTCACGCATCCAAGAGTGTACAATCATACACTGAAATGCGTTGCTTCACATCTGTTCATATGTTTTGGATCATAATTACTTACAGAAATGGAAGGTTTTAGGAATATTCCAACAAAATTTGCTCAAACAAGGACAACTTTGTTTATGATGTTCACACTATAGAGTTGATGTGATTTGATCACGCACAGTTGGTCCACAAAACCTTCTATGGGTCATTCAGCTTATGACAAGTTTTCCTGGTTGAATTAAGATCTCCTCTCATATCTACCTCGTCCGTAGCTTTCCCGGCGTCAAGCACCAGCCAGTAGGTCATGGGTCCCCAGTCTTGAGTGTCACCGATCGAGCTCCATCTTCTTCCAACTCTCAGTCTTGAGTGCCGCTAGATCAGACGGGCGCTAACAGAAACTCCCTTTCTTTTTTGGTATAGCTTGAAGTTAGTCCTAGATGATGTTCTTCATGGAATGTAATTTATACCGATGAAAGCAAAAAAAAAAAGTTATCTGTTTGTGTTCTTGCTTCCCAATTTACCCTGAATATGGAAAATTAATTGACATCTCGTGGTTCTTAAGAATTTTAATTTGCTAAGCACCCACCTGTGGTGAATTTCATGTCAATGTAGAATATACCATCACCACAAATGTATATGTGAGAGCTTGAGACCTAATATATATGTATCATAATATGTTAGTAAGTAATTGGATTAAACATGAGTATGGACATATTTAGTGTGTTATTTATCTAAATCCAAATATTTATACAACATCGGGTGGTTCTCAATTTCTCATCACGTGAGAAGATGTACTTGCAATAATAATAGAACGTGTATATATGTCATATATTTTGATCGGTGAGGTGTATGTTATTTGAGAGCAATTCTGCAAATCATTTCTATGCTAGAGCAACTTTGACATTGATTTTTCCACATATCATGGTTATGTTAATACTTGTAATGTCGTCATCCTTTTACTTGACATGTTCACACTACCAATGATACCATATATTTATTGTAGTATGTAGTATTTACGATGTTCATATATTATTTTCTTGCTGAATATCATCATCGACCATAGCACGCGCGCCTTGCCATAAGCATGCACGCTACCGCCTTCTCAGCCCCATCCACGAGATCCCCGTCATGTACCTGGCGAGGGTTGTTCCTTTTCATCACCGACGCCTATTCTTCGTGGTCTAGGAGTGGCACCTCCATGACATTGTACCTAAGCTCCGACTCCATCTCTTCCTCGTCTTTCTCATCGAGCGCCGAATCCATGTTGGCGAGTGTCGTCTCCATCTTGCTTGCTAACGAGCTAAGCCGGCTCCTCCAGTATCGTGGTGGTATCACGGCAGATGCCATAGGATGGCTAAAGTGTGGGGCCGATGGACGCTGGTGGAATCCGGTAGAGGGCTAGTGCGCTAAGAAGCGCACACGAAGTACACACAACACACCAAGATCTACCCAGGTTCAGGCCCTCGTGAGGAGGTAAAACCCCTACTCATGTCTGTCTCTCTGTATATATCTCGATATCACGATTACAAGCTTGCTCCTTGAGCTGTATCACACGACAATGGGGAAGAACACAAGGTAGGAGATGAAGCAACGGGTATCAGTGTCTCTCAGAGCATCGTCCTTTACGCAGGAGGGGGCGAGGGCACATATATAGACTAAACCGGGTTACCGGAATACCCCTCCACATGCAACGGTCACCTCTCTGTACCGGCACTGCAGACACGCACGCCTGCGCGTCATGATTGTCTCTGCATAGTGTGTCGTTGGTTTGTCACGTCAGGTGTCATAGATGACTTCGTAGGTGTGGGATTACGCGAGTCAAGCATCTCCGAGCTTGGGATCGCAGGAACAAAGATCAACACAGATTTACCCAGGTTCGGCCCCCTCAATGTGAGGTAAAAGACCTACTTCCTGCCTACCCTAGATTGGTATTGATATGATAATCGAGGTGTTACAATGGAGGCGATCCGATCTGGTACTCGCCGTATGAGCTAGGGTTTTGGGCTTGATAGCTTGACCCGCTCTAAGTCCTGCGAGTCCTCTTTATATACACAGAGGCTCGCTAGGTTACAAAAGGAAACTTCCCCCATAAGGAATACGTCACAGAGGCCTACTCGGAGACTACTTGGTCTTCACGTCCTCCGGGATATGTCTTCTAGATCTTTTCCCTTATGGCGGTTCAATACTGGGCTTGCTCCCAAGTGGGCCTTTGTCCGTGCGAGTAAAGTAAGTCGCACTGGGCCGCGGGTTAATCCAGAAAGTATTCCCCCGACATTAGCCCCCAAGTTTAGCTTGGATTTCGAGTGAAGGCTTCTTTGTCTTAACAAACCCTGAGCCGCGCACGTGAATTATCCCAGCTGAACTCCAATTTTCATATTTCCAATCTGCGCTTATAACTCTTCTTGGCGGCTCAAGAACGCGACTTAACCTGCCTTGACGGTTGATTTTCAGATCTAAACGTCTTCCGCATCTGGGCTATTTATCTTGGCTCATCGTTTTTCCCAGCGTTCTGCATCACGCATCCGCTGCTCCTTTCCGCCGCCTCCAATCTCGCTTCTCGTACTCACAATCCTTCGGTGGAGATCTCCATCAATCTGAGAAAATGTCTCGCCGCAAGTGCAACTGGGAAGGCTCGTGGGTCGACGAAGATTTCCTGGAATCCCTATCTGCACGGGGCCTTCTTCCGCCAAAAGATCAATGCGAATGGCGGGCGGCCGGTGAGGAGGTAATTCCCAACCCTCAACCAGGAGAAGTAGTGATATTTGCGGAGCATGTTGAGCGTGGGTTCAAGCCCCCGGCTCTCTCTTCTTCCGCTCCTTGATGCAGCGGTTGGTCTCCGCTTCCATGATATTGGCCCTAATTCGATGTTGCAAGTGAGCAACTTCCACGTCCTCTGCGAAGATTATCTGGGTATCCCGCCTTCAATAGATTTCTGGCTTGCTCTTTTCAATTGCAATAGTCAAAGGGAAACCACAGATGGTCCTTTTCTCCAATGCGGCGCCATTTCCTTCCAACGCCGTAGGGGTAGTATTTTCCCAAAACTAACCCTTGCCAAGAAAATCAAGGATTGGCAAAGGACATTCTTCTATTGTAAAAACACTTCTCCTGAGGGTGAAATTCCTCTTCCTCTTTGGTCTCCTCTTCCCTTCGAGGCTACCGATGCTCTGTCTTCTAAACCTGATCCTTCTTCGTTGCCCTTTATCGAATCCCTTCTAGACAAGGTGAGGGCGCTGACACTCCATGGTCTCACTGGATTAGATCTCATATCTTGCTGGACTAAGTGGCGAATTCAGCCTGTGAGTCGCCGCTCGCGACTTATGGTGGATTTCACTTGTCATGCAAACGACGTCGACCGTACTTGCCCTGAAGATTGGGACAAAGGGGAATGGATAAATTTCATTCGCCGAGTGACGGACGAGGATATCGACTCGTATGATAACGTCGGGCTTGCTCCCTTCTGGGCTGAGCACAAGCCTTTTGTGGTAATGTTTACTTGTCACCTGTTTCCTCGAAAATTCCTTCTCCAAAATTAATTATTTCTGACCTGAGCTCCTTTTCAGATCGATCCCTATTTCTGGGTTCTTCCTCAGAGGATGCGACTTGAACCAAGAAACCGCGGCTGAGTCGTCAAAGCAAGCCGCAGCCTTTGGCGAAGATACAGTTATGCACGATATTGTCTCGAGCCGAGGGAGCGCTTCTGAAGAGGAGCAACAAATGGCCGACGCTCTTCTGTCCTCGACTCCAAATACACCTTTCTTGGAACTTCCTGAGGTGCCTCGCAGGTCCTCGAAGCGTATTTTATGCAAGAGCTCAGAAGACCCCGCAGCCTGAGAAACGCCGCAAAGCCTTGGCGCTACTGGTAGAAACAAGAACTGCCAAATCTTTAAAACTTGCTGATCCCAACAAGGCTGCTTTCTCTTCCGAGGCTGTTGCAAAGGACTGCTTCTCAATAAGCTCGGGTAATTGTTTGCGACTCTCTCCTTTTCCTTTTGTGCTTGCATATTTACTGATCACCACTTCTTTTCATACTCTGTAGGTTCAGATTTGCAAGGTTTATCTTCTCCTTCCTCTGGTTGCCTGATGAAGAGTATCCGTGTCGCCTCTGGGTATGGTTCGCCTTCTTTTCAATGTTGCGGCTCTGCTAGGTCAGCTTATTAACCCATCAATGTTTTGCAGGGCCATGCCTGAAGAGGATACCAAGTCTAATTCTCATCCCACTTCTTCTCAGCCAGCTATGAGCGAGGATGATGCTGCTGATGAAAACGTGGGAAACAGTAATGGTGCGACTCATCCAAGGCCCTCCCTGGAGGAAGGTATTGCTGATGCGGCTCCTGCCGACTCCAGTCGCAGCTCCATCCGCAACTCCTGCTGTTGGTAGGGTATCCACTGAAGATAGAATTCCAGCTCCAGGAAATAGTTCCAAGTCAATTGCGGATGCCATAATTGCTGCTGGAGATAAGCATGCTGCTCTGCTGCGCGGCCTAGTTGAGCAATTTTCTTCAAGTCGCCAGGTACATATACCGTAGCCCCCAAGGATCAAAACCTTGTGTCATCGCACGGGTGTTGATTCTTTTCCTGGCTCCAAATCTCGAGCCCCCAAGTTCCTGGATAGTTTACCCATGCATTTTGCTCTGTTTATTTTCAGCTTGAACTGTCCTTGCTTGATGCTTCTGGCTCAATAAAGGGTAAAGGCATTTCCATAGATCATCCTGAAATGATGCAGTCTCCCCTGGAGCAGCATAATGAGGTCATTAGGGACCAAGATCAGGAAATAAAATCTCTCAAAGGTCAACTCGACTCCTGTGAAGAGCAATTTAAAGAACTTGAAGCCGATATGCAGCAGCGACTCATGGAGAAAGACGAAGTCATTAGATCTTTGCGAGAAGGGCTGACTCTTAAATCTGAATTGATTGATCGTCTGAAGGGAGACCACGCAAAGGAACTCGCCGCGCGAGATGAAAAATATAACTCGCTGTTCAAAGCCTTTGAGGGTTTTGGCTCCATGTCAAATCAGCCGTCCTGCAGCTTGCTGGTTCGTCTTTTATTCCTTTAATCATACATATTTTGGGTAACCAACGTTAGTCTCTGACTTGTTTCTTGCCTTTTCTTTCTTGACATAGGGCCTGAGGCCCCAGTGTCCCGCTCCAACTTGAAGGATCAACTGGTATATCTGTCTGACTTCAGCCAGCGCTTCTTAAAGGTTACCAAGGAAGTTATGACGGTAATCTCTCCTGCGACTGATGGCCCAACATCTTGCGAGTATTGGATAAATAAACTGCTCAAGGCTCCGCATTATGTCTCTGATTGGAAACGATCCTCTGCTCGCCGGAGCCGCGCATGTCTTGACATTGCTCCGAGCATATTATCCAGAAATAGATGTTGGCAAGGTTGCTCGCCACGGCCTGGCGATGAGCGCGGATGATACTGAACTGCCAATAAGCGAGTACTTCGATATCTGGAAAGGGATGCGCGGATATGCCACAAAATTTGTTGATAACTTAGACTTGGGCACTTATCTCGAAAAATTCAATCTTGATGGGAGCAAGGTGCCAAAGGAAAAGTCCACAGGAGCTGATCTCTCGGCTACTACTCCAGCAACAGTATCTGGTGGCCCTTCTGCCTCGTCTGGCGGCGCCCTGATTATTAGGGCACCTGCGACTGCAACTGCGAGACAAGCCGCGCCAATTCCCACTCCTGTAGCTCGGAAGAAGAAAAAATAATGTGGGACATGCCCGTTAGTCTGTAAGACATTCATGTATTATAAACAGTATTTTGGTGACCTATAAGCAGGTTCTTTTCATGATAATTCCATTAAGTAGACGCTCGCGCGGCTCAGTATTTCCTAGGAACATGTGTGTTCAGGGTCGAGAGCGGCCATGATAGGCAATCAAGCTCGATTGACGCCACACCCCAGTACTTTGGCCGCATAATGCAAGACGCTTCTAGCTTAAGGATTGCCACTAGTTTGGCAAAATTTGAGGTGCGATTGGTACTCGCGATGCTCGTAAGGAGCCCTCAAGGGTCAGTGATATATGAAATTCAAAAGACTCAGCGACTCAATGATAGTTGAGGCGAAACGACAAACCCTTGAATGTCAAGGGTGCCGGCTTTATTTCATAATCACTCGATGTTTTACAGGGTGTTACAGGATGATGCAGGCCCTTTAATGCGGGTTTTCTATTCCCCGCAGGCCATGCATACTTGATACTCATCGCACTTAGTTGCGAATTAATACTCCTAACGGAGTGGGTTGAACACCTGATTGGTTCAATTTTGAGTCGCTAAAAGCGACTCGGGTCGAGCATGATAGCTCCGATGTATGTCTCATGTTGAAGCAGAGAGCAAGTTGTTAGGCGATTAGCCGCACTGAGCTGCGACTTATGTTGAGTTGAGTTTGCTTTGTAAGGACTCACGATAACTGAGCCCTTTGGCTGGGGTTGTTGATCGAGGCTGGGTCTATGCACATGCGCCATCTCTTGTCTTCTTTTTGTATCAAAGCGACCTCTGGGGCATTATCTTGCTGATGACTTCTCGGTGGGTATTTACCATCCGGTGGCTGCATCCTGTTGGCCGCTTCCGCGGTACCTCCAACGCGACTCGTTTTGAGCTGCGATTACCGATCTGCGACTGATATCCGTGTGAGGAGTTGGCGATGCAAGCTTCTTCTGCGAGTACTGAGCCTGCGTTCTCGCATTCTAACGCTCTCTGCCTGTCTCCATATATTGTAATAACACCGTTTGGTCCTGGTATCTTTAACTGTAGGTAGACGTAGCAGGGGCGGCGGTAAATTTGACATAGGCTTCTCTTCCAAAGATCGCATGATATGAGCTTTTGACTGCTACAACCTCAAAGTCTAGGAGCTCTGTGCGGAAGTTCCGCTCTGTTCCAAAGCTAACTTCAAGTGTTATCTTTCCGATTGGTCGCGTAACAGCTCCTGGGATTATGCCTTGAATTTCTTTCCTGGATGGTCGCAGCCTCGTCTCGGGTATATTCATTCTTCGGAGCGTGTCTTGATATAGGATGTTTACTCTTCCTCCTCCGTCCATTAGGACCTTACTTAACTTGTATCCCGCGACTTCAGGCGTGACCACAAGAGCTGGCTGTCCTGGATCTCTTACTTCTGGGGGGTGATCGCCGCGACTCCAAATAACCGATTGCTCTGTCCAGCGACGATACCTTTCTGGCGTTGAAATCTGACCGCTCTTCCGGCTTCCATCCGTTGTTTGTACTTCCACTGTATGAAACTGTCCTATGTTTCTTCTAGGTAAAACGTCAGGCCCTTGATGAGAGCTAGATTTATTCTTGTGCTGCATTGATCCGCTGCGAGCGCATCTGGCGTGTCGCCTTCTTTCCACCTCCGGTAATAATGACATTGCGCCTTTGTGTGACCGCTGGCCTGCCATCTCTCCTGCGATGTAAGTCGCAAGGAACGTCGAAGATCCCCTTGCAGTTATTAGGGAGTAAGGCCTTATCACTCCCTTGCTCCTTCATCTGGTGTGCGCGATGTTCAGTTTGCGCGACTTGCAATTTCCCTGTTGGGTTCTGTGATAAGCCGCCTGTCCCTTATCTGTCTTTGCGTACTTGTCAGCTGTTGCCAAAAGCTGGTCGAAACTATCAATCTTGTGCTCAGCGCGACTTAATTTGTGCACCAGCGGCTCAAATCTACAGTTCTTCCTCATAGCTTGTATTGCAGCCTTACTGTTAAGTTTTTGGCGGAGCCAAGGATCTCCGCGATTCTCTTGATCCAGTCGCCGCTTGATTCGTCCTCTTTTGAATGCATTGTCTAAGGTTTTTCATGTCTTCTGTTTGGAATCTGTTGATGAACTTGTCCTTCAAGTCTTCCCATGTGCTTATTGATTTTGATGGCAGCCTTAACAGCCAATCCCTGGCTTCTCCCTGTATTGCCAAGTGGAAATATTTCACACGTACTTCCTGAGTTACATCAGTCCCTGTCATGCTTGCCTCGTAATCTTCTATCCATAAGGCAGGGTCTTGGTCACTGCGATAGGTGGTGACTCGCTGCGACTCACCGAAGTTCGGGGGAAACGAGTGAGCCGTATTTCCTCTCCAAAACATGCTGGTCCTTTCAATAATGAATAGGAGTTTACTGGCGCTGAATCTTCATCTGAATCAGTTTCAATCTGGGATGGCTGAGTCGCTCCGGACGTCTGCGACTCGCCTTCTATCTTCTTTTCTTTTTCCAATGATACCTGCAAACCTGCTAGCTGGTTGACCACTTCTTCGACGCTGCACTTTTCTCCTCCCCATGATACCTCGTTTTGCGGCTCATTGGGCGTGACTCCATACATATTTGCTTGTTGTAAGGCAGCGGTTTGCAGTAGGTCGATCGCATGGCGAGCTTCCTTATCAGCTCGTGTGTCTCCAACCGGTGTATCTTGACAATATTCCTATCGCGGCATACGTTGCTCTCTGGGTCGCCGTGGAACTGTGATTTCATCTCTCCTCTGTCCATCTTGATCTGATGCTTTTGCTGCCAACGACGGAGTCGCCAATCTTCTTCTTGGAGTTTCTTGCGCTCAGATGTCGTCTTGGTTCGGACCGCCTGGTGCTTTGGCTGCCGACGGAGTCGTCGACCTTCTTCTTGGAGTTTTTCGCTCAGCCGCGAGTCTTTGTGCCTCTTCACAGAGTTCCGTCCTGATAGCTTCAATCTCTTCAATCTTGAGGTCTCCTTCCTGATTTGGTAGAGATCCCCAAACAGGTCTTGACGGGACGGGGATGGGTAGTTTGCTGTAGCTTGTTGTAGCTCCTCCAACACGCGGACCCTGACCGGCCGCAGTTCCTCCACCGATTCGCTTCCTTGAGTCGCATCTATAGATCTGCGACTGACGGATCCGACGAAAACTTTTACTGATCCGATGGGAACAATGTATCCAAACTCGATGCGATCTGCCTCGGGTCCCCACTCTGAGTCGTCGATGAAGGGGACCCATTGATGTCTTCAACTTGGCCGATGGCGATGTCCTTGAAGCCTGATTTCGATCCTGCGCGGAACGTGACGCTTTTGACCGCAGGCCCCACGGTGGGCGCCAACTGTCGTGGGTTTGTCACGTCAGGTGTCATAGATGACTTCGTAGGTGTGGGATTACGCGAGTCAAGCATCTCCGAGCTTGGGATCGCAGGAACAAAGATCAACACAGATTTACCCAGGTTCGGCCCCCTCAATGTGAGGTAAAAGACCTACTTCCTGCCTACCCTAGATTGGTATTGATATGATAATCGAGGTGTTACAATGGAGGCGATCCGATCTGGTACTCGCCGTATGAGCTAGGGTTTTGGGCTTGATAGCTTGACCCGCTCTAAGTCCTGCGAGTCCTCTTTATATACACAGAGGCTCGCTAGGTTACAAAAGGAAACTTCCCCATAAGGAATACGTCCACAGAGGCCTACTCGGAGACTACTTGGTCTTCACGTCCTCCGGGATATGTCTTCTAGATCTTTTCCTTATGGCGGTTCAATATTGGGCTTGCTCCCAAGTGGGCCTTTGTCCGTGCGAGTAAAGTAAGTCGCACTGGGCCGCGGGTTAATCCAGAAAGTATTCCCCCGACACAGTGGACAGGACGTGGCTTGCCCATGTCTTGTCCCCTGTCTCTGCTCCAAAGTACGCCCGAGGTCAGAGACAAGACAGGGCCTGCCCATGCCTCTGCCTTGCAGTCTGTCCCCAGATAACCCAGAGTCAGCGGTGGAATGATGGCCTGCCATCTCGGTCTCCTGCACGCCCCCGTGTCAGGCGCTCCCGTGCCAGATGGGAGGTGACAGGAGCATTGACTCTTGTCCGACATAGGGATAACCCGGCATGGATATGCCGGATCCTCCTTCCTCAAATATCCTTCCCTGCACATAAGAAAACACACAAGTTACCGACATACATATGTCGGTTATGTTACCTCGGATCCTTATCTCGGATCCCTTGTCTCGGCCGACACATGCCGACTATCACCAGCATGATACCTCGGTCCCTTCAGCCTGGGTTAACTCGGTACGCGTAGTCGGTTTGCCCCTACACCACGCTCCTAAGTCCAGGTAATCCGGTTTTTACTGTAACCCGGCCCACATTCGGGCATAGCTTTTACCACACCATGACCCTACCCGGGGGTAGCCCCCGACATTAGTCCCCGAAGCTGGTGCGGTCCTGCAGCCTTGGTTGAAGGGCCACAGCAGGTTTAACCAACCGAAACAACCATAACAAGTGCCCGACATTACCATGTCGGTTCAACCGTAAAGCCATGAACATCCTCTTCCATTGATTCCGACATAAGCTCTAGTGTCGATCTTCTCCGACACTAGAATTTTGCTGACGGGCGAGTCAAGCTTTCTCGACCAACTCAACTTAATCCATCCATCCGACATTCACATGCCGGTTTTTTATGAGCTTCAAAGACCAAACCTTCCTCAACCTCCGAGATTACCCTTGTGCCGGTCTCTCCGACACAGAAAGATTCCCGCAATCTCTCCCAAGATTTCTCCACAGCACATGGCGGAGAAACTCTGCGCGTTGCTTTGGTTCCGGTGCGCGGATAGACGCGTCACTGCACGCACGCCGCCTACGTCACGCGCCGTCAAGTCGCATGGTCACTCGAGTGCCTTTGACCGAGGCGCGCTTCTCGATTCCCGCGCCATTAACCGCACGCGATCATGCCGCGGGCCGTTACGACTTTGTGGCCCACGATGCGGCGGATCGTGCGGCCGCAAAACACCGTAACCGCGCAGATCGTGCGCGGTTAATCCGGGCGCACGTTGCGGTAACCGCACGCGGTAAAAACTGGAAACCGCCCGCGCGCCGTACCCATAAATAGGGGGACGGGCACCTCGCCTCGCCTTCTCTGCTTTCTTCTTCTTCCTCTTCTCCCCTGCTACATCGCCGCCGCCGCGCAGAGAACTCCGCCATCGCACGGCGCCGGAACTTGCACATCGCCGCCCACCGGAGCACCTCGCGCCGCCACCGGACACGCGCAACTCCGGCAAGCCCCGCATCACCGTCGCAATCTTCGGTGAGTTCCTTTCCCTCAGCATCGCCGATGAAACGTGTTCATCCTCTCCGATGAACACGCTCAACCTCTCCGGCGAACTTTGCTCATCTTCCCCTACGGACTCGCTTTCTTCTCCGTAGATGCCATTGCCCGTAATTACTTAGATCCTTTTTAGATCTTCCTCACCGTGCCTCTTAATAATCTTGCTATAGTTTCTCCGCGGATCTTCACAACTTTCCACTCACAAGTGCTTGTATTTAACTTCTATTTATTTTTTCCCGTAGATCTTTCCGTCGAACACTTTGCCGCAGAAACGTGTTTCCCGCCACTTATGTGCATTCCTCTGTTACCCAAATGTTCTGAGATCTCTATCTCGGTTCTTCTGTTGGCTAATACTCCGGGATACTTATCTCGGTTTCTTTGTTGCCCTTGTACTCCGAGATACTTATCTCGGTTTCATTGTTGCCCATGTACTCCGAGATACTTATCTCGGTTTCTTTGTGCCTCTTTTGTAGATCCCTTCCGAGATGTCAACCAGCAATACCCGGATCCTGCCGAGGATATCGTTGAGGAGGGAGAGCGCGCGGGGTGGGAAGGTTCCGACGCAACCCATGCCGAGATAGATTGGCTTGTCCGGACCAAGCGGATTCCGGCACGGGTGATATGCCGGGTTCCTGGCGACGAGGCCGAACCGGATCTTCAACGGGGTGAACGGGTAGTCTTCGTCGCGCATTTCGAGCGCGGCTTCGGACTCCCGGCGAGCACCTTCTTCCGAGCTTTCCTCGACAAGTTTCGTCTTCAACCCCATCATCTCCCAGCTAATGCCATCACAACGCTCTCAGCGTGCGTTGCTTTCTCCAAGGGATACCTCAGACTTTGGCCCACCGTCGAGCTCTAGGCCAAGTATTTCCAACTCCGGAAGTAGAGTCTCCCGGATCCGGAGAACAAGAACTTCCCCAAGGTGATGACCCCGTGCGGAGCTGCCACCATCATACCTCGAGAGGTTCCATCTTCCCTCGGATTCAGGGCCTAGAGTCACGCCGGAAGTGGCAGCGCACGTTCTTCTATGTGAAGAACCCGGATAGCCCAGACAACGTTGATCTTCTGAAACTGCTGGTATTTGCTCTCGCTACTCCCACGGAGCAGCACAACTGGAGCTTCAACCCAAGAGACACAAACCGCGAGATCAACGACATTCACCAGATTGTTGAGGAGCTTGTGGGGGCAGGCCTGCTAAGTGATGACCTCATGAGGACTTTTGTCAGCCGCCGAGTCTCCCCCCTCTAGAACCGAGTTCACAAAATCTGCCACATGAGTGGCCAGTATGATCCAACTCGGATCAGCACACACGAGCTGACCAAATCCAAGGTCAGAAGACGCGACAAGGCCATTGCCCGAACGACGATGACCAAGGAATGGGAATGGGGTCTAGAACCTCATGACAGAGCTCGGCTTCCGGAACAAGTAAGCAACTCGCAATTTATACCGACATACTTTTTCTGCCGAGATCGCCCTTCTGTCGGCTCCATACTTGGCTCATAAACTAACTCGGTTTTTACCGCTCTTAACACACAGAGGTTTACTCGGCAAAAGACCGAAGATGGGGAGGATACCTCTGCCAAATGGGGCCAAGATATCCCTGCTCCGGACGTCGCCGAGGCAGAAGATCTGGATGACGAGGACCAACTGCTAATACCAAGAGCTGGCGCCCCTACCTCGGTAAGCCTCGAGCCCGAGCTTCCATCCGAGATTGGTCAGATGATGATGACCTCGAAACGCTAGAGGTAATTGACGCTCGTCCCATCGCCTTTGCTCCTCCAGCCCCGGCACCAACTAACCCGGGTGGCTCTGCCCCGAGTGCACGCCCTGCTACCTCGGGCAAACAAGTGGCATCTCACAAGCGCGCCGAGACTGGTGCCTTGAAAACCGGAACCTCCACATCCTCGGATCCAGCTGCGCCGCAGGCGAAGCGACAGAAAAGAGGAGCGGTCAAACCGAGGAAGGGCAAGAAGATGCCGCCAGTTACTGAAGGGTAAGATATTTTTTGCCGACACAAATTTACTTCCTTTTTTCCTTCTGCCGGGATAACTTTCTCCCGACATAACATTTTCTTGCTTGGCGCAGTGCCTGTGACACCCCTCCCTGGCACATATCACCAGAGAGGCAGTCGTCCCGTGCGTCATCCCAAGATAACTGGCCGCACGTCACAACAGTGTAACATAATGGAAATCATTACACAATCAGGCACATCAGTGCTACAAATGGTTTACAAGGCCATCAAGGAATGACAAAATATCAATCCCAGCATGGCACGATACAGAGTTTTAACTGGCAGCGGAAGACATATGAGAGCTACGGCTTGGAGCGGCTCCACTCCACAGGTTTTGGCTGGGCTACTGATCCTAGCACGCTCTTGCTTCAAATCCTTACTAAGTTGGAAGATGATTCCTCGACAAAACCTAGCCACAATCATAAGGTCCGTGAGTACATTAATATGCACTCAGCAAGAATCGCCACTTACTACAAACATTCCAACAATTATGCAGCAAGATATACATTGGATATAAAAATCCTACAACATGGCAAGATTCTACTCGAGATAGACCAATATGATAACATAAAGGTAGCATGGCATCACAAGCAAAACATGGCATAAGCAAACAACAAGAGTATCACCAGTACAGAGTCCAAGCCAGGTGGGTTGGATCGTATACCGGCAATCAAACAAAGAGGTTACCTGTGCCGAGTAGACGATGTACTAGTGGGTACCAAATCTTATAATTACTCCTGTCAACACAATCAGGCTTCCAAGCCCCTAGCCAACTCTGCTATCGATCCAGCCAACTCTGGCTATCAATCCAGCCAACTCTGGCTAACTCCCGGGCATGCACGGTTGATGTTGGCTCTGGCCTAACTATAGGCTTCCAACGCATCACACCGCCATCCCATTCACCTCACAAGTAACATTCCCTGCATCATCTTATTGTTCATTTAGTGAAATCAGGTTGTTCATCTTTCTTTCAAACAAGCCTTAGGTTTAACCTCCTGACACGACACGGACACACAGTGTGACTGACACTGAACTGTTGTTCCATACCTTGGAACGAGGCTAGACATCCAGATTTGACACTCCTCGAGAGTTGCAATTACCACCCACCTAAGTGCACCACACTCAGCCGGTACTTTAGGATATCATCCTTAAGGCGAACTCAGCAAGATACACTCACCTGACCATTCACGCTACCAAGACACTCCCTGTGTAACCACCGACATAACTATATGCCTTATGCAGAAGTGAATCCGGCACGTCCCCAACTATGGAAACGCCTAGCTCCGGAACCTTCGCAAGACTAGCCCCGACCAACTATGGTACCGACTAGACTTGCCAAAAGGGTGGCATCAAGGGAGGCTCGTTAGGATTACGTAGGTCAAGGCCCGCCCATGTGAGCGACAGTGGCAGTGCGTTCGATGTTCAGATTAGTGGCACCGTGGACTGACCCTATCGTTGTTTGGAGGGTGTTTCATTTAATCAAGTTCCATCATTCACAAGTCCAAACCAAGAGGATTAGTCCAACACAACAATCACAATATCATAATATATCATCACACGACAAAATATTAGCAACACAATAAATCAAGCAATAGTAGTATCCATGTCCAAACTTAGCAAAATAAAAGAACGTCAACCGGATGACTGTGCCAGCGGTCTTCCGCTGGCAAGCGCCTTCTCGTTTGACAAGGAAAAAGAAACGTCGACCGGAAGACTGTGGCAGCGGTCTTCCGCTGGCAAGCGCCTTCACAGATCGACTACAAAAGATAACACAGTGGGTCAATCGGACGACTGTGGCGGTTCCTCCAGCCAGCGTCCTCACAGATTAATTACAAAGTTGGTGAGGCATGTAGCCTCCAAACAATGAACCGAAAAGCATTCATAAGAAAGAAAGCATCCATTCCACTCAAGGATTAACCTGACGTGGTGTCAGCAATCTTGGCAAAAAGAACCAATTGGAAATTCAGCTCCCAAGCGTCGCAGTCTAGGTGGCTTACGCCTACCACGTTTGACGAGGGACAAGAAGCAAATAACTCTTTTGGCAAATGCCCCCAACTCCGAGGATCATAAGACGACATTCGTCCGCTTCTCACCTCGGCGAAGGAGAAGAAGCAAACAATCATAGGAACGCAGGTTTTATAGTTGTTTATTTAGAGGGTTCGACAAAGCCACGCAAGTGCGAGGCGCACAATTAATTCACACGTCATTCTAATGCATACATGATGATGAATAAAACATGGCAGGAGCAATAATCCGACTAACATATTAAACACTACAATACAGACCGACATAATACATATCGAACGCAGACAAATATAAACACTTGGCATGACAATAAACAAATAACAAACAACATTGTGGGACGGCTCATGGCAAGGGTTAGCTTGCCTGAAAACACGGGCTCCAGATGGTTCGGGAGGTCTCGTACTCGTCGGGGGTCGGGGTCTTGACGAACGCCTCAACCCGGGGGGTCAAACAACACATCAATATAGGCCAAAAAATAAATAATTCCAAAAATGGAAAAGGACAGCTCCACTGGATAACTCTCCTCAAACCATGAATTTAGGAATTTGAATTGCCTCAATCAGAGCTACGGTTAAAAAGATAATGACGTGCGAAAACTAGCTATCCGCTGCTCACCCTGGAAAAAAAAACAGAGCGGGCCGAAACTGTTCTGGGCTGGGCTGTTTGCGTCTTTTCCAGAAATACACTTTCGCGCTGGGAAAGCGTAACGCGCCAGTTACGCGTCCACTTAAGTGACGTGCCGGCTGGTCCAGGCAGGGCCCGCCTGTCGGCGTCACTTGGCGAGCCATGCTGGCGCCACGCTGGCATCTTCTTCCTTGCCTCGCAGCAGAGGAGCACGGCAGCGCGGGAGCTCACCGGCGTTTCTACTGGGGAGGCTGGGGCCTCGGCGAACGGCGGCGGCGGGTGCGCCGCGGTCCACCGCACTCAGGGAAGGCCCAGGCGGCAGGGGGAGGCCATGGGCGGTTTTCTCGCGCGGCACCGCGAGCTCGGCGGCATGGCAATGGTGGTGGAGCAAGAACACGAGCGCACCGCGCACTCCTTGTTCTTCTGGTTGCACTGGGAGATAGAGGGGATCAAGGGGATCCTCCCGAACCAAACTAAATAGACGAAGATGCTCTATGTTGCTCGTGAGGTTCCGGGGAACTGCGGCGACGTTTCCGGTCGATTCGACCAGACCCGAGGTCCATCCCTCGATTAAACTAGCAGGGAGGTCCAAGAGAGGGAGGGGAGGGTGTGGTGCAGCTGAGAGGGCTCGGGGTGGTCTTTAAATAGGCTATCGAGGAGGCGACCATCACGGGTGTACAGCGAGGTTGCGGGTGAGTGGCTCGGCTGAAGCGAAGCAGCGATTATCGCCCTGGTGCTGTAGAGACGGCGCGTCTCCTAGCGTGCATCTCACTCCACAGACGACGGATAATCCACTGATGTGGTGTCGCTATCGAGGTCCTGTGGCGGCGTTGTTGCGTCGGTGCGGCGGCTAGCTGCTGGCGGGCTGCGGGGAGGGCGAGCTAGGGAAGCAGAGGAGCACGAGGAGGTCGAGCGGGAGAGGGGGGTCCTCTCGAGCGGCGTTGGGTCAGGCTGTGGTGCGGACACGCGTTGGCCATTTCGCTGTGCTCGTCCAGGACGCCCAGAACGTGACACGGCGTCGCCGCCGCGTTCCCGACAACACGATGCTCAAAACACAAAAGCAAAGGTACTACGGGGTTCACCAGATCACGACTAACGCAAACAAACAAGAGTCAACCAAAGAATCAAAACTTTATAGAATAAGATTTTTGGAAAACTAAAAACACCGAAGGTGTTCGATGAAATGTTCATGGTCTTGCACAACTCAATAAAATTCCCAAAAATTACCACTGCCTAGGTTTGGTGTAGGGAGGGTGTCTATGAAGTTGGAGATCATTTGAGTCATGGGAAATTGGTTTTCCATATGATGTCCAAAATTGGATATAATGGCATGGTGAAGGAAATTTGGGCTTCCACCCTTCACCTTGGGGTGATCTCCTGGTTAGGGGTGTCTATGGGCCATGTGGTCAAGATGACTAAGTATCATGGTCATTGGATTTTTTTCTAGGTTTAGGTTTTCTTGAAGAACCCAAAATGGCATTAATTTGGGCTTACAAAGGAAGTGGTCTAAATATTGCTCAAATGGGTTTGCCTCCAAAAGATGAAATGCAGGAAATGCCAAAATATACATCCCCTGAATTTATCAGAATTATTGGAGGTGCCTAACTTGGTTAAAACATTTCTGGATCAGAAGTGGCAGTTTTGAAATTATGGCCTAACTTCGAAATATTGCATTGGAGTATGCAATATTTTTGCCTGGGTTGTCTTTATATGGACATGGGGTCCTCTGGTATTTTTGGTGGAATTTTTGGAGCTATGGAAATAGGCTTTCCTTTTGTAGGTGGAAGAAAAGGATTAAAAGGTTCTGATAATTAGGGCTAGGGTTTTCGAGAGAAAACCTAAGCAACAAAATTATCACGGGTGTTGGAGTGGTCCGTAGATTACCGGGAAATTTTGAGAAAGTAATTCCCAAGTCACTTCATCCTCCAAAATATTTGAAGAAACATTTAGAAAAGAGGAAAAAAAAATTCAGGTGTCGGAAAACACCACTAAAATTTGGATTCAATTTTCGGGGTGTTACAGTTGAAAGATCGAGGATGTCGCCTAGAGGGGGGTGAATAGGCGTTTTAAAATAATTACGGTTTAGGCTTGAATAAATGCGGAATAAAACTAGCGTTTAATTTATCAAGCACAAAACCTAAACGAACTAGGTTCACCTATGTGCACCAACAACTTATGCTAAGCAAGAAAACAACTAAGTGATAGCAATAGAGATAACTTCAAGCTCGATGGCTATCACAAAGGTAAATGCATAAGTAAAGGTTTGGGTATAGAAGTAACCGCAAAGTGGACACGAGGAGATGTTTCCCATAGTTCCTTCCCAAAGGAAGTACGTCTACGTTGGAGGGGTGTGGAGCCACCTAGGCGCTCCAATAGCACGGATGTGCTCACCCTATTCTCCGTGAGCTTCACTCTATATAAGACCATTCATCATATAAACTTTTAATAAGATCTTGGTCATCTTATAATCTTCTAGAGTCCAACACATGAACTCCAACCTTTTCTTATGGACAAGATCTAAGGATATATCAATGCAAACATTAGTTCATAAGGATTGTCATTAATTACCAAAACCACACATGGGGCACCATGCTCTTTCAACAGTGCCCCCCTTGAAGTTGAGCAGAGTGCCTCTTCTATGCGCTCGCCCCTTCCGAGTACAGCCGAGGCTCTGCCGCGTGACTCCGGTGCAGCCGCCACTTCCTCTGTCACTCCCGAGGTCGTGATCCTTGACCAGGATGATGGCACCGATGCCCCACCATGGAAACCGACATCCCGCGGGCCGACACCTCGGTGACCTCGGGCGCACAGCAACCACCACACAACAACAACAGCAGCAGCAGCACAACCACAACAACAACAGCAGCAGCAACCACAACAGGAGCAGCAGCAACAACAACAGCACCAGAGCAGCCGAAGCAGCCGCCCCGGCCGAGGTCCACCACCAAGTCCCCCATCAAGTCCACCGAGTTGACAACTCGGAAAGCTACTCCACTTGCCAACCGACACATAGCCAATCAGCCACTGGGAAGCAGCTTGCCAACCCGGAGAGACAAGTGGTGTTGACTCCAACCACTACCCCGGAGCACCAGGCTCTCACCACATCTGTCTCCCGAGTTGCCAGCGACAGCTGGGTTTTACCCCAGCTCCAAACTCAGAGTGGACACAGCTTGGGCTCGGAGAAGCAGTATCACATGGACTGGAACGCTGCCGACACAAGCGAGGTCTCCTCCGCGCACCCGGTCATTCCTCATCCAGCTGGCCCCAGTGCACTTGCTCAGGCTATGCACAATTTGCAAGTCTCGACCCTTCGAGCCAGCAAGCTTGCCGAGGTATCTTTTCCTCAACCAAACTTTTATTTTCCTTGCCATAGATGATAAACATACACAATCCCCAGTCCCCGAGATTCGGGTTGAGTGACCTGTGCTCGCCCGAGTAAAGATCACTCAGCGCGAAACTTCACCAAATTTTCATTATTAAACTCAAAAATCCGACACTTCGGATCTTCAAGAAATCCGACACTTAGGATCTTCACAAAATCCGACACTTAGGATCTTCACAAAATCCGCATCCAGACTCGGCAGGAATCTTTAAGAAATCCGACACTTAGCTTTACTCGGCATGAATCTTCACTAACCACACTAACTCTTTGCCCTTTTCAGGATTGCACCAATGCTCGGACCACGGTGTTTCGGAAGTTGCTTCTGGACCACAACAAGCTCAAGCGGTCCCACAAGCAACTCCAGGAGACGCTGAAGAACAAGGAACAAGCGCACGCCACTGCCCTTCAGAAGGAGCGGCAAGAAGTGTCTCGGCTCCAGGAGGAGCTTGCCCGGGTTCAGGGTGAAAAAACCGGCATTGAGCAGGCCCTGATGCAAAAGGAAGAAGCTGCTCAGAAGCACCAGGAAACGCTCGAGGCGTCCGAGGTTCGCGCTACCTCGGCTCAAGGAGAACTTGATGCCCTCAAGGCAAAATCCGACATCTGGCTCCGCGAGCTCACCCGGCTGAACAAGGAGATGGACTGTAAGTTTCTTTATCTTTTCCTTTTGCTTTATCACTTGCACCGACATTAAGATATGCCGGTATATAACTCAATTTGGTGATAGCTTTTTGTCTTCAGATCACTTCGCCCACTCCAAGCTGCTGCACTCAACATTGTGCGCAAGGCACGAGCGAAGAGAGCCGAGGCTGGCCCAATCCCGGAAGAATGGGATATTGAAGATCACTTGACTGCTCTGAATGCCCGCATCTCTCCTTTGAAGGCCATTGGCCTGGACCTTCTTGATGCCGGTATTAAAGCTTACCGAGCCTTATGGCCAGGATCTCCAACTCCATCCAGCATTGAAGAACTGTCCAAGTGTCTGACGGGAGCCGAGGCCAGGATCCGAGAGTGGAGATCCTCAGCAGCTCGTGCCGGAGCTGATCAAGCACTAACCTTTGTGCTCTCCTGGTACGAGTCCATCAACTCGACGCCGTGCGCTCCCTGCGCCAAGGCTCCAAATGGACCTCGGATCCGACATTGATAGAGAGCCGCAAAGATGCAGCCAACTTCATGGCCAGTTATGCTCCCACCCGACGCTTCATCCCGGGTCCCGCCTACTCGGACGACGAAGAAGATGACCAGGATGATGAAGAGGGCGAAGACGAAGAAGAGGACATCGATGAGGAGATCGAGGTCGACACTCCCGAGGCTGCCACTGCCGGAGCGACCGAGACTACTGCTGCTGGAGCAACCGAGACCTCTGCTGCTGCTGGAGCAACCGACATCGCCAAGCCGGCTGCGACCGACATCAGAGAAGCCGGTAACCGAGACTTCCGAGAAGCCGGTATCCGACACTGCTGGTGCCTCGGCAGGCACTCCAACTCCCGAGGTTGCTCCAACCACTGAAGCTTCTTCTGCCGCCGAGACTCCAACTGCTCCGAGCTCCTCCGAGGCAGCTGCCTAAGCTTATGAAACATGAACTATTAAATCCCCGGAATGCCGGGTGCAGATGTAAATATACGTTTAAGTATTTCGCAGTGCTACTTTTATCATATTAGCTTCAACAAGACAAGCTTAATGCCGTATCACTTTGCACCAAGTCCCCGAGTTTACTTTCTTGTTTACTATACTTAGTAATCTTTGCTCTTGTCTACCATTTAGGCGTTCGACAGTCGAGTCACAAGATCATCATTATAGCATACAATACTTGTAAATTTTGAGGTAAGGTTTAGAGTCATCCGACACAAGGAAAAGGAACGAAAAAACCGGGTTAGTAAACGACATATGTCGGATCTTTTTAGGACCGAGTCCCCGAGTCCATTTTCATGTTTACCATATACCATAACCTCTGCTCTTGACTGCCATTTCGGCGTTCGTCAGTCGAGTCACAAGATCACAACAAAATAGCATACATTACTTGAACTTTGAAACGAGGTCTCAAAATCATCCGACATATGAACAACACAGAAAAAACCGAGATAAAACACAAGCATATGGACAAAGGCAGTCCCCGAGTTTCTTTTCGGAGTGCCGGCATTTTATTCAAAGGAAAAACCGAGATACATACACTGCGCCCTTAAGAGTAAAAGGGACGAAGTAGAGCTACATTCCAGGGTCTTTTGGTCTCCTCTCCGGAT
Organism: Poa pratensis; assembly: GCA_947311845.1. Classification (NCBI taxonomy): domain Eukaryota; kingdom Viridiplantae; phylum Streptophyta; class Magnoliopsida; order Poales; family Poaceae; genus Poa; species Poa pratensis. The sequence goes on from CAMZMU010000041.1 coordinate 10,168,890, forward strand.
TGTCCATCACATTTTTCCTCGGTGCCTGTGCATCTATAAGATAGTATGAATCATTGTGCAGAGCCTTGCTCACAATGAATGGTCCCTCCCATGGAGGTGACAACTTGTGTCGGCCTTTACTGCGCTGCACTAGCCTCAGCACCAAATCTCCCTCTCGGAATACCCGAGGGCTGATTTTCCGGCTATGATAGCGTCGGAGATTTTGCTGATATATAGCTGACCGAGATAAGGTCAGTTCTCGTGCTTCTTCGAGCAAATCAACATCATTTTCCCGAGCTTCTTTTGCCTCGGTTTCAGTGTACAGCGCCACTCTCGGCGAGTCATATTCCATGTCGGTTGGCAGACCGCTTCTGCTCCATAGACCAGAAAAAATGGCGTATAGCCAGTTGATCGATTTGGTGTGGTCCTTAGACCCCACAGTACTGCTGGTATCTCCTCTATCCAACATCCCGGAGTTCGCAACAGTGGTTCAATCAACCGGCTTTGATACCGGCTAACACCAATGCATTTGCTCTTTCCACTTGCCCATTTGCCTCAGGGTGTGCCACCGAGGCTATGTCCAACCGAATTCTCTTATCCGCACAGAACCGAGCAAACTCTCCCACAGCAAAGTTTGTGCCATTATCCGAGATAATGCTATGGGGGTAACCATATCTCAAAATGATGTCCTTCAAAAAGGTCACAGCTGTGTGACCATCACACTTCCGGATTGGCTTTACCTCGATCCACTTGGTGAACTTGTCCACCATCACCAGCATATGAGTCATGTTACCTCGGGCTGGCCTGAATTCTCCCACCATATCCAACACCAAACTGCAAAGGGCCAAGTGATTGGAATTGTCTTGAGTGCCGAGGCTGGCAGGTGGATCTTTTTAGCAAACCTCTGACATCCCTCACACTTTCTGACGATATCTTCTGCCTGGTTCAAAGCACTGGGCCAATAAAACCCATGCCGGAATACCTTAGCCACCAAGGCTCTTGATGAAGCATGATGACCACATTCTCCTTGATGAATTTCCAGGAGCATCTCTTGCCCTCTTGCGGCTCGACACAGCGCTGCAGTACCTCGGTCACACTTCTCTTGTATAACTCTGGTTGATGATGGTGTATGCCTTGGATCTTCTTTGTACTTGCCTAGCTTCAACTTCATTACTTGGCAAACTCCCATCCATCATAAATGCCATTATTGGTTGTGCCCACTCCGGCACAGGACGCACAGGAAAGACCGATCATCCACCTCCATGAGGTCAACCGACATTACTTCTTCCGAGATTGAGTAACCAGTCCCCGGGTTCTGCCAAGCAGTCCCCGGGTTCTCCCAAATGCATCCGACATCGACGTCCATGGGAACAGCACCAGACTCCGGTTTTGCCGGGATAAAAATTGACTCGGACTCCGGCGATGGTTTGATTGATGGCTTCCTCAGATGCTCCAAGGCTATGCCGGGTGGAATTGGATCCCGGGATGAACCTAGCTTGGACAGTACATCGGCGGCGTCATTTTCAGCCCGAGGTATATGCGTGAGCTCGCAACCTTCAAAGAACCCCGAGATCTTCTGGACATGAAACCGATACAACGCCATGTTGGCATCTAAAGCATCCCAATTTCCCGAGACTTGCTGCACCACCAAATCCGAGTCTCCGAAACATTCTATCCGGCGAATACCAATTTCTTTGGCCACATTTAGCCCATGAACAAGTGCCTCATACTCGGCCACATTGTTAGATGCCGCAAAATGAATCTGCAACACATATCTCAACTGATCATGCTTTGGCGAGGTAAGGACTACCCCGGCACCTAAACCAATTTTTGTTCTTGATCCATCAAAGTGCATTCTCCAGTAATTGGGGTCAGGCCGTGGTGGCTCATATTGCATTTCAGCCCAATCCACCAGGAAATCCGGCAGTGCCTGAGATTTAATGGCATCTCTTCTTTCATAGTGAGGAGTGTAAGGGGACACCTCGATAGCCCACTTGGCTACTCGGCCAGTTGCATCTTTACACCCAATGATCTCCGAGATAGGAGCCTCGCACACCACAGTGATTGAATGCTCTTGGAAGTAATGTTTCAACTTCTTAGCAGCCAGATAGACACCATATGTCATTTTCTGGTAGTGCGGATAGTTCTGCTTGGATAACGAGATCACCTCGCTGAGGTAATACACTGGCCTCTGCACAGTTTTGCCATCTTCTTCTCTCTCCACTACCAATACGACACTCACAACCCGGTTTGTGGCTGCAATGTAGAGCAACATCGGCTCTTTGGGTAATGGTGAAGCCAGTATCGGCGCAGTTGCCAACATCTTTTTTAACTCGGTGAACGCCGCATCTGCTTGCGGGGGCCACACGAAGTGGGTTGTTTTCTTCATGAGTTGATACAAAGGCAATGCCTTTTCTCCCAACCTGCTAACAAACCGACTTAAAGATGCCAAACATCCAGTGAATTTCTGCACGTCTTTGAGACATGTCGGTAACCTCATGCTTTCAATAGCACGGATTTTTGTCGGGTTCACCTCGATACCTCGGCTTGACACGAGGAAACCGAGTAATTTGCCTGCCGGCACACCGAAGGTACATTTGTCCGGGTTAAGTTTTATCCGGAATTTCCTCAGATTCTCAAATGTTTCTCGGAGATCATCAATCAGAGTAGCTTTTTCCTTAGACTTGATGACAATGTCATCGACATACACCTGCACATTTTTTCCTATTTGATCATGCAAGCATTTTTGCATACATCTCTGGTAAGTGGCACCAGCATTTCTCAAACCAAAGGTCATGACACGATAGCAATAAGCCCCATACGGGGTGATAAAAGCAGTTTTCATTTGATCAGCAGGGTTCAGTGGTATCTGGTGAAAACCAGAATACGCATCTACAAAGGATAACAGCTCACACCCGGCTGTGGAATCGATCACTTGATCTATCCGAGGCAGCGGGAATGGATCCTTAGGACATGCCTTGTTCAAGTTTGTGTAATCAATACACATACGCCACACAATGGCCACATTTGGGTCATCTTTTTTCTTTTCCACCAGGACCGGGTTAGACAACCAGTCCGGGTGCAGCACTTCCATGATGAACCCAGATGCAAGTAATCTGGCCAGTTCATCACCTATCACTTTTCTCCTCTCATCCGAGAGACGCCGCATAGGTTGCTTCACCGGCTTCATATCCGGTCTGACGAACAAAGAGTGCTCAGCCAACTCCCTCGGAACACCTGGCAGGTCCTGATTTGACCATGCAAAGATATCCCGGTTCTCACGGAGGAAGTGACTGAGCTCGCCTTCCTATTTCTCAGTTAACCCGGTACCAATGATGACGTTGTGGTCCGGGCATGCCGGGTCAACATTGATCTTCTTGGTCTCCTTTGGCACCTCGAAAGTTGCATTCTGCTCCGGGTTACCATACCCGGCATACCGAGCTGCGTGGACTGAGCCAATGCCACCACTTCATGGATCTTCTTCTTCTCTGCAGCAATGATCAGTGACTCGGCTAAGCACGATCCAGCCGAGGCACACTCCAGTGCACGCTTGTAATCACCCGAGATAGTGATGATGCCATTAGGACCCGGCATTTTCATCTTGAGGTAACCCACATGGGTGGATATCATGAACTTGGACAGTGCAGGCTACCGAGTAAAGCATGGTATGGACTTTCGAGGTCCACTACCTCAAACTGGATGCTCTCAGTTCGGCAGTTGTCCTTGGTGCCAAACAACACATCAACCCAAATTTTGCCCATAGGTGCACATGAAACACCTGGCACTATGCCATGAAAGGTTGTAGAACTCGGTTGCAGCATGTTTGCCGAGATACCCATCTTCACCATGGTGTCTCGGTACATGATATTGATAGCACTCCCATTATCAATGAGAACTCGGGTGAACCGAGTATTGAGTGTCGGTCCGAAGAATGTCGGATCCACTACCAACGCATAACCTCCCGGGTTGGCATAACTCGGGGATGATCCCTTCTGCTCCAAGTGATCTCTTGCTCGGACCAGTGCAAATACTTCGGTATTGCCGGCATAACTGCGTTCACCTCCAGTGCACGCCGATGCAAGCTCTTCTTGTCAGTTGGCTCGGTCACAAATATCACATAGCTCTGATGAGCTTCTCTGTAATCTCCCTGGGGATACTCTCCCTGCCTGCTGGGACCAGTGTTGTTGTTATTCCCTCCGACATTCACCTGATTCACAGGCTTTGATCTGCTTGCCTCGGAACTGGCGGATCACCGGGATAGCATTTGCTCCGGTAAGTGGCAAGTTTTGCCTCGGTGGGAATCTCTGAGGTGCCCCCATTGATTTCCTCCGGCTCTGGCTCCTTCCCCCTTGTGCGCTGATACCAGCTGCACTGCCGAGTTGTATGGTTCGCCGGCTGCGAGGATCATGCGTGTGGAAACTGCAAGGTCCATCCAACATAGCCTCATAGTTAAGGTGGCTTCTGGTCACCCCATGGCCTTTCCCTTCTTGATTCTGGCCCCATGCTGGGCCATTGAACTTCGGACGCTGGCTATTACCGGCATCTGGCTGGTCTTGGTTTACAGCTGCAACCTGGTTCGAGCCATACCGGTAATCCGGTTCTCTCCTCTTGTTACCGAAGTCCTGGCGATCGTTCTGCCTGACTGGCCCGGGTCTGTTGTTCACCGGGTATCTTCTACTCGGCTCTCCCGAGTTCAGCAAAGGTTGCATCGGATCACCCAGTGCATAGCTATCCGCAATCCGGATTGTCTCGGCCAGAGTGGCCGGCATTTCCCTCTGCAACTTCTGCCAGAGCATGGAGCCGTCGGCACCCTGGGCAAACCAAGATATGGCCTGTGCCTCTACAACTCCTTCACAGGAATTGCGAATAGTACTCCACCGGGTTAAGTAATCCCGGTCAGTTTCATTATCCCTCTGCTTGCACATCGCAAGCTGTTGAGGACGGTTTGGTCTCTTGTACGTGCTGGAGAAGTTGCTAACAAATGCTTCTTCAAAGTCCAGCCAGCAATCAACACTGCCCTCTCGCAGGTTGTTCAGCCAAATCCGGGCTGGCCCCTCCAACATCTGCGGGATATACCTCACCGCCCATCTGCGGTTACCTCCCGCAATATGCACAGCCGACACATAATCTGTCAGCCAGTCCTCTGGCTTGGTGCTGCCGTCATATGTTTTTGCACCTCGGTTTAGCTGAAAGTGCCGCACCGGTGGTTCCCTCATGATCCGAGGTCCAAAACATGCCGGACCAGGTGGACCTTGCTCTTCCAGCATCTCGGACATATAAATTCTGTCCAACTTGTACGTGCGTCATTTGGTGACAACTGGCGAGCTCCCAACCGAGATCCCAGTGCACCTTCATATCTCGGATACCCGGCTTTCTCCATAGCCGAGTAACCGTCATCATAGCGGTTAGCCACCTGCTCAACAACTTGCGGCTGCTGGACATGCCCGACATTTTGCTGCTGCTGCTGGGCGAGATTTTGTGTCGGATACCGAGGTGGATAACCTCGGCCAGCCGAGTTAACTACCCCGGCACCTGGACCGCCCTGACCGGGATGCTTCTACCCCGGCCGGCACTACCTCGCCCAACTATCTGTTTTCCGGCACACACCGGGTCATACACCTGCATCTGTTTTTCTTACCGGAGTTTACACTCCGGTCACGATCTACACCGACATGCGGTGAAGAAGCCTGCCCCTTAGATCCACTAGCTCCCTAGCCGAGTGAACAACATCGGACCCCCTGCAACTGTGTTGGCCTTGCGATAGGCCTCATTCTGCCGGGTAGCCACAGCTACCAGCTCATTAACTCGGTCCTGCTGCCTGCGGAGAGCTTCTCCGGATAAGCCAGACAACTCGGCTCTTGCTGCCTCGGCAGCTCTAAGAGTCTTAGCAGGGGAACTATACATCGGTTTTTCGACCGATAAGCACTAGGAGTTTTGCTGGAGCTAGATCTACCATCTCTAGCCAACTCGGCATTGAGGTTTTTACCTCTCTTGCGCACATCCTCTACTCGACTAGGGCGAGCAGCTACCGGGGTAAAACCATGTGCTAGGTTATACTCACGGACAGTTATCCCGAACTCTCTCGTACCTCGGCCATCTCCAGAGCCTCCTGAAGCAAGCTCTGACGCCGTGCCTCCAACTCTGCCTCTGACTGGGCAGCATCTGTACCGGCAACTACCGGCACATTCAACTTCTCTATGATCTCCTCAAGGTGAGCTGGCTTAACCGGCACATGGGATGTACCGGCCTGGCCGGGGAGGTTTTCTCTCCTCTCCAGCGGCACTTTCGCCGATCTAACCTTTGGTGCGGGATTACCGGCATCTCTTTGCCGGGGTCTCCTTTACCGGCATCGGCCGCAGTGCCGGTCATCATGACCTCTGCGCAGCTCCCGGGGCGAGCGCTACGCCGGCCGCGAGCCGCACAGATGGTAGGAGGATCCTCCGCCACAAGCACCTGCTCGGGGTACTTGCAGACAGCCTCGGTGGCGACGTAGGTCACGAAGGTGCCGAAGCTGATGAGGCAGCCGTTCGTCGGGAACGGCCTGCTGCCGAAGCATCCCGCGTTGTTGCTGATGAAGTTCAGCGCGCCGAGCTTGCAGACGAGCCCGCAAACGACGCGCTCGCCGGAGTTGATGATGGAGCCCGTCCGGAATGTCACACCAGCCAGCGCCGCTGCTGCCCCACGGTGGGCGCCAACTGTCGTGGTGGTATCACGGCAGATGCCATAGGATGGCTAAAGTGTGGGGCCGATGGACGCTGGTGGAATCCGGGAGAGGGCTAGCGCGCTAAGAAGTGCACACGAAGTACACACAGCACACCAAGATCTACCCAGGTTCAGGGCCCTCGTGAGGAGGTAAAACCCCTACTCCTGCCTGTCTCTCTGTATATATCTCGATATCACGATTACAAGCTTGCTCCTTGAGCTGTATCACACGACAATGGGGAAGAACACAAGGTAGGAGATGAAGCAACGGGTATCAGTGTCTCTCAGAGCATCGTCCTTTACGCAGGAGGGGGTGAGGGCACATATATAGGCTAAACCGGGTTACCAGAATACCCCTCCACATGCAACGGTCACCTCTCCGTACCGGCACTGTAGACACGCACGCCTGCGCGTCATGATTGTCTCTGCACAGTGGACAGGATATGGCTTGCCCATGTCCTGTCCCCTGTCTCTGCTCCAAAGTACGCCCGAGGTCGGAGACAAGACAGGGCCTGCCCATGCCTCTGCCTCGCAGTCTGTCCCGGATAACCCGGAGTCAGCGGTGGAATGATGGCCTGCCATCTCGGTCTCCTGCACGCCCCCGTGTCAGGCGCTCCCGTGCCAGACGGGAGGTGACAGGAGCATTGACTCTTGTCCGACATAGGGATAACCCGGCATGGATATGCCGGATCCTCCTTCCTCAAATATCCTTCCCTGCACATAAGAAAACACACAAGTTACCGACATACATATGTCGGTTATGTTACCTCGGATCCTTATCTCGGATCCCTTGTCTCAGCCGACACATGCCGACTATCACCAGCATGATACCTCGGTCCCTTCAGGCCTGGGTTAACTCGGTACGCGTATGTCGGTTTGCCCCTACACCATGCTCCTAAGTCCAAGTAATCCGGTTTTTACTGTAACCCGGCCCACATTCGGGCATAGCTTTTACCACAACATGACCCTACCCGGGGGTAGCCCCCCGACATCCAGTCATTTCATAGCACACCTTCTTACTCGTCGTTGCCACAGCCACCTTCCATATATAGTACCTCCTCAACTCCTCCTTTTCCACAGTGCTCCTAATTTATTACTAATCTGGATTTTGAATATATCACTACATAAAAATTACTGATACATTGTAAATGTATTATTTTTCCTACTGAACTATAGTCTTTGATCCTCGGTACAATATGGAAACTGATATGGAAAACCTGGGCACCTCTGTGCGTGAACTTCTTCCATTGGCTTGACATCTTGACAGATGCTGGACCGCCGATCGCCTCCCCCGACGCGGCCTGCAGCACCAGCCTTGATGCCCACTCTGCGACCAAGAAGCAAAAAACAATGCGTCACTTGCTCTTGGAGTGTCCCTTTGACCCTTTGCAAGATAGACATGGCACGATATCCTCTCATGGCTCAGGGTGACCACAGCGGGGCCAAACCGAGAGAACACTCTCATGGACTGGTGGTTGCACGCCAAGCCGGACACGCCGAAGCCGCTGTGCAAGGGCCTCGACTCCATCGCCCTGATGAGGCCGTGGATGACCTAGAAACTGTGCAACGAGTGCATTTTCGACAGAGCGCAGCCTCAAGTTCACTCCCTATTCGCCAAGATCAAGGAAGAAGCTGTGCAAAGGGCAAGAGCTGGCCCCGTGGCCTTCGTGTCATCTTGCCAAGCTGGGATGTACACTAGGGGCGCGTTTGGTAGCCTGCAGAAGGCCTGGCCTGGCCCGCCAGCTGCAAAGGCCCAGCGTTTGGATGCCTGCAGGAGGTCTCGGGCCAGGCCAGCGCGCTTCTTAAAGCATGGTCGGGCCAGGCCCGCTGGGCACGGTCAAATCGACTGTTCCGCTGGAGCCAGGCCCTGGCGAGCGCACCGTGTCACGGCGGTTGCACGCGTGGAGAAGAGCGGGAGACGCCACCAGTCCACGCTCTCTCCCCTCACTCACTCCTGTCACCGCCCACCTGCCCTCTCACGTCCCATCACCGAAGCAACCGAGGCGACCGATGGCCGCCGGTGACGCTGCTCCTCCGCCGCCTCTGCCGGCAATGGATCCCGCCAGCCTAGTCCGGCCCAGACCCTCGGCGACGGCCGGCAGCGACGCGGTGACGGGGATGGGGATGGGCACGGCGGCGGCCATTAACCCATCTGTCCTCCATTCATTCGCCCCTCCCCGGTGGCGCAGCGAACCGTCGCCACGAGGGCGGCATCTCCGGGTGGTTCTTCTCCGGTGGCCACGGTGCAGGAGGGGACTTACATGCAGAGGAGAAGGGCGATGCTCGCGGCGGAGGCGGCGGCGGCCGCGATGAAAGTGGGGCAGCCTCTACCCCCGCCTCCTGGATTCATGGCACGGGTAAGGTATGGACCTCCATCGCCGTCTCCCCTAGGCATTGGATCTGCTATCTTCCCTGGCGCCTCCGCTTCCGGCGGTTCGTCTCCGACTCCGGCGGTTACACCTCTGGCATCCAGCACAGCACCATCGGCCCCGACCACGGGTACGCCCAACAGCCGGAAGAGGAAGGGCAAGGAGCCGATGTCGTCTCGTCCGGTAAGCAACTTATCCCCAATCCATTGCTAGGGTTTTCTCATCCTTCTTGATTTCCCCAATCCATTGCTTAGGGTTTTCTCATCCTTCTTGATTCTAGCAATGATGTAGATTCCCCAATCCATACTTGCTTGCATTAATCCCCAATCCATTAATCCCCAATCCATTGTTCATCTCATACTTGCTACATCATCCGATACTTGTTTGCATTGTTCATCTCATACTTGTTTGCATTGTTCATCTCATACTTGCTTGCATTGTTCATCTCATCAGTGCTCAGTTGTTAATTTGTGCGCTGTATTTCTTGATTCGCAGACTTGGGAGTTCATGTGTGCGAACACGCCCACTCTTCCAAAGGTACATCCAAGCCTCATCTACCACAATGATCTAGTTCACAAGCCCATAGTGGAAGGGCTGCGTGAGGCTGTGGATGAGATGGAGCTCATGAACGACGAAGGCAAGAGTTCTACTGGCCGTCCTCCTCGTCTGGGGAATGATCCACAATACGAAGGCCCTCGGAGCTTCAATGTGCAGATCACCACCATCGACAGGATGGCCATTGTCGTCCCTGAAGAGCTGAAGCCCCTTCTGGTCGATGTGAAGAAGATCATCATGAATCCTTGCAGGTCCCATCCTAAGCCGAAGGCCTCTGTGCCCATCTTCTGGTCCAAGTGCTGCCAGTACACCGTCCAGCTCCAGTGGTTCTAGCAGGATCTCGTGCTCTTCAAGGGATGGTGGGAGTTCGCCAAGGAGAGGGGCCTCTGGCTTGATGACGTCGTGGTGTTCAAGTACCGCGATGGGGGCTTCGACGTCAAGGTCTTCAAGCACCACACTTCGACGGAGGAGGTCTTCCAGTGTGAGCACCATGGCAGGGCTTGATCTCCATCTCTCCAGTTGAAGTTGAAGATGTAGTTTGAAGGGAAGTTTTTTAAACCCTTCTGCTTTTGGGCCAGGGGTGTGTACCCCTGGCTCTTGTTTAACTAATCAGGTGGCATGGTATGCACCTGAAACAAACTAAGTATGCTTAGTCTGTAGTGAGGTCCAAGTGAACCTCTTATTTTGGGCCTGATGAAACCTAGCCTTAAGTAGTATGTAAGTATGTGTTAATTAGTCCTTTGTCATGTGTTTCTGTGTGATCATCTTGCCTTGTTTGTGCTGGTAACCTCACCAAATTTGAATGTTGTGAGGGGATCTTTATTTTGTGTCACACATGCATATATTGGTGTCAACCAAACAACATGTGGTTGCATGGAAAGGGACAGAAATGGAAAAAAAAAAAGGCAACCAAACGGGCTGCATCTGCGTTGCCTCCAGTGCGATGCAGCCCACCAAACAACCTACCAAAACAGGTCCGGAGCCTCCTTCGCCAAAAACAGGCCCGCTGGGGGCAGGCCCAGCGGAGGCGAGATTCGCTACCAAACGCGCCCTAGATTTCATGTTTTTAGATCTTTTACCTCCTAGGAGGTTTGTAAGCAAACTCTCTTCTCAATGCAAAGAAACGCAAAGGTCTAAAAAATAGAATCCCATTTGGCCAACTGCAATTCTTACAGCTTGACAGTAGCCAGTAACCAAGTCCCATAACGAGTCCCACAGATCACAGAGAGCACAAGAGCAAAATTACTTATTTCTCAATTTCAATATCAAAAAGTGGCAACCAATATGTTTTTGCCAGTTCACCTTCTATATAGTTACAATGTCATATTTTTTACAAGCGAAGCCCTAAAGAGAAAACCTTGAGTGGTTTGGTAGACCATCACAAGTTCACAATCTACAAAGAAGTTGCAAAAAACGTGAATGAGGCCAGAAGAAGCCTTCAACATGTCATTACTTACAAAAACCTACAAAATTGATAAAAGAAAAGGCGTAGATACATCGGAATAGAATACACACGGTGATCAATAAATACATGTATGCACGTATCATATTTACTCTATCTATGCACATAAAGGCGCAAGTGGGGAACTAACGTATCCATCTCCTTGCTGGCAAATATGTTGCCGGTTGATGGCAAGTAGCTTCATCTGTTTTCTGGAGCCTGTCCCCTTGGCTGCAGCATCGCTGACATGGCTCGTAACCTGTCTGTGACCTCGGTGAATGATGGGCGGATATCGGGATTTGCCGACCAACATTGTTCCATCAGTTTTCGCCATTCAGGGTCGCAGGTTTCAGGTATTTGAGGCCGGAGAGAGTTGTTGACGATACCCCCTTCTCACAAGAAACATGCAAAAGTTGTTAACAAGACTTCTAGCTGACTTGATAGAGTGAATTGATGTGGAGTTGTGTCGTTTGACATCGTACTGGAAACAAGAGATATATAGTGTAAGCATACCTATGATAGCACCGCAATGCATATTAGCGTAAGGCTCCTCACCAGTCAAAATCTCCCATAAGGCTATTCCAAAAGAGAATACGTCCACCTACATGTATGCAGTAGTTATACATATCAGGCACAACACTTTTGTACATGCAAACAGTGATCATGAGTCTGATGAAAAACTTTACCTTCTCAGACACTTTGCTGCTACTGCCATTCAATAACTCTGGTGCCATCCATGGTAGGGTGCCCCGTACACCACCAGATACCAAAGTGTTGCGCTTAATTCTTGACAATCCAAAGTCCCCAACCTTGAGAATGGTCACATAATATAAATGGAACAGTCCACTGACATCATAATTAAAGGAAAAACTAAAGGTGACGCCGTGACGCTTTATGTGGATGTAAAACTACCTTGCAGATTGGCCTCTGAGGATCTCTCATGTTAACGAGCAAGTTGTCGCATTTCAAGTCAAAATGGACTATGCTTTTGGAGTGCAAATATTCCATCCCGAATGCCGCATCCATAGCAATGATGAGTTTTTTCCGACGATCAAGCATTCTGCAGAGATCCAGTAAACGTGACATAACAGCGACACTGAGCGGAGTGGAGAGCACTGAACAGAAACATACACAACTCACCTGTCCTTCCTTAAGAGAACATTCCTTAGTGATCCATTCACCATGAATTCTCCCACGGTTGCTAATGTGCCCCCTGTTCCATCAGGAACCACACCATAGAAAGCAACAACATTTGGATGATGCAGCTTTGAAAGAATCTGCGCCTCCCTCCAAAAGTCTTTGGTCTGTAGAGAAAGGGTTGGCATTATACACATCAAATAAAACAACATGCATGTACTCTATCAAGAAGGTTTCAATTCCATGTATCATATCAGTAGACAAGATGCTTAAACATGAATTAATAAACAAAAGCATGTCATGTGTAGAAAAATAACTGTTACAACTAACAAAATTCTGTTAGGTCTCTGTTACTGAATTTTCTCAAGACTAAAAAAGAGTAATGGGTATGTTACTCACAAGTTTCTCTCGTTCAGATGACCTCCCGGCGAAACAGCTTTTCTTTATACGTTTGATAGCAACATCTGTACCTCGCCACTTTCCATGGTACACTGTTCCAAACGTGCCAGATCCCAATTCACGCAACTCCTCAAGGTCAGCATTTCTTATGATCTGATAATAAAAATCAAAACAACCACATGCTGCTATGACTTCTGTGCTATGGATAAAAAATGCAATTCTGAAGCAAGTAGCCATCCTGCTCGAAAGAATACTACAAATTGCTAAAAGAATGTAGTGTGAGAAGTGCACCTGTAAGCCATACATGCTGGCTTCAAGTTCAGCAATCTCAGCATCACTCACGGACACATCTGCATCTCCTTTATCATCATAATCCTAATATTTGGAATGTGAAACATGATATGCTTCGGGTAAAAAAACATGATATGCTCAACAACTACATTAATAGCAAGCTCAATATATAAGATCGATCATACCTCATTAGCTAACTCTGGCACATTGCTCCGAGTATCATCATCTTTCATTGATGAAATAATGGCATGCTGCCATTCTTCAGCTGTCACTTCAACCTGAGGAATTAGTCCAGATGATGGAATGCCTGCAGGCATATTATCAGTCACATCCTCAACTATAGCAAGCGCCTCCATTTGAACATTATTTTGTATTCTGTCCTGCAGATTCATGTTCTCACTATTGATGGCATGATCAAATCCACTTACTCCTACATCACCGCAGGTGATATTACACTGATCAAGAAGAGGAACCTCTCTATTTGAAATCCCATCCTTCAAAGTGCCATCGTCATATCTGTTTACAGTGAGATTAGGTGGACAGGTGGTCAAACCTGAGCTATGCACCCATGACTGGTCAAGATTTCCATTTTGATATACACCGGATGCCATATTTTCGACTGATTTCTGCTGTGCAAAAGCTTCAAAAGGGTCTATAGGAAGCAGTATGTGGGATCCAGGAGTAGCTTTATTGTTGACATGCACACAGCCAGCAGTTCCATAACTTGTAACAGTGTGCCCTGAATTCAGTTTCTCTATGTGAGATGCATGTTCTGCATCCTCTATTAGAGATCTATTAGAGCCTCCATCAAAAATATTTGAACGAGAATTATCAGTAGCAAGCATCGACAACAGACCTGAGCTTTCTAGAGCATCCAACTCCTTTGAGGACAACCTTGCATCATTTGTGCAGTTCAAACTGAATCTTGTATCAATATAAGTGTACTGGGGAGCAATACTAGGACCTGCAATGTTCCCCTGATGATAAAACCGGTCCTGCTGTTTAACTGCAGGACCACCATTGTGACCTGTTTGTACCATATTACTAGACATACTATCTTGTTGGTAATATACTGATGCCTCCAAACTGGCTGAACCAGTAACTCCTTGATTATACTGCTGATGGATATGATTAGAAACAAGGTAATTTGGTTCTTCGGTTTGAGCAATCTCAGCTGGCTTAACACAAACGAGATCTGGCCTAGTCCCGCTTCTTGTTCTCTCCAGCTCATTAGCTTGACATACTTTCTGGGAAAATGATGCCGGTATGTATGAATCAAAGGTTAATGACAAATTGGATGCAGGTACTTCAGTGCGATCGTTCAGCAAGGGATCGGAGAAGGCATGAGGCATGCCATGAGTTTGACCAGTGTATTCATGCAGTCCAGATACCCAACTAGCAATCTCCGAATGCATGGACACCTTTTCAGAAGAAAAGGGCCTTTCCGTGGGAATAGAAACATCATAGTTTGTATGTGAACTCAAGTCACTCTCATTTCGAGGTATACCCAAATCTTTTACCTTCCTTTGAATTTGGAGGTGGTGGGCGGAAGATCCAATTCCAGCACCTGTGTCTGCATAATTTTGTTTCTTATCCTGATGGTCCGGAAGCAAAGTTTTCAGATTTGATCCAGTATAAACTTCATTATTGTTCTCATGTTCTTGGTCCATTGTTGTTGATTTGTCTCCAGACATCCACAGCCTAGACTGTTTTGTGGTCCTCTGCCGATTTATTAAGCTTGGGGAGGAAGTCGCTGCTGGCTCAGCCACCAATTGTTGTGAGTATGGAGCAAGAAAAAACTGAGACGAAGACTCACTTAAGGCTGATCCAGCCAAAGCTTTACCTCCAGTCTCCATATCTGTCTGACAGACAGCTGAGTCTCTGCAAGGGAGTAGGGAATCATCTATCTGTTGGCTCAACTGGCCCACTAAATTGCTACCGCTGGTGCTCTGCTTCATTTGGGAAAGATTATTCACAGCAACAACAAAATTATACTCTGGTTCACTCTCTAAGCTTCTTGCACTTAACGATGGATCCTCACACTCAGTTAGGGAGACGAGAAATATCCGAAGCCGTGGTGAGGCATTGGCCTTTTCAAGACTGTAGTACTCTTCCATCATATTCTGAAGATCCTCATCACACGAGAGAGAAATCAGAGCATCGAGGTCCTCATCAGGAAGCTGATACTTGATGATATGAGGCTGACTGTATATCGAGAGGGTCTTATGCACGAGTTCCTTCCAAGAGAAGTTTCTGGATATCGATATGAGGCGTGTTTCCCCACCTACATACCTGAGCACCCCATCACTAGGCCTCGGCAGGATTTTACCACCAAAGCTGCACATGAACTTGATTTTCCCTGAATGCGGGCTTTCGCAGGCGGAAGACATGTCCTGCAGGCTGTCGCTCGAACTCTCGGCCGGTCTAAGCCCATTCTCGAAGGACAGGTTCCTGATACGAACAAAATTTATCGGATCCATGTCACATTTCAGAGGCAAACCAGGAGCAGTGAGGCTCCCCCCGGAGTCGAATCTGCCAAGACCAAGAATCGCAGTGAGATCCAGGTAGACCGCATCCAAGTTCTTGTGGTTGCTGTCCGACCCAACTTGGCTGTTCATCTGAAGCGAAGCAAGGGACTGAAGGACGGTCTACCAACGACAATGCCCTCCTTCCACTCGGCTCTGAGATGCCTTAACATGCTGGACCATTATCCATCCCTTTATTAAGACAAAAGCAGCGTGCAGTTTCGCCTAATGCGGACCGTGGCCGTCAAGCAAGCTGCGATAAATCAAGAAAACAACAGTCAACATGGTTCTTAACAATCCCCACGGCGACTGTCAAAAAAAAAAAAAAATCCCCACAGCGGAACAAAGAGGACGTAATAACGGGCCGAATTGGATTGTAAGGATTCGTTGTGCGCAATGTTCATACACGATTAATCTTGCTCGCCACATAAGAATAATAAAATTATTTCAGGTCAATTCGATTGCTGACAGCCACATCAAATCAAGAAAAGATCCTCCCTTTAATGAACAGAACAATTGAACAGACACAACAGGACGTAACGTACCACTTCCTAGAACAATCAATAACAATCGAGCTAGGGTTCCTTACCACCAAGGGACGGATCAATCAGCGGCAAGGCCACCTCTCGCCGAGCGAGCACGACCGCGGCCGGGCCTCGCCGGCGGTGAGGTCGCCGCCGCCGAAGCAAATGGGGCCACCGGACGCCGATCTCGCGGACGAGGCGGGGCCCGGGCGCATTAGCGGGTTTCCGCGGCGGTGGCGGTGGGGCGGGCGCGGGGACGAGGAGCGAAAATCGGCTCGGAAATTTTTGGTGGTGGAGGAGGAAAGGGGGGGGGGGGGGGAACGCAGGTGCCAGCGAGAAGAGGAGGAACCGGAAACGCAAAATAGGACACGGGGAAGGAGACGGCACGGAAAAGAGCTCGGGTTTCCGACGTTGCACCTGGTGGTTCGCTTGGATTTGCCGGCAAAACGGGGCAACATCTCCCGGTCGCTGTTCTTCCTCGCATGGCCGACATGTGACTATAGCGATGCAAATCGATGGTTTCTACTCATATAAATGAACGTACATAGTAAAATACGATCTATATACATCTGGTTCCAAAAAAAAGCTAAAACCATAATCCCCAAAAATTCGGACAAATTCATGCAAACAAACGCGGCGGCACGAACAAAACTGTAGTTTGATACATTGCCGAATTCAAATTTAGTCCGGTGCATAGCCGAATTAAACACAAAATGAAAAAAAAAATCAACAAGTTCATACGTAACCCGATACAAGAATGATGAGGAGTCAATTTTCGCCCAGATAGCGGTCGAAGATCTTCTTCTTGATGTGGAGGATCCACTTTGCGCTAGGCTAATCCAAGAGGCTAGTGGTTTTGAGACATGATTCTCGAATCCACCGTAAAATTTTGCAGCAGTCACTTTGCGCTAGGCTAATCTAAGAGGCTAGCATCTTGGGAAACCGTGCAAGCGGAGGAAGAAGAACAACATGAGGATTTCTTTCCTTGTAGTGCTTGGAGGTAGATGATGGCAAGTAAAACTTTAGGATGTTTCTGGAGATGTCCTAACCGAAACAAACCCGCAGTTATGGAAGCACTTGGATACACCCTCGTGGCCGAGCAGACGTGATTGATCAAATCATGTGTGCTCTTTACAGTTTGATGTCATCATGTTGTTGTCCCAGCTCAAAGCAATGTATTTCGAATATTCCTGAAACCTTTCATTTCTATAAGTATATGTGATTGAAACATATGTAATATGTGAGAAAAAAATCATGTGTTTATGTGTGGAAACTCTAGGAAGTGTGAGAATGAAGCATTTGGTTGGCGGTATGTGAAGAAGAGGTTGTGTGATATATACACATGGTAGTTAATTAATGGTCTATAGATATGCTTCCATTAATGGTAACTTGTAAGGTACGTGAGCATGGCTCAATCTCAATTAAAGTGAAATAATAATAATAATGATGTCACTTTTAATGGACCCGCTTTACTAGAGACCCAGATCTAATTACGAGAATCCAGAAGTTGGTGACTCCAATCTTGCCAAACTTGATAGATCCAAACCAAGTCTCAACTCTATGGATGCCGGCAACATCTAGGTCGGCTCTCAGGTCGTTGTTCTTCCCTGCATGGCCGAGTTGTGACTATAGTGATACAAATCGATTGTTTCTACTTCCGCTACGTCTATCATTCTATCAAATTGTAACTCGCAAAATCGACCGGGATAGTTCTAGGTTTTTGGGTGGCCATCAGCCTGAATTCCTGGTGATTTGGTAGAAGTTCACAATCTATAAAACAAGTACTCCCTCTGATTCATAGTATTAATTATCACTGAATTGGATATATCAAAGTAGATCTGAGGGAGTAACAAAAAAGGTGATCGAGGCTAGAAGAAGCTTTCAATACATGTAAACTTAAAATAGATAGACATCATTACTTTAGAAACCCTACAAAATATTCCGCCTAAATGAGAAACACCAGCGTCAAATCTAGGGTTTGAACTCTGGTGGGCTGGGGGTACAACCACCCTGCTAATCATCTTGCCACAGACAAGTCCTCAGCTTAGGACATTTTCGGAGATGTCCATACAGGAACAAACTCGCCCTTATGGAAGCATGTGAAGAACGTCTCCTGGCCGAGCAAATGTGCTTCATCAAATCACATGTGCTCTTTACCACGAGATGTAGACATGTTGTTGTCTCAAATCGATGCACTTTTGTTTGAATATTCATGAAACCTACCATTTCTATAAGTAATTGTGATCGAAACATATGAAATATGTGAAAATTTGTTTCATGTGTGCAAACTCTAGTATGTGTGAGAATGAATAACTTGGTTAGTGGTATGCTAGAATGAGGTTGTGTGATATATATACACATGGTGGTCTATATGTATATATATATATGCTTCCATTACAGGTGAATGGTAACTTGTAAGGTAGGTGAGCATAGCTCCATCCAAAGTGAAGTGACAAAATTATATAATGATGACTTGTAGCCATCATTGTGAAACAATATGTCATTGGAAATAAATGTTAATGGATTAAAAATTGTGTAGAGGACATTGATGTTCCTTATTAAATTCTTCCACTAATTTACAAAGAACCAATGTTGGTGCACTAGAAACTTCATTATAGGAAAAGGTATAAATATGACATTACAAGAAAAAAGGTAAAACAGTTCAGTAGTATAGTATCACATTGTAACAACAGGAAGTATCGCACACTTACAGAATATGAATTCCCGAGCTGGAAAACATGAACTTAAATGTATCAGAGCAAATGCCTAGGGTTCCTTACCACCAAGCTACAACAATCAGAATCAAGATGGGGTTTGAAGGGGTTCGTAGTAGAAAACAATCAGAATCAAGCTAGGGTTTGAAGTGGCACTGAAAAGAGCTCTGCTTGGATTTGCCGGCAAAACGGGGCAACATCTGGGTCGGCTCCATGGTCGTTGTTCTTCCTCGCATGGCTGACCTCTCACTATAGTTATGCAAAGTATATATTTTTAGAAGAAATACACAATAAGTCAACCATAGATTTAGGTTGACAAGGAGAGAAATATACTACTACCATAGTGCATAATTGTTCCTAGGTACAACAAGCAAAAATACATTTGGACCACTTGTTAGCTTTCTATTAGGTTGGATAATTTTTTCTTTTAGCTAGAACGTCTAGCATTCTATCACATTGTAAGTGGCAAAATCGATTGGGACAGTTCTAGGTTTTCGGGTGACCATCAACATGAATTTCCTGATGGTTTGATTAGACCTACACGAGTTCATAATTTATAAAAGAAGTACTCCCTCCAATTCATATTAATTATCATTGAATTGGATGTATCAAAATAGGTGATTGAGGCCAGTAGAAGCTTTCAAGACATGTAAACTTAATATAGATAGCCATTATACCTTACAAAATATGTACGTATGAGCACATAAGGTGCTAGTGGGAAGTGATTTGATCCATCTCCTTGCTGAGAAATATGTTACCGCTTGATGGCATGTAGATCTATTTTCTTGCTCACATGGAAGATAAAACCAACAAAAAGTTACACAACACACAATCATAGTCCTGGTTATTATATACATTTACAAGGGAACTGAAAGAATAAGCTCAGGTGATGGAATAAAAAAGAACTAGCTTGTAATTTTTCAATAGCTTTTTCGACCATAGTTTATGTGGGGCAACTAAAACTAAGGATGTTTCGGGAGACGTCCTAACGAAGACAAACACGCGATTCTGGAAGCAGATGAGTACCATATTGTGGCCGAGAAAATGTGCTTGATCAAAACATATGTGCTCTCTACCGCAAGAGGTCATCACGTTGTTCTCTCAAATCAATGCAATTTTGTTTGAATGTTCCTGAAACCTTCCATTTCTATAAGTAACTGTGATCGAAACATATGTATAATACGTGAAGAAAGCATGTGTTTATGTGTGTGAACTCTAGGATGTGTGAGAATGAAGCACTTGGTTAGCGGTATGTGAAGAAGAGGTTGTGTGATACATATATACACCTGGTAGTTAATGGTCTACTAGCTAAATGCCCGTGCGTTTGCTACGGAGCATACGGATAAAATGATTTTGAATAGCGCATTCATTTGGAATGAAATATTTGGTGGATGATTCATCAACATGACACCCATTTATCTGTTTGAACTCAAGTAAATCTTTGCCCTAGATGTTCCAATAACCTCCAACGACAAATCAGAGACAAATTAGAGTTGAATACCCCTGCGTTACTTGTTGATGAAAACAATAGTAGTTCATATTAAAAAATATGGTCAAATATGATGGGTTATATGGGATCAAATATAATATCTGCCATTATTTACCTTGCCATGGATTGGGCGTCTTTTAAAATCTAGCAAATATATGAAACGTTTCAGATGTCTAATATATAAATGAAACGATTCTTCCCTGCGACAAGAGATAGTTGGTGTAATAAATGCTTTTTAAAGATGAAATATCCATGTAGTGCAATAACAGTTTCTATCTCTACTTATTCTTTCATGGCAACAAATATAATGCTTTTTTCGAACACAAAATATGTAAAAATGAACGTGTATATAGCTTATAAAAAAACCTTAACACAAAGACCTGATAGATAAGGCTCTTATATATTTTCTCATTTCACTGAGCTCTGCACATTAATCTATAGTGCGTTAGTGTAGTACACTGTACAAATTTAACTTAACAAATTATTTTTACAAACCAACACCCCGGTCACTTGCTTGAACATGAGCTTTCTCCTATATCTTGCTTCCCCACCGTTCCAAGCTGCCGGCTCCTACCTCGAAGGAATCCTTTATTCGAGCAACTCCCAGCTCTCTGTTTATGTGGCCTTCTGCTTCAACGGTAACATATTTATGTGCGTAGTGGCAGTAGATAACTAACTGAAAACAACACTCTAATCCATGGTTTTTGAGTCGATGAGTCGACGAGTCGTTTAGGGGTAACGACTCTCGACTAGTCTTGACTAGTCGAGACTCAAGTCGAGACTCATGTTAACTGTATATAACACTAGAAAGCTACAGAACCATGGGCAAAAGAGGAAGGACTTGGACACTCGACTAGTTTTATATACTTATTAATAGTCTAAAGGAGCAGGTCAGGAGCTAGGCGGGGGTGCCATGGCCTTGTGGCGGTGCCGGCAGGCTGGATCTTGGGGCGACGGCGGCCAAGGAAGAGGGATGCGAGTGCCAGCCGCCAAAACAGTTTTGGCTCGGGGGGAAATTTGGTCGATCTAGGTTTTATGGGAGCTGGGCAAGGGATATTGGAAAAAAGATGACAGGTGGTGGCAACTTTAAGTCGATGGTCGACTCAAAAACCTGGACTAGTCGAGACTAGTCGATTGAATCGCTCGACTCAAGCAATTAGTCGAGTCGAGAACCCGAGTCGGACTTCACTTTGAGACTCATCGACTAGTCGTCGACTAGTCGCGACTAGTCGCTCGACTCAAAAACCATGCTCTAATCATGATAAAATGCAAGGATTTCAGCATCTAAAATTAGAAGGACACAAAATAGGCAGCTAGTCGTCTCCTCTCTAAACTATAATGGAATATGACCCCGTTTGACAAATGTAGTACTAAATAGTGGGATCAAAATTAATTAATATGTAAAAGCATGAGTAAGCAGAAATGCTTCATTAGCTAATCCATTAATTCCTTCCCCTAAAACAGAGCAAGATTTGACATTCTGGCCATTAGATATTCCCTCTACAATGATAAAAAACAATACTCTAATAGTAAATGTATAACAATGATTTTGTGGCAGAAACTGAGGCATGCAACCCAAGCTCGAAAAAAGAACTTTCAACTAAATAGTAAATGTATAACAATACTCTATATCACCCAATGTTTCCCCGCCGTCCTGAGCCACACAAAAAAGATACAAAGTTAACGCCGCTTATATGAACTATTAGCCATCATTTTCTGACTATGCCATATGGCAACATTTACACAAATAATTGGAGTGTAATAATACATATACGCACATCTGGACACTAATCATTATAAATACCCTTGTATTTTTTCTTTTTGAATGTCAAATCCAAGGCCAAACTTAGTTTTCGGAGGCACTATATATGAGGTGACTTGTATCCCTTTATTGCCCCCTGCCACAAAATATGTAGAAATGAGCACATGGAAATAAGATATAATTTATACAAAAACCCATAGGAAAATGAGGTAAATAATATCGGAAACCAAGCTTAAGCAAGATAACGTATGTTCCTAGCAGAATTATTTCAGAGCTCTCCTCTATTGACTCAAACAAGGCAAGTGAATTTAGTGCCCAATTCCATGAAATAGGTTCAAATGATGTTCATCTTCCTCCTAGAGGTTACGAAAAAATGTAATAATGCATACACATGGTTAATCAACTTACGCGTGCGGGCACAATCAAAAAGATAGGTAGAGATGATAATGCTCAAATCAAACAAACCTCACTGGGTGTCATGGGCTGCAGAAACAGTGGAAATCGAGAACAAAGCAGCTAGGTAAGCAACCTCCTTCTTCTGAGATCCGGCACCAGCAAGCTCATCCACGCTGTATTTTTCATGCAAGTAACAACGAAAGGACACAATAGACAGAAGGGAGCCGAAAACAACTGAGAGTTAGTGCCAAGACATTGTTCATTAGCAGGTAAAAAACATCATTTGCAATAATATACAAACCCTTAATTTTATGTGGCCGGATGATACAAACTGCAGGCATAGATATGTGTTTCTTTTTCATCAGCTTCCTAGCTAGCAGGAAAATCCCCATAACCAGAAACAAGGTTCAAAGTTGTCTCTTGGTGGAGTACTACACATATACAAGCTTTTGAAAAGCCTTCAACATGATTTAAAAGTCTGTACAGAAATAAATACAAGACACAACCTAGTAAAACAGAGAATAGCATATAGAAAAGAACATCAATTTTGTAATTGCGCGTAAGCTGAACATGAAAATTTATGAAAAATATATATATATTGGCAATAGAATAAGACCGAGATTGTAACCTTTAGATGCTGGCAATATGCAGTGCAAGCATCTCAAAGTTACCTATACAGGTCTGGGTGTAAGAAACTTTATCATGCGACTCAGGGAGAACCAAGAAAGTGCCCTAGAAAAACATGATTACTAACGCCCCTAAGATGCAACCTTTTTCACACAAAAGGAGCACACATATCTGACAACCTTTTCCTAATCAAAGGAGCTAACAGATCTGACGGGAAACATGAGCGCGTGTCTTACCTGAAGAGTGAAGAGCATTCCGATGAAGACCACGAGGGAGGTGACCCTGGGGACGTCCTCGGGCATGAACCGCGTGAGCGAGCCAGGGGCGCGCGCGGTGGCTTGTAGGTTTCAGTTGCTGCTGGACATCCTCCACCCGACCATGGCCGGAGCCGGGGACGACGTTGGCGTACTCGACCTAGATGGTCCAGTCGGCGGAGGTCTTCTAGACGAGAGACCCGACGGCGAGCGTGGGTGGGGATGGGGAGGAGAGGCCTGTGCGAGGGCGGGTGGCCGCCGCGCGTGGTTCCGATCTCCTGGTGGCGGTGGTGAAGACGGCTGCGGCTGGTGGCGTCGAGGATGGGGAGGTAGGATTGGGGAGGTGTCGGGGGAGTTGGGCCGGCATATGTCCACGTTAGATGGGCCTTAGCGTGACGAAGCAATCGGCAGAAATCGATCGGCACAAATTGGGAGGCAGAATTTTCTGTCTGATTACGGGAATCCTTTCAATGTCATCTTTTTATCGCATGTTATCTTAATTAATTTTAGCTATCACATATTTTTATTATGTGTAACACAAACATTGTAAAAAAAAAAGACGCCGAGAAATAAGGATATTATAGAACATATTTTCTGTTAGACTATGGGAAGAGAAATTGTCTTTTTGTTTACTTCATTAAGAGAAGATCGTCAATCAACCATCGCACATGCCTGAAATGATTCTATTTCGGACAATGCGCTATCCCTCCTTGTCGAAGCAGCTTCGGACGAAGGCCACAGGAAAAATTCGAATTGGGTCATCCAACTGCCAAAATAATATTCTCAAAAAAAAAACTGCCAAAATAATGGCGTGTGGGTCCAACGTCCTCTTGCGTGTTGACCTGGCATTGACATGACAATCCTCTAGCAGAAATATGCGGTTCGCTTCCAGATCTCCTGCCGACCAAATGGCGGAGACAGCTGATGCTGAAGTCGGAACCCATCGGTTGATCTGGCCTGCTGCATCACCTCTCTTATTTACTGAGATTGGTGGATTTATCCCCTCCAATCCCAGTGTGCAAATAACGAGAGCACTCGTGTGATAGTGTACATGTGGTCGTAGACGCAAGTGTGCATGTTCTTGTAATCGAACAGAAAAGAAAATTCAAATTTCACAGAAAACCGAAAACTCGACGTGGAAAATTGACCAGGTGTTTCGTGCACAAAGATGTGCACACGCCACGCCCGCGGCTCAAAACTTTCTGCACAGAGCTCATCTTTTGTCAGGAAAATTGCTGTACAAAGCTATACACATATCTGCTGATCTGCACAAGGTGGTGATCGCCATCCAGCCTACATGCCTATTCGTCGTCTCTCCGGTCGATGAAGCTCAGGAGGAACCCGCTCACGATCCTCCTGGCGATGGGGTTAGGTATATGACGGCACAGGCGGCCATCGACGTAGGCCACCACACCTGAAGCCGCAAACCTTCCGACGGTCCACAGCCTGCCCCGTTTCACCAGGGCTCCTCCTTCTCCGCTGGACGACGCCCCGCCTTCGTGTTCGCCTCTGGTGGATTGCTGCTTCAATTTGGACGCTGCCTCGGCGATGGCCTTGGTGGCTTCCCGGTGCAGCACGCGCACCGCGAAGCCCACAAACAGGTGCTCGCACAGGGTGATCACCGTCGGTGCAATCTTCCATTCCTGCAGGCAGCACCCAAGTCCAAAATCATCTTCATGACACGTTCCTACTATCTGTCTCCACCACAAGATAACATGCTTCATGTCAAGTTGAAACTTACAGGCTCATTTCGCAGACGACGCCAGGAGCGAACCGTAGAATCGTGTCCTTTCAACAATGCCTTGCTCACAAGAAAGCTCTTCACGTTTAACACAATCTCATTTATGAGAGAGCTATTCGGTGGTAGATTTTTCAGGAAAACCTGGAAAAGGAGATGTCCCATGCTTGACCGTGAAAATTAAGGAGCGATAAATTTATTCTGCACACTGTCTTCAGCCAGACAACAAAAGTACAGGACGATGATAGCATGCTGTCCAATAGCAAAAGCAAACAGATACAACGAAATTACCTGGTCATCAACTACTCTGACACGAAGGTATTCTTGCTTATACATGACATCCAGCATAGCTTGTAGGTACCCTTCAATGTATAGCTGAGCAGTGACAGAGGTCATGTGAGAAATGAGCGTGAAACGAAAATACAGCGTCATGGCACGGTTGTGAACCGAAGCCCTAAGTTTTGAAAGTTATATACTAGCAGAATAGGCAGAACCTCATCAAGTCCAGCGCTGCGATCAAGTTTGATCTTTCTATCTGGACCACCCTCCATTATAGCCTGCCCTAACACAGATGGCTCCATTGCTAACCTCAAGATACCTTTGTGGAAGCCAGTAACCTACGAAATAGGAAAATTGTTTGACACTTTTCATGGCTGCATGGCAGAAGTCCATTGTAGGGGGAAATTGGCAGGAGAGAGGAAGGATGGACGCCTGTACCATGCCATTTACACCATTTGTTTCTGCTCCTTTCACAACGCTATCTGAGATTTCCGTCATAGCGGCAAAGAGAGCATTTGAACTTGCAGTTTTAACCTACGTAAGATCCAACATTACATTAATCTACAGGAGGTCATTGTTGACTTGTTGAGCCAGCAAGTTTCGAAAGCTCACAGTTTTCCCAAGATCACCAAGGTACCGCTTTGTTCCACCTGATTTCATATTTTTGCTTATAAACTTAAACATGCCTGCACAGATGAGGAAAGTCATACAATGTTCTCAAAGAAGCCAAAATGAAATAAAGTCATAAATTTAAGTGTATCAAAGTACGAAATAGCAAGTTTTAGATAAAAAATATATATTATGAAGTGGTTGCCTAAGTTAACCAACATAGTTCATGCCACAGAAGTACATGCACAATAATGACGGAAAGAAACACAAATAAACATCACAGTTAAAGCTTTGGCAGCAAAAAACTTTCAAAATAGGACATGACACTTTCGATCGGTAAAAGTATCTTCTGAAAAAGAAACTTAACCTAGTTAAAAAAAATAACCCCATGTGAATACAATAACCATGAACTATTTCGCCAAAGATAAAATGACACATTTTACCTATAGTAAGCCCAGGAAGGTTGAGTGAACCATCAGAAGGGTCAAAGAAAACATCAAGAACAGATGAAGCAGAGTCGTCAAAAATCGAGGCGAAGGATGGAGGAAGGAGCAAGCTCCCCTTTGTTAAATAGATTGCCCTCAGGGCATACCTATCATCAATTACTCAAGATTAGTCATCTGTTTGGATAATCGGAACTCAACAGATAACACCATAAATGGAAAAACAAATACAGCCATAATTTATAGACAAACAATGTTTGGTGTACCATGAGTAGTGCTGGGCACACTTTAGAAATAGCTCACGGAATGTAACCAAGGCATGATTTAGGAGAACACCATTGAGCTCCACTGATGAATTACTTATCTCGGGCACCTAGGAATAGGCAAAACAAGCTGATTTTACATA
The DNA here is from genome assembly GCA_947311845.1 of Poa pratensis. Lineage (NCBI taxonomy): Eukaryota > Viridiplantae > Streptophyta > Magnoliopsida > Poales > Poaceae > Poa > Poa pratensis. Next base: position 10,195,529 of record CAMZMU010000041.1, read on the forward strand.
ACTAAATATGGATTGAACACCAAGATTTCTTCCAAAATCAGCAAGGTGTCATTTGATTGTAACTCAGGAACTGCTTTAGAAGTACCTTTATAACGCTGTGCAATAGCCCACTCAGAGCCTCTTGAGCAGAGCTGTAAGATGTAAGTGGACTTCCAGGACGAAAGCTTGCGATGATCTTTAGATATCAGAGTCAAGGAAAACTCGATCAGTAAGTCAACACACTGAAAATATAATGTGAAAAATCAAAGAAGCAAAATAGGAAGAGCAAGGCACCTTAATTGGATGTACTTCGAATTGTCTAAAATAAAATTGTGTGCTCGGTGTACCAGTAGGAGCAAGGGATGTTCTCCAGAATGGTACAAGCTTCATTAATGTTCTCTCATCAACTTTCAGATCGATAGGCTGTCACATCCTTTTTCAGTTAGAGGGTTTATGATTATGGCAGTGTTATAGGCTTATAGTAGATTAGTACTCGTAGTCAACAACGAATGAACCAACTAAGTTAACAAGATGTAAGCACACCAATTGCCTTACCTGTAAAATTATGGAACAGTAGTGGACTTGTTTGACACTTGAACTGGTTGCGTTGAGTACAAAAACTATACGAAGAATACTTTCACTGAGAGCATCACCCTGAAGCTTGTTCATCCTGAGAACTGACCCAAAGGAAGCTCCATCCCACTTTTCATCCACATTAACTGACTGCAAGGTTTTCATGATTCAGAAAATAGAACAAGTTTGGCTCGGTTAAGTCAAGTCAACAAAAAATAGTCAAGTCAAATGCTCGGTTAGCATTAGGTATTAAAGTTCAGAAGGATGACTACTTACGTAAATTGCAACAGCGATATGCCTGTATCTATCTGTGATAACTGAATCAGCAGATACATGCTGAAATCTTGCCATTAATATTGTAGGTGACTGGAGCATGTCGTCACTCTGCAACAAGGAGACATGAAAATATAAAAGAGATCAAGATTGAATTGCAAACATTAGGCAATGGTATTGTCATGCTCAGGGTGGGTAAACCAACAACAGAACAAACCTGGCCCTTATCAAGAAGATGAATACAAATATAAGAAAGTTTGAACTGTGCATGTGCTATAGGCCGTTGGACTTTCTCGGATTTGGGATTCTCTGCATGCTCACATATTCGTAGAACTCTTGTTAAACCATCGGCATACACTTCGTAGCCTATCTTAAACACCCTCAGACCAAATGAATCATCAAATCTTTGTTTTCCTGAATTGAGTCCACTACTGAACGAGAAATCAAGATTGAGCCTGCTATTTTGACGCATCTTCATGAATGGCTTCCATGGACTGATTTTGTCTATTTTAATTTCACGCAGTGCTGGTGTATCTGAGGAAAATCAATAAGGATGTTAAACATATAATTAACGAATGCAGTGGGAACATTGATAGAGTAATTGTTTGCTTAGTGCTTTGTAGACTAAAACCACGAAACATATTTCAGAACGGAGGGAGTACTTTACAATTGCACAAATGACTGACTTCATTAAAGTAAGGTCCACAAATCTGTATTTACCATTCAAGCACTAAGTGGTAATCGTTAGCATAGTGCTTTGTAGAACATTGATGTTCTGAATTTGTGCTTAGGAGAGGCATGTGATATTTCAGTAGTGGAGCTTAGTACATCTTTTTTTTTTGACAATTTAGTGCAGCACTTTATGGCTGTAATCAGTTTTGTAGTAATTACTAGTAACTGGCAAGGCATCTTTCAACAGAGCAATAACTCTTCGAGAATTAGGAGATAAGAACTTGCCTACAATGCGCACAACCAACTTGTGGGGTAAACTCAAGTCATCCCACGCATACTGTTCCGAGTCTTGAGGGAGTAACATATCCGATTCATCCGAATCCTAAAAAGTCCAGTGAAATTCGAGATTTATCAACAATATTACAATAGATTATAATTTTGTCGACACAATACATAGATATAATTTAAAATACACTCATACCTTCTGGAAATACATGATAGATGCTTCATTCAAGCAATTCTCTACCCGATATGGTAGTGCAACCTTTGGTGGCTTAGTGAAGTGTAGAACAAAAGACGTGTTCTCTTGAACAATATCAACAGAAGCAAACTGTTTTAGCTTCCCATCTTGTAAAGAGTCTCTTTTACTCCCATCTGTTTCCATGCCTTCCAATCTTCTAAACTTCATGAAAAAACGGCCAATTGATGAAATACAAATTGGTCCGGACCAACTATATCCTGTTTCTTTTGGAGAAAACTGGATAAATATGTGTGAATCCTCAGATATATTTTTGTGCTTCTTAAGAAACAAATCGAAGTAGTTTCCTTCTCGCCCTTTTCCAGGTTTCCATGTCTGTAAGGTAGCCCTCTGTTTAGCTTCAATTGTCAATCCATCTATGTCATCCTAGTCAAATGATAACCGAAATCATGAGGACCAGATAGTACTGCAATCATGAAACAGTAATATTTGTAAGAGCAAAAGTGAAGCACCTGAACAAGACATTGGCGAACAGCAACTGCAGTAGCAGACTCATTTGAGATAACATATCTTGGCACGATTAATACAACTTGTGATGACACAGGAAAGCCATAAATAACAGGTTCTAAAGACATGCCAAAAGCTGCCATACGATGAGGCAATACATTATCATGGATTTCCAGAAAGAATTCAGTGAAGCCAGATAATGCTTCTAAATCAATAAAAGCTTCTGATCCTTTCTCCCCATGCAGGCTTATTCGCAGTTTATTTGACCTGCCATGTATCAGATTGCCATTTTACAAAGTTAAACATGTTGGCAGACCTGGTGGCAGAGAAGGTATACTCAAACACATACTGCTCTATACTGGCACTACAAAATGAACACTTCCTGGCTTTCCCGTACTCAGATTTACATGACTACAATAATCACAGGGACATAGCACGATATGGCAATCTAAAACAATAAGATGTGGTAATCTTTCTCAATCAGCTAAAATACATTCATTCATTCACACCTTGAATAGCATTCAAGAGCGAGAAAATACTCATGTGAGATGAGACACCTGCATATATCCACTGAAGCTGTTATGAAGAAAATATTCATTGATACACGATTCTAGTTTTCTGGGTCGGTTGCAGGAACTAAAGGTTGTTAACTAAAGATGGAAGGAACTTAAAACCTTGATGGTCAACTCAGTCCAGTCAGTTGTGCCTTTTGGCGATGGATCACAATAGCAAATTGTTTGAGTTAGCACTACGACAGCACATCAGGTGGCAACCAAAATTATGCCAAGTACTACTGAATGAATGTTGTGTCAGCTCCAATGGAGTGCTTGTTGTGACAGAACTACTGCATCAAGGACTACCAAACAGATGAACAAAACTCAGGGTGATTGCTTACTTTGTAAACCAGGAGCTCATTGACATTGAGGACAAAATACAACCATTTTGTGGAGGAAGATTAATATTGTCTTTTCTAGTTTCAGACCTGCAATAAATATGCACTGTGTGAGCAACTCTGTAAGAATAATTACGAATTATTCAGCAGTACATTCAGCATAACGTACGCGGGTAGTGATTTTTGATCGGGAGCTGTGCACAGCAAGGGGTAGTCACTGGTATTTTGTAGTGTATATCTTGTGAAAAGAGCAACCTGAACAATCAAGAGAACGATTATGAGGTACATCATTTTGATATCTTCGTACTTTGTCAGTCATGCAGTTTCACTAGATATGAGATACCACTGGTACTAGCACAATACCCGTGCGTTGCTACGGGTAGACGAATATTCAACACATCATTTTAGCAAAACAATTAGATTTTGTTATTACGAACGCATATTAGATGTGATGAAATTGAATGATAACTAAAAAGGGATACATAACAATGACAACATAATCTCTCTTCATTCGACAACAGCGATGACAATGGTGACATTTCTTCACCCACCAGTCCATAAGTTACGGCGAATGAAGAAACATTTATACTGCGGCAAGTGATCGGGATATTCATCACAAAATACAATTCATGTCTTTGACGCGATTCACACAATGCTAGTAAGCATAATCCTTGTTTTGCACATTGTCTGAGGAATATTAATTATGTACACATATTAGAGCAAGTTTGTCTTGTCTACTAATAACAGAGAGAATCTTGAAAGATAAGTAAAAGGACCTGGTACGCTCCTTCAGTTTTCAGAGCATAGCGAGCTGGTATTTTGTGAACAAACTCGATAGAGTCGCCCTTTTTGTTAAGTAGTCGATGAAGCACATCAAGTCATTTAATCTTGAATATTTGTTTCTGGGTACGTACCTATGCGTTCTCACGGCCACATGCGGCTGGTGCTGATGAAGAGTTCATTCGCACAATGCACATGTGAACAAATAGCTTTTGTTGCGCTGGTATATGGATCCTCTGTGCTAAACAATTCAAGATCTGCCACGAAGACAAGATTCACAACCTACATACTAATCAAGTCGGGAATTACCACCAGAAAATGCAGAGCCTGCGCTACAGACACTTGCAGAACTGAAACCGATTAATTGGTACAGTACATGTAGAACATAGCAGAATTGTGAATCAGTGAATGGATGGATCGGTAGTAGGCATCCATGCACGGACGCAGGTCCTGCGGCAGCTTGTGCGGGTCGTGCTGCACATCTCCTCCTCGCTGGGCTGGGAAAGGACGCCGGCGGCGACAGACCACAACCGGCTGAAGAAGGAGGTCTTGCTAGAGGAGGGCCTGAGTTGTAGGAGGCCGGGCCTCGAGCTGGAGGTCGTCCGGCGAGGAAGAGGCGCTGCGCTCGGTGGTAGGGATTCCGGCTGCTCGGATCACCAGGAACAGGAATACGACGGCGGGAGAACGGCTGGGCCCGGGAGCGGCGGTGGAGGCAGGACCCCATGGGAGGAGGTAGGAGAGATTGGTCAAGGCCGCTGCCTCTTTTTTTTTTTGCGCTTCTTTTTCTTTTCGATGTTGGAACCGTCGGTAGACGAGGAAAAAAAAAGGGACGAATCGGTGCGTGACTTGGCGGTGGCAGTACCGTAATATCAGCCAAAGCGCAGGGGTCAAATCGGAAACTAAAAATAACATACCAACACCTCCTCAAGCTATATTATATAGTAGAGATAAGAGAAAAAAACATAACATATCAACATTCTACCTCCAGCAAGCCTTTCTCTTGACGCAATAATCTTAAAGAAGAATGAAACTTCCCAGGTACAAATTCTAACTCCAGATCAAGGAATTGAGCCTGGGCTGTTTGTTTTTTGCATTCTCTTAGCCCAATCACCACTATTAGCTGTCTTGGACTTTGAACCATATGAAATTAGTGTGACTGAAAAATCAAACATGGCAGGATTCACATAGAAATAAGCACTTGAACCACTTGTAATCGTTGCCTGCTTTCCAACGAGGCCAAAATTATCTTCTCTGGTATTTTCTGCATTATTATAGTACAAAAGACTTGGTAAACATAGCAACTTTTTGTTCCCTTTCTTCAACAATTAAATGCTCATAAAATAAGACTTTACCAGGCTGGGAGTCAGTCAGAAGCACATTAATGTCTGTCTGCAAGAAATTGTACACTTGGACAGTCGGGTATATGAAAATTTGTCTCTGCAACTGTAATGCCACCGATGCAGTCCTGCCAGACACACGTGTACCATTTGTAGGCTGCAAAGGCACATCTCTGCCCAGAGTATGAACTAAAAAATGAAGATCTGTTACGTGTTGACCATCAACAGAGACAGGGCAACTCAAAGAGCTGAAAGAAGACTTCATGGAATCCATACTGAAGGCTTTCCTTAGTTTATAGTTAAGTTTTTCTATAACACCAGATATGCGAACTGCTTTTTCGCTGGTTATGTCTTCTGACCATTGCACTAAAGTTTCATGGTTCAGATTTGAGTATTCAGAAATCTCAGGTCTAATTGACAGCATAAAATTTCCTGAAATTCAAGAAGCATGGATTGTACAATCGTTAGATAAGTGTATACAGAAAGGAAAAGGGAACATATTTCAAGGTCGCAATCGCAAGGAATTCGACTATATATACACAAGACGTACATAAGTAGATCGAAATTTTATAGTGGTGCGGGTAACCAGGTAAGTGTTAAGTTCACTAAGAATGGCATGCATAATCCATATCACAGAAATCTGTAAATCATATAAATGAAAGTTACTACCACTGTCCAGGCATGCTACTGTTAAGTGTTAACACGCACAACTGATAACATTGCACAAGTCATATAAGAAAAGCAGATGGAAGTTGATTTCTATAAAGTGGAGAAGGAAATTTTAGTAATTCTATAGATGTTAGCATGTTGCGCAGAACCTTTTCTATCCTTTCATTCCTACATTTTTTTCTGCCACCAGATAGGCAAAAGAGTGTTCACCATAGATTTGCTACCGGCTCCAACTAAACACTAGTCCCAACTGCCAAGCAAACTGGTTTCACCGAAGCCCAAGGGGAGAACTTGTCTCCTTTATTATAGCTAACATATCAATTACGTCAGGAGATATTAGATCATGCATAACAGATGATGCCATGCCAATGAAGGGTACAGTTACTTGCCAAGAGCTAGAGACATCAAAGCTTTTTTGGATCCTCCAGATAGATCCATCGCGTCAAAGACTCCGGTAGATTCATCAACCATCTCACCACTTCTAACTGTGACAAACGCTGCTTCTTCATTAGCTTTTTGTGGTCTCTGAACCCGAAGTTCAAGGGGAAAGTCACTCTTATTATATATCCTCAACAAAGGTTCAACTGAAAGCGATAAACCTTCCTGCAATGAGTCAACATTTGCTATGAGAAAACAAAATGAAATGCAATATTCAGTAGCTAACATAAAATACAAGAACATGTGCTTTCCTACCACAGTATTCTGGGACACCTTGACCACAACAAATGGTCCAGAGAAGCGTCTTGAATCTACAGTGCTCAGAGGAACAAAAACACCATCACCACTCCACAAATAAAAATGAAAGTAACTGATAGAACCCTAGAACATAGCTTTCCAGATCAGACATCCAAGTCTAACAAGACAAGACAATAATACATTAATAGTTACTGCATTAGTCCCAGCTACCAAATGGAAAATTCATTGCCTTCAAAATGGATTAGTTGTCATGTAAATCAAAAATTGTCAAAGAGAGGGGTATAAAAGAGTACAACTGTACAAGGCTGCTCTTGGTGTACAAGTCCATGAGTAACTTCCTCAGATACTAACCCATTTAAGCTGAGGTGTGCCACAAGAACATATCAAGAATGTACTGATATGTGTAAACAAGATATAACACTGCTTATTTGAAACAAATAATTTGTGTTCTTGATGTTCAAAGAAGTACCTTTGAGAGATGATACTAGGGTTCTCCATGCGAAGATGCCAGGCTCATGGAGACAAATATTGACTGGAGCAGTTGAAAATGCCCCTTCCTTGAATAAAGATATAGAAACCGCACTCCGGTCATGCGGGCGATTATCATCAAGTATTAAGTGCCTATAGGAGGCATAAACATAAGAAGAAAGTTAGGAAATAACAAAATAGAGAAACCACAACAGCATGCAAGACAAAAAATATAAAGAGTGACACAGAACATCGAGGAGCAATACATAAGATGAAACAAGTCTATTGGCTCTGAACTCCCAGTGTTAGTGAAAAAAAATGGAGTGGAAGCCAAATCATCATCGTGGAAACAATGATGGATAATTTAAAGGCACCAAACACTTGGTCAAGAAATGCCTATTTTGTATTTTGAGAATGGGCAAAAAAGAGGTTCTAAAAATTGAAAGACTAAAATTACAAGCGTGCTCTATAAATATTATGATTATTAAACACCCGGGGGACTATTATAGTCATACACCATTCGTTGGTGGAATGTACAGAACATATACTTTGCTAAGATGCTGATAATACAAATTATTTAGATAACCAACAAAATGAACAGACCTCAAAAAAACTGAAGTTGACTGTTGCCCAGGAACTATTGCATCCCCGTTATTTTGAAAATGACATACAAGTGCCAGCCTTGAGTTGTTCTCTATCTGCAGAAGTAATGGGTATGCTCATACATCAGCAAACTAGAATAATAGTATTAACAAGACAGGAAAACTCAGAGGCATGTGCGCATGATGCAACACATCACATCTTAAACAAAGTCTAAAATATGTTAAGCCCAAAAGTTAAATATTTATATAGGAAAGTTCCAGTTTAAACCTTGCAGCAGTTAGGAAAAATAGCTGAGTTTCGCACAGCATATGGACCCATCAAGTCTAACTTCCCAACCACATAAAGCAGCATGTCAACTGAAAGCTCATTTATAAAAATATCCACCTGCAAGAATGAAGGACACCCTAAACCATGTTATAGAAAAGAGTTTGTCTATTTCAATGTAAGCATATTAATAAAGCACTGCACCTGCTTTAAACGAAAGAAGAAACGGAGTGGTGTCCGGCCACGCCTAGTAACTGGATCTTGGTTGAAAAATCTATATCGTAAGAACACATACGAGGTGATAGGTGAGATAAGGTTCTCCCTGTATGTAAGATAGAAATAAGTCAATTTGTCAATCTCCGAGCCAACATCAAGAAACAACTAAAACACCATGAGTCAACATAACAATGACTATTAAGAATTTAGCACATCACATACCACATATCTTTGTGTGCATCATAGTACTGCCCTGAAACTTTGAATGAACTTAGAATCCTGGTCTTGGATGGGTATATTTGTGTGACAACGCGGATATCACTTATGCAATTTTGGACAAGTGGAAAAACATCACCAGTATCAAACACTTCGTGGGTAATGGTAAAAACAATCTTATCAATACTGATGGTTATATGCTGTGAACTTGCATCATTTTCCAACCTATCCACTACAGCAGAAGGCAATTCATCTTCCACATCTAAATAAGAGTTACCATCTAAGTTCGTATTGGGAGCAATGAGCCTTTCAACATCAGAGAATAGAGATTCATCCAAAACCTTCAACTTAAATGGATTCCCTGGCTTTTTAACAAACTCCAGTAGGCCATCCACAAATGCAATGCCATAGTTGTTTTTCTTGTTCACGAGGTGGTAAGAACTACTTGAAATAACCTTGCAAGATTTGGCATCATCGTCGTCATCCTCAAAACTATCAAAGCCAAGAGAAGATGTGCTCCACAGTGAACAAGGCTTGTCAACATATGAAGAAACTTCAACCAGATCTGATCCTTGAGAGAAGCTAAGGGCCAATTCTTTCCCTTCATCAATTTTTGCATGTAAAGATAAAAGAGAAACATATGGTTTGTCTGATCCCCATCTCTTATGGTGCTTCACCTGAAAATACTCACAAAAAATTACACCCCTATGTAGCTACAAACTACAGAGGATTACAGAAAAATTCATTACGGTATATGGTACAAGGGATTTACCCTAAATAATGCATGTTCACCAGAAGGGAATAATGGTATGCACCGACCACTTGATATTTCATTCCAGTGTTCTTGACTGATACATACATCTGTTGATCAATATCTCGTATAGCCACGATTGCTCCTATATGGCAATAAAACGTGGGTTAGCACAGTGAATTTAAGTGATATAAGAATTTGTTTGATGTCATTACGCATAACTACCGTCAGGTATAGTATCATCTATATTATCGAGCTGTTCTTGTCGAGTGACGTCACCGATCTGTATTTCCTCATGGGTTGAGGTAGAACCAAGCATTCCATGAAAAGGAGCAAGTAATGATGAGATCATCTGCATAGATCCAGATACAGTTCATTATAAAAGGAAATTTGATGTATATTGGACGAAATTTAACTGTCATGTGGCGTATAGGCGCCGCAAGGGCCCTGCGCCCTCCTAGAGTCCTTCTAGGATTAGATTAGTAGAGTTTGGATTTAATTGGAAAGGTTTTGTCCCGTAGACGGTTACCCTGCCAATAACCAAACTAGAGTTGGAGTTGGATACAATTTCTGTAATTGGCGATTTATAAGCCCACCTATGCGATCAATGAAAGCAAGCAGAAGTTAATCTAATCTCCCACCTCGTGCTACTGCGCCCTGGCGCCCCTTCTCACCTCCTTCTCCGATCATAGGTCGACGAGACTATCGCCCTAAACCTCCCACCGACCACAACTACAACCTCCGATCCAATCCACCCCCAACCCGTGACAACTTGGTATCAGATTCATCTTCGATCCCGGCGGCTGCCATGGCGCCCCCGCCGCCACCTCCGCAAACCCTAGCCGACCTCATTACCAAACAACAGGAGGATCATGAGTCCGTGCTCGCGACCCTCACCAGCCTCGCCGATGAAAATCAGGCCGCGAGGGACGAACGTACGGAGGACCGCGCCACCCTCCAGTCCATCGCCGACACGCTCAAGAAGCTCCAGGACAATTTCGCCGACCAATCGCAACAACTGCGTGCGCAGAATCTGGCCATCCTCCGACTCGAAGGGAAGGGCCAGCCACAGCTGGGTGGTCTCGGGCTCCTGCAGTCGCCGGCGGCCACGTCCAAAGCCGCCGAGACGCTCCTGTCAGATCCGGCTGACCGTGCGCCACGGCTCTACAAGATCGATTTTCCTCTCTTCGATGGGTCGAGCGATCCGCGGCCATGGTTGACACGATGCAACCTCTTTTTCCTCGGACAGCGCACGCAGGACTCCGACAAGACGTGGTTGGCCTCTTACCACCTCACCGACGTCGCAGCCCTGTGGTACGGCCACCTCGAGGCGAAGTTGGGCCAGCGGCCGTCCTGGGGAGAGTTCCAGACTCTCATCTCCAATCACTTCGGACCGCCGACACGCGCCAACCCCTTTGGCGAGCTGATCTCGACACGCCGCTCCGGCACGGTGGCGGAGTACTCCAAGCGCTTTCTCGAGAATCTCTCTCGGGTGCACCCAATTGCTGACACCGAGGAACGGGATATCTTCACCAATAACCTGGGCGAGCCCATGAAGACGCAGGTCGAGATGCTTAAACCGCCCACGCTGGATGCCGCCATGGACTTAGCAATCTCCTTCGAGCACCTGAACACCGTCACTGGAGCCGCAGCAGCCGCTCGGTCGAGCCGGCCACCACGGGCTTTGCCCAGCCCTAGTGCAGGCTCTCAGCCAGCGCTCGTTTTCAAAAAGCTCACACCTGCTGAGATGGATGACCGGCGCGCCAAAGGCCTTTGTTTCAACTGCGATGAGAAGTTCGCTCGAGGACATCGCTGCAAACGGCTTTTCTACATCCAGTCAGCTGAGGATGAAGAGGAGCCTGTCACGGATGCCCAAGAAGCCAAAATTTCACTCCTAGCTGTCACCGGAATTCCCACCAGCGACACCATGCAAATATCGATTCGTATTGGGGACCGTGATCTGGTTGCTTTGCTTGACTCGGGCAGCACTCATAACTTCATCCACGAGGAGCTGGCCACCGTCGTGGGGTTGCCATTCTCCTCCGATCAGCGCCTTGGGGTCACAGTTGCTAATGGTGATCGGGTTACTTGCCGTGGGCTACTCAAACGTGCTGCTATCAAAATTGACAAGGAGAGCTTCATTGTCGATTTGCACGCTATACCACTGGGCGGCTTTGACGTGGTCCTTGGTACCCGTTTCCTCAAAACCCTCGGGCCAATATTGTGGGATTTCTCGGCTCAGTGGATGTCGTTCTGGCACAGGGACCACCAAGTGGAGTGGACAGGTATTGGTTCCCCCGGTCGCCCGGCTCACGTCCATGTCTGCGACGGCAAGGACCTCCTAGACAGTCTCCTGGCCGCGTTCTCGGACATCTTCGCCGAGCCCCAGGGTCTTCCGCCACCACGGGCCCATGACCATCATATTCACCTTATTCCGGGGACTCAGCCTGTGGCCATACGGCCTTACCGATACCCGGCTATTAGGATGAACTAGAACGGCAATGTGTTGAGATGCTTGCCCGGGGCATTATTCGCCGTAGCTCGTCGGCGTTCTCGTCACCCGTGCTTCTCGTCCGAAAGCACGATGGTACATGGCGTTTCTGTGTTGATTTTCGTGGACTCAATCTTGTCACCATCAAGGACAAGTTTCCGATTCCGGTGTTGATGAGCTGCTTGACGAGTTGAAAGGAGCCCGTTTTTTCACCAAGCTAGACCTCCGCTCGGGCTACCACCAAGTTCGGATGGCTCCTGAAGATATCCACAAGACGGCGTTTCGCACTCATGAGGGTCTCTTTGAGTTTGTGGTCATGCCGTTCGGGTTGACCAATGCACCCGCGACGTTCCAAGCGCTCATGAATGACGTACTCGGACCTTCCTTCGTCGCTTTGTGCTGGTATTTTTTGATGATATTTTGATTTACAGCTCCTCTTGGTCGGACCATCTTCGTCATGTCAAGCTTGTCTTGGAAGCTATGCGCACCCACCAGTTTTTCCTCAAACGCTCCAAGTGCTCGTTCGGCGAGGAATCCATGGCTTACCTTGGTCATGTCATCTCAGCTGACGGGGTTGCCATGGATGTTGCTAAGGTCCTTGCCGTGGTGGACTGGCCAGTGCCACGTACGATCCGAGCTGTACGAGGATTCTTGGGTTTGGCGGGTTACTACCGCAAGTTCATCAAGGGTTTCGGTACCATTGCCGCCCCACTGACCGCACTGCTCAAGAAAGATGGGTTTCTCTGGACTGATCAGGCGACCGCCGCATTCGAAGCTCTTAAGGTTGCCCTCACTACTGCACCTGTGCTCCAGCTGCCTGATTTTGCGGTTCCATTTATTGTGGAGTGTGATGCCTCTGGGTCTGGCTTCGGAGCTGTGCTGCATCAAGATGGAGGGCCATTGCCTATTTCAGCAAAGCCGTAGCTCCGCGACATGCCTCTTTAGCCGCATATGAGCGGGAACTCATTGGCCTAGTTCAAGCAGTGCGTCATTGGCGGCCATATCTCTGGGGGCGCGCTTTCGTCGTCAAAACGGATCATTACAGCCTCAAGTTTTTGCTGGACCAACGCCTTGCCACAATTCCGCAACATCATTGGGTAGGAAAGCTGTTGGGCTTTGACTTCACCGTGGAATATAAACCAGGCCGCCAAAACATAGTCGCAGACGCTCTCTCTCGCCGTGATGTTCCTGCAGGACATGCGTGCGCCGTCACGGGAACTTCTTTTGATCTCTTTGAAGCTCTTCGTCAGGCTGCAACACGGACCCGGCGCTGGTCACTTTTAGGGAACAGCTGGAATCTGGCGAGTTGGGCCAGCCTTGGGCACTTGTCGACGGCATTGTTACTTTTCAGCAACGGGCTTATGTGCCTCCTTCATCCCAGCTCGTAGCAGAGGTCTTGGCGGTGGCCCACGATGATGGCCATGAAGGCATCCAAAAATCATTGCATCGACTACGACGCGATTTCCATTTGCCTCAAGCACGAGCAGCCCTGCAGCAGTATATACGTGCTTGCAGTTTGTCAACGCAATAAGACGGAGCAGCTTCATCCGGCTGGCCTGTTACAGCCCTTGACAGTACCATCTCGTGTTTGGGAAGACATTTCTATGGACTTCATTGAAGCATTGCCAAAGGTGGGCGGTAAAAGTGTTATTCTTACAGTGGTAGATCGTTTTTCCAAGTATGCACACTTTATCCCTCTGGCACATCCTATACTGCTGAGTCGGTGGCCAAGGCATTCTTCTCCAACATTGTCCGTCTTCATGGTTTTCCTACATCCATTGTGTCCGACAGAGATGTGGTATTCACTTCGGGATTTTGGAAGGCCTTGTTTGCGGCTGCGGGTACGCGCTTACACATGAGTTCAGCTTTCCATCCACAGTCAGATGGCCAGTCCGAGGCAGTGAATAAGGTCATCACTATGTACCTTCGATGCATCACTGGGGATCGTCCACGACAGTGGCTCCATTGGTTACCATGGGCTGAGTACTGCTACAACACATCATATCATTCAGCACTGAAGGACACCCCTTTTAGGGTCGTTTATGGCCGCGATCCCCCGTCTCTTCGTGACTATACCCGGGCGAGATTCGTAATCAGGCGGTGGAAAGACAAGTTCTTGACCGTAACCAGTTCTTGCTGGACGTCCGTGAGCGTCTCCTTCAAGCAGCTCAGCAGTACAAGCACTTCTATGATGCCAAGCATCGGGCTCTTTCCTTTGACGTGGGAGAGTGGGTTTGGCTCCGTTTGCAGCACCGGCCGGCGGCATTTTTGGGAGCAGGAGCAAAAGGCAAATTGGCACCCAAGTATTATGGCCCTTTCAAAGTCCTCGCTCAGATTGATTCGGTTGCATATCGCCTAGAGTTACCGCCTCGCGCCCGCATTCATAATGTATTTCATGTTGGGGTCCTCAAGAAGTACCAGGGTCCGCCGCCTGCAGGTCCTCCGGTGCTTCCTCCACTGTTTCAGGGTCGAGTACACCCAACTCCGGTACAGGCATTGCGTGCGCGGATTGCTCGCGGTGTACAGCAGGTGCTCGTTCAATGGGAAGGCCAACCAGCGTCTGCAGCTTCTTGGGAAGATGTCACAGCCTTCCGCGACCGGTATCCAGGCTTCCAGCTTGAGGACAAGCTGTTTCAGAATGGAGGGGGAGATGTCATGTGGGGTCAGGCGTATAGGCACCGCAAGGGCCCTGCGCCCTCCTAGAGTCCTTCTAGGATTAGATTAGTAGAGTTTGGATTTAATTGGAAAGGTTTTGTCCCGTAGACGGTTACCCTGCCAATAACCAAACTAGAGTTGGAGTTGGATACAATTTCTGTAATTGGCGATTTATAAGCCCACCTATGCGATCAATGAAAGCAAGCAGAAGTTAATCTAATCTCCCACCTCGTGCTACTGCGCCCTGGCGCCCCTTCTCACCTCCTTCTCTGATCATAGGTCGACGAGACTATCGCCCTAAACCTCCCACCGACCACAACTACAACCTCCGATCCAATCCACCCCCAACCCGTGACATTAACCCTACACAACTTCAAATTCCAGTGTACAATGATAGCATGGTAATAAATTGTGTACTGTGATGGATGAATTATGTTCCTTGCAGGAAATGTTATAACTAAGTGTATTTTGTCAAATAAGTGGATACCAACGCAGTCAGTATATGTTGGCAAAAGAGTAAATCTGATACTCGTTCTGTTCACTATTATAAGACCTTTTAGATATTTTAATGTGGACTAGATCGGATCAAAATGAGTGAATCTACAAACTAAATGCATCTAGATACATGCATTTTCGAAAAAAAAGTAAAAATGTCTATAATAGTGAACGGAGGGAGTAAAAAGAACCTTCACAACGGTAGCCATAATTAGATGGACCAAACTGCACATAGCTGTAAATAAGGTGCTAGCCTATTGTATGACATGCTTCGAAGAACTACATGATAGGAACAGTAGTGATATGCAGGCATAACTGTGGAGCTCCAATGCAGCGCACAAATTTGACCATAACAGTCAAAATCATTTTCTATAGGATCCAAAACGGAATGCTAAAGGGCTGTCTCATAAATTAGTACTATCAGTTCCTCTAAATTATAGACAAAGCACAGAAGAGAAGGAATATCTAGCTAGTATAGCAAAAAAATAACAAAATCACAACGACTGTCCAAAAGATGGCAGGCAACATTGGGAAATCACCTCAATGCTTGATAATGATATAGCCACCTCCAAACCAGAAACAAAACCTTTTCCAAACCAATCACCACTTAAACACATCAAATTAGAATCTCCGTACAATTTTTTTCTCTCGATCTTAAGAGTAGAGAAATGGCTGAGGATATAACTCTTATGTGAAGAAAATTCAAGTGATGAGTTTCCTGTTGAACCTTCCACTGTAGAAGATGAACTTGAAGGAGCATCACGATCATGAGTAACATTATCTGCTTCTACAAATGGAAGATATTCTTTAATTTCAGACTGAGATGTAAGAGCAATAGACTTGCTGGACCGAAAACGGGGTGCTAGCACATCTGTAGATTGTTCATTGGCACTCTTGGGCGTACTACTAATAGTGGAGATTGAAAGACGCTTCACTTCAAATAACATCTTCGTGCCAAAATTCAATAGCTGAAGAGTTGTGTCAACTTCAAGAGTTAATCCCTGATATGTACCTAAGTGCATGGAAAGAAGATCAGATTATCAGGAAAAAAGATTACAACTCTCCTTGGCAGCACATTAAAGTAAGAACGAAGTTCGTAAGCTAAGTTACCGGATTCATCCGCAACAGCGAGTGTTAGAGAAATCTGAGATAAATCAATATCTAGACAATTGACAGCATTCAATTGGGATTCCTCATGTTGTGAATGAAGACCTAAAGACACAGGTGATACTTCCCCTTCGGTATAATTGTTCATCACATTAGGGTCACTTCTTGCAGAGACTGAAGTTACTGAATCTTTGGCTAAATGTGAAGTTGCAGACAATGGGAGATCCATAAGCAGCCAAAAGTAAATTTTGCAACAGGAAACAAACTTAGCTAAGAACATTGTTTCAAGAAAGATCAAGCCACCCTGTGAATTGTAGTTAATGAGAATGTCTTAGTATTAAAACAACAAGAAAAATGCTATCTGCAAACAGCTGAGAGAAAATGAAACGCTTCAGCACAATTATTAATAGCTTGCGAAAACAACATCTGATATTGCATACAAAAAATAATGTTCATCTAAAGGAGTAGCAAAAAAAAAAAAGGGTGCACCTGGATTTTGCATTTGAAAATCTTTAGATTATCATGGATCACCAGAGAGATCTTCTGTTTGCTGGGATGATTGTCTTCAGTTAAATACTTATGAATTCTGCGGTCTCCAATATAAACCTCCGTAAATTCAATTTCAATAGAATAGCAAATTCCCCAAGAATCAGAAATGCGACCACTTCTAGATTCATTTTCCATTTCCTCATTGGTCAATCTGTCTGTAGTGGGACCAACACGCAGATGAAAAATACATTCTGTTATAATGAACTGGTTCTTGTTATATGGTAAACCACTAAGCATGGTTGTATATTCAGTTTGGTTCTCAAATATCAATGACTGAATTCCAGAGAAACTAGCATCGATGCGTGTACGTTGTCCACCAAGCAGAAGTTTTAAAGAAGAACTTCTGGTGCAGAATCCAACACCCAAAGCTAACATATCAAGCAAATCCTGCGTTGCTATGCCCTCAAATATGGGTGAGCCACTGATGTAGTTTATGGTATTGTTGACAAAAGCAGCAGGATTTGGGAAAAGTCCAGCGCGTGAAGCACTACAGATGATGTATGTTGCTTCCAATTCAAGTTCCACTTCAACCATGAGTTCTGTATGAGAGTCAAATGATGCTTCCCGCAATAAGATCAACACCAAGATCTCTTGTGCTTCCCATCGTTTTTTATTGCAAAATGATGCTAGCCTTGCAATAAAATCTTCAGAATACTTAACATTAACCAAGTCAGAATTCAGTGCCACCAACTCCATGCTTTCAATAAGCTGTAATGATGACATACTGTTAATGACCACAACAGGCATGGGATAGGATACCAAGCACATAAAAAATTAACAGTGTTGGGAATAGGAAGACTATTTCATTTGCTGTTCATAATTTGAAGTCTAATTGTGATTACAAGTCATGCACAATTTAGTTCTTGTATGATTACACATCTAATAATCCCCGTAAACATGATATCATATGTTACTATATTTACTGAAAGATTATAAAATCATAACTTGTGCACGCGCAGACCTGGCAAACTGTAAACAGTTCGTCCATGTAGAATAAAGCTATACAACCAGCAATTCCTCCTCTAAGTTCATTGACAGAACGTTTCTGGCCACGAAGAAGGAATCCACATGCTTCCTGGAGGTATCCATATAAAAGGATTGTCAACAAAAAATCTTTGACAAAACACACTTAGTCATGCAAATTCAGGCCATGACAGCTAAATTTGGATTTAAGAATTAATTGTAAAAATGCTGACTTTCAAGAGTTGAGGAACGATTCAAACTACATACAAGAAAATTATGAATTATCTTGAAAATTAATGCTATTTCACACGACTCTTTAGAAAACCTTTTGAACTCAATGCCTCATAGCAGACCCCAAAAATAAAATAAAAGGTTTAGATAATATACTGAACCAAAATATTTCTAGATTCATAAGTCCATGCAAATGCAAGATTGAAATGATACCTGTCTGTTGACAGCTGGAAATTGGCCGACATCGGTCCAAAAACATGACACTGCTGATTGGCTTCTATATTATCTATCAGAAGAGTTAAGCCAGCCAATTTGAAGCAAGCATCCAACACAATATTCCCGGATAAACATGTCTTGCACTACTTTCCGTTGCAAGATAAGCAGGTTCTTGCACCGCCTTCTCACAAAATGTATTATGTGATTCCTTGACATGTGAATTAGATCTCAGGGGAATAGATAGAGATGCTGGGCACGTAGCACATTCCACATATGCCAGACTAGAACTATGGAGGACTTGTCATTCATCTGTGAAAACAGGGGCTCAAACTTCTTGTTGCAATTTTGCAGCAAATTGTTTTTATCAAAGGTTAACCGAATACTGGGACCAGAAACCAGTGCTGCAATATGAAGGGTATTTTCTGGAATAGCATCCGACATCACAATATTCATTCTCTGGGTCAATGATCTCAATTTATCACCAATCCACTTGTAGGTGTTACACAGGCACCAGTACTGTTCAAAACTTTCCATTTAGCTCTTTGTAGTGCATGAACTGTCTCTGCAGCGCATAAGTTGATGAAGCACACTCATAATCCAAATCAAGGTTTAGTTTCCCGGCTGTAAATCTACATTGCTGAAACCCACTTGCACTTTTGTAAGGATCGATGACATATGATTTAAGTTCAAAAATAACAGAAGGCTTTTCATGATGCATCACACCAGATTCATTGTATACAGTGCTAATTACCATCCATTCCCTCCATAGTTCCTCCATACCACTCCCTAAAACAGTAGTGGGCGAACCATCACTGTGGGAAACTTCATCAGGTTGTTTTTCGAAAATGGGTGCATACTGGCAGAATCACTCCAGAGGATCATCTTTGAATCAGTGTCTTCAGCAAACTCTGATGTTTTAAAAGATGAATTCCTACTAGGTTTGTTGCTATTATCCGCACGTAACAACTTTGGGGCACAGCAAGGGAAGTCTTCAGTTCCCCAACTACGAAAAACAACGATTGCATGGTGCAACCAGCTGAGTAAAGTAAGCATGATGATTTCATTACAAGATGCATCGAAGGTAGATAGAGGCGATGACTCTTCCTTCCGTTGTTTATCCTTTTTATACTGGTGAAGTGATCAGCAATAGGTAACAAGATTACGGAGAGTTCCCCAAGGTGGATATTGAGCTGAAACTCCATGTCTGAATCAGGAGAAAAGCCATGAAAAATATTTCCGCTGGAACTACGTGCTTTTTTTCCAGAATCCCTAGTTCTCCACACTGACCAGAAAATGAATACAAGAAACCTCCATAAACATAAAATAGGAAAGAAAATTTTCATCATAGAAGAAACCATAAGTGTTTTTGATGGTTCTTGCTCGTTCTGTTGCTGTGACATGGTAAGTTTTGAACGTGCAGCACGCCGTGCTCTAGCAATAGCTTCTACAGGAATTTTCTCCTCCAACTCAAGAACATTTACCCAGTGATCTCTGATAGCTCCCAACATTTTCCTGTTCCTTGAAACCCTACTGCAATTCTTCTTTATAACCTTGTCATAGGGATATCCGACTAATGATAGCAGCAACACATACGCATGAACATAAGACCGCCAGAAAGTAGCACATTTTAAGGCCTTGCTTAAAGAAAATCGGCGGCCCACTATTGAGTTGTCAAGCTTTTGCGCAGCAATTTTCCAGAGCTCTCTGCCACTCCTAATCCCGTAGTCTTCCTTTTGACTTGCAATATCCAATATTACCATCAATGAAGGAATAGCTTTTGGTGAAATTTTGCAGCATGCGTTTGGAACATGGATGCTAAAAGCAGCTAGTTGGAGATTATTCAGTTTAACACAAGCAGATAAGCCAGTGAAAGATGCAGTGCCATCTGTATGGTCATTCTCCTTCAGCATAAACTCAAAATCATCACATTTAACAAGAAGTTGATTCTTCCTTGTAGATGATAAGATGATCCAACTAATCCTCTGAACAGAGAACTGCGAGAAAGAAGCTCAGGACCAAACTGTAAGTCAGTTGCCCTCAATACCAAAACATGGGAGTCATCAAGATATCGAACTTGTATCGTGATATCATCAATCCGCACCTGACTACAGTTTAGCAGTGCACTGGAAAATACTGAGGTAACCTTATCTTCCAGGGAGCTAACTAGACCTTCAATCATCTCATGCAACATTTCACCCTAACAAATAGTACAAGGCACAGCTTTTGATCAAAAAATCAGCAAGCGTGCAGTAACATAACAAAAATATGAGTGTCAGTGAAGATCAACACAGAAAGAACTTTGCATACAGAAATATAAGCACGCAGCAGTCTATCTGAATGGCTGATTAGTGTAACCTAAGTTGTTGGCAGGACACAAAGCAGGGATCACAGTTCTGTAAGCTGATCGCAACCTACTTGGCATTTATTAGCAACCCACATACACAGAACGGGGGTAACAAAACTATGGTGTTGGCATGCTAATCTGACCGTGGGTGCATGAACTAGGTACCTGAGGGTCCATTGATGCAACAACTCTCTTCTTCTCCTTGGTGAACCATTCCTTGATGTCTGGCCGCTGCCTCCGCGGCGCAGGCTCCCTTCAAAACACACATACAAAAACAACTTCATCACTGACCCATGTAAGCCAGCCATCCATATTATCGTGCAAACACAATGTCATATTGAGTGAAAACAATTGTAGCAGCATCCATCCAGCGTGATGATAACGCAGAGGAGGTTCCTCCTCCCACCTTCTCCCCGACACTAGAACCAGTAATTCATTGCCACGATCGCAGGGGGGTGAGAGCCTGAAGTTACCTGAGGGTGAGGGAGACGTGTACCCCGCGCAGGACAGACGAGAGCGCGGGTGCGGCCCAGGTCGAGGCGACGAGCTCGACCTCGGCGACGGCGGCGCGGTCGACCGTGGCGGGGAAGGAGTCCGGGGCGGGGAACGCCGCGGCGAGCTCGAGGCCGCGCGCGAGGGCGCGGCAGCGGAGCGGGCCCAGCTCCACGCGCAGCTCCCCCGGGTCCGCCGCCAGCCACGGCCGGAGCGCGCCCAGCAGCCGCGCGCGCGCCGCGTCCGCGAGACCCATTGTTGTTGGACGGGGATGGGTTGGTCTAGGTCTCCATGGATGGATGAGGAGGCGGGGATGTGCGGAGGTGATCGGAGGTGAGGGAGTCCGGATTGGAGCGGTTGGGGGTTTGGGGGGCCGGCGACGGCGAGGGAGGTTTGCGCCGCCGCTAGCTGCTGGGTTTGTCTCTCTCGCGGTGGTCGGCAGGAAGGGGATGGACCAAGATAGGTGACACGTAGGGTGCTTTGGGATTTGGACAACTTATCATGTTTTCATTCTTTTTCTCCTTTTATTTAGGGAGTGACTATTCAACAGCTAGCTGTTTTGTAATTTAGAAACAGACACATTTTCTAACCAATAGGGGTTTGACAGCTGTTTGACTAAAAGCAAAGAAAAAAAATGACTGTTTTCGTTCCCACCAAATAGACACATTTCTTGCCCCAGTTTTGAGTCATGTCAGCCCAATGCTGAGTTTACCCGGCTCAGTTTTGAGTCCTTACTTGATTCTCAGCCAGCTAGAAAGGCCTAGAGCGCAACTAACACCAAAAAGCCCAAGACGAAACATGTCATCTTCTCCAACAAGAAAACACTCCTACGACCAACAGAGCAGCTCCACCTCAGTTTCAGAGCTTCAGTCTCATTCTATAAAGAAATCATAGACTAAACTAAACTTTAAAATTTCGAAAAATGAGTGAATTAAGGAATTAAGTAACCGAAATATACTGAAATAACTGAAGAGCAAGACTTACATAAATGAAATACCTGAAGTAAAATGAGTGACGAATTACTGACGGAATTAAAGAATTACGTAAACCGAAAGATAATGAAGGACTGAAAGACTAAACAACTAAGAAGCTTAGACTGAATTTTAAAATGGCAAGAAATGAGGGAATGAAGAAATGATTGACTGAATTTTGAAAGGGCGGTAAATGAGTAACGAAAAACTTGACCAACAGCCAGCTCCACCTCAGTTTCAGAGCTTCAGTCTCATTCTATAAAGTTGAGTACTGAAGAATGAGATACTGAAAAGATGAACAGATGAACGGAAGAAATTCAGAGTTACCAAATAGCTGATGAAATAATTAAAGAGGACTAAAAATAGCTGATGAAATAATTAAAAGAGGAACTGAAAAAATGACATGACCAATGCGTTCTCACGAAAATATGTCACCACAAGTTTCAATGTCTGACCATACATGACTTGGATAGCAACATGAACTAACTAACTACACCAGACCGAACACAACAGTGAGGCGACTAAGTCTTCATCATCATGGAAAGTCAAGAGCCTGAGAAGTTCTGCCTGGACGCTAGCTTTCTGCACCAAATTGCTTCCGTAAGGATTTGAAGGAGAGCCACCCATTAGAAGCATTAGCCTATTTAAACCTCATGTTGTTACCTCCAGCCATGACCAGCGCAACTGCACCATTTCTTTCAGATTTTGAGCTGCAAAGCGACTCCTTTGGGGATTTCCTGTCAACGAGATGGCAAAATGAAAATTATCAAAGGCAATGAACAAATAGAGATCCAATACGTTGTCCCTGGTCTAGCACAAACCAACGCATACGGACTAACTGATTCCTAAGGCTACAGCCTCCTCCGGTGGATTAACATTTGCCACCCAAAAAACAGAACAAAAAGGAAATGTGTATTGCACGGAAAAAAAACCAGTAACAAGACTAATAATAAACGGTTGACAATTGTAAACTATAAGACTGAACGAAATATAAAGAGAGACTTAGTAAAATGATAGACTAAGGAAATGAAGAGAAATGAGAGTATCAATAAATGCCCTAAAGGAATGAAATAATGATAGACTAAGGAAATGAGTGACTGAAGATACTTAAGTGAATACAATGAATGAAAACTGAGGAAATACTTCAAAAAGAATGAATTAATTAACCGAAAAACTAAGGGAATTAATGAATTAATTAACCGAAAGGTACTGAATGGATAAAAGACTAAAGAACTAAGAAGCTTTGACTGAATTTTGAAAGAGCGAAAATGAGGGACCGAAGAAATCATAGACTAAACTAAACTTTAAAATTTCGAAAAATGAGTGAATTAAGAAATTAAGTAACCGAAATATACTGAAATAACTGAATAGCAAGACTTACATAAATTAAATACCTGAAGTAAAATGAGTGAAGAATTACTGACGGAATTAAAGAATTAGGTAAACCGAAAGATAATGAAGGACTGAAAGACTAAACAACTAAGAAGCTTAGACTGAATTTTAAAATGGCAAGAAATGAGGGAATGAAGAAATGATTGACTGAATTTTGAAAGCGCGGTAAATGAGTAACGAAAAACTGAGAAACTTAACAAATTAAGTAAAAGAAAGATACTGAAGGACTGACAACAAAATTTGACTTAGAGGCTCAATATCTGAATTAAGGAGACAGTAACAAAATAAATTAATGAAATAATGAGACACTCATGACTAAAACAAATTAATTAAATAATGAAGACTGAAGTTAATAAATTAATGAGAAACTGAGATACTCAAGTAATAAAAGACTGAAGGAAATATAAAGAGAGACTAGGTAAAATGATAGAGTAAGGAATGAAATAATGAGCGACTAGGCAAAGTACACTGAGAGACTCAAGACTAAACAAAGAGAATTAGACTGAATTAAATTAGAATGAGAGACTGAGGAAGAGCAAATCAAAACCTTCTAATGGTTTGATGGCTGAAAAACACAAAGTGATCAGTGGGTTGAGCAAAAATCAACACACAAAAGTAATATGAAAGGATGCAGATAGATTCAAATTAATCACAAACAAAATCATTTCAATTGGGTAACCTAATTCACAAGACCAAAAGGGCACAGTAACCTACCAAAGGCAGTACAATGCAGCCCAAAAATGCACATATACTGAACACAGAAAGTGACTAAACCCTAACTCAGCCAACATATGAGCACACCATCAGCCTCAGCACCAATCCAGCTAATTACTTATGAAATATTTGGAAATTTAAAGCTCCAGAGCTCCAGTAAGGAGTAACCACTAACCAGGACTGAGGATGCCAAGCAGGATGATCAAATTAACTAAGCGAAAAGGTAACATAGATGGAAATGTCAAGTCCCAGAAGACATATAGAGGGATCTATAACATCCACAAGACTAGAAAGTAATATGACGATAAAACAAAACAAACAGACGAAGCAGCATAACATGTTACTCCATAGACTCAACAAACATATACAAGCAAAAAACTAAGAATGCCTTAATTTAATTGATGATGTGACAAAAAAACAGGTTTCTAAATCATGAGCCATGAGTACAGCAAAAAGAAGAGATGGCATCAGGAACAACTTTATCTTGCTACCACAAGTGTTTCTTGGTTGGGCACGCAATCGTGAAAGTTTGGTACAGTTGAACACCACTAGTACCACCCAGAAAAAGACAAGGCATAAAACAGCTCAAGAATTTGCAATACGAATAGCAATGTTCCGTTGGCAAGTACAAAATTAAAATGGATGTAGAAAAGAAAGACACCACCTATCATATCGTTAGCAGCATAAGTCCCCAATTAGCAGAACGATTTGTTGCTGTAGAACATCTAAACTCAGCAAAACTAAAATTAAGTTTGACGATTTAGCACTCAACAGAAGAAAAAAAATGGACCAAATTGCAATGAGAGCACAAGGTATAACCTCAGCACCACAGGCCATGACGCCTAACCAGCCCTCAACTCAGCATACTAGCGTAATGTAGTGCTCATTCTACTAGACTAACGAAATTTGGCACTTTCCCAATTCCCATCACTTGGAGCCCAAATTGTGAAGAAATGTGAGCACACCATCAGCCGAACATAAAATCATCTAAAGCATAATATAATCACGAAAACTGAACCCTAAACTAACCTTCAGCAAGCTCAAACACAAAAGCATTAGCGAGACTATAACGATTGAGGACAACCTCCCTGACGCTAATGTACAAATGCTCCACTACATCCACCAAAATCTACATCTGAACCGACGAGCGCGATACAAGCTAAATTAAAACGAAATCAGAAGACATAGCAGCGCGGAGGGGGTGGGCCGTGGGGGAGGTATACCCATCTCGACGGCGGCGCACAAGCGTTTCACGCTCGCGAATCGACGATCTCTTTGCCTTGGACGATGATGGAGGCGAGCGGCGGCTCTTTCCAACGAATCAAGCGCCGGCGCGCCGCTTGCTCCGACGGCAGTATCCCCGCTCGCGAAGCACCTCTCCCACCAACGCCGGACGAGCTTGCTGCGGCGACGACCTCTCCGCCATCGCCTTCAATCCTCTCTCTCCCGAGCGCCGGACTGGAAAACGAAAATGAAAATGACAAAAGGGAACTGAGAGCGAAGGAAATGACTCGTTGACTCGAAAGAGACGCAGGAAGAAAGGACAAACAATGGAGATAGCGTTGAGATTGGGACAGATGATCGAACGGTCCAGAAAGTAGTTGTTTCCTAATTATAAAACAGCTAGCTGTTAATTAGGAAAAGTGTTTATTTACTAGTTGGCATGTAAGTGCAACGCACATTTTATAATTAAATGAGACAATTTACAAATAAGAAAAGATCAAAATCTGTGTAGTTTATTTTGGTGATAACTCCAATACCGTTATATCATATCAATGGAGTACCATCACATGTGTATCAAAATAATATCAGAAATTAAGATGCCTGCCAGTAAGATCCGTCGATTATCCAATCTTCAATAACGATAGCAAACAATGCTAGACCACATGTTAAGTACACATGATTGTGATCAAAATCTGTGTAGTTTAATTTGGTGATAACCCCAATACCGTTATATCATATCAATGGAGTACCATCACATGTGCATGAAAATAATATCAGAAATTAAGATGCCCGCCAGTAAGATCCGTCGATTATCCAATCTTCAATAACGATAGCAAACAATGCTAGACCACATGTTAAGTACACATGATTGTGGAGCGTCGGCAAGCTCTCGTCGAAGCTCCACCACGGCAGAGCTGCACGCGAGCATGACGATGTGGTCTCCATCCATGGCTGATGTTTGATTTTTTTTCTAATAATAGTATAGATATAGATTTGGTTGTTCGGCATTTATTCATTTAAAAATGAGTACATCGTTCCTTTCATTTTATTTTGAATAATGCAAAATCGAGCAATAAAGAATACAAATAAGTTGTAGTTCATTCATCAAGAAGTTAAACCTTAATTCTCATGGAGTTGCTCCGGTGCACCAAGTCATACAAAAATTTGCACAAAACCAAGCGCCGGCCGGCGGGGCAGCAAATGCATGTAGAGCTAATCGATCAGGCAAGTATATACAATTAATCTACTCGTCATCGCGGCGCAGCTAACCGAAGCAGCTCGAAGCTAAGGGCATCTCCAGCCGCCTCCCCAGCGCCCCCCAGGGCCCAAAAAACCGCTGAAATGGTCTGGGAGCGCCGTTTTCCACCCAGTCGGCTCCCCAGGAGCCCAAATAGCGCCGGATCGGCGGAAAATTGCGCCGGCGCTCCTAGGCCAAACCCAGCCCACCGGGTTCAGCCTGGGGGCGAAATGGCGCGAAACGGAATGTGGGCCAGAGCTGTCAGTGGGATAGGCGAAATGGCGCGGAATCACGGGCGGAAAAATGCTTCGTCGTCATCTCCTCGGCTCCCGCGCTGGTCAAAAGCCTGCCGGAGTAATGGCCGTGGACTGTCGCGCCGTTCAGCGGCGGCCGACGCGTCCAGTCGATTGCCACGCGCCGGAGTAATGATGCGCCACCGTCTCGCCTCCCTCTGCGCCTATTTATTCCCCGCATCTCGCCGTGGCAAGGCGCACCATTCCCCATCTCTCCATCTCTCTCCTTCCCCCGAGCAAGAGCAATGGCCGAGCGATACCCCGGAGATGAAGCTGCGGCGAACGGCTTCGGCCGGCGTTTCCTGCACCCGGAGGAGGCCCGCATGTTGTACGAGGCCGGGTACCCTACGCCGCCGGACATGCGGGTCCCCGGCGAATGGCGCCTGAGCGCCGGAGGCGTCCCCGTTCCGCCGCCGCCAGAAGGAGCGGATCGCGTCTACGCGATCCAGGACGTCCTCGCCGGGCTCTCCGAAAAGCAGGCGGCGGACCCGCGCTGGGATCCGGCGAACGCCGCCTTCTGGACGGCGTACTTCCTCGAGCGCCACCGCCGCGAGCTGGAGGACACCAACGACAACGGCCCCGTCGCCGGTCGGAAGAACGCCGGGGGGCGGAAGCAGTGGTGGAGCGCTCGAGGGCGTACCCTCGCGTACGTCCTCGAGCACATCCACGCCGGGAACAAGCCCCGGCTCACCATGCCGCCGCGGCAGGCGCCGACGCCTCGACGCCGCTTCACCTCCTGGCTGCCCAGGAGGATGGGGACGGCTTCTTCGTCGTCTTCCGCTGGCCCGCTCTCCAGCGGGTCCCCGCACACGCCGGCGCTCGCTCGGGTCAAGCCCGAGCCGGAGGACACGCCGCGCGGCGTCGTCCTCAACTCCGGGCGCCGCGTCCGGCCGCCACCAAGAAGGCCCAGCGGCGGGATTCGCATCAACGAGCCGCGCCGCGCACCGTCGCCGCCCCGAGGCCACCTTCGCCTCGTCAGGCCCAAGAAGGAGCCTGGCACCGGCGGCGCCACCTCCAAGAAGAAGAAGGCGGCGGTGGAGTGGGTGGCGCCACCGGAGTACGTCCGGGCGGCCATCAAGGCGGAGGCGCCGGACGACGACGAGGAATTCCCCGGCGAGCAGAACACCGTCACCGCCTCCATGCAGGACGCCGCGCCGCCCATGGTCGCCGCCGAGGAGTGCTCGGACGAGTTCATCTTCGAATGGTCGCGCAACCAGCACGCCCAGGAGGAGATTGCGCTCCAGCAGCGCCTTCTCGACGAGGCAGCGGCCAACCGCCGTCGCGCCGCCGCACGCCGGCCTCCTACTCCTCCTCGTCAAGCAAGCGGCGAGGTGATCGTCCTCGACGACAGCGACGACGACGGCGCGTGGTTCGGCGGCGGCGCCAACAACAACGAGGCCGGTCCGAGCCACTTTGGCGGTGGCGCGCCACCAAGCGACGACGACGACGACGACGGCGGCGACTACACGGCGTTCTATAGCCGGCTGGGCATGTAGATCGCCGTGTTTTAGTTTATGTTTAAGTTTTCGTCTTATATTATGTAATGAACAATGCGAAATTCGCTTATATAGTATGAATTTCGCCTAAGTTTAACGAATTTCGCTTATGTTTGATGAATTTCGCCTAACTGTTTTTTTTTGAATTTTTTTGGCCCAATCCTGGGTTTTGGTCACGGCTGGGAAATCGCCGAATCCAGGGCGTCGAATTGCGCCGGCGCTCCCCCAGGCCGTCCAAAAGGCGCTGTTTTTCGGCCTGGGGGGCCGAACGGCTGGAGATGCCCTAAGCACAGGGATCGATCGCGTACGTGAGGTAAATTTCAATTTCAGCTGTCAATGTTAATCGAAGGCGTCGTCCCTCTGCCGGCGAAGGAGGCGTCGCTCTTCTTGTTGCCACCGTCGTGCTTACCGGTGGGCGGACCGTGGTTGTGGACTTGTGGTCGCTTCGTACGTGGCAACCAGCACAGTCCACGGCGCTGCACTGCACCAGCTCCACGGTGCGAAGGAGCAGCGGTAGTAGGATCTCGGGTACAGGGCAAAGGGCAGAGCAAGCGGCCGACGGCGACGGATTGTGCGGCGTTGGCGTTTTTCGAACGGGTAAGAACCATCAACCGGCGGATAAGTTGTTTAAGTATTTTTTTTGGCGGTGGCAAATCTTTGTAATTATCATCAAAATGAAGCGTCGATCAAATACTGAACGGCTCAAATTTAATGTATCAACACAAGTTTGCTCTTTTAATAGTAGTATAGATTCATGTCAAAAACTGCTTTTATTTTCAAATATGGAAGTTTTTTATTTTTTTGAAACTCACACACCTTCATTCATATCGAAATAACGTCTACATGCAAACTTAAACCAGCAGGTGGTTCTAAGAACCAAACATGTCTCCCTCTTGGCAAGGACGAAGCAAACCTTGCCGATAGATGGGCTTCTACGTTCATCTCCCTCCTTTCATGACCGGAGAAGGTTTGACCTCTTCGCCTTGATCTCGGAGAGTATGCTACTATAAGTACCTCGATGAACTCCATGCAGCCTCTTCACCACCTCGAGGCAGTCCGAGACTACATGTACTGAGTCTAGCACCAGATCTTTAGCCGCGTCAAGCGCCTCGCGGCAAGCTAGGGCCTCCAAACACCCTGTGTCAGTGATGCCCTCATAAACTATTGCTGTCGCACCTAGAAAGGTACCATCGTCCGATCGACATACCGCAACAGCACCTCTCGTCGTAGTCTTCGCAACCGCAGCATCGACGTTGATCTTCGATCGCCCGACGGAGGGCGCAATCCACCACGTCCACGGCGTCGTTGTCTGGCGTCCACCACCATGCCCCTAGCTCGGTTCATGAGTCGAACGCATATCGGCCAAGAACCTGTTCAAATATGGAAGTTGTGATATTCTTTGTTCAGGATGTCTTCAACAGGCCGACCGAAATGAACACAAATTTTGTTCAGATTTTGTCTGTTTGGGTCGCGAAACAAAGACGTTTGTCCCATGTTCGCTCGTCCAGGGTTTTGAACATTTTTTTTATCATTTTAAACACTTTTGGTCATTTTAAACAAACAAATATAGGTCAATGGATCAAACACATCACATAGTATCAAAAGAATATTGTCATGCTGGCATACAACATCCCAAAAAACATCATAGTTCCGGCCATCTCGGTCATAGTTTAATGCCAGCATGCAACATTGATAAAACGACCGAGATGTGATCACTCTTGGTGCATGTAGTACCTTTGCTTCTTGATATAGTACGCCTTCTTCATAGGGGTCAAGGCGGAGACATCCATGTCCATGATCCAGGCCTCCTCTTGGCATAGGGCGAGCTCAAAGTCTCAAAGTTTTTCCCCTTGACCTCCGCCTCCTTGGCTCTTGCATCGGCCTCAATGGCTCTTATCCGGGCATTTTCCTCCTCGATTTCGAGCTTCTTCTTTTGCAATTCGAAGTATTGCTTCAAAGCCTCCTCCTCTCTCTCCTCCTTCTTGTCACAAGACCAGTCCTTTTGGGTTAGGAACCCATTCAATGTCTCTTGCAACGCCATGTTGTTGCATCATGTTTCATCTTCCCTTATCTGTTGTGACGGCCCCACTTGTAGTAGTCGTTGGCTCCCCCCCCCCCCCCCCCCCCCCCCCCCCCCCCCCCCCGCAATTTTTCATGGACCCGTAGAGGTCCTTCCATTTTTGTTGATCCTTGAGCATCTTGTAGCAATGGGTCAAGGTGAAGGTCTTCCCATGTTGAGCTTTGAAGGTTTCTAGTGATTGCAAGACCTATGCATAGGAGGCCAATACAATCAAAGGGATAGGAGAATAATTCATAGTAGAATCTGTGAAGGAGGGAAGGGGAAGCACCAATTCCTTGACTCCAAGGCCACTTTTTGGCCGGGCTTCGACATGCTTGATGACCCACAAGTATAGGGGATCGCAACAGTCTTCGAGGGAAGTAAAACCCAAATTTATTGATTCGACACAAGGGGAGACAAAGAATACTTATAAGCATTAACAACTGAGTTGTCAATTCAGCTGCACCTAAAAAAGCACTAGTAACAGGGGTGATGTGAAAGCAACAGTAATATGAGAGCAATAGTAACATGTAACACAGAGGCAATGGCACCAGAAAATAGTTGTTGCTACTTTGATGGCGTGTTGACAGGAAAGCAATGATGCGCCAGAAAATATTCTGGTGCGTAGTTGACGGGAAAGCAATGATGATGACAGATGGACCGGGTTCCCAGCTTTCTACACTAGTGGTAACTCTCCAATAACAAGTGTTGGGTGAACAAATTACAGTTGGGCAATTGATAGAATTGAAATAGCATTAAGACAGAACATCTAGTCTATTAATCATACGTAAGCATGTTTTCATATATAGTCATACGTGCTCGCAATGAGAAACTTGCACAACATCTTTTGTCCTACCAGCCCGTTTGCAGCGGGGCCTCAAGAGAATCTACTGATAATTAAGGTACTCCTTTTAATAGAGCACCGGAGCAAAGCATTAACACTTGGTGAAAACATGTGATCCTCATATCTAAACCATCCCCTCCAGTTATCCCAGTTATTGTCACTCTGGGGTCTCGGGTTCCGGACAGAGACATGTGCAAACAACTTGTAGATACAATCTAAGCAATAATTATAGAGCTTAAATCTAAGATCATGCCACTCGTGCACTAGTGACAAGCATTAAACACAACAAGGTTGCAGCAACAATAACTTCACAAACATATTGATAGACTGATCATAATGTAACAATTCATCGGATCCCAACAAACACAACACCGATTACATCAGATGGATCTCAATCATGTAAGGCAGCTCATGAGATCATTGTGTTGAAGTACATGGGAGAGAGAGTACCAACTAGCTACAGCTAGAACCCGTAGTCCATGGGGGAACTACTCACGGAGCATGATGGAGGTGGTGGCATCGATGGAGAAGGCTCCGGGGGTCAATCCCCGTCCCGGCAGGTCGCCGGAACAGGAACTTCTGACCCCCGAAACTAGGTTTCGATGGCGGCGGCGCTCCGGGAGTTCTTCTGGATTATGATAGGTATATCTAGGGTTTTCACGTCGGAGAGATTATATAGGCGAAAGGGCAGCGCGAGGGGGTGACCGAGTCGGCCACACCCCCTGGGGGCGCCACCCCCCTTGGCCGCGCGAGCAGGGGGTGAGGAGGCTGTGGGCCTCCCCAGGGCTTGCCCTTCTGGCTCCGTGTACGCCTCGGAAAAATAGGAGGTTGGGCTTTTGTTTCATCAAATTCCGAGAATATTGCCAGAACAACTTTTCTGAAACCAAAACAACAGAAAACAGGAACTGGCACTGTGGCAACTTGTTAATAGGTTAGTCCCAGAAAATGCATAAAAATGATATATAATGCATATAAAACATGTGACAATGATAGATAAAACAAGCATGAAACATCAGAAATTATAGATACGTTTGACGAGGATATACCCTTCGGGTACCCCGCGTGAAGATACCTGGTACAGGCGAAGCCCAGGAGAAGCCCAGAATAAAAGAAGCCCATGAAGAAAGAAATCAGACGAAGAGAAGTTTACTAAATTAGATTAGATCATAGTCGGTTAGAACTTTCCATATGTAAACCTAGTCGGTTACGTATTCAGGACCTGGCCTCCTATATAAAGGCCAGGAGGGTAACCGATGAAGGTAAGCAATTCATAGCCATCAGAACCCGACGAGATCAGCAACTCGCCGGACCCTTGTAACCCTCATATTCACACAATCAATACAGACAAGCAGGAGTAGGGGTTTTACCTCACTCGAGGGCCCTGAACCTGGTAAACTCCCGCTTGTCAGCTGTCGTGTCCACCAGTACTACGCGTTCTCTACCACATAATCAACCCTAGGTACCTAACCATGGGATTTGCCGAGGACACACCTCGTCAATTGGCGCCGTCTGTGGGAACAGGTAGTGCTGGATTCACGGCCTCGCCGGCTTCATCATCAGGTGGTCACCGACAACCTCTCCTTCACACGGTAACTCACCGATCACCTCATCAAACGGCAAATCGCCGATCATAACCTCAAACGGCAACTCGCCGATCCCATCGACTGGAACCAACTCAAAAGGCGAACACTCGCCAATTTCTCCAAGGAGACTCAAACCACACTCGATTGAAGCTCAACAGGCCTTTGCTAGCCTGAATCAGGTTTGGACGTTACTGTTGGTGATTTCAATTTTTTCGTTGATAAAGATGGTGTGCAGGATCTATTAGACCAGTCGACATGGAGATACTCGACAACTTGTCGACTGCATCTGCAACACCTTCGATCTTGGCAGCAACATCATCACAGATCGCACCGATCCAAACACCAAGTGACTCTGCAACTTCAATGGACGACGAAGAGT
Source organism: Poa pratensis (assembly GCA_947311845.1). NCBI lineage: Eukaryota > Viridiplantae > Streptophyta > Magnoliopsida > Poales > Poaceae > Poa > Poa pratensis. The sequence goes on from CAMZMU010000041.1 coordinate 10,228,638, forward strand.
TTCGCAAAGCAGTGGCCAAAAACTTTGGAGGAAGCGAAGTCGAATCTGTGTTCCGTCCAAACAACTCGGCTGAGTCACTCGAAGGCATCTTCGATTGCCAAACCTCTCAGAAAACGAGGAAAACCTTGATGACAGCATTTACCTAGCCGATCTTAATGGCCCCGAGGTGCAGGCCAACCACGAGATCTTCACGTGTAATGCTGGAAGCTTGGACAAGACAATCGACGATCAACTCGACTACGCAAAACCAACAGCAAACCGAGTAACTCTGACATGAGTTTGGATGACGACGCCGAGTCCATGGTACGTGTAAAGCATAGGGACCGCTAACCAAGTGATACCTTACCAAGTGTACACCGCAAGCGCCGCAGAAACATCCGCAGCAGCAGCATGTCGTCGACCCACACAATTCCCATGTACAGTTACCATGCCTGATGGAAAGACCACCTAACCATCACGGCTGAAACAGCAGGGAAAGTAGATCAAATCATAAAAGATTGCGCGATGATGCAATCGACGCAACTCCGGAAGAACAGATGACTTACGCATACTTCAACTGGCAAGAAAATATTCGTCTGAACAACTATAGAGCGACACTCGAGGAACACAGAAAACAGGCGAGCATATCAAGCGCCAGGCGAAAGGCATTTCCATGAGCTCCACTAGGAGGCATGATCCTGCAAATAGGCCAAGGCTCAACCTGGGAGTAGCGGATCGAGCTGCAATCACTCGAAACCTTGACCCAGCTTTTATGGAAGTAGATAGAGAAGGCATGATCATACCAACTGAGCCAGTTGGGGCGCTGATGACGTTGGGCAACTACCTCAAAACAATCGAACCACCAGTGGGAGATCCAAAGAGAGATCATCATCTTCAGCTGTATAAGCAACTGGCAATCGCAACAAGAGCCATACAGCCAACACAAGCTACCCCGCACGGAGAAGATCGGGATCGTCGCAGTCGAAGCCCCAGGGGAAGGAGCGACGAAGAAGCTCGCGCCATCGAAGGAGCCGATCCAGAAGGTCATATAGCAGTAGCTCTGACTCAGGGGCAGACATAGGGCCATGTGGAGCATTGTGTTTCACTCGACGAATTCGGGAAGCTCGCATGCCCAAGAAATTCTCACTCGCAACAACGCCAAAATTCAATTGCAAACAGGAACCCTCAGGCTGGTTAGAAGATTACAGATTAGCTGTCGGCTGTCAGCGTGGCACAACAACTACAGCGATGCAGTACATACAACTCATGATGGAAGGAGCAGCTCGCGATTGGCTCAAATCGCTACCCGAGTCATATTACGACTCGTGGGAGCAATTCCGCGATGACTTCGTCAGGTACTTCGGACCCTTGTGTGACAGGCCTAAAACGTTTGAAGAGCTCAAAACATGTAAGCAAGGCCCAGATGAATCGCTGCGTCATACATAAGGCGATGGACTGCCATTCGCAACTCGATAGGACATGTATCAGAAGATAGGGCAATCGACGCCTTTAAGGAAGGCTTATGGAGGAAAGATTTCAGAGAGATGCTCGGCCGAGAAGACCCAAAAACAATGGCAGCACTCATGGCAATCGCAACAAAGTGGGCAAACGGAGAAGACTCAGTAAGAGGCAATCAACCTACGTCGTCACACGACAACCATGACAGAGACAATCGAGATCGTAGAGACAACTACAGGGATGACAGAAGGCGCAAGCGCAAGTATCGTCACTATGATGATGACAAGCCAAGCTTCGTAGGAGCAGGGTTCGCCCAGCCGCGAGACAGCCGAGATCAAACTGACAAATGTCCTGAAGATAACAGTGATAGTCGAGATCATCGTACTGACGACCGCAGAGACAGTCGAGATCACCGCTCAGACGACCGCCGTGACAATTATCGTGGGCGGACAACCGCGACAGTTACAAAAGACCTGAATGGCGCAGGCGAATAGATAAGGACCAGAGCGCTCACTCGAAGAAAGATGGACGATCACTGCAGATTTCACCTATACAGGGAGACGACGGTAGGTTACGTTCTAATCATTCATTAAAGAACTGCAGGGAATTCGACCAATTGGCGATCAATACGTACTACGCCTGCAGAAGGAAGGACGCGCTCCGCCACAACTGACGCAAACACAGCCAATCGCAGCAACCCACACGCAAGCGGCACCAGCTCAAGTGTACTCTGCGCCACAACATGTACAACAAGCTCAGGTATATTCTGCACCGCAGCAAATACAACATACTCAAGTGTATTCGTTCCACAGCAAACACAGCCTGCTCAGGCATATCCAGCGCAACAGCAAATGCAACCAGCACCAGTATACATGGTACCCGCACAACCTAATGGAGGAGCACAAGTGGCAGCAGCCATACATCAAGTACCCAGGGAGAGGAGCAGCAATACCCTCCCACTCGAGGCCAAATGAACATGATCCAAAAGGGGCGATCATCCAATCGAGAACAGAAGCTGCACACACGACACGTCAACATGGCGGTCATGGCACCACCAGCTATTCCAGAATTTTTGAAAGGATCCGAAGTTCCAATCATCTTCAGCCGAGAGGATCACCCGCCAGCAGTGTACCGACCAGGGCACGCAGCCCTTGTACTCGACGCACAAATTGGCAACTACGCCATGACCAAGGTCTTCATGGATGGAGGCAGTGGCCTCAACATAATCTTCACGGATACCCTGCGAAGGATGAACAAGGCAGTCGATAATCTGCCAGAATCAACAAACACCTTCCATGGCATTGTCCCAGGCAGAGCAGTACACCCGAAAGGTACAATCCAGCTGACGTTACATTGGAACCCCTGAACACTTCAGAACTGAATCGATTGAGTTCGAAGTCGTCGACTGGAAGTCACAATATCACGCTATACTTGGGCGTCCGACGTTCGCAAGATTCATGGCTGTCCCGCACTACGCTTATCTCAACTGAAGATGCCAGGGCCAAAGGGAGTCATCAAGTCAATGGCAACTTCCAGAGGTCAGATTCATGTGATCGCGAATTCAGCAAAATCTCTGAGATGTACGGGATGGAAAAGGCACTCGCGATCTCGAGATCTCCAATGATCGCACACTTCTGCAGAACACAAAAGGTTGGCAGCCGACAGAGAGTTCAACGCAACAAACGACACACGAAGCACCAGGTCCATCCGACTGACCCCTCAAGACGGTCAACGTGTCGTCAAGCCTTACTGACGCATAGGAAAGCGCGCTCGTCAAATTCCTCCGTGAGAACTGGGAAATATTTGCATGGTCTCCATCTGACATGCCAGGTATTCCCAGGGAATTTGCCGAGCACTCTCTACAAATTAAACCAGGTTTCAAGCCAATCAAGCAAACTATGCGCCGTTTTTCTGATCCAAAAAGAGATGCAATCGAAGCAGAAGTTGATAGGTTGCGTGCAGCCAAATTCATCCGAGAACTCAAAAAAGCAGACTGGATAGCCAATCCAGTTTTGGTCGACAAAAAGAACTCAGACATAAACGAATGTGTGGATTTCACATCTCTGAACAAATGCTGCCCGAAAGATCACTTTCCATTGCCTCGAATCGACCAGATTATCGACTCGACTGCAGGGTGCGCACGATTGTCCTTTTTGGATGCATACTCTGGTTATCACCAGATCCGGATGAAAAAGGAAGATGAAGAGAAAACAGCGTTCATAACTCCACTCGGAGTCTTCTGCTACACGACAATGCCGTTTGGTCTCAAAAACGCGGGTGCAACTTACCAGCGTATGATGCAAAACTGCCTCGCTGAGCAAATTGGAAGAACGTACAAGTATGTGGACGATATCGTCGTCAAAACTCAAAATGAAGATACTCTGATCAAGGATCTCCAAGAAACATTCAATAACCTCAATCGATACAACATCAAGCTTAACCCGAAGAAGTGTACTTTTGGTGTGCCAGCCGGTCAGCTCCTCGGTTATTTGGTATCAGCACAGGGAATAGAGGCAGATCCCGAAAAGATTCAGGCCATCATCACGATGAAGAGACCTACCAAGCTTCATGAAGTGCAACAACTAGCTGGTCGAGTAGCAGCACTCAGCAGGTTCATCAGTAAGCTAGGTGAAAGAGCACTCCCGTTTTACAAACTGATGAAGAAGGCGGAAAAATTCGAGTGGACGGACGAGGCAGACGCAGCTCTTCAGGACCTCAAAAAGATGCTCACAAGCCCTCCGATTCTGGTAGCACCTAGAAAACATGAACCACTATACCTCTACGTCTCCGCTACCAATCGGGTGGTCAGTACAGTTAGTAGTCGATCGCATGGAAGAGGGCATAGCCAGAGCATACAGCGGCCAGTCTACTACGTAAGTGAAGTCCTCTCCCCATCCAAGCAACGCTACCCGCAATACCAAAATTGGCATACGCCGTGTTCATGACTTCCAGGAAACTCGCACACTACTTCTCCGATCACCCGATTACTGTGGTCAACAAGTCAGCAATCGGGGACGTCCTCACAAACCCCAATGCAACAGGTCGAGTAGCAAAATGGCTCATCGAGCTAGGACCACTAGGCATCAAGTATGAGCACCCGAGGCCATCAAAGCACAAGTCCTGCCAGATTTCCATACCGAGTGGATCGAAGCCCAACTTCCAGGGGTACCTGATGTCTCCAACTCATGGACGATGTATTTTGATGGATCCAAGAAGAATGAAGGAGCAGGAGCAGGAGTGGTGCTCATCTCACCAAAGGAGACAAGCTACGCTACGTGCTACAAATGGGATTCGAGTTTCCATCAAACAATGAAGCAGAATACGAGGCGCTAATTCACGGCATGCGCATGGCGAAAGCTATGGGGTGTACTCGACTAATGATTTATGGTGATTCCAAACTAGTGGTGCAGCAAACAATGAAGGCCTGCGACTCAATCGCAGATAACATGACGCTCTACCACGACCTCTACAACATCATGGAGGGAAGCTTTGAAGGATGCGAGTTGCGGCACATAGGAAGGGAAAGCAACGAGGAAGCAGACAAACTCGCAAACATCGCATCCACAAAAGCGCCAATACCACCAGGTGTTTTCTTCGAAAGGATCGAGCATAGGTCAATCGATAAGACCATCTGCATCGGCACCCGCCACGGGTAAAGGTAGTACCCTCCAGTCGAGGTATTACTCATCGAACCTACATGGACTCAACCTTTCCTCGCATACATGCTCCGCAATGAACTACCCGAAGACATAAACGAGTCCAGACGCATCATACGGCGAGCAAAATCATACACCATCATTAACGGTGAGCTGTACAAACACAGCACTTCAGGTATGTTCCAAAGGTGCATTGCATTCGAAGACGGCAAAGATCTCCTTCGAGATATTCATGCAGGTACTTGCGGACATCATGCAGGCAGTCGATCCATCGTAGCCAAAGCCTTCCGAGCAGGGTTTTACTGGCCAACAGCGTTAAGTGACGCAGAAATATTGTCAAAAGATGCATCGGGTGTCAGAAGTTGCGTCACGGCCCCATGCACCCGCATCAGCACTCAAAACCATACCACTGGCGTGGCCCTTCGCCCAGTGGGGTCTTGACATGGTAGGGCCACTCAAAAAGTCATCCAAAGGAGGTCACACTCACCTACTCGTTGCAGTCGACAAATTTACAAAGTGGATCGAAGCCATCCCTATCACAAGCTCGACAGCTTCCACGGCGGTCCGTTTTATCCAATCGATCATATATCGGTATGGAGTGATGGACAGTATCATTACGGACAATGGAACCAACTTCACAGCAGAAGAGTTTCAATCTTTTTGCAAGGAGCAAGGTGTCAAACTAAACTATGCGTCAGTCGCGCATCCGCAATCGAACGACAGGTCGAGAAAGCCAATGGTCTCGTGTGCAGTGGCATCAAGAAAAGACTGCTGGTTCCACTAAAAAGGGCGCGGGTGCATGGATTGAAGAACTCGACGCGGTACTGGAGCCTGCGCACTACGCCAAACGCTTCTACTCAATACACACTGTTTTTCATGGTCTACGGTTCAGAAGTAGTGCTGCCTTCTGACGTCAAATTTCATGCACCACGGGTAGAAGCATACCAAGAAACTGACGCTAACAAGGCACTCAAAGACGCAGACGATCTCTTGGAAGAGGCACGTAACACCGCCTTGGCACGAACAACAGTTTATCAACAAGACCTACGCAACTACCATAGCCGTCGATTACGCACAAGATCCTTCATGGTGGGAGATTTGGTGCTACGAGAGAAGCAGAAAAAGGTTCACAAGTTAGCATCACCATGGGAAGGACCTTACATCATCACAGAAGTTATCAGCGATGGAGGAGCTTATCGACTGAAAGATGCAAAGACTGGAGAAGAAGTATCAAATCCATGGAATGTGGCGCACCTGCGTCGATTTTATGCATAGGTCTCATAGTCTTATATGTACATGTCGGAAGAGCCAGCAGGTTTCAGACGCACTCTTTCCCTTACCAGGGTACCTAAGGGGACTGGAAGGTTTTTAATGAGGCGGAATGCTGGTCGAGCAGCAAAAGTTGGAATAAAATCATATGTTCCTTCATATCTGTCTTAAAGTTTCTCATATTTCTGCAAACTAACAGTCGAAGATACACCTATAGCACAATAACGTAAAACCCCACTCGATATACTCGGGGGCTAGGGTCACGCATAAACCCCACTCGAGATACTCGGGGGCTGGGTTCACACATAAACCCCACTCGATATACTCGGGGGCTGGGTTCACACATAAACCCCACTCGATATACTCGGGGGCTGGGTTCACACATAAACCCCACTCGATATACTCGGGGGCTGGGGTCACGCATAAACCCCACTCGATATGATCGGGGGCTGGTTCATACTCAAACCCCACTCGTTACACTCGGGGACTCAAGAATACATACAGTCATCCACAAATCATATACATTAAATAAATATATACTCAAAAATTGTTTATTCGTCTTACATCTCCGCTACAGGACCACAAAATTGATCTCGGCAACGACTTCAGCTGCAGGGTACGTCTCAACTTGGCGCGATTAAGAGATAAGTTCACCTGGAGCAGGTGGACGCAGGGCAAATTCAGGCCGACGACTGCGTATATAGGCCATGGTAGCATTGGCTCCAAGCACTGCAAGGATCATCAAGAACTCTTTTACAGATTCTGTCACTCGAAAATATGTCAAGCAAAGGGACTAATCCTTGAGGCGGCGGCCCGTCAGGAAATAGTGCCCGATTCAAATTGGCAAAGATGCGCCTGCATATCTCGAGTACTTGGGCGTTTTCTCCATACTCGATCCTTCAAAATGAGCAAAGCACGAGAAGCAGATTTTGTCTTGTTCTTTGCGCGACTGAGTTCTGATAGCCTCAGCCCGACGCCCATGGTTTGGATGCACACTTCGCTCAGGCGGGTGGCTTTATCAGTCACATCTTTAAAAGCAGATGGTTTCCCATTGGCCATCTTCGGGTACTCAGATAAATGGTGCTCGAAGTCAACCTCTACGCCATGCCCTAACAAAAGCTTGAGGGTGTATTCCGAGCCGCGTACCGTGCACCCGCAAGCAAAGTCCGTGACTGATGTTGTTCCAGCACCAAAAAGGATAAAAAATGATATCCAATTCAAAGTTTTAGCAAAAATTCGACTGTTAGGCAAAAGAATCACAGCCGTTCAAGCAAAATCTAGGTGACGCGTGTCACTCATGAAGAACAACTGTCGTAAGCCCACGCCGCCCACTAGGCACGTAAAAGGAGGAAGTCATCATTATTTCGCAAAAATTTCGCCAAATCAGAGCAGAAGTAGCGTCCTCTGGTGGTCAAAACCCTGGCAACGGGCCCGCAAGGTCATGTCCTGTCAGAAAAATTTGACAGGTACACCGCAAGTGTCACACATGACGTCAATCACACAAGCAGAAGAGGTATGAGCATAGGCGCAAGTCGATTGAAATCATATATCGATTGGAATGATAATTAACAAGAAGTACTCCCATGGGAGCATATGTCAAAAATTTCTTCGATTAAGAACATGCAGAGCATAATGAATTTAAGATTGTCCTCTATTGCAAACAATAAAGCACAATCTCGGGGGCTACTCCCATGGGAGCGCTGTCGCGCTCCCATAAGATTTCTAAAAAGGTAAAAAACTACTCACTCGACAAAGCAGACTCGACTTATTTATTTCGGCAAAATCCTTTTATTTTACAAACATAATTCATAAAATTCCCGGACTATGTCAATCGAAAAAGTCTCGGATGCTGCATACGCAAATGCAAAGGTAAGACCTGCCGATTGAATCGAGCTGGGCTAAGGGACACTCCGGCAGTGTTTTCCCTTAAGTTTTTCCGTGTCAACAGACATGATGAAAATCCTGACGGACGCGTCGGGTAGCAAATATGATCTGCAGAACGAATCACTAAGACCCCAAGCGGCCTGAGTCGAGTCTGTCCAGTATGTTCCAGGTTCGAGTCCGGGGACTCGAATCTGATTGAAGGCTAGTATGGTGTTGCCCTAATGAGCAGTTAACTGACATCGGTAACTCGAGTAAGTTCAGGCCTACTAAGTCAAAATCCCTAGGCAAATATATCAAAAGTGTTCCAGATTTGAGTCCGGGGACTCGAGTTTGATTGAAAGCTGACATGGTGGTCACTGGTTTGGTGACGGCCCGGATGTCTTATCAATAGAAAACAGAAAATCACACCGTAGGGGGTTTCCCCTACGGTAATGCCCTTCAAAAAAAAGCTGGCATGGTTTTAACCGAATGTGTAGTTAACTGAGCTCGATCCTCTTCGAGTGAGTCAGGCCTGCCAAGCTATAATCCCCAGGCAAAAGTTATTTCGAATGTGTTCCAGACTAGAGTCCGGGGACTCGAGTTTGATTGAAAGCTGGCATGGTTTTACCCGTATGTGTAGTTAACTGAGCTCGATCTTCTTCGAGTGAGTCAAGCCTGCCAAGCTATAATCCCCAGGCAAAAGTTATTTCGAATGTGTTCCAGACAATGTTGGGGATATCGCTTATCAGTAACTTATCGGTCGACTCAAGATAAGGGGTAAATCGGCCAATTTATCGGCAAATCGGACGGTTTATCGGCATATCGGCTGACTTATCGGCCAATTTATCTTATCGGTCAGACATCGATAAGAGATAAATCGGCCGATTAATCGGCATATCGGAAGATATCTTGAACAATGGTTCCAGATTCGAGTCCAGGGACTCGAGTTTGATTGAAAGCTAGTAAGGTTTTACCCGAATGTGTAGTTAACCAGTCTCGAATACTCTGGGCCTACTATGCTGTTATCCCCAAGATTGCATACATATTTGCCAGAAGAATAAAGCTACGATGCATATGTTGGAGGGAGTGCATCCATGATCCTTCGTAATCAAGCAAGCACTCGGGGGCTACTGACGAGGATATACCCTTCGGGTACCCCGCGTGAAGATACCTGGTACAGGCGAAGCCCAGGAGAAGCCCAGAATAAAAGAAGCCCATGAAGAAAGAAACCAGACGAAGAGAAGTTTACTAAATTAGATTAGATCATAGTCGGTTAGAACTTTCCATATGTAAACCTAGTCGGTTACGTATCCAGGACCTGGCCTCCTATATAAAGGCCAGGAGGGTAACCGATGAAGGTAAGCAATTCATAGCCATCAGAACCCGACGAGATCAGCAACTCGCCGGACCCTTGTAACCCTCATATTCACACAATCAATACAGACAAGCAGGACGTAGGGGTTTTACCTCACTCGAGGGCCCTGAACCTGGGTAAACTCCCGCTTGTCAGCCATCGTGTCCACCAGTACTACGCGTTCTCTACCACATAATCAATCCTAGGCACCTAACCATGGGATTTGCCGAGGACACACCTCGTCAACGTTTGAGACGTATCAATGCTCAACGGAGCCACAAAATTTGCTCATCCTCGTCGAGTAGTGCCGCCTCTGTTGGATTGATATGTTGGTCTGCAACGTCGTGATTTCATAGGACGGAACTGAATCGTCCCCGACGATAGAATTGTCTTCGTCGTAGTTACCGTGGTCTTGGCAATTGTCCCCGGCGACGACCTTGGCAATTGGCGATGGCGGTGGCGAGTGCGTCATTGCAGATGACCTTCGACCCTGGTGGCCGGGGCGCCGAGGCGTTGGAGCTGGCCACCATTGTTTCGGCCGCTTCTGCGGGCGGACAGTGCGATCATGAGGAGGGCAGCGTGCGTGACCCTAGAGACGATGTTAATGCCATCGTCCCAGCTCTTCTTGGCGGCGGCGTCGGCCTTTGCGTCCTTCTTGGCAGCGGCTTCTGCTTGCGCTCTCCCTCTTTCTCCGTGCGCCCCGCTTCTCGGTCTTAGAGGCCCTCTGCGCCGACATGAGCTCTTTCTTTGGCTTCTTCGGAGGATCGGCCGCGAAATCGAAGACGAAGACCTGCTCGATGGCAGCTCCAGCGGGGTTCGTGGCGGTGACGGCTGCGCCGTCTCTGAAACCGTACAGATCTTGGATGTCGAAAACGAAGTGCAGAAACACAGTGCACTCCCCCGCGACAGAGATGACCGGAGATGTGAGAGGTGAGAGCAGAGGACAACGTGGATTTAGGATGGAGAGTGAACGACGAGAGGATTTATGGCGGGTGTTTGGGACGAGGCGTCTTCCGCCGTCTCGCGTCCCTGCCCCACGTGCGGCTTTCGGGCTAAGGATGACAATTTTACCCATCGGTACGGGTAGCCGTGGATACCGTACCCGCATGGATAGGGTATGGTTACAATTTTATACCCATGGGTAGTACCTGTATCCTACCCATTTAAGCTGTGGGTAGGATACGGGTATAGCCTCGGACCCGTGGTATACCCATACCCGACCCGTTTATACACCTCACATGTGGAGGTGCAACATTTATTCTCGTGAGTTTGTTAATCTATGTGAAGTTGCCACCAATTTTCAGTTTGAGTTGACATAATTGTCACATACTCAAATATATGCTCTTGAGTTGAGACAAATATTTTTCTTCTATCAAAAATTTACCGATGAATATAAATTTTTGATTAACTAATGTACTATTCGATCCACCCGTTGGGTACCCAATGGGTATGGGTATTCGCCGGGTATGGGTACAGGTAAGGTTCCATACCCGCGGGTACGGGTATGGATAGAGTTTTGTAGCCATTGACTACACGGCTATAGGTATGGTATTGGTCTACCCGCCCCCATACCATCCTTATTTCGGGAAATGGCATTTTTTTCTGAGAGATGATCGGCCGTGTAACAACGTGAGCTAGACCAGAAAATCAAACGGGCCTGAAGGCCACAAAATGGACAGATCTCAGAGCGAGAACCGCGAGCGGTTGCGTGTCTGATTCTCGTTGCTGCGAATATTCCGGTTACCGCCGCCGCAACGGATCTGTTCCCTGGCCGGCACCCCAAACCTGCCGCATCTCCATTTCAAACACTCCACCCTCTCATAGTCTCATTCCCCTCCAGGTCCAGCCAAGCACCATGGCGAAGAACAAGCAGAAACCCTCCACCCCGGCGGCGGCGCGGGTACGTCCGCGCGACGCGTCTCCTCCTCTCGGCTCCCGCTCGCCGCGGATCGCTCCCCGGTCATCCAGGACCGGGGCGAGGACGAGGAGGCCCGGAGGCTCAGGACCCCGGGATGCGACGAGGGCGACGACGGGTCCGTGCGCCGGTCTGCGAGGGCTCGCGCGCGCCGTTCGCCACGGTGCGCCTGCCAGGGTCCGGAGCAGCCGGCTGTGGTCGAGGTGAGCGTGTACACCTGTTCCTCGGTCGCGGAAATGGGGCGCTCGATCTAGGGTTACGAGGGTATATTTCATTCATGTCGCTTCCTCCTCCCTGTGCACTCTAGTAGTAGTTGTTGTCTGAGAAGGAAGGAGACGGCGGGATCTGACCACAGAACCCCCGAATCAGTCGCTATTTCTCGAATTCCTCGGGATTTCGTAGCGACGACCAACTGAGTGTAGCGGTGGTGACATGTTCCAGTGTGCCGTCCGTGCGTGCGTGCTACCAAGTAAAATCATGTTCTACTTTACTTCTCCAGCACAAGATCAGTTTCTAATCTTATTCTTACCCGTGTGTACTCTGTGCCACTGATAGTTTGTTCATCTGCCTCACTGTTGGCACCTGGTTACAGATATACCATGGTTTATTAATCGACGATTCTGTTGCAACTTCTTAACAGCGTAGCGTGAGGCCAACAGTGTTTTAAGTTTTACCTTTCGTTGCAGGAATGCCAAGTCAGGGGTAACCAATCAGCGATTACGCCTCTCCAGAGATCTGCACGGTCCCAGCGAGGTGATAAGAGCCTGAGCAAGCCATCAGTGGAGAAGGGAAGTTGCAGGAAACAGCGGCCGTGGACACCGAATATCCGGGACATTGCCCATAGCCGGGAGACTCCAGATGCTGATAAGAGAGACAAGAAACGAGAGAATCCAACAGGGAGTGGCCAGAAAAGTGCTGCATTGAAGTTTTTAGCGAGGATTAAAAACCACAAGGAGCTCCAGACATTGAATGAAGATTCTCAAGATGTTCCTGCCAGGAGAAAGACTGCACATGCATCTTACAAAACGGGTGAGACACAAGAGCCAAAGCCCAGTTGTTGTGAGGAGCCGACAAGAAAGAGGAAGAGAGGCACGGAAAGAAAGCCAACATTAAGGAAGCAAAGTCACCCGAGCCCAAATCTGATTGTCAAGGAATTGCACCTATCACTGAACCCAGAAACATCATCCAGAAGAAGAGTGGAAATGATCCTTCTTCCATAGTGCAGCCTAATATTAGTGATGATACACCGATGAAGACCAAGGAATGCAATGAAGAGCTAAGTGGGATTAAAGGAGGAGTACAACAGCAGCTTTGTGCTTCAGATGATTGGACAGAAGAGCAGGATCTGACATTGCGCCAGGCTTACTTTGCTGCTCGACCATCCCCGCATTTCTGGAAGAAAGTTTCCAAAATGGTATTACTTGTTCGTCCATTTTGTTTCTTCAGTGGTTCGATCATATCTTCTTAGTTACAATAGCTGTTTGATACTTAATTGCAGAAGTTCCCTTTAGAAAACATCATTCTGCATTGTTGTTTTGGCTTCATTAATAATAATAGAAAATAATGAGAATGCTGCAGTTAAAATATTATTCTTGGAAATAATTTTCCTGCTAAAAATATTGCCCATACAGCTGCAATGTTTTGTTGTTGTGCATTTTATAAGCAGTGAACATAAACCATGTAAAACGCTAAACAAATCTCCAAAAGACTGCCATAGTCAACATACCAGTAGTGTCTCAGTGATGAGTAAGCTATATAGTAGAGAGCATTTCCTGAAAACGTGGAGAACTCGTAAAATTTACAAGGGTTTGTAATCATGGTGAAAAAGAACATTTCACACTCATTTTATTTATTTAATAGTGAATGGAATGCTATGTGTTTTGTTATTATATAGAATATACAATTTACTGAATAGCACCCAAGAGCTAGCAAAAAAAAAAAATTTAAAAAAAATGAGAAATTCCTGTCAAATAACTAAATACAAAAAATATGACAGTGGTTACGAAGTAATTTGTAGGTTCAGGAAAGTGGCACTAACAACATGGTATAAACTGTAAAAGGTAGTGCAATGATGCCAGCTAGATTATACTCATTCCTCTCATCAAATGTTGACACTAACATGGGTATGGAAACCATGGTCATCAGAACATTGTTCATCTCGCTAGTTACATGATTCGTGCAAAAAACTATGCTATGGGATCAAATTGCTAATATTTCAGTTCTGCTCTGTAAGCACTGTCTCAAATGGAGCTGGTTTCAGTCATTTCTAGCGAGTCTTTTCTCTTTTGTCTTTACGACATGTCATGCCAGATAGCGTGTCGCTGCTTTCACTATCTATTTGGTACTTAGCTTCGCGGTGATTGTTCTAGGTGATTTGTTCCTGTATCGTTTTGTTAGTTCAGCGATTGTTGATACACATCCTTTCAGGTGCCAGGGAAATCTGCTGAAGAGTGCTTCAACAGAGTTCATGCTGACCTTTCAACACCCACTCCAATTGCTCCACGTCCTCGAACAAGCAAAATACAGTTTTCTCCTCTTGGACATTTCACATTGTCTGATTCAAAATTTCCAAATCTCTTGGAACCTCTAGTCGGAAGACAAAAGACCACCAAACAAAAGAGCCTAGCGGCACAGAAGACAGTGAGACATTTGCTGAAGAAGCAAACCCTCATTGACCAGGCTCAAGAGGCTGACCACTTCTCTATATTTGAAACTTCACCATCTGCTTTACAGCTGAACATTGCGCTTGAGGATTCTCCTGGAAGCCCTGACAATTGTCTAAATGCCTTTTCCCTCCACAAGTACAGCGTGAGTTATTCCGCACGTAAGAGACCGTTGTCAAGGTTAAACACTAAGAAAAATGAACCGAGCCCAGCGGTTCTGAAGCCTGTAAAGAATGTTATTTTACATGAGAGGTACATCAATCAGTTGTCCAAAAGAGACGTCGCAAAAAAACCTCGTAAGAAAGCCGCTGGCACCGAAACAACTGATCCTGAGGGGCCTCTTTTTGAGCAGCAAGCTGGTGTTGTGAAGGCTGCAAAGAATGCTCTTATGTCAGAAGCAACAGACTTCATATGCCAGTTTAAGAAGTTGCAAGCCAACTCCCTTGCACACAGTCTAGAATACAGTGAAGATGATGTGGAAAATTGTGTGTAGTTAGTGTCATACCAGTGGCTCCAAGTTGCTTTCAGCATATATATAATATATGCTCGCCTCTCAGTGTTAAAGCAGCTGGGCAGCATGTTGACAACTAACTTCAGTTAGCAGAGTGAGACTAAGAGACTAATACCAGAGCCCTTCAAGATGCATATTTTCTGAAACAGCCATTTTTTCACACAACAGCTCAGTGCACACAAGAGTTAGTTACATCAGCTTCATAGTTCATTCTAGATGTTCTTTCAACACAAACTTTTACAATTTTGGAAGTCAGTTAGTTCTAAACCTATGACGGTTTTGATGTTAAAAAGATCAAGCAACTGAATGCATCACATGATGGTTAATCCAATCCATTACTCAGTTATGTCAGTATATTTCATTTCACAGATAATCCAAGTGCACGAAGTTATAGGTGTGTGTTGCGGGAAGTTGAAGAAGTTGTTGGTTTTAATTTGCTTCGCTGTGGACACAAATTCATGCACACACAAAAAGCTATGTATTTTCTGGGTTCACCTTTCCAGGAACCGGTTGACAATGGAGCAAAGTTGTGCTATTATATTATTACCAGGTATTATCGAACCCTTATTCTGCGTGATGATTAATTGATGTATTACCGGATTGTTCATGTAAAGTCTGTTACAACCCAGCCACCCAGGTTCAAGTCCTCACGGACGCGAATTTGGGTTCTTATTATTTAAAAAAAACTAAGCTGTGGGGGCTTCCCCCATTGTTCCTTAAAAAAAATGTTACACACTATAGTTTCCATCAAATATTTTCCTGAATAATTTCCGTGTTACCGAGGAGGCACCTTTTGGTTCAGGAACTTCATTAGGTCAGGAAATAAAAATTGAAATCCAATTCAGCACAAATGTCTTAGGTCAGGAAATCAAAATAATCAAAATACTGACACCCCAAATTTCCAGAAACATAGATAGTAGGTAGTAATGTGGCCCCTTCTGGTTTTCAGGTTCTCGTGTAGTGCTCGAGCGTTTTTTCTTGGTTGAAAGCTAAACACATGTTCTACAATTTCAGCATGCACGTGAAGTTATATGGCATGTTGATAGATGCCTCGACAGCCAAAGCTGGAGTAGTTTGCAAAGCTATATCTCACTTGCGCATCTTATGTTTCTGTTGACAGTTTTTGGTCCTCTGAAGCTTCGATCAAAGGCTGAAGCCTTGTAAGGCTGAACCAAATGTAAAATTATAGTCCAAACCTGGTGTTACCGGAAGGTTTTCCCTTTTGTGTTGAAAAGAAAAACTTCATCTCACATAGTTTAAGGACTGTGGCTTTCTAATACATAGGTTCACTGAGTGTCCACAGCCTTTGTTTCTGCACTATCCGCAAAATCGTGATAATCTTTACTATGTAGTCGATGCATCATGGATTGTTGTATATCTTCATAAAAAGAGTAGATGATCAGTTTTGATTTCAGATACCTTTAGTGACTCTCAATCTTCCCTTATTTAGTTTTGATTTTGCTTCTTGCCCTGCTACGCTGTTGCTTTCGCTTCGTAACGTTGCCTACCCCGAGGGCTTGAACAAATATACACCACCAAGGATTTGAAAATCTAAGGTAGTTCTCTGACGCATCAACAGTGGTTCTATACCTAGCTAGGTACAAGCATATAGCTCAAGGATAATTTAGGTGGCCACAGAGCATATTTGCTTTGAAGGACCTTCTGAATTTGCGGCAACTTAATAATCAGACAAAGCACTCATTGTTGACTTGATTGATATTTTGCTGAGAGTCCTCGTGCCAATCTTTCGTCCAGTCATGTTTCATGATATCTTGTGGTGTCCATGGATAGGATTAGGTGATAGGCCTTTCAGTAAGTACATCTGCACTTTTTTTTAAAAGCTAATTAAGGTGCTCTTTAGGTCCTATGCTTAACCTTGAGTCCCCTTTCCTCGTGTGATGCCTTTTCTTTTCCAATGCAATTTTCTTATATTCTACTACCAATTAGGTTTTACAAGATATTCAACCAACCTTCTAGAGTTTATATAAACACATGTCCATCCGTGCTCTCGGGTGACCTGCTCTGCTCTGCCTTTTGGCGGTGTAGTGCCCTTCGAGCTAGGGGCGACATATGGCATTGTGTCAGTGTTTTTACCCAACCAAGAGACGAGGACAGGGGGAAGGCGTGGTCTTCCCTTGGTGACCTAGCACTTCTTTCTAAATTATTGTGCAATGCTTGTTTTGCTCATTGCCCTCCTGTATGACATCGACTAGACCTGGCATTCCGCACTTGCACATAATTAAATGCAAATTCTGTCACAGTCGAGGGCACAGAGTACACACACAAGTTGCCATTAGTCATTCCAAATCATCGTTCTAAACAAGAAAACTGGGTATAAGAAACTGGCCAAGTAACCCACACTCTAATCCCCTTTTGCTGTCAGTTCAACGAATCGTGGCCGTCTTCACGATGCACAAAACATTATCCGGCTTAAGCATACAAGGGAGCACAGGTTACAAACCGGCAAGGATTGTCCGGCTGTTGGCACACCCAGAACATACACAGGGAAGAATCCAAAAGCTCTTGTTGCAAACTGCTCCTCCTACGCGTTTATAAGCCCTGCATGCGAATGTCATCTCTCATCTCAGAGGGGATCAGCAGCTATTGCATCAGAGAATGATTAAGGCCACTTCTTTCCTCTCCTGCTGCTCCTCATTTGCCTGGCTGCTGCACTGCAGCTGCACGCCAATGCATCCCAGGAGGCTCAGCTCAAAGCCTTTATCTCGTCCAGGAAGAATAGCCTTAGCAGCAGCGACACGTTTCAGGTGCGTAACATAGCTGACCTGACAGGGTCGCCAGCAGCCTGAGCGCGGAGAGCTCTGTCTCCGACAGTGTGGCCGACAAGATCACGGCGCTGCCCGGGCAGCCGGAGGGCGTCGACTTCAACCAGTATGGCGGTTATGTCACCGTCGACGAGAGAGAACGGCCGCGCGCTCTTCTACTACCTCGTGGAAGCACCGGAAGGCGCTGCAGAAAAGCCACTCGTCCTCTGGCTCAACGGAGGTTATAACTTATAAGCTGATATTCAGGCATCTCTTCTGAATATTCCTGCAGGATCGTGGTGACAAACTGATAATTACATACATAGTTGATAGCTGGAGAATATTTTTTTACATAGCTTTTAGTTGATCTATGCATACACATCCACAGGTCCAGGATGCTCGTCACTTGGCTACGGGGCGATGCAGGAACTCGGCCCGTTCCGCATATCTGAAGACAACAAAACACTCAACAGGAACGTGAACGCCTGGAACACGGTAACCTCTTTCCTCTGGCTTTTCTACCAGTTAAACATTCTTCCCCTTTGGCAGGAGTGCAGGACAAAACTCTCACATTTTTCTCATGGAAAAACAATGGCAGTCGCTAACGTGATCTTTTTGGAGTCGCCGGCTGGTGTGGGATTCTCCTACTCGAACAAGACTTCCGACTATGACCTCAGCGGAGACGAGAAAACGGCCGAGTTCAATGATCCGGCGGTGCAGAATGCTTTCCACGGCCGAGTTCAATGATCCTCACTCATCAAATTGCAGTTACCTGGGTATGATCCATGCAGCATTTATCTTACCAATGCCTACTTCAATGATCCGGCGGTGCAGAATGCTTTCCACGCTAGGCCAACCAAGTGGAAAAGCTGCACGTAATCTATCTCCGTCCATGAGTCAACTTGCATACCAGTGTATAACTTATCACGTTAACCATTCACCCACATGTACAAAAATCTTGTCATTTTTGCAGGAACTTGCACTGGAAAGATGCGCCAATGTCCATGCTCGCAACAATCAAATTTTTGATTGAGAGGAAGCTTCCTGTCTGGATATTCAGGTAAGATATCATGACTGCATATTCTCACAAACTAGACAAGCATTGTAGTAACGAATTAACTTGCCTGCGTTTTTGCAGTGGTGATTTCGATTCCGTGTGTCCGCTTCCGGGTACGAGGTATACTATCCAAGACCTTGCCCTCCCTGTCACCACTGCATGGCGTCCTTGGACAGCAAAGGAGGAGGTACTATTTTCCAAACTAGTGTATATTCACCTACAAATATGATGCTTCACCTCAAAACTAGCTGATGGCTTCACATTGGTTGCACTTGCAGGTGGGGGGCTATGTTCAGCAGTACTCCGATGGATTCACATTTCTATCTGTGAGAGGAGCTGGACATATGGTTCCATCCTTCCAGCCCGAGAGAGCTTTGATAATGTTGACCTCTTTCCTCCAAGGAATACTCCCACCTTACATCGAACAACAGTGATACATGACAAGTGCTACAACATGAAAAAGGAGTTGCAATGAGCTGATTAATGTTTACTTTTTAATGGTTTTGCTTAATTTTGGTTTAATATTCACTTGTATCCTGAAGAGTTGAGTGAGGTTCATGTACCTAGTTGACATGGATTTATTAACGACTCAGCGACATGAATTGAATAAAAAAAATGCTATATATGGTTCAATTCTACTATCTATTTGTCACAACTGCAATTTGTATATTACAAAGATATACATTTCCTTGTAATTTAAGATCTTCCACCCAACCAAAAAATATGCTCAGTTTGTGCGGAGAAAGAGCTTTATTTGTTAAAAGGAAAAAAAAGTAACATAATGAGTGGTGATCGATCGTATAAATTTTTCAAGAAAGTATCCTCCTGTCACACTAACGATTAAAACTGTTTTGGTAATTTCTCGGGTCATATGAGGCAATGTTGCCCAGATATTTTTGCATTATGAAATACCACATCAGATGATGCGTTAACGGTGCGAGTTGCTCCCTCAAGACATTTGATATAAGCTATATTAATTTTGCATTTTGTTGGATCATAATAATCTATACGAGTTCGGGGTGAGGGTTTGTATACGGAGCATACATACCATCATCACAAACTTACGTAGACTATTGTGATCAGACAAAATGTCAAATGATTGTAGATGGTCTCACATGTATTGAGGGAACAATTCACACCGTTAACGCGCCCAACCGATGTGTTGTTTCATAATGGAAAACCATCAAGGCAATATATGTCGCATGTGACCTGAGCAACTACATACACATGTTTAATCGTTAGTGTGACGGGAGAACAAACTTTATTATAAATTTCATATAATTGATCACCATTTTTTATGTTAGTTTTGTTTCTTTTATCAATAAAGCTCTATTCTCCTTGCAAATTAAACAACCATATTTTCAGGATTGGCGGAAGATCATAAATTACAAAATTATTACTAAAAAATTGTAGAATTGGGCCATATTTTTTAAGGCATTAAAGGAACCCGTTGATGAGGGGCTGATTAACTTTTTGGAGAATTTTCTCCTTGCCGACGCCATTTGTCCTAGGGAGTGCAGTCATCATCGAGGTCGTGGATCCAGTTATGCACATTAGGTCATGAGCTGCAAGACTTTATGGGGACTCTTCTATATATGGTGTCACTGATGATGCTACCGACGGAGGTGGGCTCACTGGAGTCCTTGGCGGTGGCACCATAGAAGACTCCTCATTATCTCAAAGCGAGAGCTTCATGGATCCATTTATGACACCTTCACCACCACTATTAGAGTCCTCCCAGCCGCCCGCCTTAATGGACAATGGAGATTTGGTTGCTTATGTCACTCTCTCATCTTTGAGTGAGGTGGTTGATGAGACATATTTGTTGGTCTCATCTTTGAGTGAGGAGGTGGATGAGACATATGTGTTGGTATCTAACTCTGAATCTCTCTTTAGAAAAGAGATTGTGACTTACTTATCGATTTGAAGACGTCTTACCCGGGATATGAGAAGGAGATTGCTTGTCTTGGCAGAAGACGTCATAGGGTGTAATCTGGAAGGTGGAGAAGTTCCGAGGAGGGCAAGAAAAAGATTGGTGCCGCAAGAAAATATCCACATTTACTTAATAGATGGGCCCAATTTGGGTTGTCGTGTTCTTAGTTCATTGTTGTAATAGGTTGGATGAATTTGTTGGTGGTCGGGTGGTTGCTTACATGGGAGTTGTTCGCTTGTGGTTATGATTTGTTATAACATTTTTCGCCGGATTTTTCATTAATTAACTGATCAATTCTCTTCTTCTTAATTCAAGAAAAAATCACAAAATTTTATTTTTATTAATCAATCCGTTTTCCCTGCACAAATTTAGAAAGAATAATAAGAAATGAAATAACCTAGTACGGAGTGTTTTAAATACAGGAATGAGTCGGCATGTACTCTCTCTGTTCCAAATTATTTGACTTATCTACATGTATGTACATCTATATGTAGAAAAATGTCGGTCAGATATTTTGGGACCTGAGGGAGTATAGGAGGTACCGTATGAGAAATGGCTTCGGGGATACATATAGAACGATTTGGCCGATGTGTCTGATGGTGAGCGCTGAATATGGAGTCATGATAAAATGTCATGATAAACTTCTCGATAAATAAGTCTAAAGGCTGTGGCAAAGTTCACAGAAATTATGGCTGTGAGAGAAGAATATCTCGAAAAAGAAACAGCAACGACGCCTAAACCCGGAAGAACCCCATCCTCACTGAGCAGAGAAGAGCAGAGCCATCAGACATGGCGACTCTCCCCCTGACCCTCAGCCCTCCCTCCGCCTGCTCGCCCCGCAGGCCCGCCGCCTCCCGCCTCAGCCCGCGCTCTACCCTCGCCGTCTGCCTCGCCGCCAAGCCCAAGGTGCCCCTCCCCATCGCCTCGCCGCCCCCGCTCGGGAACGACCCCGCCAAGTGGGACCCCGCCGAGTGCGACGCCCTCCTCCGCGGCGGCGAGCAGGTCGCCTCCGTGCTCCAGGAGATGCTCAAGCTGGTATATGAGATCTCCTCACCTCTTCGCTTATTCGTAGGGGTGGGCATAAAAACCGAAGACCGAAAACCGAAACCGAAAAGACCGAGACCGAAACCGAAAAGACCGAGACCGAAAAAAACCGTTAGAAATTTGGGTAGCAAATTAGAAAAGACCGAAATTAAATCAGAAATTCGGTCATCACTTATAAATAACCCGAATAGACCGAAAGACCGATTTTATTTTATTTTGAGAGAATTATATATGGAAACAACCAAATTTGTGTGCCAGCCTAGTTTATGTACATCTAGTCTATAGGCCCAACTACTGAACCAAGCGTACCATCTAGTCTCTATACGCAACAAGTGAGTATACGAGCCCAGTGTAATGTAGATTCTCCCGTGCGCGAGAGACCCAGTCGATCTCTTCCCGCTTTCCTAGTACCGGGCGTCGATTCCGCTTCTTGCGCACTAGATTTTGGTCTATTTGGTCATGACCGAAGACCGAACCGAATAGACCGAAGACCGAATAACAGAAAACCGGAAAGACCGAATTTATTACGGGTATCATTTTCTAGATGACCGAAATTATTAAAGACCGAAAAGACCGAACCGAACTAACCGAAAGACCGAACGCCCACCCTTACTTATTCGTCCTAAATGAGATGTTCAGTCTTCTAGAACACTTTCACGGAATGGCAACTTCTTGGTTTTCTCTTTAGAAGATGAATTGGCTCATATTAGTCGCTCGATTAGGCCGGTGCAGTGGTTATGTTGTCCTCAGTCGTGCTTACCTTTGATACTAGAGCTTGATTGTAAGCTGTATTAAAATCGTCCAACCGCTATGAATAGATGCATCTTGAATGCTGACTGAGATTATGTCAGTATGCTTCACACTGTGGGCCACTCGTTAAAATCTCCTGCTTTTGAAGATTCTACAGTTGTAAACGATGTGCTCTTGTTTTGTTCCATGTATGCTGGTGGTGCTGTAGATGGAAGACATGGAGATGGATGGGGAATTCGCGGCGGTGGCCGTGGAGCTTGTGGCGCAGGGAGTCATTGGGAATAGGGTTGACGAGATGGAGTCTGGCTTCCTTATGGCACTCGATTACATGATACAGCTTGCGCAGAAGGATGGTGATGATGAGGTACTTCACTTGCCCAGCTCAGCATTCTACATCATTGACCTGCACCTATTTTCTCTGAAGGAACGTTCCTTCAGAGATCATTTAGCATCACCAAGGAAAAATATGCTGTGTGCTCTAGTGTCTTGCTGTATTATGGTACTAAATTGATGCACAGTCCATAATTCTGTCTGTCCAACTGTTGTTCAACGGATGATAATGCCTTAAGCTGTATGTGTGTACTAATGTTAAATTGCTCAATAGCATTGTTTAATCACGTAATCAAGTTATTCTGGTAGAAATTCCAGAAAATTCTTTGTAGGAATGGGGTAACCCTGAAGTCTGCCAGAACTGCTTATACTAATTTAACACCCTAATCTTACAATATTACTCATTTCGAATTGACCATGAGTCTTATCTGGACATGGATTTAAGTTCTTGAAGACATCCCTGAAAATTGTTTTCTGTAATTTAATATTGATGATGTCCATAACAGATATTTTGAGACACTGTTAATAAAGGAACTAATTATTATTATCCTGTTATATGTATATGCTTTGCTCTGTTTTACAAGCTTTGTCTACTTGCCTTATATATCACTTTTATGATGGCAGCGTCACTCTCTTCTTGAAGTAGTCAAGCAGACAGTGCTGGACCATCTCACGAAAAAATGCCCTCCACATGTAAGTGCTACTTCTAGTGGAACAATATATATACGACTATACGTGAATACATCAATTTTTATTTCTGTAGGCATAGTTAAGCTATCTGACGAGTTTGCGCATTTTATGAGCCAGGTTCAAGTGGTTGGACTTCTTTGCCAGACTGAAAAGAAAGAGACCAGACATGAATTACTACGTCGTGTAGCTGCTGGTGGAGGTGTATTTGAAAATGATAAAGGCGCGAAGTGCCAAATTCCAGGAGCAAATCTGAATGACATAGCAAATCAGGCGGATGATCTGCTGGAGGTAGGTTAAAGAGCTTGAGCACAGTTGTGCATTCATGATGAATATGCGATCTTGACATTTTCGTGCTTGCATTGTCGGTCCTTTTAGTGCTTATGTAATAATATGGACTACAAGTAGTGTTAGCTTGCGGAACATGGGCTCCTGTTGCTACGTAGTTATTTACATTATTACTAATGATCATGAGTTACGTCTCAAATGAACATACGTCGCAATGAAAACAAACTGTACTCTTTAAGATAGAGAATATTTACAGCCTGCATAACTGGATTAGTAGTTGGTGCTATCTAAAAAAAAAAAATTGCCTCTTAACTGTTCTTGAACCTGTGTAGTTCCCTTTCTAAATGCATTTAAGGGCTTCCCTGATTATATGCCATGGGCCCGCGGTTGCCAAAAATTGTGCTGGATATATAGCTTTGTTATAACTTTTTGTTATTTGCAGATTTCTAATGTACTTAACTATATAATAGTTCTGCCACTTGGATGTATTCCAATAATGCAAACTAGTGTGAATGACTTTAATGTTAGGGGTATGACAGACTTTAGATGGTTTGGACTTTGGCCCTTTCTTATTTACCATCCAGAATGGAGTTGATTTCTTTGCCCGACTGTTGTCCTCTTTGAGCTGGTCATTGTAGCCAATGTGACCGTTGATAGTCCAAGTCCATATGAGATTTCCTGATGCTACTTCTCCCTTAACTCAGTGACACGTGCCAGCAGCCACTTCTCCTACCTCCACTGACCAGTGAGCACTGTTATGTTAACAAAACAGACATGCTGGAGACGAGTTATGAACAACTTGCATGCCTATGTGCTATTTTGGACATGCTAACTTTGTACAACCACCCTCAAAGTGGCAGAGTTCCAAGAAGTTGTGTTTGCATGGTGGTTTTCTACTACTAATTTGAGTCCAGTTCCCACAATTTTTATCACAACCTACTAAACAGATAATGCACATTATTGTGTGTTAATGAAACTCCGAAATTGGTTAAACTGAGATACATTGTCACAAATGACTAAACTAAGTTTGCAAACTATATCGCATATTCTGCATGTGATACACCCTGCACATTATGCATTGTCTGAAAATATCAGTACTCCCATTGTGATTTACGCATTTTCAGATACTTTGTTAATTGCTTCTCAATATTTAGTAAATCCCTGGTCAATTTTTTTTTTGAGAACTGCAAATGCCTGGTGTTTTATTTTGCAACTAGTTACAACAAGAGAAGCAAGTTACCTTTATCTTTAGCTATTGTAAGACACTTTAGCTTTTTTCAAATATGAATGTATTTAGATGCGTTTTAGTATAGATTCACTCATTCCGGTCCATATCTAGTTGATTATAGAATATCTAAAAGGTCTTATTATAGTGAACACAAGGGAGTATCTCAAATAAACTATGAAGTACAGTTCCTCAAAAATAAACTTCAAATACAAGCCATCTAAAGTGATGGTGCAATCTGTGATGATGGCAAGCTCAACTTGTAATTAGTATCTGAAAAACATAAACAGAGATAATTCACTTGACAGTACACTTCTTGTTTATGATTACAACATTAGAAGAGTGCTGCAATGTTGCTTGAAGTAATTTATTTAATTGGATATTTATCAACAAACAGTTCCCCAATGTTTTGACCTAATTTTCTGTATCTCTGCAGTCAATGGAGACCAGATCCAAAGTTCCAGATAGAAAACTTCTGGCCAGACTAGTTATAGTAAGAGAGGAAGCTCGAAATATGATGGGAGGTGGCCTTTTAGATGAAAGAAATGATCGTGGTCTCAATACCCTTCCTCAGGCAGAGGTATGTTTTATTTATGTTGGGACTCCTGACATAGGTTCTTTTGGGTTTCATCTCCATAAGAGTGGCTGGGTTTTTTCCGTTGGCTTGCCAAGCCTATCACAACCCTCCTCCTTTATCCGGGCTTGGGACCGGCTATGTTGCCACAGAAGCTAAAAGGAAAATTCTATAGGACGGCGATTCGACCTGCGATGTATGCCACTTCCTGTCAATAAAATTTATGCGGTGCTTCCATAATTGACTGTTATAATAGGTACATGAAACTACACTGAAAATTCTTCAGGAGATAGCCTTCTAATGTTTTGTGCGATTCATCGTACAATAGGGAAGTGAAGCGCCTTGCACAAAAGAATAGAGGCATACAAGCTATACACATATTATTATCCGTGCAGAGCTTGGTCGTGAACTATCTGGCTGAGAAATGAAGCAGAAGAAATTGTGACCGGAGTACCTGAACTGAAGGCCATGATAACTTCCGGGGAGTGTATGTAGTGTGGTATGATCACATACATGCAGATGGTACAATCCGACAGTGACAATGAAACTTGAAGATGATCACATTCAAGCAATAGGTTAAGATTCTGCTAGTGAGTGAGGCGTTCTTGGAGTAGTAGTAGCGCTGACCGAGCATGTGGTTGCACTAGACAAAGTGAACACATAACTACCTGACCAAAAAGGGTTTTGGAGGCTAGGGTTTTTGCAAGGTTCTTAGATGGTGTAGCTTAATCATGTTCCTTCGACCATCATAGCCTGCAACTTCGATTTGCACTAGCGCACAACACAGCTTCTACCTCTTCAAACTCGGTGTTGTTGACCCACCATGAGTTTGTGGGGTTGTTAAGTAGTTTGTACTCCCCTTTCTATACGAAGTTTCCTTCATATTTATCGCACATGTACCATACTGTCTTTAGCATCATGGAAATATAAGTTGCATATTTCCTCGAAGTAAGATGGCCTTTACTGTCAACTCATAGCAGGAGATGCCTAGAGCTTGCAACTCTTGTGTAAAGTGACTCTTTATCTCGGTTTGTTGTAACCGTAGATCAAAACAGATACATGATGGTTGCTTTACAATATACATGCTAGACAGGAATTACCTGCATAACTATGAACTTAACTTGTATTCAGATATTTCGACAAAGCACAGTTAACTTATCCTGGTCTGGCATATATCCATCTTTCGATAGAGAAGGGCGCCAAGCCCTCCAGGGTCTTCTTCCGCATGTCAATGGTGATTGCCCCCTTCCTGTCCTTTGGTTTCACTTTGGGCATGAGGTAAACAAAAATGTAGCCCATAGCGTGGTCGAGAGAGGGGGCAGCAGCAGGTCGACAATGTAATGACGCTGCGGCCACTGCCCTCCTGGTGGCTGCCGGTGGTGACGGTGCCTCTCCTAGCGCCACTTTTTGGATTGGTTGTTTGAAGTGGGATGTGCCTTATCGTGTAGTTCGTTAACTGACACAGAAGGGCCGCCTTTTCTTTTATGTTTTGGCACGGATGATTTGTTATTTGTATTCAGATATTTCGACAAAGCACAGGTAACATAGCCTGGTTTGATATACATGCATCTTTCAGCAGAAAATGGCGCCAAGTCTCCAGCGTCTTGTTTCGCATGTCAATGGTGAGCACCCAAGCGTTTCGGTCCTTTGGTTTCACTTTGGAGATGAGGTAAACAAGCCACTACTATGATCCATGCTGAGGGCGGGGAAGCCTGTTTGAAATTTCTTTAGAGCATTTTTGTCCACGAGATCAGGAAGCAGAGAGAATGGCTTGGGTTGTTGACAAGGATGTCATTCACATGAACCACGTCCCCCTGCGCCAACAGTTGGAATGATCGCCCTGTTCCATGTGACGATCCTCCAACCAAGGTATTCATAGGTGTCCTTCCCATCATCAACAGCCTTACCCACGTTATTCAGAGTCGTAGAGTACCTCCGATGCGAAACATCCGGTATCTCACGGACAATGCGCCTTCTGCAGTACTCCATCTCGACAAACTTGATCAAGCCATCATCCGTGCAAAACATCACGAAACTGCTCCGGAGATGAATTCGCTCTGTAACATGGTTGGCCGGGAGCAAATAAGGCAGCGGGATGACACGGAAATGCAGGGTCGTCGGCGATGACGTTGCACACCAGGATGCCATTCCAGAGATCGACCCAGCCAATGTCTCCACCTCCGAGGTTTATCACCTTGGCAGGATTAATGGTGATCATGTTGGGGCCAGCACGGATGTTCCGAAAGGTAGCAGCTTCTCGGTCCACGTCCCATTCGGACCGGAAGACGCGGAGCTCGTATTGCCCGCGTGTGAATGTGAAACCGAGGGCGACGAGGACGAAGTGCTCACTGCCATCGTCGTAAGGCACAAAGGCGACGGAAGCCAAGGCCGTCATCGTCGATATATGGCGGTCTGTGCCCGGGATCAGGTGGAGCGACGGCTGGTGCCCCTGCCCCGCCGTGTAGATGAAGTAGTCGGTTGTTTTGTCGCTGCCATCCTGAGGGAGAGGCTGAGGAGGACGAGGTTGCGGTCCGAGTGGATGACGCGGGGCTCCCCACGAAGTCCTCCTTCTTCGGCCCGGGCAGTGGACGGTGAAGTGGGAGACGGCCGGTGGCTGGGGTGAAGAAGGAGACGATGATTTGGTTTGTGCTGGTGAAGGCCTCGGCTTTGGTCCGTTGTGGTGATCGGAGATGTAAGCCAGTGTGTCGAGGAGGATCAAGGGAGCAGGGCAGGAGGCATCGGCGGCCGGCAGGGTGGAGGAGGTAGTAAGGAGGCAGCGTAAACCATGGATCGTTCTGGGGATTTGGCAGCGTAACTTTGTGGTCGAATTTTGGTTTGGGCTGGGGCTGGCCGTGGGGTCATATATGGTGGCAGTGCCTGCAAAGTCAGCCGCGGCAGGAGGAGGAGGAGTCCATCTACGTGTAGGACTCCGCTCCCAGTTCGGTCACGGAAGCGAAGCACTCCACGGCCACGGACCACTGCACTCCGGTGCAAACCAAGGCAAGCGCGAGCGCGGATGCGGAATCGGCGGACAAATTGCAGCTCTCAGCTTTTCAGCAATGCATGATTCATTCTTGTCGAAGATTGCCGGTGTTCTGCTTGCTTCAGGTTCAGGCAGATCCCAAGTATATATTGCCATAGAAACTAGAAAGCAGCTTTGATAAATAATTTTTTAGAAGTTGTCCAATTTAGAGATTTGTTTGTGCAATGTGCATGCATTTCAATATGGACCGCATTCGATGAAGTGGTCTAGCTTAGATTATTCAGACGCAAGCAGATGGCGGCTGTGTGAATTTATACAGTGCTCTTTAGACCGCGCCGCCGCCTGCTTGTAAGCATGTCCTTTGAGTCTATCTTCAGTCGTCGGCCCAATACGCCGTCAGACGATAGTGTAAGATGAGCGTTATGTTACAATTTGGGCTCAGGGACAGGCCAAATAAATAATTTCTGAAATTTGTCAAAAAGAAAGGTAATTTCTGAAATTTCAAATGACCCATGCTTATGGTAAAAGCGGAACTCACTCGTGAACAGAGTCTTGAGCCACGTTAACTTTTCTCCATATATTTGCTTGTTGAGAAAGCTGAGTCATTAGTGGAAGCGTCACGGCTAGCCTAGTTCGCAGCGTTCAGTAAGATGCTGTAACCGGCTCAAACGTGCGACATGGATTTACGACCACCCGCAAGATCTTTTTGAACCACATTATATAAAGCCATGCATGCAGCGTCACATACAAGGAGTCAATCTAGTTTTTACCACTCTTCAAATTAGGATACATTCTGGGAAAATGAAACTTCCATTGAAAAGAAGCAAATGAAACGCTTTCATAAAAATTCTCGTAGAATCGAGAATGAAGTTTTCATTATGTACATGCCAGATCATGAATTAGTAACTGCATCCAATCTCCGAAAAGTCCCGATTGTTTCGATTTTTGGAATGGGAGATTTACGGATCCCCATGAATAGGATCAAACCTTATTCCATGCTATTTCCATAAGATTCTTCTTTCTTATTCTTAAGCAAGCCCTCAAGAGGGCTTAGTTGATCATGATATATGTTTTCTCTTTCTTTTGCTTTTTGTTTGTTTCGAGAAAGATATCGTCCGATTCTCCTTCTATTGATTCTTTTCCGATCGAGATGTACGGATCCATGTGCCTAATGACGCCCAAAAAGTGAGCCTAGCTAACTTAGCTAGTAGAGTGGATGTACAACCCAATTATCCAGGTTCAACTCCTTAGGGGCGTGAATTTGGTTTCTTATTATTTAAAAAAACTCAATGTGGGGGCTTCCCCCACCGTTTTCCTTCCAAATAAAAAGATCATGACACCCTCCTTTTTTTTCACCGCAGCTCTTGCCTTCTCGAGTGCGAGCTTATTTTCTTACTTCTCCATCAAGACTCCCCACGTTATATCATTCTGTTGCCTTCCCGAGGTAGAGTTCGATGAGAACTCGGTGAGGCACCTGTCAGTCGATGCTCTCACCCTCTCCGATGATGCTGCCGCTACAACATATGCCTTTTCCATCGAGGAGGAGGGTGCATACACATTTATGATGCTAGCATGGCCGCCCCTCTTGAGTTTCTCGTAGGTGATCCTCCATTTCTCGCAAGTTTGGTGTTTTTTCACCCTTGGATTGATATCTTCTCTTTGGGTACGCAGCGACACATGGAGACTACTGTGTGGGTTACGGCGGCGACAAATGGGACGAGCGAATGTGAGAAACGTATGGGAGAAAAGGGGAGGAAAATAGGGTTTCTAAAAATCCTAATTTCCTAAAAATGCTAGTGCCTAGTGCTTCAGTGCTTCTTACTTCTTTGAGATTTCGCTAATCTTCTAAAATTTCTTTTAGTGTGTACAACTTGTATGCTAGAAAACCGCCTAATTGTTATTTTGGTGTGACCCATATCCAAATAAAGATTGATATAGGCTAACTTTGAAGCGGAGCGAGGCCCGTCGCCGGATCCTTGGGCCGATCTAGTTGCCCACTTGGGGGGGGGGGGGGGGGGGGGGTGCGGGGTACGGTACACATCGTTGCCGAGTCGGACCAGCCGATTTAGGGTTTTAACAGCTTATATACCTCTTATAAGCTGTCAGTTGGGATAAGTTGCGCATTGTAAATACTCAGCGTTTTGTAACCTCACCCGAGATAGTGAAGGTTTGATGGCCGGCGCCCGTGATTTTTTTGTCTCCATGGTTGAGAGGGTTTTCGACGTTAAATCTCATCATGTTTCCGTTGGTTTGATCTTCTGCTTTCTTCGTCGTTTATTTGTTATGGTTTATAACATTAATAAAATTTCACTTAGCACAAAAAATATTATCTTTACTTTCATAATTATTTCTGTGTAAAAAAGTTTTAATTACAAAAAAGGTGATTTGTGTAAAAGAAAAACTTTAATTACAAAAAAATCATTGTGTCCAAACACAATCAACCAACAAGAAAAAATCTTTTACCCTACCAGAAAAGATGTTCATGGTTAAAAACTTATATCAGGCTTTCCAAAAAAAAAGGTTGACATGGGTTCAAAAATCTATGTCTGGGTTCGAATAAATTCTCACGGGCTCCAAAAAGTCCACGTCTTCAAGGAAATGTTAACATGGTAAAATTTTCCGTGTCATTTAAAAATATGTTTCATTGGTTCGAAAAAGGCAGGTTCAGGTGTTGTAAAAAATGTTCATGTTTTCCAAAAAACAGTGATCATGGGGATTGAGTTCGAAAAAAGTATGTTCATGGGTTCCAAAAGTATTCAAGATTCTAAGAATGATTCACGAATTTGAAAGAAACATTCACATGTTCCAATAATTCCTGAGTTTTTTTTTCATGTATTGCAAAAAATTAGAAAGATTTCTATAATCAAACTTTACAAGATTTCTCGCGCAAAAAAAACTTTACAAGATTTGATTTTGATTAAGAGCATAATAAAAGATATTATGAATAGATGGAGTCGCTCAGATATTACGATCTGATCTGGGTTGCCCATCTAAACGGAGTTGCCGGCGGCGGCGCTGTTAACATAACGCCATGCTGATTCGCCATACATATACGATCTACAACTGCAAGCCCTAGGGCCTAGGCATTCGTCTCCCTCTACGCCCGCATCATGTCAATGTCCGCGCTCTTGTCCGCCGTGCGCGGCGCCAGCGCCAGCGCCGGCCGGCGGCAGATCACCGCCTCCACAGTTGCGGCGCAGGTGACCGGCTCCCACGTGTTAAGGATCGACGGGTATACGCGGGTCACTGAGAAGGCGGCCAATGGCACGGCCGTCACGTCAGGCACGTTCAACGTCGGCGGCCACGACTGGCGTATCAGGTGCTACCCGAACGGTGCCTTGAAACAAGGCTTCATGGCCCTGTTCCTCCGCACGACAGCCACGCCAAAACCGGCGACGCCATGGCTACGTTCAAGATGAGTATACTCGACAGGGCCTGGAAGCCATCGTGCACACAAACCCTGGAACACTGCTTCAAGGACCCTGGTAAGCCTGGTCACGGTTGGGAAAACTTCATGAAGCTCCAAGATCTGGACAAGGAGAAGCACCTCAAGGACGATTGCCTGTCTATCTCTGCGACGTCACCATCGACCTCGGGCTTCGCACCGACGACTATACCGATGGTGATGTGATTGCTGCGGCGGAGGCACCTGCGGGCGGGGCTGCGCCGCCGTTCGACTTGCTCGGCGCGCCGCTCGCAGAAGCCATCTGGAACAAGCACAAGACAGACGTCACGATCCACGTCGGCGGACAGACCTTCGCGGCGCACCGGTGGGTTCTAGAGGCCCGGTCTCCCGTCTTCAAGGCGGATCTCTCCCTCACCTCGAGCAACACCGTCGCTGAAGTACGCATCGACGACATGGACGCCGACGTGTGCAAGGCTCTGTTACAGTTCATCTACGCTGACTCACCGCCGCCGGAGCTCGACTCGACGGCGATGGCGGAGCGGCTCCTCGTCGCGGCGGACAGGTATGAGCTGGAGAAGCTGAAGCTGGTCTGCGAGGAGGCGCTGTGCAAGAACATTGACACGAGCTCGGTAGCCGCCGCCCTGGTGTTGGCCGAACGGCATAGTTGCCCGGTGCTGAGGGAGGCGTGCATGCGGTTCCTCTCTTCTCAAGATAACCTGAATGCAGCTGCGGCGTCACCCGATGATTCTGATCGTCTAATGGACTGCCCCTCTGCCCTGCTGGAGCTCCTCAAGAAGAAGAATTCACCACAGGAGGAGGAACCAATAGACCCGGCATTGCTAGCTCGTCATGCGGTCAAAAGTAATATTTACTACCACCAGTATTAAAGCAGAATCTGCTGCGGTCTCACACTTCCTCCCATTTACATATCAAATTCCAGCACAATGTCTCTCATTCTCTCTTCTCTTCTCAAGTTCTCATCCACGATATCTCCTCGTCCGTGTACACACACTACTCCCACTGTTCCTAATATAAGATTTTTTAGGGGGTTTTAAATTTACACGTATACGGATTGAAATGCATGAATCAAAATATTAAATATGTCTAGATATGTATGAATCACAAAAATATAAATCTTATAATTTTGAACTGAGGGAGTACTAAATACCCAGCTCCTGCAACTCTCTCAACTAACACTCCAGTTGAGTTAATGGCACCCGCGGTCCCACAACTCGACGCCAATGTGCACTTAAGTCACACTTCTCCAGAACGTGATTATTTGGTCACACAACTCGACAAATGCGTGCACGCAGGTCACTGACCCCACTTGTCAGTCCGTTTTTGACGGTAAATTTTCAGAAAACCCCCTGGAGTAATATTAATTTTACAAAATGGTTCCCCTGGAGGACCATTTTGTAAAATTAGAAGGACCATTTTGTAAAATTAGGAGGACCATTTTGTAAAATTAGAAGGACCATTTTGTAAAATTAGGAGGACCATTTTATAAAGTTAATATTACTCCAGGGGGTTTTCTGAAATTTTACCGTCCAAAACGGACTGACAAGTGGGGTCAGTGACCTGCGTGCACGCACTTGTCGAGTTGTGTGACCAAATAATCACGTTCTGGAGAAGTGTGACTTAAGTGCACATCGACGACGAGTTGTGTGACCGCTGGTGCCATTAACTCTAGTTATCGATACACCGCGCATTGAAGCGGATATCTCTTTTAGAAATCTAATAAAATGCGTGAAATTTGAAGTTGGCGCTTTCATGCTCTCCGGAATTTTCTTTTTTGCGACTCAATACTTCCATTCAATTAAACATCATCAGGCTTACAATCATTTTGCAAACATCGAGAAATAAACTAGGGATAAAATTAACCCAAATACATCTTCTAAATTCCGATGCTTGCTTCGCACAAAGATGTGCTCCTTCATTTTCCTGTAATATTGCTCTGATCTCTGAGCGTCCCTTGTTTCTATCCTTCCATAGTGTCACCACTAGCTGTGCATCCGTCTCAACAATCACCCTAGAGTATCCTCCAGCTGAAGCAATATTGATACCATCACAGACTGCTATGGCCTCCATGATCAAGGAGTTTGCGATGTGACCATACCAGATAGCTTGTCCCTGTAGCATAGCTCCATTATGGTCTCTCATCCGAACACCTGACGCTCCATCAGCAGACTCCACCCTGAAACTAGCATCAACATTGATCTTCACAATACCTTCTACTGTCGGCCTCCATTTTGCCTGTGCTTTTGGAAGACTGTCGCAATATCAACATTGATCTTCCAGATTTGGAGAGATCCGTGGGAATACTGTCCATTTAACTTACTGCCACACTGTCCGTGAGTTACCATCATGCATGCTCACGTGCATTCCTCTCGGACCATACAGCCCAACATCCACATAGAATGATAGATGCATCATCCGCTGAAAGTATACAACTATCAATAATATCCATAGCCCAGGAATCTGGATGAAGTTTTGGATCTTTGACCGAAGAAGCGAGCTTGATCTCATGCCAGAAAAGCTTTGCCCAAGTACACTCGAAGAGAGCATGCTTGACTGTTTCATTGCGGCCACAAGTGCAACAGAACGGCAGCTTCTCAATATGTCTTGTATGGAGTACACTCGGCTTGGTATAAAAGATTTGATCACACGCCACCAGAAATTTCTCACCTTAGGAGGTACTGGCATCTTCCAAAGTTTCTTCGAGGCCGAGTTGCCCGCATCCACAGAACCCATAAAGCAAGCCTGGTCATTTGGAGTTTAGACCAAGGCTCTGTATGCCGACCGAACTGAGAATGATCCATGTTTCTCTAGGTTCCATGCCCAAATGTCCTCATTCAGTCTACCCAGCGGTATACTCAATATCGCTCTAACATCCACCGAAGCAAAATTAGTCTCCAGTACATCTTCCTTCCACCTTCCCGTGATAGGGTCCATCAGTTCGTCAACCATTGTCACATGTGTTGAAGCCGGTCGGACAATTGGCTTTTGGTTAGGATTGGAAGGAATCCAGGGGTCATCCCAAATCCTCGTAGCTGCACCATATCCAATCCTTTTGATCAGGCCCAGGTTTAACACTTCACGGCCATAAAGAATAGCCCTCCAAATATGTGAGGCTCCCCTTTTATTCCTAGCTGCCATAAAATTATCATCATTGTAATATTTTCCTTTTAGAACCCTCGCACATAGGCTCTCTGGATATTGTTTCTGCCATCTTTCACCCCCGGTGATATCACTATCAGATTTTGTAGCGGTACAATCTCGAAGTTACTTTTGGAATTTGAAGGTGCCAACAACTTGCCTTCCTCGTTTTTTCTTATGTGTAAACATACGGTTTTGCTAATTCTCAGTCGATTGAGAATTTCGTTAATTCTCAATCGACTGCTTAGCCGTCCATTACCTTGATCGATTGATCGCTGATTTTGGCTGAGCGTATCATGTCTCGTATCGTAGGCTTTTCAGTCTAACCAGAAACTTTGTTGGGCTGCCTTTACTTCGGTCGTTCTTGTTTCTTGGCCGT
Source organism: Poa pratensis (assembly GCA_947311845.1). Classification (NCBI taxonomy): domain Eukaryota; kingdom Viridiplantae; phylum Streptophyta; class Magnoliopsida; order Poales; family Poaceae; genus Poa; species Poa pratensis. The sequence continues at coordinate 10,263,880 of CAMZMU010000041.1, forward strand.
GAGCATCTGCAAGATTTTTCTCATTGTTTTTTTTGTTAACCTGTATTCTCATTGCTAGTTACCTCTGTAGCATGGGTAAGAAAAAGTTTTTCCTTTTCACGGCTATAGGAATTTGTAGTTATTTTCCTTTTTTTTTGTTTTTTTTGTTTTTTATGCTTTTATTTTATTTTTTTGATTTTGCGTGTGATACTTTAAATATTTTCGATTCAGGATATTTTTTTAAAGTAGAAATTGTTTTCCTTTTTCCTTGTCATCCTAGGCCCTTTTGATGTTTTGTTGTTTAGTTTTGCTAACTCTCGGTCTCCTAAAATTAATTAATTTTAATCACCCGTCACACGTTAGATCTGGTATGTAGTGACATAGCTTTATTTTTCCGCAGATGTGGGCTTTCTTTTTTCGCGTGTGGAGTGTGTGGGCTGCTTTTCTCTACATGGGGTGTGGTCATCTAATGGTTTTTGTTTCGTGCAAAAAGGGATAGTACCTTGACCTTCTTTTTCCAAATATTGATTAGACATGATTATTTTCAACTCTTTTTTATTAACTAGTATTTTGGATTCTTAATTATATGAGAATTATTTACAATTTAGTCAATTTTATCCATTCGATGTAGTCCGCCAAGATTTTATTTGAGGCACTAGTTGCGTTCTTTTTCACGAACGCAAAAATATTCTTTTGTTTTGTACGTCCATGGGATTCGGTTTCAACGATGCAATTGCAAGATTTGCTATTTGCCCTTTTTTGGTTGTAATTGGGGTTGTAAGTGAGATTTTTTTCCAGTTGCAAGTGAAGTTGCAACTGGTGTTTTTGTCAGTTTCAAGTTAGCTTGCAACTAAGATTTTTTCACATGCAAGTGGAGTTGACTGATATTTTTTCCAGTTGCGAATGCGGTTGCAACTGAGTTTTTCTCCAGCTGCATGTGGGTCTTAACTAGGTATATTCACACTTGTAAGTTTGGATGCTTGGCAAAGAAAGTTCGGAGTCTAAAAAAGAAACTTGAACTTCTACGTCGACAGTCCATTGGTAGAGGGCCTTCCGAGGAGGAAAAAAAGACAGTGAAACAACTCCGTGAGGCACTACAGCAAGAGGAAACTTGGATGCGGCAACGGTCACGCGTACAATGGCTGCGCGAAGGTGATCGGAATACCGCGTACTTCCATGCGCAGGCGGCGCATCGGAAGCGTATAAATCGTATAGTGGGCTTAACAAGGGCAGATGGCTCTCAATGTTCAAGTCCTGATGATGATAAAAATGAAATTCTAGCTTTCTATCAAGCATTGTACACGTCCCAGGGATATAATAATATGGACGAGCTGTTAGCCCATGTTCCGGTTCGAGTAAATGCTGATATGAATGAGAAGTTGGTAAAACCTTTTGAACCAGAGGAGGTCAGGCGAGCTCTTTTTCAAATGGCGCCATCCAAAGCGCCTGGCGTTGATGGGTTCACGGCGGGTTTTTTCCAGCGGCATTGGGAGTTAATAAAAGGTGATGTTATCCCAGCCGTTTTGGATTTTTTGAATGGTGGTGAATTGCCAATGGGTTTGAATGATACTTCTATCACGCTTATTCCAAAGGTTCGTAATCCAGTGCAGATTTCACAATACCGTCCGATTTCTCTCTGCCCGGTCTTATATAAAATTGCTTCTAAAGCTATTACTAATCGGATGAGGGTTCTTATGAATGAGATCATTAGTGAAGAGCAAAGTGCCTTCGTGCCTACCAGATTGATTACTGATAATGTGTTGGTGGCGTATGAGAGTGTACATGCTATGAAGAGAAGGAAAAAAGGAAAAAACTTCTCTTGTGCAGTCAAGCTCGATATGATGAAGGCCTATGATCGGGTGGAATGGCACTTTCTTGAAGCAATCTTGCTGCGGTTGGGTTTCCATGCTGATTTTGTTAGGCTTATCATCAAGTGTGTTTCTTCTGTCAGGTTTACTGTCAGAGTGAATGGGGAGTTGCTCCCTTTCTTTACCCCTACTAGAGGGCTCCGCCAAGGTGACCCAATGTCACCCTTTCTGTTTCTTACATGTGCTGAAGGATTCTCTTCACTTCTGAAATATTTTGGTGGCACATATGTGGATAAAGGAATTCGAGTGAATTTCAGAGCTCCTTGGGTGAGTCATCTCTTATTCGCTGATGATAGTCTTATCTTCCTTAAGGCATGTGATCAGAGTGCTCATAGGTTGAATGAGATTATTCGGATTTATGGAGAAGCTTCTGGGCAGAGTGTGAATAAAGATAAAAGTGCTATTTATTTCAGCCCAAACTCTCCGCAGAGTACCCGACAGAGGGTTAAACAAGTTCTGGGAATTTCAGTGGAAGCTTTCACTGAACGGTATCTTGGCCTCCCGACGGCGGTGGGGAAGATTACTAGTGGCACTTTCGAGCATCTTCGTGAACGTGCCCGTGGTAAGATTCAAGGGTGGTCAGAGAAAAATTTAGCATGTGCTGGAAGGGAGACCCTACTCAAGGCGGTAGTGCAAGCAATCCCTTGTTTTAGTATGGCTGTGTTCCTTCTCACAAAAAAGGTGTGCAAAAGCTTAACCTCTTGCATGGCCAAGTATTGGTGGAGTAGTTCGTTGGACAAGAGATCAATGCATTGGATTTCTTGGGAGGCTTTGACGACTCCAAAAGTTAAAGGTGGGATGGGTTTCCGAGACTTACACATGTTTAATCTGGCTTTACTTGGTAAGCAAGGATGGCGACTGATTGTAAACCCCGATTCCCTGTGTGCGCGGTTGTTGAAGGCGCGTTATTTTCATGATTGTGATTTCATGCAAGCTACTGTCCCTCGATCAGCATCGGCTACATGGCGAGCTATTGCTGCTGGCCGTGATGCTTTGCGATGTGGACTGATCAAGAGAGTTGGAGATGGTTCATCCATCTCCGTTTGGGATGATAATTGGATCCCTGGCTGTTTTTCCTTGAAACCCATGTTCCGTCCTGGTGACTCTGAAGTGGCTAAGGTCAGTGAGTTAATTGATACATACAATTGGACTTGGAAGACTGAACTAGTTCGGAAAAATTTCATTGCACCTGATGCGGAGGCCATATTGAATATCCCTCTCCGTTCGGGTGGAGGAGCTGATGTATTAGCTTGGACACATGAGAAGATGGGGATTTACTCTGTTAAATCAGCGTACCGTGCCTTGGTGACTCAAAAAGAGCATTCAGCTCGAGATGAGGGGGCGGTTACGGGGACCTCAACGACAGAACAACAGATGTGGAAAACCCTTTGGAAGCTCAATGTGATGCCCAAGGTTCGAATTTTCTGGTGGAGAGTGGTCCGGGGCATCTTACCGGATGAAGCCACCTTGAAACACCGTCACATCAAGCCATTGAGTTTATGCAATGTGTGCTTGGCGGCGGAGGAAGATTTAGAGCATGCTTTGATTCATTGCTCGCATGCAAAACAATTCTGGGATGAGGCTCATGATCGGCTGGATATCAGGCTGCCGAGTCTGCACTCGCAGACATGGTCGCGTGATATTTTGTGTGAATCGAGATTTTCGGATACAGAAAGAGCGAAGATTATCTCAGTTATGTGGTCTATCTGGAACTCTCGCAACAGATGGACACATGATAGTGAGGGGTATAACCCTATTATTGCAGTGAGACACATTCGTGAATCACTTGCACTCTTGGAGATTCCTAGCCGGCTTACTAAGGTATTGCCTGGTTATGGATGGCGACCACCTGATGTAGGAGAGGTCAAGATCAATGTTGATGGAGCCATTAACTCGGCTACCGGTATGGGTGGTACTGGAGGAGTTGCGCGATCAGCTACTGCATTTCTTGGTGCGTGGAGCAGATCATATGTTGGGGTAACTGATCCCCTGATCATGGAGGCGCTGTCACTTCGGGATTCTGTCCGCTTTGCTTCCTTACGGGGTTTTCAGAAGGTGACGTTCGAAACTGACTGCCTTGAGGTGGTTAATCTTTGGTACTCGAGAGAGGCCTCGCGATCGGTTGTTGCTCCGGTGCTTGACGAGATTGGAGAGCTAGTTAATTATTTCCAGTTTTTTTCTGTTCAACATGTAATAAGGTCGGCTAATCTTCCGGCTCATCTCTGTGCTAAGCATGCTTGCAGTATAGAGGGGACCGAAAGTTGGTTCGATGACACTCCTAGCTTCCTATTCAGTAGTCTTTTGGCTGACTGCTCTAGGAATGCATTCGTTGAATAAAGGCTCTCAGTTTTAATGCAAAAAAAAAAAAAAAACGAAACCAAAAGAGGACAATGGCCCGAACTGAGAAAGGTTAGTCTAGCTTCCTCGTTAAAGCGCATGCCGCGTTCGCCTGTGTCTAATGATCCATTAGAGCATCACTGGCAGAGCCTTAAAAGGGCCAACCCTTAAAAATAACCGCTTTTTTAGGATTCGGGAGGGAAAAAACGAACTAGCAGAACCCTTAAATCCTTAAAATTGTAAAAAAAATTAAGGGTTGACCACTAATTTCCCCTACGAACCTGTACAAGTGAGGGTTGGGGGGGGGGGGGGGGGGGGGGGGGGGGGGGGTGGAACACCAGGCAACCCCTACTCGGCCGTCGCGGACGCGCGGGCTGAAGCTTCAGCTTCGTCCTCACCGCGCGCCCGCCGCCTCCACCTACGGCCGCCCCCCGCCGCCCCTCCACTCGCGTCGCCCACCCCTCCCTGGCCCGACCTCGCGCCCGCGCCAGTCCGCCGCGCCGCGCCCACGCCCGTGCCGCCCCGCACCCGCGCCAGTCCGCTGGCCGCTGCCGCGATTTGCTTCCCCCCGGCCTCGCTCGAGCTCCGCCAGCCCTCCATCGTCCGGATCCAGCTGTCGCCGCCACGCCGCCCGCTCGCCCCGGCTCGAGCCGTCGCCGCCGCTCGCCCAGTCTGCCCGCAGCTCCCTCGACGCCGCCGCCGCAATTTGCTCGCCCGCAGCTCCCTCGACGCTGCCTCGTCCGGCTCCAGCCGTGGCGCCAGCTCGCCGCTCCATGCGCCGGCCGCCGGCAGCTGCCGCGATTTGCTCGCCCCGGCTCGAGCTCCCACGGCCCTCCCTCGTCTGGTTTGTTTTCTTTCCCCTTTTCTTTGCTCGTTTTAATTTGTAGCAAATCATACTGACTATATTTTGTATATTGTAGATGGACACCGATGATTCCATCACCGATGGTTCCGGTTGGTCGTCGTCGGACGATTCCGACATCGATGATTTGCTTCAAGACGACGATGCCGAGTTGATGGTCGTCGTCCTCGCCGTGCAAGAGATAGAGGACCGAGTGAAGATGCTCGATCAGAGAAGGGGGTCTCAGATTGGTCGCATTTGCATCCCCAGGAACCGCGCTCGCGGGCACGACCAACTGATGCAAAACTACTTCGCGGAGGTACCAACGTACCCACCTCGCCTCTTCCGGAGAAGGTAACGAATGCGCCGTAGTTTGTTTGTGAAAATTGTGAAGAATTGTGAGGCCAACTCCGAGTATTTCAAGCGGCGTAGTAACGCCGCCGGCACCATGGGTTTAGTGCATTCCAAAAGATATCGGCTGCAATGCGGGTGATCGCCTATGGCGTGGACTATACCGATGAGTATCTTCGCATTGGCCAAGATACAACCACGGAGTCCGTCCGTAGGTTTGCCAAAATGATCATCCGCTTGTATAGTGATTGGTATCTCCGAGCACCCAATGAGCAAGATACAAAGAGGTTGATGAAGATGAATGAAAAAAGGGGATGGCCGGACATGCTTGGTAGTCTTGATTGCATGCGCTGGACATGAAAACATTGTCCAAAAGCATGGCATGATATGTATTGTGGTAAAAGCCATGATCCTACCATTGTGCTTGAGGCCGTAGCATCGGAGGACTTGTGGATTTGGCATGCATTTTTCGGTTTACGGGGAACACTCAATGACATCAATGTGCTAGCAAGATCCCTTTATTTTCTAGAATAGTTTCTGGAGATGCTCCACCTCGCAACTACAAAGTCATGGACAATGAGTACTACTTTTCCATGACCTATTTGATTCGAACAATTGTTGTAATTTCGAAAAACCCTTGTTGTAATAACTTGAATGATTATTATGTGTTTGAAACTACTATTTGGTGTTGTAATAATAACTAGAATGATTATTGTTTTGTTCAAACTATTATTGTTCTATGAAAATTGTGATGAAACATACATGTCAGTTTTAAGGGTTGGGGTAGTGGCATCTGGCAGTGCCCTCAAACCAAACCCTTATAACGGAATAATCTGTTTTAAGGGTTGGGTTTGAGGGTACTGATCTACGCCCTCTGTTTCCAACCCTTAAAACTGCCATTTCTCGACCCTTATTCCGCTTTTAAGGGTTGAACTTTTAAGGGCTCTGCTAGTGATGCTCTTAGCAGCGAACGGGATAAACAGCCGATCACAGCAGTCAGACTGAGAACTAAGTTCTCAGTCGACTGAGCGTTAGTCACACCCCATAAATATACTGGGGTATTTGATACTTTGAGTTTTTTTATGGAGTAGAAAATTACGGTTTTTCTTTTTGCTGTATTGGAACTTTGACTCTCCGGCCTGTTTTCTTTTTTTGTAGACTGGGGTATACTTCAAAACTGAAGTATTCCTTTCCCCAATAAAAATGAAATACTCGGTTTTGAAAACACCGAGCTGCCAAACACAGCTTAAAAGCATTCTAAATTTGGCACACCATGACAAAAAAAAATGGCACAACGGACCTCGCACGCAACTACTCATACATGCCGGAACAACCAAGCTTTAAAAATGGTCATTCCTTGTAGTACGGAGAACCATCCATGTATGCCTGTACTTGAGGCAGCTTGTGCAACCTCCAGAGCATAGCCAGAGAGAGCAAACCGTGCGTGCAACCAAAAATGTTAGAGAAAACAAGCAGCAAACGCCATAGCCAACGTCCCAGACATGCAGCAGGAGGCCGTTGGGTGACGCCGCCCGGCCAGCTGTTCTCCCCGGCCGCCCGGATTCTGTTATCCTGCTCCCTTATTCAAACGAAGGCCGAAGGGTGCCGTTGGACAAGAGAGTACTCGTTTGCATTGACCTGACAGACATTCGTGTGCGGTGTGGGCGATCAAACATCAATGGCGTCGTCCCTGACGTCGGCGCTGAGCTCGATGGAGGTGATGCTGGACGCGCTCATGCAGAGAGGGATCGGGAAGCCGGACGACAAGCCCAAGGAAGAGGAGCCGCCGGCGCTGCCCACGCGCCCCACCGTCAGAGGCCGGCCTCCCTCTGTGATATCAAGGCCCGGTTCCCCGGCACCGTGGCTTCGGCCACCGCTGCCACCGATCCCTCCGCCGCCGCAGGTTCCAACCCAAATCTATTTAACATTGTTCCCCATGCATGAAAAGTCAGCAACTCAGCACTTACGGATTCAAATGATTTTTTAGAATATTTTGGAGGATTGAAATAATCAGGATTATTTTTTTTCTAAGTGTGATGTTTCATTTGTAAGATAGAATCATAGGAAACATTTCTACTACAGTTTGTTGAAATCTATTGGTAAGAATTATTTGTTTTCCCTATGGGGCAATAAAATGGTCCCACAAAAAAAAGTTGTAGAACTGGAATGATCATGATTCATGACATTGTAACCCAGCGTTTTTCATATCGTATTTTTTAAATCACGTGAATCAAAGAAGCCCTAACTGTCCAGTGGATGCTCGTTATAGGAAGAAGAACATGGGGAGGAGAAATGTTCCATCAATTTGGAGCTGGAAAGGAGGGCTCTGAAGGCGGAGGAAGAGGCGAAACAGAAGGAAGAGGACGTGATGCAGAAGGAAGAGGAGATCGTCGGGCTGAGGCTGCAGATCGACCACTACGAATCCCGGCTCTATGAATGGGAGGCCAAGATGAGGTCCGTGGAGGAGGAGCTGCAGAAACAGATCACCGCCTTGCAGGTAATCAACCCAATGACCACAACTTGGTTCGATTTCTTGCTCCATTAATTAACGTGTTACAAATCCTTCAACTAAAGAGTGTCTACATGTTGCTTGCAGATGTCTTGCAGATGTCTCAGAGTGCCGCGAGTAGAACGGGCGGTTCAACAAGCGTCCATCGCCGGGAATTATCCAGCGGCGGTGTCAGTGTGACCCGGGCTCAACAACCTCCGGCCACCACGACAGTAGAGGAAGCGTCATCCGTGAAGCGCCATGAGCAGCCCGTCGACGTTAGCGCCAAGCAGAACCACGCGGACAACCTCGCGGAGGAGTTCGCGCGGGAGAGGCAGGCGTTCGAGCATGCGGCAAAGGCGGTGGCGGAGGTGAAGCCATGCACGATGTCCGTCGACGAGCTCAAAATGCTGAAGCGGCAGTTCGTCGCCTGGAGGAAGGAGTACGCGGTGCGGCTGCGCAAGGCCAAGGCCGAGCTCAGGAAGCGCGTCCACTCGGAGAAGAGCCACGAGCAAGCTGGCCACGGCGGCAACGCGCGGCGCCGGTGGTGCGGATGGTGGAGGGCGATCAAGGCGCCCAAGTTCAGGGCCCCGAAGAGGTGCTGCACTTGCTCCATAAAGTTTCCAAGCTGCTCCTGCTTCTGTTGTTGCTTTCGCCGCCACCGATAGTCGTGGTGACCAGAAGATGATGAAGAAGACCGTCGGAGAAAGAGTTTGCCGTAACTTTGTAGCGCATACTGGTGGTGTGAACTGATCTAATGTCCTGCTGCAAAATTTCTGAATCTTAATTCATGTTCACAGGTCATTAGACAATCCTTGAACTTAATAGGTGCTCCAACTACCCAGTACCCACTAGTAACAAGCACATTTAGACACGAAAGATTCTACGGAGTAACATACTTTCTCATTCACAGTTCACAAACAAGTCGCAACACCGCAACCTGCACTTCCAAGGTTTGGTCTTGAAACAAATTTTCGTCTGTATATATATCTTTACGAAAAAACAAGTATCTTTACAAAACAAAGTTTATTTAGATGACCTGCTTCATTGTGAACCTTAATTAATGTTCACTTACACATGTCATTTGACAAACGCTTAATTCGACACGTACTCGAACTATTACCACTAGTAAGAAACTAAAAGGACATAAACTATGGCGGCTATAGGAAGCTCATGGTGCCACCAAGGCACATACAATGCCACGTGCTCCGACATCTCCCATCCAAGCTTGGAATTTGGCTCGGCTCGACTTGTTAAAGCTCGGGCAACTAACGAGTTAGGTCGGCTCAACTTGTTTAATCAGAAGTCCTAAATTTGCAAGAAAACATGACCCTATTGTTGGGCCACATTACCATCCCCTTGCGGGCTGCGGCACGGGCAACTCGAAGGGTTTCCTCGGGGTGCATCAACACACCACCCTTTGTTGCGGGGGCCCAACGCCGCTTGCAGAAATAGCTGCCCAGCTTGCCCATTTAGCTCACGTTTTTCCATTTCCTGTTTTCCTTTCTTTGATTTTGTTTTGTTTTTTAAATACTACCTATAATTTTACCTCTTAAAACACAAAAAAAAGAAAAAACAGAAAAATATTTTAAAGCTTGAATATTTTTCAAATATGAACATTTTAAAATCTAAATATTTCCTTAAATAAGAAAAAAATTAGATCTGAATATTTTTTTAAACTGAATATTTTCAAATATGAACTTTTTATCCGAACATTTGTCAAATATATTTTTTGAATCCAAACAATTTTAAAATCTAAATAATTTTAATATGAACAGTTTATAATAGCAAACATTTTTTAATCGGAACATTTTTTAAAATCATAAAAAAAGTTAAAAGTAGGAAAACGAGAAAAGCTGAACAAAGGGGCAAACAAACATGAAAACAAAAGGACAAAAAAAGAATATGTGTTAAATGGGCCGGCGGCGACACGAGCGAGCTGTGCCGGGTACAACTACAAAAAGGTTTCGCCGCATGGAGCCACAAATAGGATTGGTCTTTTCTAGGGAGAGAATTGCCCTTTCGGCCCATACTGCCTCCACCGATGGAAATAAGTACGCTCAACTACTGAACTGGCATTCTCAAAAAAAAAACTACTGAACTGGCTGTCTTCACTGAAACTTTTAATTTCCGTGTTCGCAGATCATTTGGAAATTTTCAAGTTGGCAGGTACTAGCAGAATTAGCCATTCAATTAATTCTAACACCCAAGTTGAGAATTCGTACGTCAAAGATTCTACCGTATTTCGAGTTCAGACACCAAAACATATTGCACTTCTTTATTTTCTTCTTCTTTTGTCTACGAAACAGTTTGCGCTAGCATCAGATTCACATTCGCATGAATGAATGAACACTGAAGGAGTAGATAGAGCTAGGTACCGGTAGCTATCTTGCGGTCACGAAACTGAAGAAATGTGCAGGTCTACTTTCAGATCAGGCTTGACGGCAAAAATATTGACAAGACATCTGCACACTGAGGTTTTCTTAAGATAATAATCGAAGTGAAAGGGAATATGTGGTTCCGGTTTCGGTTAATTGTCAGCAACAGCGGCAGTGTGTCAACGTCAGTTTTCTGTGGTTGATCCCTAATTGATCTGTAGCTAGCATTTTTCTCGATAAAATCTGTAGGTAGGTAGATGTATAAATAGAGCGACCATGAAAGACTTCCAGGCTTAATTACAAGCAGTTAGCCGCACAACGGGGAAAAATCCTGACCTGCTCCCTGTACATTGCACATTTCTTTTAGAGTGTATATTAATATCGCGGAGATACAAATTACACCTGGCCTCTGCAACAACGTAATAACCAAACCTATTACGTATGCACATAGCCGAAACACAATAAGAAGAAATAAAAAGAAAAGTTCCGCTACAGAGTTACAGTCCTTGCAGCAGCCGCACAACCACCACCAGGACAACCCTGATGTCCAAATCTTCATAAGCAACGCCTTCGGAAAAAAGCAGTGCCAGACATAACCAATTAAGTCCAGATCTTGTGTTTTCACCCTGAAGATAGTCCCCGATCTCAAAACAATGTATTCAGCAAGATCATTGCCAGACACAACCAATTAAGGCCAGACCTTGGATTTTCACCCTGAAAGGTAAGAGTTTGAACTTCACCTGTGTTGTTGCCCCCGCTTTCATACAACTTCTACTATTTCTGAATCTCCAAGCAAGTTCCGCATCGCCGCTAAAGTCTCCAATCACAATTGCATGTCCTCTGATCTCGGTCTCCATGATATTCTCCGCATCTGACTTCACTATGGATTTGCCCATGACGGAAACAAAAGCAGAGCTTCACGCCGCTCCCTCCGGCGCGACCGAATCACATCCGATACATCACTCTCTAGGCATAAACATCCATGCGAGATCGCCGACGGAGCCTTCCGGAACCCGACACTCCAACCAGATCGATGAGGACAGGCGTCAGACAGATCTTCGTCCTGGCGCGAGTTGAAACCCTAGGACCGCCACTATTATTCAAGCACACCGGTATCCCCCACGCCGCCGGTCGGAGCAACAAAGGAGGCGGCAGCAGAAGCTATGGAGCCTCGCAAACGCCACCAACTCACGCCCCGGCTAGGAACCACGGCCATGGCCGCCACCCTTCCGGATCCGTTGCAGCTGCCGAAGGAACATGCCAAGATGGCAGTTCCACGGCCACCGCCCGTCGTCCATCTGGAGTCGCCGCCTACCGCTGCACGATTAGGAAGCCCCCTGGCCGCCGTGCACAGCGCCATCCGAGATGCCCCAGTCACGTCGGGGGCCGCCGCCACAACCTCCTTCCCTAAGCACCCTTGGCGCCGGGCGCCGCCGCCGCCGCCGTGGCCATGGCCGGCAGCGACGGCGGCAGGAAACACCGGTCGAGAGGAGGGGTAGAGCGGGGCTGGGATGGTTCCCCTGGCGGCGCCCTGGGGCGGCGGCGCGGGGTGGTCAGGAGGTTAGGTCGCGAGGAGAGTCTTGACAGGTTGGGCATTGCACATTTCTATTGGAAGCTATCTGTTGATATACTAGTACTCAAGGAAAATTTGGCAACTGTTTTATATTACGTGATGCAGACAGTACTGTATATAATTAGCTAGCTTGATTGCTGCATCGATCGAGCACCGGCCAGAATCGACCAAGAGATGTTTAGCCACTACCTTGTTCACTTTACAAAACAAGAAAGACATGTGTTGCGAGAGCACAGACACGCGTTGTCCGTTCTTGATTATCTTATTAGGTCATGCAGGTGTACACGTCGTGCAGGCGATGTGTACTAAAATAGCAGGTGACGATCTCACTTTGATCCATCGTTGATATGGTCAACTATAATCTATATGATCTTACTTGGTCTGGCAGCTGACGGCCACGTACCTTTCTCTAGCTTGCAAGCTAAACATTCAACTTAATTTTTTGCTTGCTACCATGCGATATTTTAACATTTGCTTTTTTGCTTGAACTGATATTAGTGAGAACCGACCGATGTGAAAATATCGTACATCTCTTTTTCGACAAAGGGAGCGTATTACTATCGACGTAAAAATGACGTACATACCATAGGTAGTACTTCCTTCGGATTCAAGAACGATTTAGCTCTTTTTTATATGGTTCACATGGTGCTAACTTTCAAGGAAAAGCTGCTATCCTATGGGGGAAAAGAAGTGCTACTGAAAGCTGTCGCACAGGCAATCCCGGCATATGCGATGTCGGTCTTCAAGCTCTCCAAGCAAGTAACTAAAGGGATCACAGATGCTATGACCCGTTACTGGTGGGGAGATGATGACTCTACAAAACACATGCATTGGTTCGCCTGGTGGAAGATGTGCATCCCCAAGAAGCGTGGTGGTATGGGATTTAGAGACCTTCCATGTTTCAATCTTGCTATGCTCGCAAGACAAGCATGGAGATTATTATGTGACCCGGAGTCACTTTGCGCGCAAGTCCTACGTGCTAAATACTACCCGTCGGGAGATCTCCTGAATGCTGAATTGAAAAAGGGATCCTCCTACACTTGGCAGAGTATTTTTGCTGGTATCCAAACTTTAAAGAAGGGACACATTTGGAGGGTTGGAGATGGATCCAACATCAACATCTGGTCCGATGCTTGGATTCCAAACAGCCCCTCACGGAAAGTCTTGACAGCAAGAAGAAATATAGTTTATACAAGGGTCTCGGAATTGATCAAGCTAGAAACAGGAAAGTGGGACGAGGAGCTGATCCGTTCCCTGTTCTTGCCCATTGATGCTTCCAGAATCTTAAATATCCCTCTAGCTACGGGAATGATGACAGATTTTGTGGCGTGGAACTTTACCAAGACGGGAACCTTCTCCGTGCGTTCAGCATATCACACGGAGTGGGAGTTCCAACACGGCCGGAAGATGCAGCGCACAGCCGGCATATCCACGTCAGAGAATAATCCGGTTTGGTCGAAAATTTGGAAACTTAAGGTTTCTCCGAAAGTAAAGATCTTTGCTTGGAGACTGGTCCACGACACGATTCCCTGCAATTGCACCTTGGCGAATAGGCACATCATCCCATCTAGCCTATGCCCCATGTGCAAGATTCATTGTGAGGACACCAAGCATGTTTTCTTCAAATGCGGGAGAGTGGAAGAGATATGGGAGAACCTTGGCCTGAAACAGGTAATTGACGATGTGTGCCGTACAAACCATGAAGGAACAACAGCCTTTGAATCCATCCTCAAGCTGCCGGATGGTAATGCTCCGGCTTTGACATCGGACTGAAAGAGCTGGCGGTCACAGCTTGCTGGTACGCCTGGTGGGAACGTAGACAGGTGGTACATGGCGAATCGATTCAGAAACCGGCCAGATCAGCTCAAGCTATAGCTGCTGTGGCGATGAACTACTTTAGGTCCTGTAAACCTCGATGCGGCGTTCGTCGACACGGGTGGGAGAAGCCTCGGGAAGGATATATGAAACTGAATGTCGACGCCTCGTTCTCTCTCCAAGATGAGGTGGGTGCGACAGGTGCAGTGCTGCGAGATGATCACGGTGCTTTCGTCGCTGGCAGCAGCTGCGGTATTGCCCATGTCCCTGATGCTGCCATGGCTGAAGCTAGAGCGCTGAAAGATGGGCTCCTCCTTGCTGGTCAAATTGGCTGCCTTAAACTAGTAGTTAACAGCGACTGCATGGAGGTGATCACTACGATGAATGAGGGCGGCAACTCGGCGGGAGCTGCTGCAGCTATCTACGAAGAATGTACCTTCTTAGCTAGGGGCTTCGCTGCCATTGAGTTTGTTTTTTCTCCTAGGGAAAGTAATCAAGTAGCTCATGTTCTAGCTAGCAAAGCGGAGGGCGTCTTGTCATCTGTCTGGCATGAGGACCCTCCGGATTTTATTTGTGCTATACTTGCAAACGATGTAAGCCTATTTGATAAGTAATAAAGTATGCCTAGATTCAAAAAAAAAAAAAACAAAACCAGTGGTTGCAGACAAGACAAACCCCTCCTTTTGCACGTGTAACTGTCGTTGCAATCCGGAAACTTGACACCGAACACATACAATTTTACTCAGCTGAATGCAAGGATTGGGCTCACTAGTAGAAAAGAGGCAATAGAGCTGGACCTTTAGTCACGGTTTCTTTCTGAACCGCGACTAGAGGGCTCCGACTCCGACATCTCCAACGGCTAGGACAGGTGCCCGGTTGGTGCGGGACCTTTAGTCGCGGTTCCAGACACGAACCGCGACTGAAGGTCCTCCGCCTGCGGCTTTAGCGGCCGGGGGCCACGCGGGGCCCGCGCGAGGACCTTTAGTCGCGGTTTGTGGATGGAACCGCGACTAAAGGTGACCCTTTAGTCGCGGTTCGTGGCTGGAACCGGGACTGCAGGTCCTTCAACTATATCTTCCACCCCGAGCCAGCCACGGCCATTTTGAGCTCGAGTTTCATCTCCATTTTCTCTCCACCGAGCTCGATTTCTTCCACGATTTTTTGCCCCATTTGTTAAGATTGACGGCGGTGCATCTATCCAAGGGTTAGCAACTGCAAACTCTCTCTTCCGGCGCCCGTTTCTTTAGTTGTTTAGCTCAATTTATATTTCTAGTGCTTGGTAGGTGTTTGATGAAATGCCTAAGTTAGCTCATTTTGCTTATTTAGCTCAATTTTGTTTATTCAGCTTGAGCTTAAGCTAAATTATGTTTTTGTATTTCAGTGTCACAACATTTACGTCCTCACCGTCGTCGATAGACCGCGCCGTCTTGTCACCGACACCACCTAGGTGAGCCTTCTTTTTTATTTTAAAAAAAATCTTTGTTGTATGATTTTGTTCCATAATTATTTGTTTTTTGTATAAGTTGTATAATTTTTTTATATATATATAGTGCCATGGTTTTCACAAATACCCCCACCGGCTCTCGTCCGTTCTATTATTCGGATGTGGTATGACTGTTAATAACTATATATTTGTTTCGTTTCGTGTTTATGACAATCATGCCGACCAACTTTGACATAAATATATATTTGTCTAGGAGGTAGTTGAACCGGAAATTTCAATGGACCCTATTGTTGATTTTTTTGTGAAAGAAAACGATGATTTGAAAGCTAAATTAAAAATAAGTGAAGATCTCCGCCAAGAAGAGAAGAGAAAATTGGAGGTCAAGCTTGCCAACATCATCGATGAACACCAGTTCAAGCTTGCCAACGTCGTCGATACTTACGAGATCAAGTTGGATGGGATGCGCTCGAAGCTTGCCGACGTCGTTGATGCTTACGAGATCAAGTTGGATGCGATGCGTTTGAAGCTTAAAAAATTAGAAGTTATGACATTAGTCAAGAGGCTTGGTACCATTATGTTGTTGGTTCAATAATGACCTTAGTTGCGATTATGTTCGCATTTGTTGTTGGATTTTATTCTTTAGATAGTTCTATGTTAGTTTAAATTAATGAATATTTAATGCTACAATGTATTAGATTTGTCGCCACTCTACTTTGCTTGAAGAACTTATAAAATTATTATGGTCACTTATCTATTCATTACTGGCATGCATAATGCAGATGAGACGTCAATGGATGTACGGTTCCTGAGTTTCTGACGATTTCCTTAAGGGCATGCATGAATTTCTCACTGTGGCCGAGATAAGCAAGCGAAAAAATGGTTTTATGTGTTGTCCATGCAGTCTCTGTGAGAATAAGAAGGATTACCCTTCCTCAGCCAAGCTTCACCAACACTGTTGCAAAATGGTTTCATGCGTGGTTATTATTGTTGGACCAAGCACGGAGAAACAGGGGTTATAATGGAAAAGAATGAAGAAGAAGAGGATAATGACAACTATCCTATGTTCGATGAACACAGTGGTACTTCAATGGGGGAAGACGAAGTTGAAGAGGATGAAAAAAAAGATGAGCCTGACGATGATCTTCGTCAGGCCATTCATGATGCACAAATGGACTGTGGAAGTGAAAACGAGAGGTTGAAGTTGGAGCGCATGTTAGCCGATCACACCAAATTGTTGTACCCAACTTGTACAGATGGCCAGAAAAAGCTCGGTACCATACTGGAAATGCTACAATGGAAGGCAGAGAGTGGTACTACCGACAAGCACTTTGAAAGTTTGCTGAAAATAATTAAGAAGATGCTTCCAAATGAAAACAAATTGCCCTCTAGTACGTACGAAGCAAAGAAGGTTGTCTGCCCTCTAGGATTAGAGGTGCAGAAGATACATGCATGCATTAATGACTGCATCCTCTACCGCGGCAAGCACGAAAATTTAAATGCTTGTCCTGTATGCGGTGCATTGCGGTTTAAGATTGGGCGAGATGACCCAGGTGAAGTTGAGGGCGAGCAAGGTTGTCCACGGAAGAGGATTCCTGCCAAGGTGATGTGGTATGCTCCTATAATACCACGTCTGAAACGTTTGTTCCAAAACAAAGAGCATGCCAAGTTGTTACGCTGGCACAAAGAAGAACGTAAAAAAGACCTGATGATGAGACACCCCGCTGATGGGTCCCAGTGGAGAAAAATCGACAGAGAGTTCCCGAAATTTTCGGATGACGCTAGGAACTTAAGATTTGGTCTAAGTACAGATGGATTTAATCCATTTGGAGAGCAGAGCTCCAGTCATAGCACTTGGCCTGTGACTCTATGTATATATAACCTTCCTCCCTGGTTGTGCATGAAGCGGAAGTTCATTATGATGCCAGTGCTCATCCAAGGCACGAAGCAACCTGGCAACGACATTGACGTGTATCTGAGGCCATTGGTGGAAGAACTTTTACAGTTGTGGACTGATGAAGGTGTGCGTGTGTGGGATGAGCACGGACAAATGGAATTTGACCTACGAGCGCTCTTGTTTGTAACCATCAATGATTGGCCTGCTCTTAGTAACATTTCAGGACAGTCAAACAAGGGATACAATGCATGTACGCATTGTTTAGGTGAGACTCAAGGTAAACATATAGGTAACAAGATTGTTTACCTGAGCCATCGTCGATGGCTTGTACCGAGGCATCCAATAAGAAAGGAAGGCCAACATTACAAAGGTGAGGAAGATATTCGGCGGAAGCCTACTCGACCTTCTAGTTCTGTTATACATGATATGGTCAAGGATTTAAAAGTAATATTTGGGAAGGGTGCTGGAGCACTATCTGTTCCGAATGACGCTCAGAACCACGTTCCCATGTGAAAGAAGAAATCTATATTTTGGGAGCTGCCCTATTGGATAATGGTAGAGGTTCACTCTGCAATCGACGTGATGCACGTGACAAAAAATCTTTGCTTGAACCTGCTTAACTTGTTGGGCGTGTATACACAGTTCTGCATAATTCCATCTTGGTGGCTCCGTATATCGAGGAACACAAGAATTATTTACGCTCCCAATACCCTGAAGATGAGATTGATGGAGTACACTTCAAGACTTTTGGCGGTTGGTTACAGAAACTTCTGATGAATGTCACCACAAATGAACTACAACTATACTATTTGGCCAAGTCACCATCTTCAACTCTATTGACTTTTCAAGGGTACGAGATAAATGGAAATACATTTTACACGGCCGACCAAGATAAAAAGAGCACCAACCAAAACTGTGGTGTTCGCTTTGATGCAATAGATGGCTGCAGTGGGGAAAAGGTAACATATTATGGTTACATAGAGGAGATATGGGAACTGGACTATGGACCTTCATTTAAGATTCTTTTGTTCAAGTGCAAATGGTTCAACCTAGATGGCGGTGTAACCGTAGACACACGGTACAGAATGACTACAGTGGATTTCAAGAATCTTCATTACGAGAACGAACCATTCATTCTAGCCAGTGAAGTGGCTCAGGTTTTCTATGTGAAGAACATGTCTACCCTACAAAAAAAAAGATAAGCAAGCGAATACATCATACGATGAGCCAGAGCGCCACATAGTTCTTTCAGGTAAAAGAAACATCGTGGGAGTGGAGGACCGCACAGACATGTCAGAAGATTACAATAAGTTTCATGAAATTCCGCCCTTCAAAGTGAAAATTGACCCAACCATCACGTTAAATGAAGAAGTTTGTCCATGGCTACGGTGCAATAAGAAGAAAGGGACACACACGAAGAACAAGTGAATACTAACTAGGTAGGGATGTTGTTGGTGATGTGTAATAATTAATATGTATTAAACATTTTATGTAACCGTGCGACATTTCTGTGCCGTGGTCCTTTTTTCTATTTGTTTTTCTTCTTTACTTTTATTGTGGACTGTTTATTGGTATTAGTTAAGAGTGTGTTCGTAAGTTGTGTGAACCAAGATACAACTCGATGTGCGATCAACCGTCTTATCCGGAGACGATTTAACATAGAACTAGAGATCTACGTTACAACTTCACTAGTTCTAAATACTGGATAGAACAAATTAAGGTACAACTTGAAATTACGATACAACACAAGTAAAACAAAGACTCTGCCTCCTTTCCTTTGCCCTTGGACGAAGCTTCAGCCTCCTTTGCCCTTGGACGAAGCTTCTGCCTCCTTGCCTTTCCCCTTGGACGAAGCTTCAGCCTTCTTGCTCAGTGCTTCAACCATCCTTTCCTTTGACGACGGCATGAAATCGTCGTCATCATCGCTGTCAACTACCCAGAGACAGGAACGACCGTACGAAACACGGTCAACTTCAGTTCGGTAGAACAGACTATTCGTAACTTTCCTGTCAAACTTATCTGCAAGCCTGAGCATTTCTGCACGAATTTGGAGCGGGGTCCTATACGGAAACCCATCGCGGCATAGCTTCGCCCCGAGCAAAGCGAGATGACTCTCAGTGTGCAAAATTTCTTCAATTGGAACTACCCTACCATCTACCTTCAAATTGCTCGAAAGCCTGGCGAGATGCTCGGATGCGGAAATGTGAAACCCGGACACACACTTCTCGCAAGGACCAATACACACCATGCTTGCGCTCAAGTGAGTACCATGCCTACCTTCGACTGGGTTTTATAGAACTACCGGTGCCGGCATTTGGCGGGAACGATAGCGGGAAATATTTGGGCGGGAAACGTTGGTGGGAAACGGTGGCGGGAGGACACGAGTCGTGACCGCAAAGCCCGCCTTTAGTCCCGGTTGGTAACACCAACCGGGACTGAAGAAGCACACGGATCGTGTGTTTCTTTCAAACGCTTGTGAGCCGTTGGATCAGGGGTGTGTTTCTTTTGAGGGCTTATGAGCTGTTGGATTTTTAGAACTAGTCCCGGTTGGTAACACCAACCGGGACTAAAGAATCACACGGATCGTGTGTTTCTTTCAAACGCTTCTGAGCCGTTGGATCAGGGGTGTGTTTCTTTTGAGGGCTTGTGAGCTGTTGGATCAGCACTCCCACCACCACCACCACTCCCACCTCATCCACAGGTACACTTTCTAATCGCCTATAAATAGCGGCGTCCCTGCAGCGAATGGCACACAACGAGCGTCTACCTTCGCCACCGAATCCAATGGCTGGATTTAGCCTACCTGCTGGCATGTTCCCTGGCATTATTGTGTTCGTCCTTGTTCACCGGCCAGCCATTGGAGCCACCTCCTGTAGGACGGCGAACAATGACAACACAACGACGCTGTTGGAAACACAAGCCCTCAGGTAGGTTGAATCCAGCCACTGGATTAGGGTGACGCAATGATGAATTGCCGAGGAGGTGGGAGTGGTGGTGGTGGTGGAAGTGGTAGCCATGCCCCTCGGTCCAATCCAAGCAGCGGCAAGGCACTCTGATGATCTGCGACATTCCCAACACTTTTTGGGACGGTCGTAAATCATCAGAGACGTCTTGCCGCTGTGGATCGAGGTCGATTTGATATGCAGGCACTCATGAGTCACCGTTGGGCTGTATGCAGGGGAAACCGTGTGTTCTGTTCTATATATCTATATAATCCTTCAGTTCATCGACCGAACACAAATCATTTGGTTCCGGGAACCCTCCCCTCGGTCGGATCCAAGCAGCGGCAAGGATCTCTGAAAGGGGCATGGTTAATTTAGGTAGTCGGTTAATTTAGGTAGTCGGTTAATTTAGTTGTTGGAGATGTTAGTACATGATAAAATATTGCCAGTCATTTTGTTGTTGAGGTCTAAAACAAAACCGGAAAAGAAACTAGAAACAAAAACAATTAAAAAAGAACTTAAATCAAAGTATATAAAAGAAAACAAATACAACAAAATAAAACGGAAACAACAAAAAAATAGAAAAGAAACACACCCCTGATCAAAAACCAGTTTGGCACCCTTTAAAACATTCAAAACAGAAATAGAAAACAGAAACAACAAAAAAAATAGAAAAAGCCCAACTAGTCGCGGTTGCAGCCAGCAACCGCGACTACAGGTCCCCCTGGGCTTGGCGCCAGAATTTTGGCGGCCCAGGTCGACCTCTAGTCGCGGTTGCTGGCTGCAACCGCGACTAAAGGGTCTTTAGTCGCGGTTGCAGCCAGCAACCGCGACTAGAGGTCAATTTCGCGCCGTTTAGTGGGGGACTCTGCGAAATTTTTCGCAAAATCCCCCAAATCGACGAAGAAGAACCGCGCCTCCGGGCTCCCACGACGCCGACAACGCCGGCGAAGCCCTGCTCCGCCGCGCGCCGTCCCAGGTCGCCGTACGTCTCCAGCCGCCGCCCCACGCCGCCACCGCCTAAGGTGCGTTTTCTCCCCGATCCAATGCCTGTCGCCGCCGCCGTCACCTTCTCCGCCTCATCCCTCCCCTGCCTCGCAGGAAATCATCGCCCGCGCCGCCGCCGTGTCCCGTCCCCTACCTCGCGCCCACGCCGCGCGCCCTCCCCTGCCTGGCGCCGCCGCCGTGTCCCGTCCCCTGCCTCGCGCCCCACGTCGCGCGCCCCTCCTCTGCCTCGCGCCGCCGCCGTGTCCCGTCCCCTGTCCTCTGCTCCGCCACCAGCCTCTGCCCCTCTGCTGCTCCCACTGGTGAGTTATGTCCGAGAAAATTCTCTGCAAGTTCAAATCATGCGTGAAATTGCAGTAACTACTCCAATCTTTGAATTGTGTAACTGAATTTGCATATAAAGGCATAGATTACACTAGTCAGGAACATTGAGTTAGCAATTTACAATGTGTTAGCAAATTATAGATGTGTAACTGAATTTGCATTATAGATGTGTAACTGAATTTGAATTGTGTAACTGAATTGTGTAACTGAATTTAGTGTTAGCAATTTAACAATGTGTTAGCAAATTATAGATGCAAATTTATAAATGCAAATTTATACATGCAAATTTTATTGAGTGTAGGAACATTGAGCTATGGAGCCTGGCTATGTGCGAGACGAGGAGAATGAAGACATATTAATGCAGAGTATTTTTGAGCATCGCGATAAAGATGCTGCCGGTGGAGAAGGCGCCGGTGGAGAAGGGCCGGTGCCGGTGTAGATCTTGATTTTGAGGAATTTGCCTCACAATTTCTGATGGACTCTGGTGAGGGTCTTTTAGATGAAGAAGAAATAACACCCTCCACCTCGAACACCCTCCACCTCGAGGTATATATATGAATTCTATATTTTGTTGATCACAAAATGCATTAACTGATTTGTATTGCACTTAGTAACGCATTATATTTCTTACTTTAGGCCTCCACCTCGAATAAAAAGGCTAAGAATCAAGCTCCTCGAGGCCGCACGAAAAGAATGACGAGCAAAGATGCAAAGTTACCGATCTATGAAATTGATGAAGAGGGCGATCCGGTGGAACCCCCAGAGAACCGCAAAAAAATATAGTCAAGCTGGAGTTATTGTTAGGGACTCGGTCCCGATCTCCATACCAGAATGGAATAAGCCGGCGGGCGTTGCCGAGGATGACCCCTGCTATGTCCACAAGCATTTGAAAGATTTCTGCTTTGACACACTCTTGGAGCATTTTAACCTCCCGGATGATATTGAACCCACCACGAAGTTGAAACTCAAGCAGTGGACTCTCTCCAAGATGGCCGAAGCATTTCGGAAATATAAGCAAACATTATGGGCAAAATATGCAACAGTTGATCCAGATTTCAGTGAAGAAAAACTAGTGAAGATAAGAGATCACTGGGAAGAGTTTAAGGCGTATAAGAAATCGGATGCGGCTGTGGCCCGATCGAACATAAATAAGGCAAATGCTGCGAATAAGGTTCACCACCATAACTTGGGGACAGGTGGCTACAGGTCAGCCATTCCTAAGTGGCTAGCCTTAGAAGATAAAATCTTTGCTAAAGATATCACTCCACAGACATACTACTGGCCCGAAAGGTCCAAATTCTGGTTGTTCGCGCATGGCGCAACGTTGGACGAGGAAACAGGGTATATTGTCCCGAAGGTTGAAAAATTCAAGAAAAAAGTAGAAGAAATCGTCCCGAAGATTGAAAAGGTAATAGAGGAAGTTAAACGGGGTGTGTGGAAACCCTATAGAGAGGACGACGAGCTGACACGGGCCCTAGGGAATCCTGAACACTGGGGACGTTTACGAGGCATGCCCGGCGGTGTCACCATTAAGAAAGCGTATCCGCAACACGCTGACACTTATAGAAGCCGTGCAAGAAAGAAGAAGAAGGGTGAAGAGCGGCTAACGGAATTGGAACTCAAGGTGCAGCAACTCATGGAGTCAATTAATAGTCAGACAGGGCCGTCTCAGCAGCAGCAACTCATGGATGCTCGATCTCAGCTTAGAAGCAGCGTGGGTTCCACGCAAATAGATGTCGATGCTCACTACCCCGTGGATGATGTCACGGAGAAGACACCATGTGAGCTACATGCACCTGTGGTTAACATATCCACGAAGGTGGCGGACGGCTATGCTTTACCGAGTGACGCCGGAGCAAGCTACCATAATGGTGACATTGCTCCTGGCTATGCTGTTGTCGGGGTGGATGAAATTGCGCCGGGATTTGAATCATTGGCTCTTGAGATTTCTGGAGGTGACGGTGAGGAGACATTGTACGATGTCAAGGGTGGTTTCGTCCAGTGGAACAAGAAATACATCAAGTTCTCAAAGCCACCGACTCAGCAAAGCCCATCCTGCCCGGGTATCGATGAGACACATCCATCTCCGGCACCGCGTGACAGGGACCCCCCACCGGAAATTGATGTAGAGGACCATCTCAGTCAGCACAGTCCATCTCCATCTCCGCCACCGCGTGAGGAAGTGTCCGTAGCGCTTCTCCGGAGAAAGCGCGCGTCTTCCCCGGTCAGGAGGCGAACTAAAAGGGCCACATCGCCTGATCCGAGGTTACCTTGGCAGAAGACTCATGAGCAAAACGAAGCAGCCGTGGCGGAGTATAATAAAGCATTGTTCGCACCGAAAGTGCCGCCGCCAAATTTTACCGCCGGCTATACTGCACAGGCTTGTAATCGAGTCATCGACAACTTATATGTCCCTCCAGAGAAGCCGCCATCTGACTATGACCGTTATATTCAGTCATATGACGCGGTGACGGAGGTGGAGGCGCCGAAAAAAGGTGAACAAGACGCAGAGTCAGTCCCGCCGCCGGCGGCAAAAGATAAACAAGCAGCACCATCGGACCCGCCGCCGAAGGAAGCTACAAAAGCAGCACCATCGGTCCCACCGCCGCCGAAGATAGGTAAACAAGTTCCCCAGCTCGGAGAACAACCCGTACGTTCTGTCCCCCCGCTAATTGTCCCGCCGCCGACGAACAAAGATAGTCGAGTTCCCCAGCGCGGAAAACAACTAGTACAATCTAACCCTAAAGCGCCGATGGTGTTTGACTTAGAGGAAATCCGTCGTCTTGCCGCCGAAGCGCAAGTTCCTATAGACGAATATGCTTCGAGATTGAACTTTGAGACTGCACCAACAGCTCCACCAGTAAGAAATTTGTTATGGGGGAAGCTTTGGTGAAATGCAAGTTACCAACAAAAATGCGTGCTCTCCATTTTTGGTACTTGAAAGCCGCAAAGAAAGGGACAGCTTCTGTCGTTCTGAAATGTAGGAAAGACGATGAGCACTTCTTAGAAGACTACAACCACATTGTTCGGTTTAGCGAACTTTTTCAGCTATACAATCTGCGGGCACTCGACAAATCTATCATGAGTTCCTATTGCCTGTAAGTGATTTATTTAAGTCTTTACCTAGTCTCGTTCATTGTTTGTAATTATTCTCACTTTAATCTTTTGTGTGCTATATTATGCAGATTGAAGATGCTCGAGCTCAAAAAGATGAACCAGCATGACATTGGGTTCATTGACCCGGATAAATATAACGAAAAACCATAATAATCCCTTGTATAACAAGAACACACCGGATGATTTGCTAAGGGTGTTCAAGCGATACCGCGACAAAAGAACTATATATTGGCCTTACCACTTCGGGTAAGTTTTAGTGTCTTCTACACATTCTAATTTGCTCACCCGATGTTAAGTTTAACTGATGAGTTATGCATGACTGTGCGCAGCTACCACTGGATTCTTCTTGTCATTGAACATCGCAAAGGACTTATTCATTCACTTGACTCATTGAGGTATCATCCTGACAAATACAGGAGTTGTTTCGACTTCCTAGCAAGGTACATTCATTTCTTACCGCCTCTGTCATTCATATCTTGATGTCAAGTCATTAACGAATAAATCATTTGTGAATGTTCTTTGTCGGGCAGCGTTTGGAAAGGTTTGTCGAGGAAGATCCTGCAGGTGGGTGGCCCAAAAAGCTGGATTGGAAGTTGAACAAGGTAAGTACTGCTACCTACGTCCACACAACATTCTCATGCATACTTCATTATTATTGATTGAAATCTATTCTTGTATAGTCTTGCTTGGAGCAACCAAAGGGAACTGAGTTATGTGCATACTTCGTTTGCGAGTATGTACATGTACTAGTCACCGAGAAATGGAATATGAAAAGTGCAGAGTTGGCAAAAAAGCGCTGCAAGCTACCATTCGAGCACCGCTTCAAAGCAATTGGAGAGGAATTGGCGGGATTTTACCTTTCGGAGGCCTTATCGGAGAAAGGAGAGTACTACGATGCTGAAAGCATGAAAGCGTGTAAATAACTTGTTGTTTTGCTTCAACTCTTGTACTACGATAACTCTTGGCGCATCAACTCTTGACTACGATCTAAAAGTATTACTTAATTTAATTGTATGTGTTATAAATATGTGCATCGACTTCATACGACACGGGAACGGTTACGACGTGGAAAACGTTACGGTAA
This sequence comes from Poa pratensis, assembly GCA_947311845.1. Classification (NCBI taxonomy): domain Eukaryota; kingdom Viridiplantae; phylum Streptophyta; class Magnoliopsida; order Poales; family Poaceae; genus Poa; species Poa pratensis. The sequence goes on from CAMZMU010000041.1 coordinate 10,289,320, forward strand.
CCGTCACCGTTACCGTAACGGTTACCGTAACCGTCACCGTAACGGTCACCGTCACCGTAACGGTTACCGGTTACCGTTACGGGAAGGGTTACTAGTGAAACCACGGTTACGACATGGGACACGGGAACCTATAACCAAACCCCGGCATATATAAACCCTAAACCCTGCAATTAAATCGAAAAAAAAACCCAAAAACCCTTCCCGGTTGGTTCTACCAACCGGGACTAAAGGTCCCAACACACCACGTCCCCACGTCCCCACGTGGAGGGACCTCTAGTCCCGGTTCGGAACCCGCCGCGACTAAAGGGGGGGGGGGGGGGGGCTTTAGTCCCGCCTGCTTAGTCGCGGTTGCCCAGCCGCGACTAAAGGGGCTCTGGAACCGCGACTAGAGGTCCTTTTTCTACTAATGGCTTTAGACTAAGTGGTCGACAAGACATCCGTAGATAAGGATCTAGCGCTTAAGATAATGAAAAGGAATCACTGGTAGTGTCGAATTGATGTTCATTGTCAGCAAGAGCGGTAGTACTGTCGACGTCAGAATTTTCTGGCTCAATAATTTGACAGGTAGCTTCACTTGATTAATCGGTCAAAACAACAAGATTCCCACCCTTAATTGTAAGCCCCTACAAACAGCAGGAAAATCTACTTAATAATCAGGGAATAAAAGAAACATGCGGCAGTACTGCAAGATCCTGACCTTAATTGGTCTTATCACGCTAAGCTTTTGCCCTTTTTAAAAGAAAAATCGTGCGCTATAGTTTAGACAAAAGAAAGAGTGAGAAAAAAGCAACAAAGGTGCCTACCTCGACTTCATTTTCCGTGGACATTTTCTCTTTTTCCAAGCAAAGAATCGCCGAAGATTTTCGGTCATATTTTTGGACACGATGCAACTTTTCTTGTGTGGTCATCCGGCCTCCAGGCGTTGCAAGATTGTTAGCTGTGACTCCCGTAGATGGAGGAAGATGATAGAGATCTAATTTTGGAGCTCCACACATCATCATATATGATATACAGGCTGCTTAAACAGGCTCGCCCTCCACGCCTCTCCCCGCCGCTGCCGTCGCCGGCCTTCACGCCGCGGCGATGGCGGACTCCCCGCTGCCACACAACTGGCGGCGGGGGTGTGCTCTCTCGCGCTGGTGCTGGCGGAAGGTTGACGCGGCTAGGACGCCGTCGGACGGCTCGTTGGCGCATGGACGCCGGGGCAGCGGCCCCGGAAGTCGACGGTGGTGGCGCCTGCTCCGCCGCTGGGGACGCGTGGATCTGCGGTGGCCGGCCTCCGGCCGGCGGCATTGGCAGGTGACGTCGTGAGGCCCGTGGCGGCCGAATCCCCTCCAGATCCAGTCAATGCGGTGCTAGGGAGGGTGGCGCCGTCGAGGTGTGGTGCTCGGCGTGCGAGGATGCCAGGGCGGCGGCCCTGGGGCGATGCAGCTGCATCGGTGCGGCCGGTTCCCGACGCGTGTGGCCGGCAAGAGGTGGCCCTGCATCTCCGGCTGCGGTTCAGCCGGACGAGAGGATGCCGGGGCGGCGGCCCCGGGCTTGGTCGGCGGCCCCGGGTGATGGTGGACTCGCCGGTCCTCGATGGCGGTTTGTGGGGTCTGCAACACATCACCGGGCGAAAGCCCTGCCTTGGCTGTCGGCCAAGGCCGACGACGGCGCCGTCCTCGGGGCGACGCTTCCTTCTTGGATGCGTCGTCGAAGTGGTGCTCTTGCTTCCCCACACCGGGTTCTCCGGGGGAAACCCTTGATCCCACGCGGGATCGGGTGAGGGCGGCGCTCCTGCGTCGCTTGCCTCTTGGGGCCTCGCCTTGGATATTCCACCGGCTAGGGGGACCAGTGGATTCAGATGGTGGATGGTGGTGGCGAGACTTCGTCTTCGGCTACGGGGTGCACGGCAATCATACGGTGTGGATGTCGGAGCGGCGGCTCCGGATTTCGTCTTGTGTTGAGATCGTCTCCGCCGTGTTGGATGTCGGCTATGGTCGTTAGGGCGACATGGTCGTCGACTCGTTTTTGGGGCGCGACAATCGGACCGGTGTGGATGTCGGAGCGGCGGCTCCGGGTTTTTGGCTTGCGTTGAGATCGTCTCCGTCGTGTTGGTTGTCGTCTATGGTTTTGCTAGGGGGACATAGTCGTCGACTTGTTTGATGGGGCGTGGTCTTGGGGCCGCTGTGGTGCATTGTGTTGTACGGTTTTCGGAAGGTTTCCCTTATAAACTGTCCAACTCTTTTCGACTTTATCAATCAAAGGCATTGCCGAGATTCGAAAAAACCCCGCCCATGTCGGGTACCCTCATGCAACAAGCTGGACTTCCTAAGTGTGACTTATTAAAAACTCAAAAAACCTGTGACTGCATTTAAAAAAATCAAGTAAACCTAAGCCCAATATTATTGCCAATTTCATTACTGTGGCACACTTGGAGGAAGAAAATATCAGCCCTGCTATTTTTATCACATCGTTCGGTCGAGCATTGACTAGAAAATCCTAGTATATATAACTAAGTAGAATTTGAGTTTGGCTCGTTGATTCATCCATTCGTGTCCGCTTGGATTTGATTTGAAAGGCTGTAATGGTTTAGCTAGAAAAGCGAGACCACATTGCTCGATCTTTATCTGCTCGATTCAGGCGATCGTGTTTGGTCGTATGTACGTCCGCCCGAAACCTGCGATCCGCGGCGACGACCTCGCCTCCACGGCATACGATGGCTCGACACGGCGCCGCGCATGTCGCCGGAAAAATTCTCCTCTCGGGTCGACTGACCTCCGCCGCACGGCACACCGGAATGAGCCTTCCACGTACGTACGTCGCTGACGGAAGTCGATCGTTGGACGGGCGGGTGAGCGCGCGCGGTTCGCCGGCCAGAAGTACGTCCGCCGCAGCTCCTGTCGCCGTCGCGCGCGCAGCCCCGGCGGCGTGTCGCGCCCTCGAGCTTCCTCAGCGACAGATTCTGCGTGTCGCGTGGGCCTAAGTTGCCTGTATAGATCGCTAGATCATGAGGCATTCGCTTTGCTTGCAGCAACAGTGTGGTAGCTCGTGACATGATGGGATGGCCATGGCGATCGAGCCCGCAAAGGGATTGTCCATTTCTGCTTCGCGCTGCATGCAAATGGGCCATGGGGGCCGGCCGGCCGGCCGGGTTCGGTGTGGTGCTAGCTGCCGGGCGCGTGGCGGCGAGCCAGCGGCTACATTTTCACTCCTACCACTCGTAGCTACCACTAGATCTCCAATCAAGGAAAAGGAGATGTCTGGAGCAGAAAAGTTGTCGGGTATGCATCAGCCATTGCTTCGTAGGTATTGTCAGTCAGTCACCCACCATAGGCGGGCGTGCCTTTTGTTATTGCTGCATGCAGCCTTGTTCCATGATTTTTTTTGCTTGGCTGCAAAGCTTCTAGAAGCTTCGAAACTAATTATTTTGCATGGACTACTTGTTGTGTTGGATGCCTACACATATTTCATCGATCTCGTCGGAATCAAGTCAATCTCACTGTTTAAAAAAATCAATCTCGTGACACCCATTGTTGACATCCAGGTAATGAAGCATTGATTGCTACAGTATAAGACTAGTCACAATGAGAAGTATCATATATTAGTATCATGCACATGATACTAGTCTATATTACTAGCTCCACAATGGGTTGTAACATATATGTACTATCATATAATACAACATTTATTAGGTTATAGACTCATATTGTATTGGAATCCGTTATATTACGGTATCTACCTATGATACCATTATCACCTCTCTCTTCATTAATTACAGTGACATGTCATTTTTTGCCAACATGGTATGCATGATACTACCTATGATACCCCATTGTGACTAGTCTAATTGAATCTACAGGCAGGCTATGCCAAGTACTGTAGCTCGCCCTTTGCATTGGGCATTGGTGTCCGCTCGAAACCTGTGATCCAAGGCAACGACCTTGCCTCCACGGTAGTATAGCCCTTGGCTCGGGACTGACGCGTCCCCTCCTCTCTCGTTTGCTACAGTGCTGAGCGGCGAAAAAGAGGGCGACCCCGAGTTTTCCTCCTCCTCGCCGGAGCAGGGCTAGATCTCTGCCTCTCCCGTCGCTCCGGCGGCGGGGGAAGGTGGGGATCTGGTTCCTTGTCTCCTGGCATGTAGATAGGAGTAGTTTAGGCCCCGGCGGCGCCGAGAGGAAGGCTCGGTGGCCGTGTAGGGTAAATAAGCGGCGGCTCTTCCCTTCCCTTGGTGCGGTCCCTGGCGGCGCCGAGGTGAGAGCGGCTTCTGGCGGCGTCCGTCCTGCGGGCGGAGGCCTTGTGTGCTCCCTGGGTGCCCGCCGTTGCGGAGGTGGCGGCTCCCGCGTGGAGATTTTGTACCCTCTTCCTCCTTCCGTCACAGCTCGGCTGTGGAGGGTCTGGGTTCTCTGTTCTCCGTTTCGTCGTGGATCCTCGCTCTGTTCTTCCTCTCCGGCCGGCCTCGGTGGCGAGGGGGGAGGGGTCTGGATGTGGGGGTTCCGTTTTTGTTGCAGATGGGCTTGGTGGTTCCCTGTGGTGGTCTTGCATCGGCCGGCGTGGTGGCGGAGGATGCAGGCGCTGGAGGTGGCTTGGTGTTCGTGCTGGTGGTTCTGGGCGCCGGTGCGGCGGCTGGATGTTGGGTGGAGGCTGGGAGTCGATGCGGTGGTCGTGCTCGTTCAGCGGGTTCAGATTCCGGTGCGGCGCGCCGGATGGATTATGCGACCTTCTTCACATGAGTGGCTGCTTCTTCTCTCTGCCGGGCGGTGGTACGGCGTCGTCGCCGGCGGCTAGGAGGCTTGGGTGTGGCTGAGGGTCTGATCGCGTTCTTTCACAGCGACTCAGGGGCTCTGTGCAATTGTCTGGGTTCTTTTGCTGTTTTCTTTTTTCTTTGGACCTGGATGTAAGTTGTACTGAGTTTCTGTATTTGTATCAGATCCTTCCTCAAAAAAAAAAAAAAAAAAAAATAGCCCTTGGCTCGACACGGCGCGGCCAGGCCAGGCCACGATCGACGTGCATGCGTGCCGGCGGCCGGCGCCGGCGAATGTTATCCTCACAGGCTGGCCATCCCATCCCATCCCATCCCGTTGGACTGACCGCGGCCACACGGCAGGCGCCACAGTCCCGATCGAGCTTAATTTCCATGTAGCTTACCTGAACTGGGATCGACGCCGGGTGTTCGCCGGCCGGTCACGTCGCCGAGACGCGCACCTTGCCGTGCGACGTGTCGATCGAGCGACTCGTACGTGCGATTTGATTTGACTCGTACGTGCGATTTGATTTGACACGACGGAATCTGCTAACAACCGCCTGCCTTTTTCGCCCCGCCTGTCTTGCCGGGGCACGGTTGGCCAAGCTCGGAATAGCACTAGATCACCAAGCTCGAAGAGAAAGAGCGGGATTGTTGGAGAGAAGAAAAGTGGGCGGGATTTATGCAGTATCCTACTGGTCGCCTACACCCTGTGCTGTTGTGAGCTCATTAATTTGATGAGTGCTCCGTAAAAGTTTTTCCTTTTTTTGCAACTTGGACGCTAATTAAAACTTCCACACCCATATAGTACTAATCCCCAAATGTTAGCGCCGGCCTACCGAGCCCAAATGTAGGGAAAGCTAGGTAGAAAAATCCATGGATCGACCACGTTTTGATAGTGATCATTGACGAACTAATCCCCATCTCGAGTCACTCTCGTGCCGTCACCACTACGTACATGCATATACTCCGTAGTACTCCCTCCGTTCGGATTTAATTGACACACATTTTGTTACACATGGATGTATCTAGACATCAAACAAGTATAAATATATCCATATTTGGACAAAACCAAGTCAATTAATTTGGAACGGAGGGAGTATGTGGCAATGTTAGCGCCGGCCTACCGAGCCCAAATGTAGGGAAAGCTAGGTAGAAAAATCCATGGATCGACCACGTTTTGATAGTGATCATTGACGAACTAATCCCCATCTCGAGTCACTCTCGTGCCGTCACCACTACGTACTACATACACTGATACACACCTGAATCGTAATCATCGAAACAATCACGTCACGATTTCGTCGCGATCGATCGATGGATCCTTCGGCGCACAGAACCATCACATGTTTACCTGTTTACAACTAGTAATCCCACAATAGACGGGGACCGAGTTAACACGTCCCCATCTAAATTAACTCGATCATATCATGCATCGACGCGTGCAGTGATTCAAATATGCAAAGTACGTGTTTAATTAGTGTTAGACCCGGCTCGTGGTTGTGGACTGTGGTCAAGTACTCAAGTCAAACCACTGATAACCACTGATAAAAAGAAGATACAACCCGACAAAATAACATATACAGAGTAAATATACGATGCATTTGCGTTGACTTTTATTGCATATGGTGCATTTCTACGCTACATTCAATGCAGCAATGACTTGTGAGTGTGGACTGTGGATTAACCCAATTCTCTACACACGGAATTCAATCGATTGCTAACGAGGGGAGCCGCGTTGACATTTTGGCGCCGTACGATCGATCATGTGGTGCGCCGGCTTCAGTGCGATTTGCTGTTGCGGGCCGGGCCACCACTGGGCTACTCACCTATGATGCGACACCTCGCCGGCTCGCTGCGTCGAGGCCACGTGTCCCGCCGGAACCATCCGGCCATGTGCGACCCCGCAAAAGGCAGAACAGAAGCAACCACGACCTTGTCGCCGAACCTTGGCCGTCCACCTGTCACAACCTGCCGTCGCACGGCTCTATATATACCCAACTCCGGCCATACACAAGCTCGCTCAGTTGATCGATCTAACCTGAAGTTTCTTCTTCGCTAAACCACCACTCCCGATCGACCATTCTTCGTTTCTTGCCAAACACAAGAAGGGAATCCAACAGGTCTCCCGAGTCTCGGAGGATTTCTTGATTGGTAGCTAGCTGGTGATCGATCGACCATGAGGAACCACAAGAAGTTGCTTCGGTTTCTCCGGCCGGACCCGGCAGTGGCTGCCGCCAAGTCAACGTCCTCCTCCGACGATGACGACGACACGTGCTCCTCCCTGCCGTCACCGGCGACCAGCGCGGCCACGTCCACCACGGCGTCACCGTCGCCTTACATGCCGTCGCCGTGGGTGAACCTCCCAGGGCTCGGCCCCGGTGTCGTCGCGGATTCAACGCACGGCACGGGGCTCCTAGGCTCGCTCGTGAAAGCGGACGGGCACGTGTACTCGCTCGCCGCGGCCGGGGACCTGCTCTACACCGGCACAGACTCCAAGAACGTGCGTGTCTGGCGCGACCGCCGCGAGTTCGCCGGGTTCAAGTGCGGCAGCGGTCTCGTCAAGGCCATCGTCGTCGCCTGGGACGGCAGGATCTACACGGGCCACCAGGACGGCAAGATCCGCGTCTGGCAACGCGCTGAGTCAACCGAGGACGTGCACCGGCGCGTCGGGACGCTCCCGCGGCTCGGGGAGTTTCTGCGGAGCTCCGTCAGGCCGTCCCACTACGTGCAGACCGGCCGGCGCAAGCGGAGCTCCGTGTGGCTGCGGCACTTCGACGCCGTGTCGTGCCTCAGCGTGGACGTCGCCGCCGGGCTGCTCTACTCCGGGTCCTGGGACCGGACCTTCAAGGTGTGGCGCGTTGCCGACTCGCGGTGCCTCGAGTCGGTGCGCGCGCACGACGACGCCGTCAACACGGTCGCCGCGGCGGGGTTCGACGCGCTCGCGTTCACGGGGTCGGCCGACGGCACGGTCAAGGTGTGGCGGAGGGAGGCCGGGAAGGGCGGCGCCACGAGGCATGTCATGGAGCGGGTGCTGCGCAAGGCCGACAGCGCGGTGACCGCCATCGCGGTGGCGGCGGAGGCACGCGTTGTGTACGTCGCTTCGTCCGACGGGGCCGTGACCCACTGGCAGTGGCGCAGGAGTGCCGGCGCGCCGAGGAACGGCGGCGCGCTGCGCGGACACAAGATGGCGGTCCTGTGCCTCGCGGTGGCCGGGCGCGTCGTGGTGAGCGGGTCCGCCGACCGGACCATCTGCGTGTGGCGCCGCGACGAGGGCGCCGACCACTCATGCCTCGCCGTGCTGGCCGGCCACACGGGGCCGGTGAAGTGCGTTGCCATGTACGAGGAGGAGTCCATGGACGCGGACGGGCACCGGCGGTGGGTGGTGTACAGCGGCAGCCTCGACGGGTCGGTCAAGGTGTGGCGCGTCTCCGACGCACCAGAAGCCATGAGGAATTGTTAGGAACAACTAGCGTTAGTATTAGACTAAAATGGCAGTTAGAATTGTACTAGGAATATCCTACCGAATATTCCTCCTAGCAGTTAGGATTATTAGCAGTTGTCCAAACGCTATAAGAGTGAACCGTCGCCGTGCCTCTTCGGAAGCGACAACCGACATTGTAACCCGACTGTTGGCCTACTATAAATAGCCGCAGTCTCTATCAATAAAGCATTCCATTCACTTCTCTCTCTCTCGCTTCTCTCGTTTCTTCACACGTTATCATGCACACGCTCTGCCAAAAGCCATAGGCTACAGTAGAAGAGACAAGAAGAAGAGACAGAAAGGTGAGAAAAAGATGGCTTCGCTCTCGCAACTCGCTTTTTCCTTCGCTCGATTTGTGGCCGAGGAACGTCGCTTCGGTTTTCCTCGCCGAGCTTTCGCTCGCACTGCCGCTCGCCGCTGGAGCCACTGGTACTTCGGCCCTCGCCGTCATGGCCGCCCGGACTGGAATGGTGGCCTCCGCCACCGCGGCAACCGCTGGATACCCCGACGCAGTGGACAAAGACGAGGCCTCAGCCTCCGTGGTGGTGGCCTCCGCCGCCGCCTCCACAGCAACCGCCTCCGCAGCAGCCGTCGGACGCCCCAGCACCACAACCGCCACTGGATGCGGCGCCACCGCGCCCCTGGAGACCCGGGGCCAAGCACCACGGCTGTCGTGCGCCGGGAACAAACCCCAGTGGTCGCTGCTGAACCGGCGGTCGTCGTCGCGGCGCCGGCGGTCGTCGCCGAAGAAGTGGTTGATGCAGTACACGAAGACGAGGCCTCAGCCTCAAACGTCAGCGCGGACGTCGACGAACTTATGCCCGTGCCGCCGGAATTCGCCCTTCCACCCATGGAGTGGCTGCTGGGCGGACCAAGCGTCGGCTGGCTTGTCGACGACCCCGAGCGCGACTTCGGCGACGAGGAACTCCTGGCGCCACCACCACCGCCGGCATCGCCTCCGACGATGTACTACTGCATGCGCCATGGTTTTCAGCCATGCCTCCCATCCCCGACGCCCTCCGACGAGGACCGCTCGCACTTTGCTCCGCCGGGTTACGACCCCGTGCCGGAGTTCTCCGCGCCGCCCTACGCGGTCCAGCCGGAGGCGGCGATGGAGGAGGTCGAGGCCATGGCTCCCGCGCCGGCCGCCCCGGTGCTCCCCGACCTCAATCTCCCAGCGCCGGAGAAAGAGGAAGACGAGCCGGTCCTCGCACTCCCGACGCCCTCGCCGGAAGCGCGCGTCATCCTCCGCCGATTCGCCGCAGCCATGGCGGCTCGCCCCGTTAGCATCCGCAGTGGAACATGGTCGCCTGCGGCGCTCGGCTTCACGGACGAAAACGGAGTACTTCGGATCACCGAGGACACCACCAGCCACCCCTCCTCCTCCGCGGATGGCCCCTGCCACCGCCGCTGATGGAACTACCTGTGGGCACTCGTATGGAGCAGAGGAGCGGTGGTAGGAAGAGACGAACTGGTCGTTATCCACTCCTCAGGAGACGATCGATCCCCTTTGACCCTGCTGGTCCAATGCTCCAAGCGGTGCCCGACACAGGCTTGTGGGCCAAAAAGGCCTTACGTGCCACTCTACAATTAAATGAATAACATGTTGCTTTAGTCATTATATTTCTAGAAAGCTTCATATCTGCCACTACAGTATTGTATGTGTATAATTGTGCAGTACTTAGGGACATCAGTTCGTACTTAGTTCAGTGTGACAAGTATCGTATTGTAAATACAGATTCTAGACCTTATGTCTATTTGATTTTCAATATGTACATGACATGTTGTTAATATATTTGTCGTAGCATATTATAACATGTTTATTTGGTACAACAATTTATTTTTGCATTTGAAATTTAATTTCGTGCAAATTTATCATCAATAAATTATGAAAAAAAAGTGACTATCTCGAATCATATTTGTGAATCACAAGGTGATGGCATCTACTGTACAAATACAGATTATCCATTACTGCGAGTATATTCATTTGTCATACGATGAATGATTATCTCCAAAGTGCTCTTCCAAATATATTAAAGTCAAAGTATAACACAGGGTACTAGATGGGCGTCTACTGACATATGTCAGATTATGCTTTCCTAGTACTGAGAGGTGTACTCCATAAAATGGAGATTATCTACAATGTGTTAACTTGAAATTCGAAGATCTACACATATTTGGTCCTAAAGCATCAGCTTAAAATTGTTCCTCTAGAACAAAATTGTTGTTTACCAAAATAATTTTACTATCAAGTAAAATTGATAAATGCATGATCATACATGCAGGAAAAATGGCTGGCATCAATAAGAAAGAATTCGAAGAACTACAAATTGATGGAAGTAACTATCTATCATGGGCCATGGATATGAAAATAAACTTGACTGGACGTAACCTTGGCCCTTGCATTGTCACACCCCCCTGAAAATGCTCCAGAAATACCACAAGTGGTAAAGTATGCGGCATTGCATTTCATAAGGCACCACCTCCATCCTGATTTAAAAAATGAATATTTAATGGAGGAGGATCCACTAGTCTTATGGAACTCCCTCAAGGAGAGATATGATCAACAAAGAGCAGTAATGTTGCCGGAAGCCCAGAGAGAATGGTCTCTCATAAGGTTCCAGGACTTTAAGTCTGTGGCTGCATATAATTCTGCCGTGCATAAGATTAACTCCAAACTGAGATTTTGCGATCAGCAAGTTTCAGATGCGGACTTAATAGATAAAACCTTATGCACTTTCCACCCCTCAATGAGGATATTGCAACAGCAGTATCGTCAACAAAAATACACAAAGTATTCTGAGCTTATATACACATTACTTCAGGCCGAGAAGCATGATGAACTTCTCATGAAAAATCACAATGCTCGCCCAACGGGCGCAATGCCAATCCCTGAAGCACATGCTAATGCTCATTTTACTAACAAATTTGGAAACCGTAAAAGGAACTTCCGAAAGTTTAAAGGAAAGTGGAAAAAGAACTATGGTCAAAAGACCAACGGTCAATCTAAGGGGAAAGGTCATTTCAAGAAAAATGACTGTAATGACAGTTCTCAAACTTGTCAAAGGTGTGGATGTGCGAATCATCGTACTAACAAATGCCGTATTCCCAAGCACCTCGTGGATCTATACATGAAGTATGGAGGAAAAGGGAAACAAGTTCATGGAAACAAAGCTGAAGCTCACTTCAACGACATACAAGACAACTCTCAAGTTGGTCCATCTCAGAGTTCTATTGAAGAATTCAAGCCAAAGGACGATATCATCCTCGATGAAGACATGCTTGTGGACTACACCCAAGATGTTTTTGGAGACCTCAATTAAACTCCATAAATAGTCGATGTCATTCAGCCATTTGTATATACCAAGAAATACTATATTGTATAACAATAAGTAGAATAAAGTCATCAGACTATGTATATAGTATTATGTGAATCAGACATAATATTGTAATGTATTTATATTTGAAGTTTGTAATATAAATACCATGTATGTAATTTGATGAATATATGAATAAAATAAGATTTATTCTAAAATATTCTATTTCTATTTATAGAAATTTTACGGGAAACATCCGATGGAAGAAGAATTATGTTTAGTGGATAGTGCTACCACTAATACAATTTTAAGGGAAACAAAATACTTCCAAACTCTTACAAAGAGAAAGGAAGATGTTATGACCATAACTGGTAGTAACAAAGCAATTATTGGTTCAGGAAGAGCCACTTTCACACTCCCTATGGGTACTACTATTGTAATTCAGAATGCACTCTTGTATCCTGAATCTACACGTACCCTTATAAGTTTCAAAGATATCCGATCTAATAATTTCCACCTAAAAACAGTTCAGGTGGATAAGAAAGAATTTTTGCTTTTAACAAAAAGCAACGGATATGAGGAAGAAACTCTTGAAAAATTCCCTTCATTCTCATCCGGATTATACTTTACATACATTAAACCCGTACCTTATGTTGCGTATAAAATAATTTTTCAGAATCTTGATAAATTCAAGACTTGGCATGATTGCCTTGGTCATCCTGGAATAGGTATGATGAGAAAAATTATAGGCAATTCTGTTGGTCACAATTTACCAACTACAAGATTTCCTAAATCATCAGATTTTGTATGCACCGCATGTGCTACTGGGAAACTAATTATTAAGCCATCCTACCTTAAAGTTAAAAATGAGTCACTTAATTTTCTTGAAAGAATTCAAGGAGATATATGTGGTCCAATACAACCTCTGTCTGGACCATTTAGGTACTTCATGGTGCTAATTGATGCATCCACTAGATGGTCACATGTGTGTTTATTGTCCACACGCAACCATGCCTTTGCCAAATTAATTGCTCAAATTATCAAATTACGAGCAAATCATCCTGAACACAGGATAAAATCAATAAGAATGGACAATGCTGCTGAATTTAGTTCACGCGCATTTAATGATTATTGTATGGCTTTAGGTATCCATCTAGAACATTCAGTACCGTATGTTCATACTCAAAATGGAATGGCTGAATCTTTAATCAAAAGGGTAAAACTAATTGCTAGACCATTATTACAGAATTGCAATTTACCAACCTCTTGTTGGGGACATGCGGTTTTACACGCCGCAGATCTGATTCAAGTCAGACCAACTGCATATCATGAAACTGTTAGGAATAAATTAGTTTAGATATTAGGCTAACCAAGCAGTTAGATATTAGCTTAGATCCTAAGCAAACTTGGTAGTTGTTTTTGTCCAAACGCTGCATCTCTCCCTCCGAGGGGACGCGACTCCTTGTAACCGACCTTTGTATGCATCGGTTGGGACCTATAAATACCCAACTCTATCATCAATACGATCAGAGATTCATTCTCATTCTTTCAGTTCTAAACACGTTATCACGCACGCTGCTCTCCGTGAGAGCGAAAAGCCACCAGATAAGAACCGGCGGCCGGAGAGACGAGAAAAAGAGAGAAGAAGAAACGCGGCACCGGCTGGCCTACCAGCCTGGCGGCCCTCGGCCGCGCCGTTGCTCCTTGTCGGCGCGCGCAGCATAGCCCTCCGGCGACGCACGGCGCGCTCCACGCGGTGAAGACACCGGCGATGCCCGCGTGTTATCAATCGGCACCATGGCCGAGCCCTCCTGGCCACGGCGGTGAACGTGGTGCCCCTCGGCACTGACGCACTCAAACCGCGGCGTCATGTGGCAGCACGCGCGGCGGTCCTCGACTCCAAATTTCTCCTCTCATCGCGACAGCGTCCGCCTAAGCACGGCGGCAGCGGTGTCCGACGGCCGGCGCACCACGCGGCTGCCCCCACGGCGCCCGAAGTGGCCTCCTCCTCCGCACCTCTTCGACGCGGCTGCTCCCGGCGCAGCAGCCGAGGCGGTGAACCCTTGCATGATGTAAAGATTAAAATTTGACCGTAATTAATCTGGTGACACTAAATCATTTTATTATTACTTGGTGCATATTAAAAGACTGCGTGGTTTTTTGCTCCCAATAAAGCAGAGGATGGCTGATAATGGGTGGATGTACAGTGGCCGTGTCGATAAGATTAAAAGAACAGAGGAGTGGGAGATGAAGACCAATATATTAGTGAAGGAGTTAGGGCGTGGTTCAAAGGCAAAAGGAGTTCGTGGAAGGTGCCCTTGCACTCATTGCAAGAATCGTGACCGTCAAGGAAAGGAAGATATGACTAAACATCTTTGGTTGTATGGGTATACGCCTAACTACGTCACGCATGTCAAATTTGATCAGTACGAACGTCTCAGAGTTGGGGTGATGCGGCAGCGGATCGATGGCAATGAGTACGATGGGTTGAGAAACATGCTAGATGATCACCATGCTGCTTACATGCCGGATTCGCCACCTCCACAGGAGGAACAGGAGGAACCGGGTGAACCGGAGGCACCGGATGAACCGGAGGAACCAGAGCCAACCGCGAAGGCTTTCTATGAGACGATGGCCTCGGCTACGAAGCCTCTATACGAGGGTGCAAACGCTCAGCTCGATGCCGTAGCTCAACTACTAAGTGACAAGTGTCAGTTCTCCACCACCCGTGCAGGCTTTGAAGCTAATCTGACAACATCTGGTAACATGTTGCCCAAAGGGCATTGTCTGCCAAAATCCATGCACGAGGTGAAGAAACTATTGGGATCGCTCAGCATGGATTATGAAAAGATTCATTGTTGTCCAAAAGGATGCCTGTTGTTCCGGAAACAATATGCGAATGACAAGTACTGTAGCCTTTGTGGGGCCTCTAGGTATGAGGAGAAAACGCTGCCTGATGGTCGGAAGAGCAGGGAAAAATCCCTGTGAAGGTTCTTCGGTACCTCTCATTCATAAAAAGAATGCAGCGGCTTTTCATGTCCGAGGAGTCTGCCAAACAAATGACTTGGCACAGGAAAGGGAAGAGATACGTCGACGAGTTAGGACGGGAAAGGATGGGACATCCATCTGATGGTGAGGCATGGAAGAACTTCGACTTGAAACACCCCCTTAATTCAGCAGATGCTCGGAATGTCAGAATTGCAATAGCAACAGATGGGTTCAATCCATTTGGGATGTCGACTGCGTCGTACAGCTGCTGGCCCGTGTTTGTTATTCCGCTCAATCTCCCTCCTGGGGTACTAATGCAAAGGAAGCACATGTTTCTGTCGCTGATCATTCCAGGGCCCGAATACCCGGGGAAGAATTTGAGTGTCTACATGCAACCGCTTGTGGATGATTTGCACCACTCATGGCACAATGGGACGTGGACATACGACCGAGCATCAAAGAAAAACTTCTCGATGAAAATTTGGTTCCACTATTCCATGCACGACCTACCCGGGTATGCCCTATTCTGCGGATGGTGTACAGCTGGTAAATGGCCATGCCCAGTGTGCAGGAACCAACTTGAGTTCCTTTGGCTAAAGTCAGGTCGCAAGTATGTCGCGTTTGACAAGCATCGACAGTTCCTCGAAGGAAGGCATCCTTATCGAGAAGACAAAAAAAACTTCACGAAGGGCATAGTTGTGCGTGAAGAAAAAGCGATACCGAAGTTCGATGGTGCAAAAGTTGATGCCGAGCTACGTGCTCTCGTGCCTGCTGAGGGATCTCCGAAAATTTGAGGGGTATGGTGTAACGCACAACTGGACTCATGTGGCAGGCTTAACGCAGCTAGAGTATTACAAGGACCTCGAACTTCCCCATAACATCGATGTGATGCACACCGAAAAGAATGTTGGAGAGATGATCTTTCACACAGTCCTGAACATTCTAAGAAGACAAAGGACAATGTGAAGGCTAGAGTTGATGTTCAGAAGCTCTGTGATAGGGAGAGATTACACATGAAGCCTCCTAACCCTCGTCAAAAAAATTGGTTTAAGCCAAATGCCGACTACTGCCTTGATAATATCCAAAAGAAGGAGGCATTCAAGTGGCTCAAAAACATCGCCGTGATGTTCCCTGATGGTTACTGTTCCAATATAAGTAATGGAGTCAATCTTCTTACAAAAGTCACTGGGCTGAAGAGTCACGACTATCACATATGGATTGAGCGGTTGATGCCGGTGATGCTTCGAGGGTATCTCCCCGATAGTATCTGGCGAGTGCTTGCGGAGTTGAGCCATTTCTTCCGCACGCTCTGTGCGAAACAGATATGTCCCCTGATTATTGCGAAGCTGCGTGATCTTGTGCCGGAGTTGCTATGCAAGTTAGAGATGATCTTTCCGCCAGGCTTCTTTGTTCCGATGGCACATCTCGTTGTGCATCTCGCGAACGAGGCACTCTTGGGTGGACCGGTGCAGTTTCGTTGGCAGTTTTGTATTGAGAGAGAGTTTAAGTACATTCGAAACATAACTGGAAACAAAGCTAGGATTGAAGCATGCATAGCTGAGGCAACAATACGAGGAGATGGCAGACGCCGTGACAACGTACTTTCCCGATGAAGTTGCCACTATGCATAACCCGGTCACTCGGTACAATGTCGACGAGCCCAAGAATGACCCCAAGCTCCTCCTCTTCCAATGTCCCGGTGGCAAGGCCGGTGCCGGTGAAAAATGTAAATTGACCAAGGAAGAGAAGGATTGCATAATGCTCTATGTGCTTATAAACATGACGGAAGTACTCGATTTCATGAGGTAAATGGTGAACAAATTACTTTGCAACTAGTAACTCAGTTTCGGTCTAATACGTATTTTCTCCTTTTAGACAATTCCAAGATGAATACTGGTTGGGAACGGTGGATCCCGATCCCGCGGAGCTGGACACTCTTCTGAAAGAGGGTGCTCACGGAGGAAAAAAATTTGTGTCTTGGTTCATGGGAAAAGTAATTTCTAACGTGTCCCTCTTACCTTGCAATATGTGACTTGTCCCTCTTATTACACGTAACTAATGCACAAAACAATTTGAACCGTACTTGTAGGGAGCTGATCCCAACGTTGAGATGACAGATGAGCTGAGATGTGTTTCCCAAGGATTTAACCGTACCGTCATGAAGTATGAGAAGTATGATGTGAATGGGTTCCGCTTCCATACAGAGTATCACCAGAATAATCGTCCTGGAGCAAAAACTGTAAATACTGGGGTCTTCACCAAAGGATCCAGAGGAGCCGATGGAGCCAATTACGTAGATTACTACGGAAGGTTACAAACGTATACGAGCTGACGTTCAATCGTACGAACATAGAACTCAAGCTCGTTGTGTTCAAGTGCCACTGGTTCGACCCATGCACTGGACCACATGGTGGACAGAGAAGTGAGCCTTCCATTGGGTTAGTTGAAGTTAAGCCTTCAACCACCTATACCGGAGCCGATGTCTATATTGTGGCTCACCAAGCCAAGCAAGTTTATTATTTGCCCTACCCATGCCAGAAAGAGAACCTCAAGGGCTGGGAAGTCGTGTTCCGGGTATCCCCACATGGTAAGCTACCCAGGCCCTCCGACGACGATTACAACAACATTGACCCTAAAACATACGAGGGAATTTTCTATCAAGAGCAAGAGGACTTCGGGCACTTTGACTTACAAATAGGTGGTCTCGAGGAACTCGAGAACAATGCACACACTCGTGGTGAGTCAGTGGTCGATCTGAAGGACATAGATGTGCTCTCGAAGTTTCATGCGGAAAATGACGACGATGACGAGCCTGGCGATGAGCTTCCGCCCTACTACTCACGTGATAGTGATAGTGATAGTGAGAATGAGAACCAACACCCTGATGAGGAGAGTGATGACGATAGGTATTTATTTTTGGTATCTACATGTTATTATGTCTTTTATTCTTTAGTATTTATTTTTTGACATGCTTCTTCATTGCATTATGTCTTTATGCTTAGTGTCTACATTTTATTATGTCTCGATGCTTACTTGTTTTCTCTTTCTCAATGCAGTTGATTGAACAATATGAGTCAGGGCAAGGAAAGCGCTTCTGGTGGTCCTTCTCCCGGTGCTACGCCGATCCGACGCTCACCTATATCAGCCGGGGAGATATGGGGTTCACCCTGTCGCCGTCTCCGCAATAGATGTAGGGTCTTGGGCGTCTAGACATCTAGCTATATATGTATGTATCTACTTGATGATGGTCCTATGTGTGTATCTACTTGATGATATAGCATTTTGCTTGATGATATATGGAGCCATTGTGTGATCTTGTTTGTAGTGAATTTGTCGTGATTTTTGATTATTTTTTCTGCTATTTTTGCCGCAAAAAACGAGCTGCTGATCCAAAAATCTGGTCACACCTGTGCCGACGGCATTGCCGTCGTACAGACCCCTTAATGGACAAAATAGTCAGGCCGTCGGCACAGTCCCCTCCCAGGAGCGCCCAGCAACCTCCACGTGGCAAATCGGTGTCGACGGCAATGCCGTCGGCACACGCCCATCCACCTCGACCGGCCAGTGTGGGCCACACGCCGTTGTGCCGACAACCTAGGTGCCGACGGTGCGTTTCTGGCCGTCGGGAAAAGCTGTGCCGACGGTTTATATCTGTGCCGACGGCCAGGTGGCATGTGCCTACAGGACCCTATGCCGACCACCCTGTGCCGACGGTGGCCGTCGGCATAGGTGTGTGCCGACGGCATCGGGACCTTTGCCGACGGGCTGCGGGCCGTCGGCACAGGTGGCCATTCCTGTAGTGGTGTTGCCTCACTTGTACGGTACTTGAATACCCCATGGATCAATCGCCCTCCGGCGACGGAAGAACCAACGGTAGCAGCAGCTTCTCCTTTGTCGGTTTCGGCGTCGCACTCATCTACTGGCAATACATACGAGTAGCACACGTCGCAGCTGACAATTGAACACGACTTCAATTTAGTGATTTGGTGTAGTATATACAATGCAAGCTTCATGTGCAATGACATGAATCTTCCTGAATGTTTGTGAACCCGGCTAGCTAGCTACAGTGACAGGAATCTTCCTGAATGTAATCAACGCGAAGAGAACTGATGTCCGGACCGTCGTCTTACGTGTTTGTAAGGCTTGCACGACAATTGTAAAACTTTTCTTCTCGGACATCTTCTTCTCATTGTTTTTCTTCTCAGACAAGCAAATACTTTTGCACAACTTTGTCTTTAAAAAAACAAACACGAAGAACACCGTTCACATCGGAAGACATCTCCGTAGTCCCAACCAGAAGAACTAATCCTTGCTTAGTCGAGAGTGTACAAATCGATCTCTCGCCAACCTCCGGGGCCCATGAGATCACCGACCAAGCCACCACCGCACACTCATCCATCGACGTCCATTTCGGCGGCCTCCTCTCCAAAATGAACAATCAAATCAAATCAAATCAGCATACGCGCGCAATACAGTACGATCATACACTCATACGGTGTATGATTCTACTGTACACTGTACGTACGCGCGTATCT
Organism: Poa pratensis; assembly: GCA_947311845.1. Classification (NCBI taxonomy): domain Eukaryota; kingdom Viridiplantae; phylum Streptophyta; class Magnoliopsida; order Poales; family Poaceae; genus Poa; species Poa pratensis. The sequence continues at coordinate 10,308,370 of CAMZMU010000041.1, forward strand.
ACAGCCTAGCCTAGGCTACCACTCTCTCGCACGGTTTACACGTGCGTGCTCTACATTGCCGGCCCGCGCTGCAGCAGGCGCCGACGGCGACTTGTGTCACGCGCTTCGATCAACTCCGCTCCGGCGCCCGGTACGGCGAGTTCTTCCACGCGCCCAGCTGCGGCGACGGCGAGCCATTCCACACGTGCGCCGGCGTCCACGCCGTCGTCGTCATCGCGCCCGGCGCGTCGGACACGCGCCACACCTTGACCGACCCATCGAGGCTGCCGCTGTAGACCACCCACCGCCGGTGCCCGTCCGCGTCCAGGGACTCCTCCTCGTCTATGGCCACGCACTTCACCGGCCCCGTGTGGCCCGTCAGCACGGCGAGGCGGGAGTGGTCGGCGCCCTCGTCGCGGCACCACACGCAGATGATCCGGTCGGCGGACCCACTCACGACGACGCGTCCGGCCACCGCGAGGCACAGGACCGCCATCTTGTGCCCGCGCAGCGCGCCGCCGTTCCTCGGCGCGTTCTCCCGGCCTGCTCCCCGCCGCCACTGCCAGTGCGTCACGGCCCCGTCGGACGACGCCACGTATACCACCCGCGTCTCCGCCGCCACCGCGATCGCCGTCACCGCGCTGTCGGCCTTGCGCAGCACCCGTTCCATGACGTGCCTCGTGGCGCCGCCCTTCTTCCCAGGCTCCCGCCGCCACACCTTGACCGTGCCGTCGGCCGACCCCGTGAACGCCAGCGCGTCGAACCCCGCCGCGGCGACCGTGTTGACGGCGTCGTCGTGGGCGCGCACCGACTCGAGGCACCGCGAGTCGGCCACGCGCCACACCTTGAAGGTCCGGTCCCAGGACCCGGAGTAGAGCAAACCAGCGTCGACGTCGACGCTGAGGCACGACACGGCGTCCAAGTGCCGCAGCCACACGGAGCTCTGCTTTCGGCGGCCGGTCTGCACGTAGTGCGACGGCCTGACGGAGCTCCGCAGAAACTCCCCCAGCCGCGGGAGCGTCCCCACGCGCTTGTGCTCGTCGTCCGACGCAGCGGCGCGCTGCCAGACGCGAATCTTGCCGTCCTGGTGGCCCGTGTAGATCCTGCCGTCCGCTGAGACCACGATAGCCTTGACGAGGCCGCTCCCGCACCTGAAGCCCGCGAACTCGCGGCGGTCGCGCCAGACGCGCACGTTCTTGGAGTCCGTGCCGGTGTAGAGCAGGTCCCCGGACGCGGCGAGCGAGTACACGTGCCCGTCCGCCTTCACCAGGGACCCTAGCAGCCCCGTGGCGTGCGTTGTATCTGCGACGGCGCCGGAGCCGAGCCCCGGGAGGTTTACCCACGGTGACGGCATGTAGGGCGACGGGGACGGCGCGGTTGACGTGCTGGCGCTGGTTGTCGACGGCGACGGGGGCGAGGAGCACCTGTCGTCGTCATCGTCATCTTCGGAATACTTGGTCGCTGCTACCGCCGGGTCCGGCCGGAGAAACTGCAGCAACTTCTTGTGATTCCTCATGGCCTATCGATCGCCACTCACCAGCTACTACCAGTAAAGGAATCTACGGAGAACTGTTGGTTCGCCTGCTAGCTTGTGTCTGTCTAGAAATGAAGGTGAAATCAAGGGAGAAGGAACCGAGGAATGGTCGAGAGTGACAGGTTTTGGTGGTTTAGCGAAGAAGATTTGCAGGTGAGAATCGTGAGATCAATTGAGCGTGCTGGGGCTGGGTTGGGCGCGGTATATATAGACGCGTGCGCGGGGAGGCCGTTACATGGCCGGATGGTTCGTTCGGGACACGTGGCGACGCCGCAGTCGGCAAGGTACTACTTAGTACAGTGATTTCATAGTGGTGATGGCACTGAAGCCGCGCCACACGATCAATCGATTGTACGGCGCCAAAATGTCAACGTGAAGCTAGCTAGCGGGTTAGCAACCGATCGATTTAATTCCCCGTGTAAGTCGTAGCTGCATTGAATGTAGCGTAAGAATGCAGGGTATGTAAAGAAAGTCAAACGCAAATGCACCGGCAAGATCGCGTAGACGCCGAAGAGATCGCATCGGCAACAGCGAGCTGCCTCTGGTAGCAAGGTGACAGCTGGTACGTGCAGCACACCGCGGACTTGACCTGCAACCACGACCACACCCTGATCGAGCCGGGTCTAACACACCGTCTCTACCAACAATGAGTCGCTTTATTGCGTCCTACTCCCTCCGTTCGGATTTAATTGACACACATTTGGTTACACATAAATGTATATAGACACAAAACAAGTATAGATACATCCATATTTAGACAAGACCAAGTCAATTAATTTAGAACGGAGGGAGTAGAACGGAGACGTTTTTTGATATGCAAAAATTAATTTATTTCACAAATCGTAATCAACTAGCACTAAACCGGTGCACAACATATGAGAAAATTCAATTCCAACCACCACAAAACAAAAGCCATTGCGAAAAGTTAGTGCATTGCATAAATATTTATTATATTATTTGATGGGAACTGTACTTTACAAGTAAAATGTACATCTTTACAAAGATTTTGCATACACGACTGAATAATTCCATGAACTTCCGTATTAATTTTACTAAAGATTTTTATCTACGATCTTGAAATCTTCAGCTCTCTAGTTCACTGATCCTGCGTATTTTCTTTGCTCTCTATGCTGTGTTGCTTGAAGAATCTTCCAAAACAAATCTGCAGGGGACAACCACACATGAAAATATAAATATCAGTCAACATTTTTTTTAGAGCAACCGGCAGGAGCACTGCCTCTTCATATAGATAGAAAGAAGTGAAACCACAGTGTACACGGGAGTGTACACAGATGGCATGTTTCTGTTAGGTGGTAAAACATGTCAAAACCCACGAAGCTCTAAAAAATATCAAAAACTAATCCGGGTCGGGCGGGGATCAGTCAGCACTTTGACATCAATTTAATATGTATATGTTCTCAGAATAAATACCGTGCGCAGAAACAAAAAAATTATCCCTAGATTTGCAGACCGATGGAAGACATACCCACACGTACTAGACGAGTCCAGCCAATCTGATCCATTTGCACGTAAATACATAATACCGAGCATCAATCTCTGTACATAACCCGGTGCCAGATCAAGAAAGGTGTTGAAATTTAAGATAATTCAAAAAAAAACTTACTACTGCTGATCGATGCAATTACTGCCCTCCGCTATGAATACCACCTTGTGCTGGCTCGTTTATTATACCCCCGAGCAAAAACTACAAGCAAAAAATGTCCATGAGCAGGCACAAACACTAATCTGCTACGTGGAAGGTAATTTCGGAGAGAGGCAGAAGAAGTACCAGCGGCAAGGAGCTGTACATCGAATCCACCGGCAGGAGAAAGTTAATCGAGTACAGCAGCCAGGAACTCACCAGACTACATGGATCAAGATCATCGAGTCCAGCGGCCAGATGGCTCTTCAGAATCGTGTGTCGTCGCATGGATCTCGGCAAGACACACAAATCGTGAGTAGCTCCTTGACGGCTTGACGCAACCGGAGAGACGGTTTGCTAGAGAGGGGCACCACGATCAGATCTGATGGCATCGTGGCGGCGGCCCTAGGTTTTACACGGGGGTGGGAAATATAACAACTTCAGTCGGGACTTCTAATTTTAGTAATGAATAAATCCTAAAATTTAGGACGATCTATGTGGCGTCTCAACAAACGTCTCGACCCATGGCTTGACAAGGAACGTAGGGACGAAAATAAAAGCGTCCAAGGAATGGCGTTGTTATGTGACTCTTTTCTTGTAGTGTTCACAAAAAAAAAATGACGGCTGGATCCATCGATGGCGACGAATTACGTGATGTGCCCCGCGATATTGGTTCGATTATTTGGATTCGGGTGGTATGCATATACATAGTGGTGATGCTAGGAGGAGAGTGACTTTAAAGCCGGATTAATTTCACAATGATCACTATCAGGCCGTAATTATTTCGAATAGATGTGAAAGTTGTGTGCTTGCAGGAAATTGGGTTATCGATCGTGACAAACTGATGATTTGTGACGCGCCGCCTTAGATTGATTAGATGATTTTGAATTGGGGTACGAGAGTGACTTTGAAGCGCGATAGACTACAAAATCATCACTATCAAGCAGTAATTGACGCTAATAGGTACTAGCAAACGTATACCGCTACAGATGTACAGTTAAGTTGAAATGTGGATGCCATCAATTAATGTTTCATGCATGGTGCCATATATTTTTCTTGGTTTGGTACGTTTGTCCGAAAGAGCCGGCCGGCTGGTTGTATTTGTTTCGTTGTTTGACGCGGTGGGCGGCCATGCATACTTCCCTCGCACTTCTCCCCTGTCCAAGAAATCTCCATTTCGAACTAGCTTGGGGGATCCAGTACTCCTACTAGCTAGTAGGATCAAAAGAAACCGGTTGTCATGGTGGGAATCACGCAGATGCCATGGGGATGGCTTAGTCTGGGGCCGAACAGACGCTTGAGGATTCGGGAAGGGATTGCGCGATGGAGTTGCACACGAAGAACACTGCAAACACAAAGATCTACCCTGCTTCGAGGCCCTCGTGAGGAGGTAAAACTCCTACTGCAGCATCTATCCTACTTTGGTGTATTCTCATCTCATATGCGGTGGGTACAAATGCTCCTCGAGTTGTTTATCTCATCCATGGAGAAAGACTCAAGGAAGAAGAAGAGGGCTACAGGGAGAAAAGAGTCCACCGGCCCTGCGCGCACCGCACGCTCTGTCTCTGAGCACCCCCCTGGTGCTCCTTATAAAGGGGAGTCCAGGGGACAAGGAGGGGACAATGAGACAATAAGCACTATTCACCGATGTGACTACTGGGGTCTCGTCACACTGTAGCTGAGTTGACTCCGACGGGATGGGCTTGGCACGTCCCGCCAGTCCTTTCCTTTGTCTTCTAGCACTTGTCTCCGGTATCTCTGGTAGGTGGCAGAGGAATCTTGTACTTGACGATGAGGGATGTAGTCTCGGTAGCGAGTCTGGCCTGAGGTGGCGTTGGAGAAGTTGGTCTGGGAACAGGTGCTGGCGCTGGAGTGGAGGCCGAGGTACCGGAGACCTCGGTCGAACCTGGCCCGAGGCCTGGAGTCGCAGCGCTGCTGGAGGATCTCAGTCGAGGTGTGAATCAACCCGGTCCGTCTGGATTGCATCCGAGGCTGGGAGTTCCGGTCCAGCCGAAGTGTCGAGCGACCTGCCGAGTCTGGGATCGCCAGCCCAACCGAGATAGCGAGCACGGTCCAGCCGGGATAAGATGATTCGGTCCAGCCGAGGTAACTGGTCTCGGCCCGTCCGAGTTAGTCCAACCAAAGCGCAGGCCTTGGCCCATCCGAGACTGGAGGCGACCGGCCTGCCGAGGCTACGCACCTTGGCCCATCCGGGGCTTGGAGGAATTCGGCCTGCTCCGAGGCACACAATGGAGGAAATAGACAGCCGAGATAACGAGGCCCACCGAGGCAGCAGGTAAGTCGGTCCATCGGAGGATGATTTGGCCCGACACTGCTGGATATGTCGGTCAGGGATCTCTCAGACTTGGCCCAGGAAGCTTTTCTCTCCTTTCTCTTTATCATGCACTTACTAAATTCCTGCAATCTCTTCTAACAACCCGGTTAACACAACCACTTTGGGGTACTGGGGATTACATCCCCGACACCGGTGGCTCTCCGCCACGTGCCCCAGCAAGACACAAGGACTCTCATGTGCCGGCGCGGCAAAAAGGCAGGCGGTTGTTAGCAAAATTCCGTCGCATCTAACCGCACACACTGAACTGATGAAGCAAATGCGTCCTATGATGATGTGCGTGTCTGCTGATCAATCAATCTATCAGTAGGCCTAGCAAGGCCCGCCACTGTTCGCTCAGTGGATACGCGACTGCACCGATGAGAAACCAGCCCAACCACAACAACCTATGCGTCGATCGATCGACACGTCGCCCCAGTGGGCGCGCGCACCGACTACGTGACCGGCGAACACCCGGTGTCGTCTCCTTACTCTTTTTTCTTCTTCTTTCTATTAACTAGCATGGTGGCCCTCGCAAATGCGAGGTCATTATCTGACGTTGGTTGAAAGTGTTCAATAAATAAAAATATTGTTTAATCGATATCGTAAGCAAAATTGTTCTACAGCTATTACAAATGTTTTGGTAATAAAAATATCACGTTTGCAAGTACATCTTTGGTAGTCTAAAATTTGCGGACAATGCATTATCATGCTATATGTTGAAACACCCATGGAAAAGATATTGGATTGGTAAAGTGAACTATAATCTTACACAATGTTAGATCAGTATGGGAGGTTAGTTATCTTTGATTAAAAAATTATTGATCAAAACAAAATGTGTCCTCCTTTATAGGTAGGTCTTATTTAATAGTGAGAATTATCGTGTTATGATGTTTCTTCCTCTCGTTTACTCACTCCATATCACCATGTGCAACATTTGTTTAGAAAAAGTGAACACCGTGAAACATTGGCCTTTATTTTTTATATAAACATTCTACTAAAGATATCAGTTAACATGTTCATACATCCATAGTCATAGTTAGAGAAGTACTATTATAGGTTTTCTAGACTCTTCACTTATCGTGATCTTCATCGCTATGTGGATACTAAATATGGAACATACCGATCGACAATATGTGGTGACTTGGCCCTATGTGTATCGTTAAACCAAAAAAAAATATAGTGTGAGTGATGCTCTTGTTGATTGTGTGTCGACTAATGTTGTATCTTACGCGTTGTGTCTCACTAAATCGGAATATTCCTCCAGCGGTGGGAGATTATGTGCTGACTCAGCCCTATTTTTGTCATTAAGCTGGTAATGTTTTTTAGTTTGAGTGTCATTCCTGTTGATAATGTGACTAATGGCGTCACTTCTTTTATGTGAAAAACGAATCGGAACTCTGAACTCCTGCATGCGTTTTGAAAGAGTATTAATCTAATGGCAAACGAATATATTTGTCATTAATGTATATTCAGTAAGAATTTAAAACAATGTACGTGGTTGGTGTGAATAGTGTCGTGACTTCATTAATTTTAAAATTCCACGACCCAAAAAACTTCTGCAGGTGTTTCTTGTGAGTTGGTCTCATGACTGTCAAATAAAATTTTCAATTATGTGTACTGAATCATGGAAACAATGGTTCCATGTTCATATATAGTTAACATGTGTTTTAACCTTACAAAGTTTGATCAAATATTTATAAAATACCACCTAAAATATACAATGATTATTAATAGAATCATCGTAAAAAGTTTTTTGAGATTATAAAATTTTGATTTATGATTTTTTTAATGTTGGTATTTATTGCTACATGACTACATCTTTGGTCAATTTTCGAAAATTGGATTTTAAATAAACTTAGAAACTCATGATAAATAAAATAGGAAAAATACATAGTGATCAGTTTAATTATAGTTAAATATATGTAAGCTATCCATATAGCGCATATCCTATGCCTCCACGTTTTCAGTTTTTTTTTCTTTTCCTTTCAGGTATCACGTTTTAACCAAGGTAGGGGTAAAAAAAACTTAGTCTCGTACACGACCTGGTTTTTAAACGGACGCACCTATTATCATGTGGAAGTACGTGTTTAATGGATGGAGTAACTTTTTTTTGTTAAACCATGGAAAAGGAGTCCACGTCTCCTTCGCTAACACGTTTGAGTTAGATTTTCTTTCCTTTTAGCTGTCACGTTCCAACCAAGTCGTGTCAAACTATGTTACATAACTCTAACTTCAAAGATAAAATCTTAGCCATATATTTTAGATCTAACGACTAAAATTAATTTAGATGATGTGGCTTAACGTGGTGGCTCTATTAGATAACTCATTTTGCTTTTAGTATATAATAGAAGATTTTACATCTTCAGGTTCAGGTTTCTGGGCGCGGCGCTTTTCCTGCCGAATTTCCTTCCTGTTAGTACATGGAAACCTCGCGATCGGCTCTGTGGCATGGCCTCACCTATGAGGATAGCAGTGGCGCCGGCACGCATGCATATCCGTGCCGAGCCATGCGCTGCAGATCGAGCCGCATAGGGTTGTCTATACCGTGGAGGCGAGGTCGTTTCCTGGGATCACAAGTTTCGAGCGGACACCAATGCATGCAACGAGAACGACCACTTCTCACTACCTGCTACTCAAATACTAGTACTATACTAGTTGAATGACCGTGCGTTGCTACGGGACGTCATATTAGTTTTTGCTTCCAATCTAACATATAAAATCAATCAAAATGCATCGTGTTTCATTGAAGTGTTCTTTTACGGCAACACCCGTGTACTTTTGAACCAGGCAGCGACATACTAAGCCTTCCTCCAAAATTCCCAACGTTTTTACTTCCAACTTCGATCAAAAGTGGAACCAGATTGCTGAACCATATTATAGCACACAATTGAAAGTTATACTCGTAACCACGGCTGGCATAAAAAACACGACAGCCACTAAATAAATTAGCCCTTAACCGTGACTAACCATGACTATTCATAATACAAAGTAGTAACAGTAGATTTGATTATGTTTCATGCAATCTAGGCCCAAAATCTAGTGTGCAGCCAGATCCATGTTTGTTCTGAAAATCATCAATCCACCTCTTCTTCGGTGTGACGATGAGGACAAGAGTTGTCACTCTACTCTGGTCAGGGAGCTGGAGATTTAATCAGGTACAAAATTGCAATGATTACAATCCTATAGAACAGAACAAAGCTTAAATAATTATGATAGATGCTTCTTATGCCCATGATTGCAGATACACAAATAATAAACAAAATTATGAAAATAGACTACAGAAGAAAAAAAATAAGGTGTACCTCGATCCGTTCGACTATGACTACCTAAATCCTCTAATATGCTATGAGCTAAACATTTTGTGCTGGTGTTGCGTGTTTCGTAGCGTCTTTGAACCTGGGAAAATATCATATAGAGTGCACGGAAGAGTTAACTGTAGCAGATACAAACATAGTAAGGCACGGGCAAGGGAAAAATGTTCTCAATCCAGGGGTTGATATCTACATGTTTATTCCTCACAGCTTGTCCGCTCTGCTTACATTTGAACCTTATCTTGCATCAAAATTGCATAAGCCATCTATAGAAAGATAAGGTTAATCTGCATAGAAGAATCTAGAAAGGCAACACCTCTAGGCACCAAAGCCATCCATGGTCAAGCTCCTTAAGGGCTCAAAGACTAATGAACTCATTGCCATTGCGATCCGTCACCGCGGCCATCACCAATACCTCAATGTCGGTATTGGTAACTGAACGCTCACAGAACTATCTCCACTATCAAGGATTCCACACTTTCAACAACAATAATCAACAAAGGCTAGTTGTGGAGGAAGGACATTAACCTGATAAAATGCTTTATCTCACCTCAGAATTGGTAATGACCATATACAATGTTCACAAGCACTACCAATCTCCGCTAATCCAGCAGTGATGGTGATACTTCACATAGAATGACGTTGAATCCCGACATCTAAATAATCTGTGAAACATAGTGCAAGAGAGTCACAAAAAATGAACCCATGGTGACTACACTCCCATATATAATGTAATGATCCAAAACAAGGAATTGTCAATGGAACAGAAGGAAAGATGCTGAACAGTCCACCTATATACGCACCAGAATAATCATCCAATCCATTTTGAGAAGCTATTTACACTGCAATGGATGTTAGCTGCTTCAAGAAGATATGAATTTGCCATCATTACTCCATGTCAAACTCAAAATTCGACCTGGATGGGAGCACAAAAATAATCACCATAGTTGAATTAACTCAAAAAATAGGGAGATAAAGGATATGGACACATACAAGCTGCATTCTTTTAAGAAAAAAAGAAAGAAAGTGCATGGCATAGACCAAGAGAAATACCTACATTGATTGGGCCAAAACATGTAGCACGCCAACATTGAAAAGGGAAACAGATGGTGTACTTCAACTACAGTGCTTGGACAACAATTGACTGATCATAACTGCTGATGACAAAGATATGATATCTGAATTCCTGTGTGCTTCCGTATAGTTACACTGTAAATCACCTAAGTATTTCCTTGCACCAAAGTTACACTGTAAATCACCAAAGTATTTCCTTACACCAAAGTTACACTGTAAATCACCAAAGGGCTCATATCTGTTATCATAGAGAAATGAATAGCTGGGATATTATCTCATGGTGCCAACCATACGCATCAAATATTTTACTACATACTAAAATCAAGACATTGCAGTTGCTCAGGAAATTATGTCCCAGGTCATTTTCAGAAAACAGACTACATTAGGAAATCTAGTCTAGACATAGAGCATCAGGCAAAAGCACATTTAAAGATGAGACAAATGCATGCGCACTGTTCCAAGCTGGTGGTTGCAAGCCTTTTTCACATTTCCGATAATAGGGTCTTTTGCAGTTGCTCAGGAAATTATGTTCCAGGTCATAGCAGAAAACATAACACATTAGGAAATCTAGCAGAAAACAAAACACATTGGAGTTGCGATGTGAAGGCATGGATCGACGCCGGCAAGCCGTTCCGGGGAAACAAGCCTCCTCCCCACTCGGGGTCCTAATCTGCAGTCGACGCACGGAGAAGCATTGGTAAAGTAATCACAATGTAGTCACAATACCAGGTGTAAAACAAGTGCTCAGTAGCAAAAAGGTTAAGCAATGTTAAGTGAGCAAAAATAAGGCAACCAGGTGTACATCCTTTTCAAAACTTATTTTTGATATATCGAAGGTTAGGTATCATTGCAGAATCTATTGAAAAAATTAAATTAGATAGCAAAAATAGATGAAAATGGTGGTAGAACATACATGCAACGTACATGTTAATTATATAAATTGTATACAATCTATCGCAACTGCAAATGTTTCAAATACATATCAGAAGCAGTGTAACCACTTCTAGTTTTCAAGCATTAAGCACACAATTTTAAACACACAATTATAAACTCATAGAATATATGTTTCATAATAAACCCCAAATTGATATACAATTAGCTGTCTTAAAACAATACCTAGCTGACCATTACATAGGAAATCATTAATCAATAATCAGCACGTAGCTACAGTGCTAATACATCAAATATTAACATTCAGGCGTAACTCCGGATCATAATTTCAAGCAACTCAGAAATTCACTTTATTTCCAATTGACCAATCTAAAATGCTGCATATGGAAGTGGATGAGCAGAACCAAACTTCACGCGCATGATTTCTGGGAGTAGATGAGTAGAACCAGATGAGAATGGGAATATAAGAGAAATTAAGGGGAGGTCGGTCTAGACCAACCTGGTGGCTGAGGCGGACACGGAACAAGGATGCCCTTGTTGGAGACATGCTCGCCGCCGACGGGGTCAACGAGCGCGAGCATCCACGTCTCGTTGCCCTGCGCTTAGCTGCAGCTGCCAGAGATCACGATGCCGTCCGGCGTCCGACGGGAGCTTTGGAAGGCGACACAGTGGGCTTCACGATTGTGGGGGCGAGCCGCCGGCGACCTTAGGAATTATCCCCTCCATCCTTCTTCGCCTCTATATCTGCGACCGTAGATGCTTCCCACCATCAACATTATTAAAGCAAGCGTGTTGGAGGTGGCAGGCGATGGAGGAGGCGGCGGCTGAACGAGGCGGGCGAGGGCGTCGCTCGCTAGAGAAACATCGGTGGCTGATCTAGGTTTTGCGAGGCGCGGGGTTGTCTTGGGCCGCTTGGTCCATGTGCTCGCGTGTGCAAGCGAAAGCTGAAAGGGAAGAGGACGGTCAGGATGCCTCCGATCGTCTGCCGATCGAGGTAGAGGCAGACGTGGAGTTTGACGTACCGACGTACCACACGTACCATCACGACCGCAGACTCTCATTTAATAGTAAAGATTATTTGGACACATGAATCGATCCCCGGCGCGCACGGCGTGTACAACAACGAGTTAGCTTGCCTGCAGATTCAATAATACTGTAGCCAAGTTAATGAATGCTTCGTTAGCAGGAGGTCAACAATGATAGCCCACCGCTTGATCGGGGGCCTCCTTGTTGTTTTTTTAATTTGAATTTACAGCGAGGCAAAAAGGGACCATACGTTACGATATTTTCATTTTTATTAGGCGTCGTTAGCGAGAAGTCGATCCAAACAGGAGTCGAACTCTGGATGCATGCTGGGTGCACCACGGCGACCCTAACCAATTGGGCTACAACACAGCTCTCGTTATGAGTAGACAAATAACAAGCTGACCCGATAAATATGAAGATAAAATCTTTTACTACTGGTACAGTAGTACTCCCTTCATTAACAAAAAAAAATGCCTAAACCTATAGATCGGAGCAACAAAAAATGTCTAAACCTAACATGGGCAACGTGAACTAAATAATACACCCTCCGTTAACAACAGAGTGGACCATGCAAATTCAGCTGGTATATGTCCGTACGTGCAACAAGGTTCCATGCAGCAATAATACAAGCAAGACACGCGGACATGGTGGGTGACTGACTGACAATACCTACGAAGCAATGGGCGATGCATACCCGACCACTTTGCTGCTCCAGATATCTCCTTTCTCAGCTTTTGGAGATCTACTAGCTAGGAGTGGTAGAAGAGAAAAGGTAACCGCTGGTTCGCCGCCACGCGCCCCGGCAGCACCACACCAAACCCGGCCGGACTCCATGTGCATGCCTCGCGGAGCAGAAATGGAGAATCCATGGCCATCTGTAATGTCACTAGCTAGCACACTGTTGCTGCAAGCAAAGCGAATGCGTCCCATGTATCATGTCCCACGATCTAGCGATCTACCGTAGTATATAGGCAGCCTAGGCCCACCGCCCACGTATCACTGCGCGCGACACGCAAAATCTGTCGCGGAGGAGGCTCGACGGCGCGACACGCCGCCGGTGCTCCGCGTGGTGGCGACACGAGACGCGACCGGCGGACGGACTTCTGGCCGGCGAACCGTGCACGCCCGTCGATCGCCGCATTGTCCATTCATGGCTTTCTCTTCTTTCCGCACGACGTACTAAGTGAAAGGCTCGTTCCGGTGTGCCGTGCAGCCGAGGTCAGTCCGCGACGCGGCGAAGGCTAGGTCGATCCATCCGGGAGGAGAATTTTCATCGACAAGCGCACGCGCGCCGCGTCGAGCCAACGTGTACCCTGGAGGCGAGGTCGTCGCCTCGGATCGCAGGTTTCGAGCGGACACACGTACACCTACATGCCATGGACGGAGTAGAGCGGATATAGCAGCTTGTATTTTTAAATTCAAAGTGACGTTTTCAAGTTTTTTATATGAATGTACTAGGATCAGTCACACTTGGAAACTACAGCTTGTTGAGGATACTCCAACAGGAGCGGGGTTTCAGTCTAGCCTAAATGGCGGTCATCTTCTATTCTTCTCCATTGACAGAATGACAGGACTCGCGGCAAACAATTTTCGACGACAATGGAAGAAATATTGCATCGTGTGCCATTGTGCAAATAAACATGTCAGTTGTCACCGAACATCTTTGGCGATACTTTGCTTGGAGAAAGAGGAAACAGTGAATTTTCCACGGAAAGTAAAGTCGAGATAGGAAGCCTTCCCCGTGACTCAAGCAGCCTTTCTCTTGTTCCTTTTTCTTCTTCTTCCTTTCACGTACCCCCTTTCACATTTTTGTGTGTGTGTGTGTCAGTGTGTGTCTCTAAAATAAGGAACTTTTTTTTTTCAAAGAAAGGCAAAAGGCTTAGTAAGGACAATTATTTAAGGGTTGCCAAAGTTTTCTTATTTCCCTGTTTATTAAGCAGCTTTTCCTGCTGTTTGCAGCGGCTTGCAATTAATTGTTATGATCTTGCTATTTTATGCAGTTAACCAAGCGAAACCAGTCATGACAAAAGATAGCGGCTGCCGGCTATCAATAGCCACCTGTCAAATTAGTGAGCGAGGAAACACTGAAACTGACATACTCCGGTCTCCAATTTCTTAACTTCAAATCGGCACCAATGCTTCCTTTTCATTATCTTAATCGCTAGATCATTATCTACCGTTGTCTTGTCGACCACTTAGTTTTCAAGACTGGTCGTTTCATTCGAGTGAATAGTATGTGTCTGGCCTCCAATTTCTTGAACCTTGATTGCAACGACAGCTACGTGTGGAAAACGAGGGGCTTGTCTTGTCTACAACCAATGATTTTTTGGCACCATGAGAATAAATTAATTGAAGCTAAATAAGTTGTGAGTTATGTGAGACTAGTCATATTGGGGAGTAACTTCAAGTAGTAACATACACATATTACTAGATTATTTTACTACCCTCATAGTGCAAAGTAATATAGAGGTGGGTCATAGATTATCTCATTTATTACTCTATAGACTCATTTTCTCTTGAAAAGTGTGATGTTACTAGTGTTACAAGTAACTAGCTAAGTTACTATGTTTGTATCTCTCTTCATTAATTACATGTCACGTAGGATTTTTGCTTAAGTGGCTAGTGAGTTACTCCACTATGGGTAGTCTGAAGAAGGTACTCCATAATCCATATTAATACACTCCCTTTGTCGGTAGTACTGTAATATGTATGGTATGTGTATCATTTTTGCGTCCATATCAATACACTCCCTTTGTCGGAAAAGAAATGTAAGTTATTCTTACATCGACCGGTTCAATAACATCGGTAGTTCAATAAAAAAACATGTTACCATTCGTGGCTATAATTTTGGAATTAATATGTTAATCTCTCTCAAAATCCATTCAAAGTTTAATTAACTTGCAAGCTTGACATACGTACGTGGCCATCAGCTGCTGGACTAAGTAAGATCATATAGTTGGCCATAACTACCATATCAGTGATGAACAGAAGTGAGATCTCAAGATGCACGTCACCTTCTATTTTAGCACACATCGCCTGCACGGCGTGTACACGTGCCTAGTTCAGCAACAACAACAATAGTTTGGTTAGGAGAAAGATCGATCTAGCTAGAAATAGTAAGCCACAGATTCCAATTCGATCACTATCTTAAAAAAAAACTAGTGTGCAGTCTTGTCAATATCTTAGCTATCAAGGCTAATCTGAAAATATACCTGCACATGTCTTCAGTTTCATGACAGCAAGATAGCTACCGATACCTAGCTCTGTCTACCCCTCCGCGTATGTGGATCTAACGCTAGTGCAAACTGTTTCGAAGACAGAAGAAGAATAAAATTAGATAGAAATGCAGCATGTCGTGGTGTCTGAACTCGACTAGGGTAGAATCTTTGACGCACGAAATCTCGACTTGCGTGTTAGAATTAGAAATTAGTGACGGGTAATGCTGCGCTAGCTAGTACCCGTAGATGTTACCTACCAGCTTGAAATTTTCAAAATGATCCGTGAACACGAAGATTCAGATTTTCAGCAATGACTTAGCCAGTTGAGTGGTTCACACCAAACGTCTGAAGGAATAGTTTCAGTTGTCTATATTAACATGCAACTTATCCACATCACTTATTAATTTAGCCAATCAATTTTTCATGTCATTTTCATTAACATATTTGTGAATAATTATATATACTACATGCAGCATATCCACATCATCAATTGTTTTAAGCCATACAATTGTCCATGTCACCAATTGTTTATTGAACACATCATACCTATTTATTTATTCATAATTAAAATTGCATCACCAACCAAAAGATGCACTATGTTTTGGGAGAAATGTTGTCAACTACACTACAATTTCACAACAATTAGATTTAGCCTCTCACTACAATTGAATCTCTCATACTTTTGTCAATAACTTCATATTTATTGGTCTTATAACTTTACTTACACATATTTTAAAGAGATTTCCACCGCAATGTGCCGGTATTGTACTAGCTAAACAAGGAATTGTTCAAGCTGGGACTTTGGAATGGTTTCTGAGCTTCGAGATGTGAACGGAGTTTGGTGTTTTCATGTTTATTTTGTAAGACAAAGTTGTACAAAGTTTTTTGCTTGTCTCAGAAAAAAAGAAGTAAAGATGTTGGTCATTTGCTTTGATTTTTTTTATAGCCGCCAGCTATTGTGGCATGGAAATTTGCCGTGCAAGCCTTTCAGATTTGTCAAGACAACATGACGCTGACAAATTCCGATTGCTTAACATTCAGGAAGATTGCTGTCGTTGTAGCTAGCCGGCCGATGCACGTACTTTTAGTACAGCTCTGATCGGACTTGGGTAACTCTAAGATGGAAACTAACCCAACTAGCTACCGACAGGTTTGGATTATTTCCAAAATTGAACAGCTACGTAAAGCCTGAACGAGAGACATAATTACATACGTTCCGATCTATCGAGAATCACAGCAAACTTGATGGCCAAGCTCGTCCAACCTGTATTTACATGGCGTGAAACAGCAGAGAAAACGCAAGGAGACTCTTAACAGACCCAAAAGGCTAAAACCTCCGTAGATCGATAGCGGAGGAGGGGCGGCGGGACGCATGGCCATGGACGAGGATGATGATGCCAGCCGCTGCGACGTCCTATCAACAGACGCCCTCGCCGAGATCCTGCGGCGGCTGCCGCCAAACTACCGCCGGCGATCACGCCTCGTGTGCCAGCAGTGGCGTGACACCGTCCATGAACACACGACGACAAACCTGCGCAGCCGCACCAAGACCCTCCTCGTCACCAGACACGCAGCGTACTCCTTAGACGCCAAGTGGCGAATCAAGTGGGTGATGGACACCCTGGACGACGACGGCGGTGTCATGGAGGTGGTCGGCACGTGCAACGGCTTGATCTGCTTCTGCGACGACAGCCAGCCCGGCGGCGCCATCTCCCTGGCCAACCCTGCCAACGGGGAGAAGCTCGCTCTCCCACCGCTGCCATGCGCCGATAACTTCGTGCGTGGCCGATCCAAGTGGCACAAGTCGTACGGCTTCGCGCATCACCAGGGGACGGGGCAATACAAGGTAGTGCGCATCCCTTGCTGCTTCGACATGGAGCTCCACAAGGTGCAGGTGTTCACGCTCGGGAGACGTCCTGGCGGGACGTCGCGACGCCACCGGTAGGCAGCGCCGGCACGAGGTGCCTCCGGGACGCCGGCATCGTCTGCATCGACGGCGCGGTGTATTGGATCGCGGACGGAACCGAGAGGATCATGTCCTTTGACCTAGAGAAGGAGTGCGTCACCTTCGTAAAGCCGCTGCCCGTGCAACTACAGACAAGACCGGGGAGCAGCTTCCACTTAGCCGAGGTCTATGGCAGGTTGGGCATCGCCATCAGAGATGACTCGGCGAAACCATTAGAGAAGACGGACGTGTGGATTCTCGAGAGCGCGAAGGGGGCACAGAGTGGAGGCGTTGGTACAGCATGGAGATGAGCGTGCAGCCGCCGCAGCTGCTCATGCTGCCGCACTTCGCGCATGGCAAGCACGTGCTGGCGCGCGGGGACGGTGACAATACCTTGTACACGCACAAGCCGGCCAGCGGCACGGCCGAGAAGAGGCCGCGTTATGGCAAGCTTAAGATCAGCGACAGCAACAGGGGCTGGGTAGCTGCTAATGGTGGGCATGTCTACCAAGCATTCGCCTACGTAGAGACCAAGGAACCTTTAGATATTTATAAGCTTTGGTGACGCTAGATTTTATTTCTGCTGAAAGTGCACGTCTACATGTAAGATTTGGCGTGGACAAATTATATTTATAGGCTATGAATATTTATGTTGCTTTTAACACACCATCCTGTCTCTGTCTCTATGGCTATCCAGTTTTTATGCATCTATTCATGTTCTGTTTAAGTTTTTGAGTGTTGGTTTTGTGTGATGTATTTGCTCTGGATTTCAGATGTAGGATATGTGTAGTTATCGTACATTCTACTCAGAACCCAGACAAAGAACTTCGAAATAAAGCTAGAAGCTATATGTTTTCTAAATTTGGAATTTATCATCTTTCGAACTTAGACACTCGCTGAAAATAATGATACAATGTTGGATGTACATTATCACATGGTGGCGGTGGTACAAGTTGTGTGAGACGAATGTGAACGTGACGCAGTGGATTTTCTCGTCATCTTTTTTTTCAGACCAAAGGCGAACCATCCGCCCGCTGCAAGCTGCAGCGGGGCCTCAACCCCGTAAACAACTTCACGCCATCAGCGCCGCCGCGTAGGTTTCGCAACGAAATTAACATCCTGGATCCAATATGGGTATGAATTAAAATTCTTAATAATACATCAAACTTTGACAGCACAATGGTGGTGGTTTTGTTCCTTAAGCAATAATCATGAATACAAAGATGATGATAAAACTCTTTAAATATCAGACTTGGACAAACGCAGGGCAAAATTAAACCCCCTTCAACGCAGCTGAACAGACATCCGTCGCAGTAGAAGCAATTAGTAACATGAATGTCTGAACATTTGATCCACAGAAAGCATGGGAGCAAGTTACCACATCGTTAGAAGTCCCCTTCAACGCAGCTGTACGGAGCTCTACTATGCTGCCAAGAAGACGATACGGCACACCGACATCTTCCAAGTGGATCTGGACCCCCCAAAATAGAGAGAGACAGAAATGCACCAAGGTATCTTGAGTTCTTGACTCCACCCTCGCTGGATAAAATGTGTCATGTTGCTAGATAATACATCATACAATTCTCGACCAGATTATATGTAAATCAAAATTGGTTCCTGGGCTTTCCAATTGATTGATATGTGCTGAAAGCCTGAGGTGCATCATGGAATCAACAGTTCTTTGATGTACATTAAGAAATTATGGCATTAGCTTGAACAGATTTAATCACTATCGTCAAATATTTTAGCAGGTCCCTTGTGGTTCTAGCAGTCATTTTTCAATCTCTAAGAGCAAAATGTCAATTTACAGCGTGATTCAGCAAATGCCAACCAATTTAATTGCCTCGGATTCAATTTTGCATATTTTCGATATACATCAGTGAATAGAATTAGTGGAATGTCTTACCACGAGAGAGCATGGCCAGGAACATCAATCTCAGCTACCGGCAAAGCTATAGATTAGCTTGTTTTAAAGATGAAAATACTAAGTGAGTATGTTATGTTGATTATTGTGCACCCAGCTACTATTACCTATGCCATTTCTTGATACTGCAGTGGTTGACGCTTTTAAGTGCAGATGAGAATTATGATTGAAAGATTTAAGAGAACACATCTCTTACTTTCTTTGCTAAATATTATCTTGCTAATTTAAACATTTTCCAAAGACAAACAATTCTAATATGAATATAGCAATGAAAATAAACGCACCGTACAATGCAACACACTAGATCAAGGAAAAACAGATTAATCTATTACCTGAAGCATATATCGAAACGCATATCCATTAACTGAACTAGCTTAGTACTGAGAGATGGTGCTGTAGAAAAGTCGTGTTACTCTTCCAGGTTTGAGAAGATTGACTCCTTGCAGCTTCTTCTCCAGCATGTCGATAGCAATTGCAAACACTTGCCCGTCTCGGTTGCGGCGCTTGGCCAAGTAGCGGACAATGTTGTCTTGGTGTAAGCTCAACATTGGCCTATCGACGAAGAGGAACCCAAAATCCAGTGGCTCGAAATCTGCAATCTCCTCAGGCGGCGGCAGCATTTCAGCAACGCTGACACCGTCAGTCCGTCACCCACGGAAAGATGTCTAGCCTGGAGATTACTCCATGTGCCACCCCAGGGACTGGTGGCAGCAGCGGTAGTGATCCAGGTGGTAGCAACCCAGTTGATAAAAGGGCCGGCCAGTATGGCACGGCTGTGGGGCCGTTTCTAGGGCAACTTTTTTATTCTTCTAAAGGAAAATATAGAAACAAGATACTCGCAGCTGACATCAATACCCCGTCGTGCTCGCGAGACACGCAATCCTGGTAAAGTGTGTTATCATGGACGACGAGGTGTCTCTTGACGTGAACAAATGGCCGCCACCGTAGGGGAGGTGGTGTGTATGGCGGCAGGCCCAACGGGTCTATCAATTGTGTTGTGTGTCCCAACACGCCCATGTCAATTACGTGCGACCGGCATTAGTTTTAATTTTGCCCGTATTGACACTTATGTTGGGATTCCATGGAAAACATTGCTTTTATGCCAATAATTAGGAGATTTCCCCCAAAAACTACATATGTTTCTTTAAAAATGACCACAAGATATATTTTATCGCAAGATATTCCTAGCAACAATGCGCCAGTGGCGGACCCACCACTGGGGCAAGCTGGGGCGACCGCCCCAGGTCGCCGGCGGCAAGCTGAATATAGATCGCTGCAGCCCCAGGTTGAAAATTAATGAAATTGATAAGGGAGCACGAAAAAAAAAAGAGGAGGGGCAGCAAAGGAAAATGGGCATCACAATTCAGTCCCAGTAGAGCACAGCAGTCAGAACTCAGAACGTACACGACCTAATCGATCGTTCACTCGTTTCTCAATCGACCAAAATTCCCCAATCACTCCAAATCCCTAGCCCCTGCTCCTGCCGGCCGACCGCCAAGATGCCTCCGGCCTCCCCTTTCCTGTGCAGCACACTGCCCCTGCTTCTGCTTGGCACGCCTCCTCCCAGTGCCTCCTCCTTCTCTGCTCGGAGGCTGGAGCTCGGAGCTTGGTTGCTCCAATCGGCGGTCTGTCGGTCCGGCCACCGACGAGGCAACGATGGATTACAACGGTGACATGGACTCAGATGAATACAATGAATTTTGTGGTTACAAGCTTTGCAACAAAAGGATCAGAACATAGTTACTGCTATGACCGTGGTTACAAGCTTTGCAACAAAAGGATCAGAACATAGTTACTGCTATGACTATGATTGTCTCGGTGAAAACTTTATTGCAGAAATTGAGAGATGATGGATGGGAGCCTCTCTTGCTAGCAACTGCCAAGTTTTGTGGTGCAAAAAATAATCAAGGTGGTCTAAGGAGTATTCTGGTGCCAAGTATGGATGATAACATTTCAGCTAGGGGCTACCCAAGAATCTCACGGAAAATGGTAACAAACTTCCACTGTTACAAGATACAAATATTCAATGAGGTGCTTGACAGAAATATAGTTGAGATCAATCATTGGTTTAGCGAAACTTCTACACGCTTATTACAGTGCACAGTATGCCTTGATCCTAGAGAGTCATTTATCAGCTTTGATCACGAGAGGATAATGGAGCTTGCAAGTATGTACTCTGTTGATTTCTCTTCACATGACCTCTATATCTTGGTTGATCAACTCAACATATATATTGATGTGATGAGAAGAAGTCCCGATTTCTTGACTTGTCAAAGTCTGAGTGTTCTTGCTATCAAGTTGGTTCAAACTAGACAGCATTTGGCCTTTCCATTAGTTTACCGCCTCATTGAATTTGCATTGATATTACCGGTGGCAACGGCGCAAGTTGAGAGGGTTTTCTCGGCGATGAACATTATAAAGACATATCTTCGGAATAAGATGTGTGATGATTGGCTCAATGATCTCATGATATGCTTTGTTGAGCGAGAGATATTTGCAAAGTTAAGCGACAAGCAAATTATGTTACGTTTTCATGCCTTGAAGGATCGTCGAGGCCATCTACCTCGACAAGTTTGTGCTCCCGCTACTACGACAACTTAATTCTATGATGCAAGTGGGTGTTCAGGCAGTAAAAGTCCATGTTATTTGGTTACTTGGTTCTAAGTTTATTTTTTAGTAATGTTATTTTAATTGTACTTCGTTAATCATGACAATTGAATCTTTTGAGTACCGTTCATTTCATGATTCTTATCTAGTACATGCATTCGTGTGTTAATTTTTCTTGCCCGTGAATGAGTTCGCCTCAGCAAACAAAATTTTCTGGTTCCGCCACTGGATAGAAGTATAGAGATCGACGCCCGGTGTTCGCCGGCCGGTCACGACGTTGGCGTCGATATGTACCTTGTTTTCAAAAACACAAATATTTATCAAAGAATTGAAAAAATGCTAGTAAATCGTTTTGTATTCTGGGAAAGTTTTGTATCATTTGGATAATTTGTTAATATTGAAATATCATTTCCATTGGCGTCGCTAGGGGTGTGCAGCTTTATATATTCCGATGAATACCCAAGATTTTGAGCGAAAACAAAATGTGTATATATGTCCAATACAGCTCAGCCCACAGAGCACATGTCGTTTCAATCATTATGCTTCCTCTCGACGAGACACACAAACATGGACACACAACGTCGGCCGGCGGCGGCAGACAAAGCTATGGCGCTATGCAGCCCTTGGCTCGACACGGCGAGTGTTAGGCCACGGCATGCCATGCATTCGATGGAACTGACCGCGGCTGCACGGCATGCCCACCGATCGCGTGCTTTCCATGCATGTACGCAGCGCGGAAGGAAATTCCGCACGAAAAAACCCGCCGACAGAAACCTGAAACGAAAAATATCATTTCCATTGGCGCCGCCAGGGGTGTGCAGCTTTATATATTCCGATGAATACCCAAGATTTTGAGCGAAAACAAAATGTGTATATATGTCCAATACAGCTCAGCCCACAGAGCACATGTCGTTTCATTCATTATGCTTCTTCTCGACGAGACGCACAAACATGGACACACAACGTCGGCCGGCGGCGGCAGACAAAGCTAGACCTAGCGACGGGCAACGTGCGAACCCAGGCGGGCGCGACGGCCCCGTGCCTTCACTTCACCCCGCCTTCCATGTTGGCTCCGGCGCACAGCGTCGCCATCGCCCGGTGTGCAGCTTCCAACGTTAAGGGGCGTCGCCTCCCCAATTCCCCGTCGTCGCTTCTTCTCCCATGGAAACCACTGCAGTTCCTTGCGTGTGCAACCGCCGGTCATATCAGGACGTGGAGACTGCCAACTTGGTTGGATTTGTTGATTTGCTCCACCCTCCTGAGCCAAGTACGGCCCCATCTAATCCACAATTCAATTTCTCTATTTAGCCATTTTCGTTGGATTTGTTGTTTTGCTCCACCCTACTGTACTGGAGTACTAGATCTAATTTCCTAGATGTAATTTTTAATTTCCTCTTTTTTTTGTAATGTAGATTGTAGATGAAGAAAAAAATCCCCTAAATTTCTCGTACTGTTTGGTTCATGTATTACATTTAGAGCTACATTTTTTTTGGGTGAATACCCAGCCACCAATTTTCTTGCGCCGCCTCTGGCTTTTCATATTTGAAACTTAAAAGGTTAATAAGTCATAAACGGGTGATCCAAATGAAGCGAAACTTCCCCATGACGTTGATCATTGCTGAATTAGTGCGTCTTTGAAGTCATCACTACGTACATTCATATACATACTACTCGAACCAAAAATCATTGAACCAACCAGGCGGCACGTCAGAAAAATCGTCGTGATCGATCGATCGACCCTTCCGCTCCATTTTATTCCACGCGCAGAACCATCACATGATTTCCTGTTCTTCAACCCGGTAATAATTCCACAATTGCACCTTACGAACCAGCGCCTCCCGCGTGTCTCTATCTACACGTCGCTCCATAAAATTGCTAGCGATCAGGTTAATACGTCCCATCTGAATTAACCGAATCATCATCATCGTCTGAATGGACAAGTGTGTGTTTAATTAGCGTTGGACCCGGATCCGCAGCCTTGTTGTGGTCGTGTTGGCTGCTAGGTGGTCAAGTCAAACCGGTCGCGTTGTGCTTCACGTTCTTAGGAGGAGAGGCAGACGATCGTCTGAATGGTCTCCCTACGTAGAATCGTCGTATTTGATGTCGTGCGCTGCGTGGACCCCATTTGACAGTACACATGTTTCGTTGTACCTATGCATCTTTTTGGTAAATTTTTTGTGTGGTTTTCTTCATTTGTCAAATTCTTCTAAACAGTTGTCAGAAATTTCTATGGCCGGCGCAAAGGCAGCCGCACGCTCCTCCTCCAGCCGGTCTGCGTTGCCTCGCTTGTACGGTACTTGAATACCCATGGATCAATCGCCCTCCGGCGACGGAAGAACCAACGGTAGCAGCAGCTTCTCCTTTGTTGGTTTCGGCGTCGCACTCATCTACTGGCAATACATACGAGTAGCACACGTCGCAGCTGAAAAATGAACACGACTTTAATTTAATGATTTGGGGTATATACAATGCATGCTTCATGTGCAATGACATGAACATGAAGGTGGAGAAGTCTCTCAGAAAGATGGCAAGAAAGAAGCTTCGCATCCCAAGGATCGCTTGGGCTTGATTGTTGAGCCCTTTTGAGGTTGTCGTGTTGTCAGTTCGTGGTTGTGCTAGGTCGGTGGTTGTGCTAGGTTGGGCGCATAGTTGCTTGTTTGTGGTTGTTGCTCGTTTTAGGTGTTGCTCTTTGTGGTTGTGTGGGCTACTTCGTGTGGTGTTCGTTGTATGGTTTTTTGTCCGATTTCTCCCGCTAATAAACCGGACACCTTCTTCTTAATAAATCGATGGGCAAAGCTTTTGCCCTTGTTTCGGAAAAAAAAAATCTTCCTGGATGTTTGTGAACCCGGCTAGCTAGCTACAACGACAGGAATCTTCCTGAAAGTAATTAACGCAAAGAGAACTGATGTCCGGCACCGTCGTCTTACGTGTTTGAAAGGCTTGCACGACAATTGTAAAACTTTTCTTCTCGGACATCTTCTTCTCATTGTTTTTCTTCTCAGAAGAACTATTCCTTGCTTAGTCGAGAGTGTACAAATCGATCTCTCGCCAACCTCCGTGGCCCATGAGATCACCGACCAAGCCACCACCGCACACTCATCCATCGATGATCGAATTTCGGCGCGCCTCCTCTCCGTTTGAACAAACAAATCAAATCAAATCAGGATACGGTCGCGCAATGACAGTAGCGATCAAGAATCATACAGGTGTATCGATTCTACTGTAGCGACTGTACGTACGCGCGTATCTACAGCCTAGCCGAGGCTACCGACTCTCTCGCACGGTTTACATCGTGCGTGCTTCTACATTGCCGGCCCGCGAGCACAGGTCGCCGACGGCGACTTGTGTCACGCGCTTCGAAACAATCCGCTCCGGCAGCCAGGTAGTGGGCGGTTCTTCGCCCGCGCCCATCTGGGCGACGGCGCACGCGTTTCCTCACAGCGCCGGCACACGCCGTCGTTGTATTTTTCCCGGCGTCGATACGCGCCTCAAGTAGCGCCGTCCGTTGAAGGGCCGTGCAACTACCCATGCAAGTGCCCATCCGCTTTCCAGGACAGGGTGGGCGGCCTGATCCCCACGCACTTTTTTGCTCCAAAAATCCCGTCGTACGGTAGTTCTCTTCTTTTCGGAAAAGGCCTCGGGGGCGACCAAACGCAGGCGGTCCGTTTAAGTGCGTCCTACTGATGATGATGATGATCGTGGTCTAGGTATCACTAGCTAGGCCTAGTTAGTTAGGACCGCCACTGTGCACTCACTGGATACGCGACTCCACTGATGCGAAACGACCACCAACCCAAGCACAACGGCGAACACCCACCCGGCGTCACTACGGGAAAGCCACGCTACGCCGTACGCCGACGGCCGCGCCGTACGCCGACGGCTAAATGTCGGGGCCGTCGGCGTACAGCACGAGGTAGGGCATCCGTCGAAACCGCCGTCGGCGTACCCAGGTAAGGCCGACGGCAGCCGTCGGCATAAAACGTGCCGTCGGCGTACAAAAGGACGCCGTGACGGAAAGAACAAATACGTCCAGCTGCGTCGATACGCCGACGGCAAGTGTACTTCCAATTTGTATAAAATTTATTTATTTCTCCATATAATATTTATTTATTTATTTCTCCATATAATATTTAATGTAGTTATAATTTATATATATTGGACCTATAATTGCCCTCCTAATTTCAGTATCCCACCCCCGTAAAATAACGGTTCGAATTTCCCGTAACCCAACCCTACAACATATACATGTAAAATAAATAAAAACAACACATGTAAAATACCTTCCTATGGCCTAACCTAACGCAACCAAGCAAAAAAGTCCACTGGGCTAACCCCTTTCGACGCACGTCTATGGGGGTAGACGGAAACGTTAGGGTTTTTCCAGCGGATTCAGGGTTTCGCCGAAGCGGGGCCCCGGAGCGTCGGAACCCCACCCAAACCTAGGTTGTGCCATACCGTATGTATACAAGTGTGTTGTGTGTTGTAAATGTGCAATATCCTACTCGTAGGTGTGGCTATTGTTCGAATATAAGTAAGGGAGTCAATATACAATCGGGAAAAGTCAGTGGGCTCAAGAGTCACGACTATCATATATGGATTGAGCGGCTGCTACCGGTGATGGTTCGAGGGTATCTCCCCGACAGTGTCTGGCGAGTGCTCGCGGAGTTGAGCCATTTCTTCCGCACGCTCTGTGCTAAGCAAGTATGTCCCCTGATTATTCAGAAGCTGCATGAACTAGTGCCGGAGTTGCTGTGCAACTTAGAGACGATATTTCCGCCAGGCTTCTTTACTCCGATGGCACATCTTGTTGTGCATCTTGCAAACGAGGTACTCTTGGGTGGACCGGTGCAGTTTCGTTGGCAGTTTTGTATTGAGAGAGAGTTTAAATATATTCGAACCAAATGTGGAAACAAAAATAAGATTGAGTCATGCATAGCCGAGGCAACTATCCTCCAGGAGATGGCAGACGCCAGGGTAACGTACTATCCCGATGATGTTCCCACTATGCATAACCAGGCCTCTCGGTACAATGTCGACAAGCCCAAGCGAGACCCCAAGCTCGTCCTCTTCCAGTGTCCCGGTGGCAAGAGCGGTGGCTCAACAAGGTATAACTTGACCAATGATGAGCTGGAGTGTATAATGCTCTATGTGCTTATGAACATGAAGGAAGTGACCCACGACGAGCAGGGAGAAGAGGGCAGTTTCCTTAGGTAAAATGGGGAACAAATTACTTTGCAACTACTAACATGGTTTCGTTATAATACGTATTTTCTCCTTTTAGTCAATTCACGGATGAAATATGGTCGGGAACATCAGATGGACCCGATGAAGCCGCGTTGGACACTCTTTTGAAAGAGCCTGCCCCGGAAAGAAAAAATTCACGGTTTGGCTCAGGGAAAAGGTAATTTCAAACCTGTCCCTTCTACCTTGCAATCCGTGTCTTGTCCCCTCTTACTAATGCACAAAACAATTTGTACTTGTAGGGAGCTGATCCCAACGTTGTGATGTCAGATGAGTTGAGATGTGTCTCCCAAGGTTGTAACCGTAGAGTCGAGAAGTATGAGAAGTATGATGTGATTGGGTACCGCTTCCATACAGAGCATCACCAGAACAGTCGGCATAATGCAAAGACTATAAATACCGGGGTCTTCACCAAAGGAGCCGGTACTTATGATTACTACGGAAGGTTACAGAACGTATACGAGCTGACGTTCAATAACACGAACATAGAACTCAAGCTTGTTGTGTTCAAATGCCACTGGTTCGACCCTGAGCATGGAACCAAAAGTACCCCTTCCATTGGGTTAGTTGAAGTTAAGCCTTCAACCACCTACCATGGATCTGATGTCTTTGTTGTGGCTCACCAAGCCTTTCAAGTTTATTATTTGCCCTACCCATGCAAGAAAGAGGGACTCATTGGTTGGGAAGTCGCGTTCCATGTATCGCCACGTGGTAAGCTACCCATGCCCTCCGAAGACGATTACAACAACATTGACCCTAGAACATACGAGGGGATTTTCTATCATGAGGAGCAAACCTTTGGGGACTTTGGCATACAAGGTCTTGAGGACCGCGAGGACAATGCACAAACAGGTGGTGACGTAGTGGTGGATCTAAATGATATAGATATGCTCAACAAGTTACAGAGTGATAGTGATGACGATGATGAGCCTCCATTGTGCAAGGAGGTTTCAATATACAACAATCGTGATAGTGATGTTGATAGTGATGATGAGAACACAGAACTTAACTATGAGAGTGATGATTAGGGGTGAGGGTCTTTTATGTCCTTTTCCGTTCTATTTACTTTTCAACATGCTTAGTCTTTCAACATGCTTCTTCTTAATTGCATTACGTCTTTATTCTTATTTACTACATTTTTCAACATGCTTAAAAGTTTATCCTTTCTCAATGCAGGTCGGTCGCCTATTCTCACGCTGTCAGAAATGGGTACCTCGGGCTCTCGGGAGGTGTAGGATGTGTCCGGGTGTAGCGTGTGTGAATTCGAACTATGTTTGTATCATTTTTGAGTTTGTATGGATGTTTGTATGAATTCGAAACATGTTTGTGCCATTTTGGATATCTATGTGATGTTTATGTGATGTTCCTGTCATGTTTTATAATGTGTGCAATTATAATTGTATTTAAATTGTGCTAGAAACCAGCAGCGCAAAAACTGGAATTATGGTCAAAGCTACGCCGACGGTCCTCACAGGCGCACATGACGGTGACACGTCGCCCTGAAATGACCAATGGTCATGTATACGCCGACGGCTGTGCCGTCGGCGTATATTCACAGAGGCACCAGATCACCCCACGTGGCTAGCTAGGCCGACGGCATCGCCGTCGGCGTATGGTGGAGCAGACGGAGACGGACGTCCTCCGTTTGTGGGTCCCACTGCAACGGTACGCCGACGGCTTACGGTACGCCGACGGCAATCTGGCTACGCCAACAACCCTCTACGCCGACGAAGTTAGCCGTCGGCGTATACGCCGTCGGCGTAGCCTCTGTTTCCCGTAGTGCGTCCATCACAGGTTCAGGTTCCTGCCGAATTTCCTTTCCGCGCGCTCGGTGATGTGCAATGCCGTGCGGCCGGGGTCAGTCCAATGGAGTGGCATGGCCAGATGGCCTGGCATGTGAGGTTAACATTCGCCGCGCGCCGGCCGCCGGCATGCATGCACGTCGATCCTGGCCTGGCCGCGCCGTGTCGAGCCAAGGCCAGGCTACCGTGGAGGTGAGATCGTTTGCTTGGATCACAGGTTTCCAGCGGATACCAATGCAACGAACGAACAAGCTACGTGGGGGTTTCCCATATATATAATGATGTGAGGGTCAAAATGCATGAGAGATCCTTCCACGCACACGCACGCCACCACAGCTGCTATTTTTGGACACATCGCCCCTCATCACGACGTGCACACACCAACGAGCTTGCCTGCAGATTCACAATTAATGCTTAATTAGCGGGATGTCAACAGTGGGTGTCACGAGATTGATATTTGTAACAGTGAGATTGACTTGATTCCGACGAGATCGATGAAGTATTTGTACGCATCAAACACAGCAAGCATGTGTGTAGTATTACCTAGTAGTATATAAAAGTAGGACCAATTCGAGCTCAATTCCGCTGTCCACGTCGCCCGAAAAACGCCGGCCGTTCGATCACGGTAATCAACGGTCAGGAACACGTCAAAATTCGCGCCGCTACAGTAACGCTGTAGCAGAGCAATTTCTTCCAATAGCGTCGCGCCACGTCGTCCTCCAGCGGACATTTTGCAGAAAACCGCCCGCCGAGGACCTGTTTGCAATGTGTGAAAACTTCGGGGACAGCCTTGCAAAATTCGCAGCGAGCTCCCCCTTCCTCTCCTTTCCTCTCTCGCGGCCGTCGCGTCGCCGCGCCGCCCCGCCGCTCCCCGTCCGAATGGAAGGACACAGGGAGGTGCGGCGCGCCGCCGTCCACCCCCTCGCCAAGTGCAGCGTGCCGGGAGGCCGCATCGGCGGCGGAATCGCCGGAGCCGTCCGCGCGGTGCTCCGCCGCGTCCGCGCGCCGCCCTGGCCGCCCCGACGACCAAAAGGCGGCGGCGCCGCCGCTCGCCGGCGGCGTTGTGGGACACGCCGATGGGCTCAAAACAAAAAAAAACAAAATGACTTCACACAAATAATACAACTTCCTAAATATTTTTTTCTGCATCTTTTCAGCAATATATACAGAATTTTTCCCCCTTTTTAGTAACATTTTCACAAAACATTAAAAAATCCAATAAACAAATCCAAAGGAATACAATAAATCCCAACAAAATTCATCACATTTTTAAATTCCACTTCCCCTTTTTAGTAACATTTCCAAAAAACATTAGAAAAATCCAAAAAACAAATCCAAATGAATACAATAAATCCCAACAAAATTCATCATATTTTCAAATTCCAATTCGAAAAACACGCACGCGGCATTGCCGCGTTCAGGTACCTAGTACAAAATAATGAGTCGTTGCAAATACGCCTGGTACGTGCGTACGTGCAACAAGGTTCCATGCAGCAATAATAAAAGGCGCGACTATGGTGGGTGACTGACTGACAATACCTAGGAAGCAATGGCTGATGCATACCCGACCACTTTTGTGTTCCAGCCTCCAGATATATCCTTTTCCGTGATCGGAGATCTAGTACTACTGGTTTGCAGCAACGAGTATGTAGGAGTGGTAGGAGAGAAGGCAACCGCTGGTTCGCCGCCACGCGCCCCGGCAGCAGCACACCAAACTGGGGATGCAGGTGGACAGTCCAACAGGATTGGTAGGCAGTCCGCTAGACATTTTTTTTGCTAATCGACATTCAATCTGCTACGTATGCTGCTCCAGCGGATGAGGTGAAACATGAACGGGGCGGACAAAATTTTACTCTAGGCGGACGTCCGCCAACATGCTTACACCAAACCCGGCCGGCCCGCATGTGCATGCCGCGCGGAGCAGAAATGGAGAACCCATGGCCATCATCTATAATGTCACGAGCTAGCACACTGTTGCTGCAAGCAAAGCGAAAAAGCGAATGCCTCCTATGTATGATGTCCCACGATCTATATAGGCAGCCTAGACCCACGTATCACCGCGCGCGACACGCAAAATCTGCCGCGGAGGAGGCTCGACGGCGCGACACGCCGCCGGGGCTGCGCGCGGTGGCGACACGATCGAGCCGCGACTGACGGGACGCGACGGCGGACGGACTTCTGGCCGGCGAACCGCGTGCGCCCGTCGATCGCCGCATCGTCCATGGCTTTCTCTTCTTTCCGCGCGACGTACTAAGTGAAAGGCTCGTTCCGGTGTGCCGCGCGTGCAGCCGAGGTCAGTCCACGCGACACGGCGACGGCTAGGTCGATCCATCCGGGAGGAGAATTTTCATCCACAAGCGCACGCGCGCCGCGTCGAACCAACGTGTACCCTGGATGCGAGGTCGTCGCCTCGGATAGCAGGTTTCGAGCGGACACACGTACACCTACATGCCATGGACGGAGTAGAGCGGATATAGCAGCTTGTATTTTTAAATTCAAAGTGACGTTTTCAAGTTTTTTATATGAATGTACTAGGATCAGTCACACTTGGAAACTACAGCTTGTTGAGGATACTCCAACAGGAGCGGGGTTTCAGTCTAGCCTAAATGGCGGTCATCTTCTATTCTTCTCCATTGACAGAATGACAGGACTCGCGGCAAACAATTTTCGACGACAATGGAAGAAATATTGCATCGT
Organism: Poa pratensis; assembly: GCA_947311845.1. Lineage (NCBI taxonomy): Eukaryota > Viridiplantae > Streptophyta > Magnoliopsida > Poales > Poaceae > Poa > Poa pratensis. The sequence goes on from CAMZMU010000041.1 coordinate 10,339,596, forward strand.
GTGCCATTGTGCAAATAAACATGTCAGTTGTCACCGAACATCTTTGGCGATACTTTGCTTGGAGAAAGAGGAAACAGTGAATTTTCCACGGAAAGTAAAGTCGAGATAGGAAGCCTTCCCCGTGACTCAAGCAGCCTTTCTCTTGTTCCTTTTTCTTCTTCTTCCTTTCACGTACCCCCTTTCACATTTTTGTGTGTGTGTGTGTCAGTGTGTGTCTCTAAAATAAGGAACTTTTTTTTTTCAAAGAAAGGCAAAAGGCTTAGTAAGGACAATTATTTAAGGGTTGCCAAAGTTTTCTTATTTCCCTGTTTATTAAGCAGCTTTTCCTGCTGTTTGCAGCGGCTTGCAATTAATTGTTATGATCTTGCTATTTTATGCAGTTAACCAAGCGAAACCAGTCATGACAAAAGATAGCGGCTGCCGGCTATCCATAGCCACCTGTCAAATTAGTGAGCCAGGAAACACTGAAACTGACATACTCCGGTCTCCAATTTCTTAACTTCAAATCGTCACCAATGCTTCCTTTTCATTATTTTAATCGCTAGATCCTTATCTACCGTTGTCTTGTCTGTTAACTTGGATATGCAGGAACAATGCCCTCTTCCTGGGCTCGGTTACGTGTTTATATGAGGCAGGAACAACCCCTGTCGGGGTGATTACATGGAGGAGTCCGTATACGGTTGGTATACTGTACCATACCGTATACGACTCATATTACACCTCTAACACCCCCCCACCCCCCCCCCCCCTTAATCTTAACCTTACTAAGGCTGAGATTACGCCTAAACTCATACAATAGATTTACTGGTAAGGGTTTCGTAAAACCATCAGCCACTTGATCTTTGTTGGAGATGAACTTTATATCCAACAGTTTCTTGGCAACTTTTTCATGCACAAAGTGATAGTCAATCTCTATGTGTTTTGTCCTCGCATGGAACACTGGATTTGCTGATAAATATGTGGCACCTAAATTGTCACACCATAAACAGGGGTGTTCCTTGAGAGAAACACCAAGCTCGCGAATCAAAGCTTCAACCCAAATAAGTTCAGCAGTAGCATTAGCCACCGCTTTATACTCTGCTTCTGTACTAGATCTTGAGACAGTAGTCTGTTTCCTTGCACTCCAAGAGATTAAATTGGGTCCAAAACATATAGCAAAGCCACCAGTATACCGGCGATCATCAAGGCATCCAGCCCAGTCGGCATCAGAAAATGCACTAAGCAAAGTAGAAGTAGAAGAAGATCGCTGAAAAGTGATGTACATAGCGAAGAATTCTCTTTGTAGCTATCCAGTGAGCTGTAGTGAGTGCATGAAGATATTGACACACTTTGTTGATAGAGAAGGCCAAATCGGGTCGAGTTAAAGTCAAATACTGAAGGGCTCCAACAATGCTCCTGTAGTTTGTACTATCATTTGAACCAAGAGGTGTCCCATGAGTCATCGAAAGTTTATCAGTATTGGACATGGGGTAGGTGTCGGTGTGCAGCCGGTCATATTAGCCCGAGCTAGAAGATCTGCAGCATACTTAGCTTGTGTAATCACAAGACCATCATCGGTGAGTAACTTCCATGCCTAAAAAATAGTGAAGATTGCCAAGATCCTTGATAGCAAAGTGTTCAGTTAACTGACGAAGAAGAACAGTGACTGTTGCATCTGACGAACTGGTAACAATGATATCATCAACATATATGAGCATAAATATGTGTACTCCTGACCGATTGTATAAGAATAGTGATGTATCAGCAGTGGATGATTGAAAACCAAGCTCAAGAAGCTTGGAGCTAAGACGAGAATACCATGCACGAGGAGCTTGTTTCAAACCATATAAAGCCTTATCAAGCTTGCAAATGTGCTGCAGAAAACGTGGATCTTCAAAGCCTGGAGGTTGTTTCATATAAGCATCGATATGCAGGAACAATGCCCTCTTCCTGGGCTCGGTTACGTGTTTATATGAGGCAGGAACAACCTCTGCCAAGGTGATTACATGGAGGAGTCCGTATACGGTATGGTATACTATACCATACCGTATACGACTCATATTACACCTCTAACATTGTCGACCACTTAGTTTTCAAGACTGATCGTTTCATTCAAGTGAGTGAATAGTATGTGTCCGGCCTCCAATTTCTTGAACCTTGATTGCAACGACAGCTACTTGTGGAAAAGGAAGGGCTTGTCTTGTCTACAACCAATGATTTTTTGGCACCATGGGAACAGATGGTTTCCCTGCCAGGTTTTTCCAGAGAAATTGGGCTGTGTTAAAGGAAGATGTTATCAAAGCTGTTAAAGTCTTCTTTGCTGAAGGGACGATGCCAGCCGGTGTTAATGAATCTACTATTGTGCTAATACCTAAATCCAATGATGCGACCGAGTTGAAAGATTTCAGACCCATCTCGTTATGCAATGTCATGTACAAAGTGGTGGCAAAGTGCATTGTTAATCGCATGAGACCGTACCTGGATGGATTGATATCAAAAACCCAGAGTGCCTTTATCCCTGGGAGACTGATAACTGATAATGCGCTGGTTGCCTTTGAGTGCTTCCATTTTATCCAGAGGAACAGAAGATTGGATAATGATTTTTGTGCCTACAAACTTGATCTATCAAAAGCGTATGACAGAGTAGATTGGGGTTTCCTGGAAGGAGCTTTGCTTAAACTGGGTTTTGATGCAAGATGGGTGAAACTGGTCATGGAGTGTGTAATGTCGGTAAGGTTCTCTGTTAGGCTAAATGGAGAACTATCGACAACTTTCAAACCATCTAGAGGTCTGAGACAAGGGGACCCACTATCCCCTTATTTATTCCTTTTTGTTGCCAATGGTATGTCAAAAATCTTGGATAGGGCTGTGTTCCTAGATGAGGTACGTTCTCTGAAAATCTGCAGAACTGCACCAGGCATATCACATCTTTTGTTTGCGGATGACAACCTCCTGTTTTCCCAAGCTAACATACAGCAAGCAACTATGATTAAGAAGGCTCTGAGTCTGTTTGAAAGATGCTCGGGTCAGGCTATCAGTGCAGGAAAATGTTCTATCCTATTTAGTAGTGTTTGCCCGGATACGACTCAGATAGACATTAAAAACATCCTTGGTGTCGAGCATAGTACCTTTGAGGAAAAATATTTGGGGTTTCCAACACGAAAAGGTAGAATGAAGGCTGATAAATTCCAACCAATCAAGGAAAAGTTTTCCAAGAGACTTGGGGGATGGAATGAAAACCACTCTTCTATGGCTGCTAAAGAAACCTTAGTTAAAATGGTGGCGCAAGCTCTGGCCATATATGTTATGAGTATTTTCAAACTCCCTGCTGGATTTCATGAAGACTACATGAAAACTATAAGAGGGTTTTGGTGGGGCGAGGATGAAGAGAATAGGAAGGTTCATTGGGCTGCTTGGGACAACTTAACACTGCCAAAATGTCAAGGAGGCATGGGGTTTAGAGACACGAGGCTGTTCAACCAAGCTTTGCTTGCCAGACAGGCGTGGCGCATTTTAACTAATCCTGATAGCCTGTGTGCCAGACTGCTCAAAGCTAAATATTTCCCTAATGGTAGGTTTCTTGATACGGTGTTCACTGCTGATGCTTCACCTGCTTGGAGAGGCATTGAACATGGGTTGGGTTGGAACTTCTGAAAGAAGGTATTGTGTGGAGTGTTGGGAATGGAGAGAAAATACATTTCCAGAGGTGCAAATGGATCCCAAGGAGGTTTCCTATGTCAACTAGTAACTTGAAATCCAACACAAGGTGTAGGAGAGTTAGTGATCTCTTCCTTCCAGGAACTAGGGAGTGGAACGAAATTAAGATTAGAGAGATATTCCTGAATCATGATGCTGAGGATATCTTGAAGTTGACCCCTATGATGCAAGATGAAGATTGCCCAGCTTGGCACTTTGAGAAAAATGGTGTTTTCTCTGTAAAAAGTGCTTATAGGCTTGCTTATGACCTGGCCAGAGAAGCACAACACAAATGTGGAAGCAGCAGTGCGGGAGATGATACTAGGAAAATCTGGGATATAATTTGGAAAGCACAGGTGCCAAACAAAATTCATATTTTTGCGTGGGGATGTGCGTCGGATAATTTGGCAACCAAGAAAAATAAATGGCGAAGAACGTTGGAGATCGACAGTACTTGTACCATCTGTGGTATGGGAGAGGAAAGTAGCTTCCATGCTGTTGTGCAATGCGCAAAAGCAAAGGCACTGAGAAACCGTTTGAGAGAGTGCTGGAAACTTCCTAAAGAGGATTTGTTTGCTAATACGGGTCCCGATTGGCTTCTGATCCTGCTGGCTAATTCAAAACCTGAATCCCGGCCTTTGATTTTGTTGATGTTCTGGAGAGCGTGGCACTTACGGAACAATATCATACATGAAGATGGGAAAAATTCAATTGAAGCATCTGTAGTTTTCCTTCAGAACTATGCAAACAATCTTGAGCTTGCTGGTTACAGGGTAAAGAGCAGTAGGGGAGAGGCTTCTACAGAAAATTCCAGTCAGAATAATGTTTGGGTTCCGTCGAGGTGGACTGCTCCGCAAGAAGGTAAATTTAAACTGAATTTTGATGCTTCTTTTATACAGAGTTCAGGTCATGCTACTATGGGTGGTGTGGTTAGAGATCACTCAGGGAACGTTGTCTGGAGCTCTATGGATATTCTGACGCCTTGTATCCATGCGGAAGAAGCGGAAGCAAAAGCCCTGCACAGATGTCTAATTGCTTGCAATGAAGATGGGATTCAGGTGGACTTGGTGGAGACGGATTGTGCTTCACTAGTCACGACGCTGAATGCTAATATACAAGATCGGTCAAGGTTCTGTTGTGTCTACAGAGAGGTTGATAGGTTGAGGAGAAGATCTTTGTTTTTCTCTTTATCTCTTATCAAAAGGGATTGTAATGTTGTTGCTCATGAGCTTGCAAAAATGTGTAGAGTAGAAGGCACTGTTGGAACCTGGATTAATTCTGTCCCTAACCAGGTCAGGCATTTTGTTCTAAACGATTGTAATGAGCTGTCTGGGAAATGAGAAAGTTGAAAATGTCAAAAAAAAAAATTAATTGCAGCTAAATCAGTAATACATATGTGAAAAAGGTACTCCATAATCCATATTAATACACTCCCTTTGTCGGGAGTACTGTAATATGTATGGTATGCACATCATTTTTGCGTCCATATCAATATATACACTCCCTTTCTCGAAAAAGACATGTAAGTTATTCTTGCATCGACCGGTTCAATAACATCGATAGTTCAATAAAAAAATATGTTACCATTTTGGAATTAATATGTTAATCTCTATTTAAATTCATTCAAAGTTTAATTAACTTGCAAGCTTGACATACGTACGTGGCCATCAGCTGCAGGACTAAGTAAGATCATATAGTTGACCATAACTACCATATCAATGCTGAACCAAAGTGAGATCTCAAGATGCACGTCACCTGCTATTTTAGCACACATCGCCTGCACGGCGTGTACACGTGCCTAGTTCAGCAAGAACAACAACAATAGTTTGGTTAGGAGAAAGATCGATCTAGCTAGAAATAGTAAGCCACCACCCGATCGCCTCTTTGTTAATTATCAGGAGACATGAAACACGAGTGATTAATATAAGCCGCGGAAGCGCTAAGCTGGCGATTAGTCATGTCCACGTCGTGCCAAACAAATCTACGCGTTCACCTAATAATAAGATCAAGAACAGAAAACACGCTTCTGCTCTCGCAACACGTGTCTTTCTTGTTTTGTAAAGAGTGCGGAAACTGAACAAGTAAGTGGCTAAGAGCATCTCCAACAGCAGCGCTACGCGCCGGCGCGCTATTTTTTTTTTTGTGGCACCAGAATTGCGATTTTGCGCGCGTGGTGCCTATTTTGTTTTAGCAGACGGGCTATATTCCAGCGCCCCCGCGCTTAAAATTTTTGCTCCAGCAGCGGCGCTAAAATTCCATCGCGCGCGCAGCACAGACAATACTTTGCACCAAACATATATACAACCGAATCAAAAGATGACTGAAAATAAAATTTTATTTACGAACAGACGAACGTTCGTTGACTAAAACATAGACTAATAACAGACTCGATTAAACTAACATACTACATTAAGCTAAACTTAAACAGACTACATCTAAACAGACTAGATATCAAAGTCGGAGTCCGAGCTCTCCGACGTATCGGAGATCTCGGACCACAGATGATCCCACCTGGGGTCTTCCTCCTCCCAGGTGGGTGGTGTTGTTGAGCTGCGCCTCCGCCTCGGCCTTGCGCTGGCGCCGCTGGGCCTGGAACTCCCGCCGCTCGAACCTCCGCTCCGCCCGCTCATTGGCGTACGTAGCCAAGAGCTGCGCCTCGGCGGCGGCTTCTTGCGGATGCCTCCGGCGATAGTCCGGCACCATCTGCGCGTCCCTCTCCGCGATAAGAAGGCGGGTCTGGAGCTCGCGGTGGGCGGTCCGCTCGTCGTCAGTGACGAGGCGTGGCGGAGGCACCAGATCCGCCGCCTGCCGGCGGTGTGGACGTCCGTGAAGTTCATCTGGCGCCGGCTCCGGCCGAGGCGCCATGCCGCCGCGTCGTAGGCGCGGGCCGCCTCGTGCGCCGTCTCGAACGTCCCGAGGGAGATCCGCTCGTCGCCGGAGCGGATCTCCGCGTAGAACGTGCCGTTGGGCCGCGCGCGCACGCCGCGGTAGCCGGACTGGTTCCTGCGGCGCGGAGGTATGGTGGCGACGGCGCGCGGCGCGGTGGCGGCGGCTGGCGGTGCGGATTCCGTGCGGTGGCGCGAGCGGTGGGGGAGGTAGTGAAAGCGGTTGGGGACGAGTGGGGGAACGCGTGGAGTGAGCGCGCGCGAAGCGCCGCGGTGTATTTAACGCGGAACGTAGCGATTCGGCCAGCGCGCGCCGACGCTTTTCCCGCGCGCTTTTTTCCCGCGACTGATGGAGCGCGCGAAATGGCCCCGCGCGCGGGAAAAGCCCGTTATTTGGCGCGCGCGCTCCATTTGCCGCGTCTGTTGGAGATGCTCTAACCATCTCTTAGCAGATTCTGGCCGGTGCCCGATCGGTGGAGCAACCAAGCTAATTGTATGCTTTCTGTATCGCGTAAGTCTAAAACCTGCTGTAGGAGCTTATCAGGTAGAACTGCAGCATGTCGTGGTGTCTGAACTCGGACTAGGGTAGAATCTTTGACGTACGAAATCTCAACTTGCGTGTTCGAATTAGAAATTAGTGACGGGTAATGCTGCGCTAGCTAGTACCTGTAGATGTTACCTACCAGCTTGAAATTTTCAAAATGATCCGTGAACACGAAGATTCAGATTTTCAGCAAATGACTTAGCCAGTTGAGTGGTTCACACCAAACGTCTGAAGGAAACTCATCCACATCACTTATTAATTTAGCCAATCAATTTTTCATGTCATTTTCATTAACATATTTATGATTAATTATATATACTACATGCAACATATCCACATCATCAATTGTTTTAAGCCATACAATTGTCCATGTCACCAATTGTTTATTGAACACAACATACCTCTTTCTTCATTCATAATTAAAATTGCATCACCAACCAAAAGATGCACTATGTTTTGGGAGAAATGTTGTCAAATACACAACAATTTCACAACAATTAGATTTAGCCTCTCACTACAATTGAATCTCTCATACTTTTGTCGATAACCATATTTATTGGTCTTATAACTTTACTTACACATATTTTAAAGAGATTTCCACCGCAATGTGCGGGTATTGTACTACCTAAACAAGGAATTTATTCATTCATAATTAAAATTGCATCACCAACCAAAAGATGCACTATGTTTTGGGAGAAATGTTGTCAAATACACAACAATTTCACAACAATTAGATTTAGCCTCTCACTACAATTGAATCTCTCATACTTTTGTCGATAACCATATTTATTGGTCTTATAACTTTACATACACATATTTTAAAGAGATTTCCACCACAATGTGCGGGTATTGTACTACCTAAACAAGGAATTGTTCAAGCTGGGACTTTGGAATGGTTTCTGAGCTTCGAGATGTGAACGGAGTTTGGTGTTTTCATGTTTATTTTGTAAGACAAAGTTGTACAAAGTTTTTTGCTTGTCTCAGAAAAAAGAAGGAAAGATGTTGTCATTTGCTTTGATTTTTTTATAGCCGCCAGCTCTTGTGGCATGGAAATTTGCCGTGCAAGCCTTTCAGATTTGTCAAGACAACATGACGCTGACAAATTCCGATTGTTTAACATTCACGAAGATTGCTGTCGTTGTAGTTAGCCGGCCGATGCACGTACTTTTAGTACAGCTCTGATCGGACTTGGGTAACTCTTAAGATGGAAACTAACCCAACTAGCTACACGATAGGTTTAGATTATTTCCAAAATTGAACAACTACGTAAAGCCTGAACGAGAGACATAATTACATACGTTCCGATCTATTGAGAATCACAGCAAACTTGATGGCCAAGCTCGTCCAACCTGTATTTACATGGGGTGAAACAGCAGGGAAAACGCACGGAGACTCTGAACTCAAACACACCTAAAAGGCTAAAACCTCCGTAGATCGACATCGGAGGAGGGGCGGCGGGACGCATGGCTATGGACGAGGATGATGCCAGCCGCTGCGACGTCCTATCCACAGACGCCCTCGCGGAGATCCTGCGGCGGCTCCCGCCAAACTACCGCCGCCGATCACGCCTCGTGTGCCAGCAGTGGCGTGACACCGTCCAGGAACACACGACGACGAACCTGCGCATCCGCACCAAGACACTCCTCGTCACCGGAAACGCAGCGTACGCCTTAGACGACAAGTGGCGAATTAAGCGGGTAATGGACACCCTGGACGACGACGGCGGTGTGATGGAGGTGGTCGGCACGTGCAACGGCTTGATCTGCTTCTGCGACGACAGCCAGCCCGGCGGCGCCATCTCCCTGGCCAACCCGGCCAACGGGGAGAAGCTCCCTCTCCCGCCGCTGCCATGCGCCGATAACTTCGTGCGTGGCCGATCCAGGTGGCACAAGTCGTACGGCTTCGCGCATCACCAGGGGACGGGGCAATACAAGGTCGTGCGCATCCCTTGCTGCTTCGACATGGAGTTCCACAAGGTGCAGGTGTTCACGCTCGGGGAGACGTCCTGGCGGGACGTCGCGACGCGCCGGTAGGCAGCGACGGCACGAGGTGCCTCCGGGACGCCGGCATCGTCTGCGTCGACGGCGCGGTGTATTGGATCGCGGACGGAACCGAGAGGATCATGTCCTTCGACCTAGAGAAGGAGTGCGTCACCTTCGTGAAGCCGCTGCCCGTGCAACTACAGACAAGACCAGGGAACAGCTTCCGCTTAGCCGAGGTCTATGGCAGGTTGGGCATCGCCATCAGAGATGACTCGGCGAAACCATTGGAGAAGACGGACGTGTGGATTCTCGAGAGCGCGAAGGGGTCACAAGGTGGAGGCGTTGGTACAGCGTGGAGATGAGCGTGCAGCCGCCGCAGCTGCTCATGCTGCCGCACTTCGCGCATGGCTGTTGGAAATAGGCTTGTGTGTCCAGTCGACGTTCCTTCGAGTGTGAGGAGTCGACAAGTATTTTGAGTGCCGACTTCGGGGTCTGTCCCAAGTCGACGATGTGTTCGACTCCAGGGCCTGTCCTGAGTCGAACTAGCTACCAGGTTCCTCTGTTACAGTGACTCTTTTGTCCTGTAGTCAGTGTCCTGAGGTGATGCTTCTGCATCAAGTACAGAGTAGGACGTGCTTGACGTCACCTACAGTAGCTCCTAGTCCTGATATCGCCAACAGTGGCATGTCAGATAGAGGTATGATCGATCACGTCGTCTGTGATGTGACTGGATAGTTGACTTAGGTAGCCTGTGCAGCCCCTATTTAGAGGGAGGAATACGACGGGAAAAATTGAGACAAACCATTTCTTTGGCACACACTCCCTCTCTCTCTCGAGCGAAAAGGTCTCACGGGCAACAATGGCAAGCACGTGCTGGCGCGCGGGGACGGTGACAATACCTTGTACACGCACAAGCCGGACGGCACGGATCAGAAGAGGCCGCGTTATGGCAACCTTAAGATCAGCGACAGGAACAGGGGCTGGGTAGCTGCTAACGGGCGTGTCTACCAAGCATTCGCCTATGTAGAGACCAAGGAACCTTTGGATATTTATAAGCTTTGGTGACGCTAGATTTAATTCCTGCTAAAGATGCACGTCTACATGTACTAGTTAGCACCAATCAGTGAAGTATCTAGATTTAATTCCTGCTAAAGATGCACGTCTACATGTACTAGTTAGCACCAATCAGTGAAGTATTCGTTTTTTATTCTGTACAACTCGATCACAGCCACAGGCTTTGGAAGTAGTACATACTTTTGTTATCTTAGCTTGTGCATTGTTTGTTGCTAATTAGTTTAGGTATTGACCACATGTTTCTTCAGAAAGGGGAAGATGCAAAATATCTCACTTGCTATCACAGTGGAAGAGTTGTTCACAGATTTTTTTTTTACCATTCACACAAATAGAGACATGACGCCATCGTTGTGACAAAAGTAAACAATTCTTTGTAGATTGCAAGATGGTTAATGATATCCCTCCACCATAGGAAATAATCTGCTGCCGCAGGGAGACAACTTTTGACCAATATGAAGCTTCTCAAATTAGATTAACCCAAGGTAAGTCGCGTTGAGAAAGTATATCAATATTTGTTCATAATTTGGGTAATGTCTGCTGCTGCAGAATAGCTAGCTGAACAGACATCCGTCGCAGTAGAAGCAATTAGACATGAATGACCGAATATTTGATCCACAAAAAGCATTGGAGCCAGTTACCACATCGTGAGGAAGTCCCCTTCAACGCAGCTGTACGGAGATCTACTATGCTGCCAAGAAGACGATGCAGCACACCGACATCTTCCAAGTGGAGCTGGACCCCAAAAAATAGAGAGAGACAGAAATCCACTAAGGTATCTTGAGTTCTTGACTCCACCCTCGCTGGATAAAATGTGTCATGTTGCTAGATAATACATCATACAATTCTCGACCAGATTATATGTAAATCAAAATTGGTTCCTAGGCTTTGCAATTGATTGACATGTGCTGAAAGCCTGAGGTGCATCGTGGAATCAACAGTTCTTTGATGTACATTAAGAAATTATGACATTATATTATCTTGAACATATTTAATCACTATTGTCAAATATTTTAGCAGGTCCCTTGTGGTTCTAGCAGTCATTTTGCAATCTCTAGCAAAATGTCGATTTACAGTGTGAATGTGTGATTCAGCAAATGCCAACCAATTTAATTGCCTCGGATTCAATTTTGCATATTTTCAATATACATCAGTGAACAGAATTAATGGAATGTCTTACCACGAGAGAGGATGGCCAGGAACATCAATCTCAGCCGACACGTTTTCAGCTATTGGCAAAGCTATAGATTAGCTTGTTTTAATGATGAAAATACTAAGTGAGTATGTTATGTTACTTATTGTGCACCCAGCTATTACCTATATATGCCATTTCTAATACTGCAGTGGTTGACGCTTTTAAGTGCAGATGAGAATAATGATTGAAAGATTTAAGAGAACACATCTCTTACTTTGTTTGCTAAATATTATCTTGCTAATTCAAAACATTTTCCAAGGGCAAACAATTCTAATATGAATATAGCAATAAAAATAAACGCACCGTACAATGCAACAAACCAGATCAAGGGCAAAAAGATTAATGTATTAACTGAAGCATAAATATTTAGATGCATATTCACTACCTGAACTAGCTTAATACAGAGAGATGATGCTGTAGAAGAGTCTTGTTATTCTTCCAGGCTGAAGAGGATTGACTCCTTGCAGCTTCTTCTCCACCATGTCGACAGCAATCACAAACACTTTCCCGTCTTGGTTGCGGCGCTTGGCCAAGAAGCAGACAATGTTGTCTTGGTGTAAGCTCAACATTGGCCTATCGACGAAGAGGAACCCAAAATCCAGTGGCTCGAAATCTGCAATCTCCTCAGGCGGCGGCAGCAGCTCAGCAACGCTGACACCGTCACCGACCAAAAGATGTCTAGCCTGGAGATGGGACTCCATGTGCCACTCGTCGAGCTGGCCCCAGGGACTGGTAGCAGCAGCGGTAGTGATCCACGTTCTAGCAACCCAAGCAGACACGTCGTTAGGGCAGAGTCGGTTTTGGTTACCGGTAGAAAAAAATTCCCGAGGGTGGTCGGGATTTCCAGTTACCGTGGTTACCGGAAAATCCCGACCGGTTACCAGACGAATTTAAAATCCAAAATTCAAAAATTCAATTTTTTTGGTTCCCAATTTAACCATTTACCAAAAGTTTTCGTTAAAAGTCAAATTTTGGGATTTTTTATCCGGTATGACCATTTCCCGAGGGTGCTCGGGATGTCCGGTTACCGACCGGTAACCGGATTTCCCGACCGGTAACCAAAACCAGGCAGACCACATCAGCCAACCTGATGCGGAGGTCGCCGGCGGGCGTGGTGTCGATGCTAGCGTCGTAGGGCATTAACCTGTAGCTCTCCATCCACAGCCGGCGGGGATCTCCGAATGGCAGGGGTATATGGTGGAACTCCGGGAAGCCGATGAGGACGTCGCCGATGAGGATGCCGTTCCACATGTCGACGAATGCCAGGACGCCGTTGTCGCAGATGGTGATAACCTTGTCCGGCACAAAGTCGGCGGCTCTGTCCTGGTCCAGTGAGACGCGAAGGGGCTTCTTCATGGTCCATGTCCCCGTCTTGGAGGAGAAGAGGAAGAGCTCCAGGTCTCCTCCCCCCTGCGTGGTTAGCACGGCGACGTGGTAGCCTCCGCCGCCGTCCGACAGGAGGCTGACACCACAGGATTCTTCGGGCAAGCACCTGTCTTCGGCCGGTTGCGGCACCAGCTGGAGCGACGGAGCGCCGGGCTGGTAGATGTAGTACTGGGACAAGGAACTCCTGCTGGTGTGCACGGCCATGTTGAGGAGGATGAGCCCGCCGCCGCCGTGGGTGCAGTGGATGAAGGGCACCTGGGCGAAGTAGGTGCCGGTGGACCAGGCCAGGACGTAGGAGACGAGAGGCGGCCGGGCGACGAACAGGCTCACCTGAACCGACATCTCGTCGCCGTCCGGGTCCTTGATGTGGTGCCAGGCGGTGGTGGCGTTGGTGGACTCGCCAAAGAAGGGCTTGTTGTCGAGGAGGCAGCTCTTGGGGGGGGGGGGGGGGGGGGGGGTCGGCGGCGGCGGCGGCGGCGTTGACGGCGGGCGGATCAAACGAAGCTAGCGGAATTCTCGCACTGGCAGCAAAAATCACGTCCATCCGAGATAGTTGCGCCTGGTTGTTTGGACTGGAATTTCACGTCGGATGGATCTTGACAATCGCCGGGGATCGAGAAACACGAATACACGATGGTGGGTGGATGGAGTTGGGCAGTGCTGGCCATATATAAGGCCCGGCCCTGCATGCACCGCACATAACAAGCTGACACGGCTCCTGGAGGCCATTTTACAAACTGGTCATGTCGTAGGCAGCCTGAAGTATGGCACGGCTGTGGGGCCGTTTCTGGGGCAACGTTTTTCTTCTAAAGGAAAATATAGAAACAAGATACTCGCAGCTGACCACATGGCATATGTGGTGAGCAACCCAAAAAAAAAAAAAAAGAGATACTCGCAGCTGAACTGGAACCGAGCAAAAAGAAGAAGAAAAAACACGTTGCTTGATCAGAGCCATCACATATGGTTTTTCATTTAATTTACGTTTTTTCATCCCGTTTTAAAACCATGTTGTTGGCAACCGCACCATTTGAGTTGGAGACTAAATAAACTTATTTTATAGACATTGCCTGAAGAGGAAGCAGGAGATGGTTTTATCCGTGTGTTCGATAACAAATCGAGGCACCTATTTGGGAAAAGAGTCACTCCCTAGCTACATCACTCTGAGTTTGGAATATCAACAAGTTAATACATATAAGATTGTTGACTTCAACACCCCGTCGTGCTCGCTAGACATGGTAAAGTGTGTTATCATGGACGACGAGGCGTAGTCTCTTGACGCAAACGGATGGCCGCCACCGTGGGGGGGGTGGTGTGTATGGCGGCAGGCCCGACGGGTCTATCAATTGTGTCGTGTGTCCCAACGCGCCCATGTCAATTACGACGCGAACAACATTATATTAGTCATCCAAAGTTGTTCATTTTAATTTTGTCCGTATTGACACTTATGCTATCATTCCATGACAATTAACATTGCTCTTATGCCAATCATTAGAAGATTTCCCCCAAAAAATACATATGTTTCTTTAAAAATGACCACAATATATATTTTTTCGGAAGATATTCCTACCAACAATGCGTGAGGAATAATTAAATCATCATGTAGCACTAGGATAATTAAGCTAACGCATGTAGTTTCCGGAAAGAAAACTCATGCGCGCGCGTGCATGGTAAGGACGAGGTGTTGATCTGTTTGTGCTAACCGATGAGAACTCTGTTGAATGCTGAACTTGTACGATGCATGCTGAACTTGTATTCTGGCTGGTGTTTACGGGCGTACGGCGGCTTGGCAACTACGTAAACGTACACGAGACATATCCGGATCTCGGGTTAAAACGCAACGAGATCGATTATCCCTCCATAGATAGCATAGACGATCGGCGGCGAGACCCATGGACGACGGCGGTATCATCAGTCGCGTCGACTTTTGCACAGACGTCCTCGTCGAGATCCTCCAGCGGCTCCCGGCAAACTCCCGCCGCCGATCCCGCCTCGTCTGCCGGCGCTGGCGTGACGCCGTCGACGAGCGCACGGCCACGGACCTGCGCAGCCGCGCCAAGACGCTCCTCGTCACCCGTGGCGGCAGGTCCGTGTTGGACGACAGCTGGAGAGTGAAGCCGGTGCTATTCTGCCGCCAGGAGGACCTGGAGGTGGTCGGAACTTGCAACGGCCTGATCTGCCTCTGCGACAACAGCAAGCCCGGCGGCGCCGTCGTCCTCATCAACCCGGCCAACGCGGATAGGCTCGCCCTCCCGCCGTTGCCGTTCGCCGACTTAATCATCGGTGGCCGCCTAACGTGGCACGAGGCGTACGGCTTTGCGCACAACCAGAGGACGGGGCAGTACAAGGTCGTGCATGTCCCGTGCAGTTTCGACAGGGTCTGGGAGTTCCACACGGTGCAGGTGTTCACGCTCGGGGAGACGTCCTGGCGGGACGTCGCGACACCCGCGGTCGGCGGCGCCGGCGTGAGGTGTCTCCGCAAGGCCGGCATTGTGAGCGTCGACGGCGCCACGTACTGGGTCGCCGTGGGCACCGAGAGGATCATGTCGTTTGACCTAGACGATGAGCGCGTCACCTCCGTCCAGCCGCTACCGGTGCCGCTGCCGACGAGGCCCGGAAGCAGCTTCCACCTCGCAGAGGTTCACGGGAGGCTCGGCGTTGCGATCTTCCATGAATCGGCGAAGCTGGCGAAGACGGATGTGTGGGTCCTGGAGAGCGCGAGGGGGGAACAGAGGTGGAGGCGTTGGCACAGCGTGGAGGTGAACATGCTGCCTGAGAACAGCTGGATCACGCTGCCGGCCCAGTTGATCACGCTGCCGCACTTCGCTCATGGCCAGCATGTACTGGCGCACTGGAGCGGTATTCTGTACCGTCATGAGACGAACGGCACGCGAAAGAAGTCGCGGTATGGCATGGCTCGGATCAGCGATAGGAGCACGGGCAAGGTAGCTGCTACAGGTCATGTACACCAAGCTTTCGCCTATGTCGAGACCAAGGAACCTCTGGATGTTTATAAGCTTTGGTGACGCTAGATTTTATTTCTGCTAAAAGTGCACGTCTACATACATGTAACTTGGATAAATAATATGCTTTCAACATACCATCATGTCAGAGTCTCTATCGCTCGCCACTTGTTGTTGCATGTATTCGTCTTCTATTTAAGTGTTGGCTTTGCGTGTTGTATTAGCTCTAGATTTCAGACGTCGGATAATATATGTGTAGGTGTCTTTTATATCTCTTCACTTGTTCTTTATCTAAAAAATATCTTCCCTTTGTTACACTAGTAATTATGCACGTGCAATGCACGTGTAATCTGACATATTCACTCAAAATATGGTCAAGTAAAAAAATCAAACGCTTTTACCACCCAACTTTTTTATTTTACTATGTCAACATTTTTTAGCTCGTGAAAATCAATTGACTGATTCAATAAATATTTTGATACTCAGGGAGTATTACTTATAAAAGGACCGTGCTATTAAGGGCACGTGCCTCAAATTAACTTTCCGTGGGCACGGGTAGAATAGGATACGTAAACCATGCATGCATGCAGTATTCTTTTTTGGTTTTCAAACTTCAAAATGAGTTATCTCTTAAACCGTAAATCAAATTTGAGATCCGATTTCACGGTTGGCTTTGTCGCGCCGAGATCTTGAAAACTAGATCCAATCTTAATATGTTTTGACAACTTTTTTTCATGACCGTAGTTGCCAGATTATACTCACTTAGTCACCAGGTATTGATAAGTTGGTTACCGGGTTAAAATCACATGGTTGCCTACCTCTTTGAACTTCTCTATTCACTAATGTAAACCTTTTGTTGACAATGATTCTTAATTTTACGCGTTTAGAGTGGATCAAATTCTCACTCTAGATGTGTAGATCATGCCTATGATAAAAAAAACATGTAAAAATTGCCTGGTAACTATGTATTCTTTGGGTGGTAACTATTAAATACTAAATACTAATATGGTTATTATAGTATGATAACCTGGCAACTGACGTCGAAAAAAAAGTTTGTCAAAACATATTAAGATGGGATCTCATTTTAAAGTACCCGTCAAAACAAAGCCAATGGTGAAAACATATTTTCAATTGGATTATCGGTTTAAACAATAATTTATTTTGAATTCCTGGATTGTGAAAAGATTCTTCACATGCATGCATGCCGTGGGCCTTCTTACATGCATGCATGGGCGCCGTACGGAGATGCTTCGTGGGGCACGCTCTCATGTTACATTAACCGATTATAAAAATAAAAATCATTTCACACATGTGACGCTCAAATTAAAACTTCTCAATAATAAGGTTAACGTTAGATGCCGACATATCCTACTGATAACTTCTCAATCAGAATAACAACTGAACCTTAGCTAATCTTCAGGAACCAAATGGAGTCTCTCCACCTAGGAATTGGATTCTTCTCCATATATAGACTGTCCGTAAGATGATTTTATAATGTGTATGTCCGGAGAAGATACCTCCACTGCGGAAGCTTTGGGTGCCGGAGCCGGCGTCGGGAGTGGCCTTTCCACCACCGGCGGCCAGGAACAAGGAGCTGGGACTACTCATGTATCGCGTGCTCATCCACATTGAGAGAGTAGAGGAGTTCTGCTTCCGTGTCGATCCGGGATTCGGGCAACAGGGATCGCCGGGCAGCGACAGAGATGGTTTGCCGGAAGAAGATGTTGGCGAGCGTGGCGAGGAAGGCTTCTGGACCTCGCACACGAGGAGCTGGGTTGCAGGAGTCCCGGACAGCAGGGGTCCGTTTGCCGGAGACGCCGGCGATGGGCGGCGGCAAAATGCTGGCCAGGTTAGGACTGCAGAGACGAGGAGTGGAGCGCCGTTGGATTGGCGTTTGCCCCGATTGGACGGTCCGATTGCGGTACGAGTCAAAACTGCTTCTGGTGGGGCCCGGATGGAAAAAGCTCTAGAGGTTTGCTCAGCGCATCAGCCGGTTATTGGGCCACTACTAGTCGACAAGGAGCCTTTGGCAGAGGCAGTGGATCCCGAGGCGGCGACCGTGGTGGACACTTTGGCAGTTGGCACAACGGCCGCTGCGAGCCTGGCAGCCAATCAGGGCTTGCCTGCTTGCAGCCTGTCCAAAGCTGCTGAGGTGCACGACACAGAGCTGATGGACAAAGCTGATCTTACTGCTCCAGAGCTGAGAAGTGGCGACGTGGATGAAATTGAGCCACAGTTGGATTCTACGGAGCGGTTGGCGAGTGAAGGAAAGCTGGAGGCGGATGGCATGTCGACGTGCAAGAACGCCCTCGAGCAGTTTGAATTCTTCCAAGTTTCCTTGACCGAGTCGTGTGGGTCTGCGAGGGACCCACAAATGCCACATCAGGATGAGGCGAGGCCCGCTGTGATGGAGGAGGGAGAAGTGAGCAGCGCAGCGTATGTGCAAGTTTCGCTCACTGGTGGCCTGGAAAGTCAGCATGCCCAGGTGGTTGGGCCGTGGATGAGCCAGCACTCGACGGAGGCCCAGGAGGAGTTGAGTGTGGGAGATGAATCAGTTCAGCCGCTGGTTTCGTTCCATGGGCCTAACGATCAGATGCAAGGAGTGATAATGGACTCTGAGAGACGGGCAGAACTGGCGATGGAGGAGATGGCGGCGTTGGCGAAAATGCGTCGATTCTGCGCCGGAATTCTCAAGAAGCTAGCTCCGCCTCTTCTCCGTGAGATCGAGTCCAGTTCGGCACCGGTGATCCAGGATTTGGTCACGCCAAGGAGAAGCACGAGGGCATCTGGACAAGGTGCGGTGGTGGCGCCACTGAATCGAAGACCGAAGAAGGCTTCAGTGGCGGATTCCACGCTACTGAAGGCACTGGGAATCTCCCAGCCAAGCCTGGATGTGGATGATTCCGCTATGCGGGAGTTCCGAGGTCTGTTTGACTCGCCGGTACAAGAGCAACATCTACGGACTATGGCGGCCATTTTTGGGAAGTCAATGCCGAGTAGCTGTGCAGGTCTGGATCGCGGCCTGGGAGGGATTGCGGCTCAGTAGCCACTGAGCGCAGGGAGGCTGGAGAACAAGGTTAGTTAATGGATTATTGTCCTGAGATTTTGAGCCTTATTGCCAGAGGGCTGAATGTTTCTGGTAGGAGAGATTCAATTAAGGAATTCGTGGGAACAGTGAATGTCAATCTAGTCTGCATTCAGGAGACAAAGAAGATTGGGCTACCGCAGCTCACTGGTTCACTGCAATCCTGGTGGTGCAGAGAGCGGAGAAATTTCAACAAAAAGGAGAAAAGAGGCTTCGATAGCTTTACAATCCTTGTCTGCTGGAGACTCTGGAAACAGCGGAATGCTAGAGCATTTCACAATGCTAGGGGGCAGTACTCGGTGATGGCCTTGGTAGAGCAAATTTTTGCAGACTGGGAACTTTGGCGGAAGGCTGGACTAGGAGGGAGTAGCTCATTTGCGAGAGTAGTCCATTAATCTCTTTGTAGTGTGGAGTGGAGTGTGTTACATTGACAGACTGAGTGTAGTCTGTCAGTTCTTGTAACGATGTTGTAATCCCCTATAAACCTATGGTACGCAATTGCGTACTCGCTAAAAAAATAATAATGTGTATGTTTAAGCATTTATATAAACATACATGCACATGAAAGAAAGGATACCATGTTTTAAAACTGGCATCCTTTCCTGATTATGCATAGTGTTTGTGATCTCTCCTCAACATCTAAGTACAGGAAAACATTTCAATGGTAAAAATTTGCAGGACTATTGTTAATCAGCTCCTCTACCAAAATATAAGAAACAAAACCTCGACAATGTGGTGAAAAGAATCCGAAGGCAAAGTGTGGACAGCATATCGAGCTTGTACATTTTTTGCAAACAAACCTGCAAACAAAATCTGAAGGTAAAAAAACCACATAGGCCATGTACAGGGTCGAAGATAAAAGATCTGAAGAGGAACATGAATTTAAACCATATGATCTGCAGTCCAGTACCTAATAGAAATAATGAAAATTGTGCAACATGCCAAGAACAGTCATGCCTTCTTTGTGTAAAGCTTTACAATTTTTTGAGCTCGTTTTGTCACCCAAACAAATTAAAAACAGAGAGCAGTTTCAGAAGAAAAAAAAGCATGAAGCAGTTTTCAGATTCAGAAGGGGAAAGGAGAGTGATGTACAATCTTCCAATATTTCAATTTACGCAAGTGTGCAAAAAACAATAAAGCAATTCAGCTATATCCACATGTATGTTTCACATTGTATTCTCCAAAAAACTTCTTTGATGGAACAATATATAACAGATATTTGCATCCGCACAGTACCATCTGCTCAACATCTCACATCAAAGGTAGTCGAAGAAGGATGAGAAACAAAATAAGCAATCAAATTTAGCATGAATGATAACAGGGAGTCAGCTATTCCTAATTTCAATATGTCATTGTCAATTTGTGATCTCCTCCGGAAGTCCGGAGGCAGTTAGGATAGGTGAACCAAAAAAATGGTTTCTCATTTCAAATATGAGCTATGAAACCGACTATTTGAATGCAGTTCAGCTGAGACAGGAAATGAACACTTTGCCAAATTCAGATGAGTCTGTAATAGCTACAGAACCAAAATCACACCCGTGCGAGGGCGGCCTTGTGATTCTGGAGGCAAGCCAGCAGCGTGTTAGGCGGTGTCGTCAGCGGGCGCATAAGGCTGGGTCGTCGCCTGACGCGTCGGATGGGTCGTCGGGGAGGCGCTGGGCTTGTCGTGTCTGCCCCGGCCGTGCGTCTCCGGCCGGCGGGTCGCGGATGTCGGGGATGGAAGCTAGGGCAGGCGGCGGCCGAGCGCGTCGAGGGATTTGTCAACGGTGTTGTTTTGATTTTTTTCGTTTAGATGTGTTGTTCCGAGCTAATCACGGCCGGAGGTGACGGGAAAGAAAATCATGCAATTGATTTCTTTCACTCCAATCCGTTCCGTGGTCAGCTCGCTCCGTGCTCAGTCCGTGATTAGTTAATAAGCGTTTGATTAATCGTTGTGCGGTCACGATTGATTGGATCACCCCTCTCTCTCCCTTTTTATATTAGTGGTGATGGTGATGCGTTTGCTGATGCAAAGTAACTCGCCCAAACACCAGAAACATTTGATTAATGTTTGAATCATAAAGTAGAAACCTTCGGCTGGCGAATCCAGACCATTTGTTTAGGGTGGAGCAAGCTTATTGGGCTTGGCACTTTTTATTTTTTTTTCTCACTTTTCTATAGGTAACATATGTGCTAGGCCAAATCTTGGTGTGGGACCCACCCTTCCACCCTGTTGGCTCCGCCATACATGCGTTACACTAACTAATATCATAATTCATTTGAACTAGTGTGTTCTTCGTGTCAAGAACATCAAAATAAGCCAAAAGCTACAAGCTTTCCAAATTTTGAATTAATGATGTTTGGAATGCATACACTCGGTGCAAAATAATGATACACATATTTCAGGCACATTATCACATGTTGGCGGCGGTACAAGTTGTGTGAGACAACCGTGAACGTGATGCGGTTGATTGTCTCATCATCTTTTTCCTAGACCAAAGGCCATTGAACCCGGATTTATAAATAAAGCCCTTAAGGACCGCAAGATTAATAAGGTTTGCGTTTGGGTTGCCGACTTACATAAAGATCGAGCTCAAACAAGTAAAGATCGGTTGGGGCGAGCGGGGATAGAAAATAGATACATTGGTCGAGAATTCGAGATGATAATTTTATCTGGAGCGTTCAATCCTGCCATGGGATATGTGCCAATTATTTATCGGACATATATGGCATGTAAAAGTGATAAATAGGTGTTCTGGACCGAAACGTTCCTCCCGACAGCCCCGCGTCGTTCCCTCCCCAGGGCGACAGCGGCGGCGGTGGACACACCGGATAAACAACATCTCATCTCTGCCTTCTCCCCTCACCTTCGTCGGTGGCCTCCACCGCCCATGTGGCGGCCGCGGCGGCGAGGTCACATTCTTCATCCTGGGTCACTTGGGAGCTAGGGACAAAAATTCACCCACTTTTTTTCCGCGACGAAAATCCATGGAACACGAGAGCCTAATCATAAAGGCGACGTGTGGGTTCTCCTTGGCTGCGAACAATAGTAGGAGGCGTCCATCGCATTGGGAGCTGGCCCGAAGGACTGCGAACGGTAGTTGGAGGTTTCCCTCGCATTGGTGAACAAGAAGGGTACCCCCTGGTTTCCTCTCCAACGACCTCTACCTGACGTCAGCCCCTATGTAACAACATAAGTGACTTATTCAACGAGACACATAAATGACTGGAAAATAAAGGAGGTTGGAGGAGAGAACCTGTATGAGGAAATAGGTAAAAACCACAGTAGTACTCCCTTCATTAACAAAAAAAAATGCCTAAACCTATAGATCGGAGCAACAAAAAATGTCTAAACCTAACATGGGCAACGTGAACTAAATAATACACCCTCCGTTAACAACAGAGTGGACCATGCAAATTCAGCTGGTATATGTCCGTACGTGCAACAAGGTTCCATGCAGCAATAATACAAGCAAGACACGCGGACATGGTGGGTGACTGACTGACAATACCTACGAAGCAATGGGCGATGCATACCCGACCACTTTGCTGCTCCAGATATCTCCTTTCTCAGCTTTTGGAGATCTACTAGCTAGGAGTGGTAGAAGAGAAAAGGTAACCGCTGGTTCGCCGCCACGCGCCCCGGCAGCACCACACCAAACCCGGCCGGACTCCATGTGCATGCCTCGCGGAGCAGAAATGGAGAATCCATGGCCATCTGTAATGTCACTAGCTAGCACACTGTTGCTGCAAGCAAAGCGAATGCGTCCCATGTATCATGTCCCACGATCTAGCGATCTACCGTAGTATATAGGCAGCCTAGGCCCACCGCCCACGTATCACTGCGCGCGACACGCAAAATCTGTCGCGGAGGAGGCTCGACGGCGCGACACGCCGCCGGTGCTCCGCGTGGTGGCGACACGAGACGCGACCGGCGGACGGACTTCTGGCCGGCGAACCGTGCACGCCCGTCGATCGCCGCATTGTCCATTCATGGCTTTCTCTTCTTTCCGCACGACGTACTAAGTGAAAGGCTCGTTCCGGTGTGCCGTGCAGCCGAGGTCAGTCCGCGACGCGGCGAAGGCTAGGTCGATCCATCCGGGAGGAGAATTTTCATCGACAAGCGCACGCGCGCCGCGTCGAGCCAACGTGTACCCTGGAGGCGAGGTCGTCGCCTCGGATCGCAGGTTTCGAGCGGACACACGTACACCTACATGCCATGGACGGAGTAGAGCGGATATAGCAGCTTGTATTTTTAAATTCAAAGTGACGTTTTCAAGTTTTTTATATGAATGTACTAGGATCAGTCACACTTGGAAACTACAGCTTGTTGAGGATACTCCAACAGGAGCGGGGTTTCAGTCTAGCCTAAATGGCGGTCATCTTCTATTCTTCTCCATTGACAGAATGACAGGACTCGCGGCAAACAATTTTCGACGACAATGGAAGAAATATTGCATCGTGTGCCATTGTGCAAATAAACATGTCAGTTGTCACCGAACATCTTTGGCGATACTTTGCTTGGAGAAAGAGGAAACAGTGAATTTTCCACGGAAAGTAAAGTCGAGATAGGAAGCCTTCCCCGTGACTCAAGCAGCCTTTCTCTTGTTCCTTTTTCTTCTTCTTCCTTTCACGTACCCCCTTTCACATTTTTGTGTGTGTGTGTGTCAGTGTGTGTCTCTAAAATAAGGAACTTTTTTTTTTCAAAGAAAGGCAAAAGGCTTAGTAAGGACAATTATTTAAGGGTTGCCAAAGTTTTCTTATTTCCCTGTTTATTAAGCAGCTTTTCCTGCTGTTTGCAGCGGCTTGCAATTAATTGTTATGATCTTGCTATTTTATGCAGTTAACCAAGCGAAACCAGTCATGACAAAAGATAGCGGCTGCCGGCTATCCATAGCCACCTGTCAAATTAGTGAGCCAGGAAACACTGAAACTGACATACTCCGGTCTCCAATTTCTTAACTTCAAATCGTCACCAATGCTTCCTTTTCATTATTTTAATCGCTAGATCCTTATCTACCGTTGTCTTGTCTGTTAACTTGGATATGCAGGAACAATGCCCTCTTCCTGGGCTCGGTTACGTGTTTATATGAGGCAGGAACAACCCCTGTCGGGGTGATTACATGGAGGAGTCCGTATACGGTTGGTATACTGTACCATACCGTATACGACTCATATTACACCTCTAACACCCCCCCCCCCCCCCCCCCCCCCCTTAATCTTAACCTTACTAAGGCTGAGATTACGCCTAAACTCATACAATAGATTTACTGGTAAGGGTTTCGTAAAACCATCAGCCACTTGATCTTTGTTGGAGATGAACTTTATATCCAACAGTTTCTTGGCAACTTTTTCATGCACAAAGTGATAGTCAATCTCTATGTGTTTTGTCCTCGCATGGAACACTGGATTTGCTGATAAATATGTGGCACCTAAATTGTCACACCATAAACAGGGGTGTTCCTTGAGAGAAACACCAAGCTCGCGAATCAAAGCTTCAACCCAAATAAGTTCAGCAGTAGCATTAGCCACCGCTTTATACTCTGCTTCTGTACTAGATCTTGAGACAGTAGTCTGTTTCCTTGCACTCCAAGAGATTAAATTGGGTCCAAAACATATAGCAAAGCCACCAGTATACCGGCGATCATCAAGGCATCCAGCCCAGTCGGCATCAGAAAATGCACTAAGCAAAGTAGAAGTAGAAGAAGATCGCTGAAAAGTGATGTACATAGCGAAGAATTCTCTTTGTAGCTATCCAGTGAGCTGTAGTGAGTGCATGAAGATATTGACACACTTTGTTGATAGAGAAGGCCAAATCGGGTCGAGTTAAAGTCAAATACTGAAGGGCTCCAACAATGCTCCTGTAGTTTGTACTATCATTTGAACCAAGAGGTGTCCCATGAGTCATCGAAAGTTTATCAGTATTGGACATGGGGTAGGTGTCGGTGTGCAGCCGGTCATATTAGCCCGAGCTAGAAGATTGCAGCATACTTAGCTTGTGTAATCACAAGACCATCATCGGTGAGTAACTTCCATGCCTAAAAAATAGTGAAGATTGCCAAGATCCTTGATAGCAAAGTGTTCAGTTAACTGACGAAGAAGAACAGTGACTGTTGCATCTGACGAACTGGTAACAATGATATCATCAACATATATGAGCATAAATATGTGTACTCCTGACCGATTGTATAAGAATAGTGATGTATCAGCAGTGGATGATTGAAAACCAAGCTCAAGAAGCTTGGAGCTAAGACGAGAATACCATGCACGAGGAGCTTGTTTCAAACCATATAAAGCCTTATCAAGCTTGCAAATGTGCTGCAGAAAACGTGGATCTTCAAAGCCTGGAGGTTGTTTCATATAAGCATCGATATGCAGGAACAATGCCCTCTTCCTGGGCTCGGTTACGTGTTTATATGAGGCAGGAACAACCTCTGCCAAGGTGATTACATGGAGGAGTCCGTATACGGTATGGTATACTATACCATACCGTATACGACTCATATTACACCTCTAACATTGTCGACCACTTAGTTTTCAAGACTGATCGTTTCATTCAAGTGAGTGAATAGTATGTGTCCGGCCTCCAATTTCTTGAACCTTGATTGCAACGACAGCTACTTGTGGAAAAGGAAGGGCTTGTCTTGTCTACAACCAATGATTTTTTGGCACCATGGGAACAGATGGTTTCCCTGCCAGGTTTTTCCAGAGAAATTGGGCTGTGTTAAAGGAAGATGTTATCAAAGCTGTTAAAGTCTTCTTTGCTGAAGGGACGATGCCAGCCGGTGTTAATGAATCTACTATTGTGCTAATACCTAAATCCAATGATGCGACCGAGTTGAAAGATTTCAGACCCATCTCGTTATGCAATGTCATGTACAAAGTGGTGGCAAAGTGCATTGTTAATCGCATGAGACCGTACCTGGATGGATTGATATCAAAAACCCAGAGTGCCTTTATCCCTGGGAGACTGATAACTGATAATGCGCTGGTTGCCTTTGAGTGCTTCCATTTTATCCAGAGGAACAGAAGATTGGATAATGATTTTTGTGCCTACAAACTTGATCTATCAAAAGCGTATGACAGAGTAGATTGGGGTTTCCTGGAAGGAGCTTTGCTTAAACTGGGTTTTGATGCAAGATGGGTGAAACTGGTCATGGAGTGTGTAATGTCGGTAAGGTTCTCTGTTAGGCTAAATGGAGAACTATCGACAACTTTCAAACCATCTAGAGGTCTGAGACAAGGGGACCCACTATCCCCTTATTTATTCCTTTTTGTTGCCAATGGTATGTCAAAAATCTTGGATAGGGCTGTGTTCCTAGATGAGGTACGTTCTCTGAAAATCTGCAGAACTGCACCAGGCATATCACATCTTTTGTTTGCGGATGACAACCTCCTGTTTTCCCAAGCTAACATACAGCAAGCAACTATGATTAAGAAGGCTCTGAGTCTGTTTGAAAGATGCTCGGGTCAGGCTATCAGTGCAGGAAAATGTTCTATCCTATTTAGTAGTGTTTGCCCGGATACGACTCAGATAGACATTAAAAACATCCTTGGTGTCGAGCATAGTACCTTTGAGGAAAAATATTTGGGGTTTCCAACACGAAAAGGTAGAATGAAGGCTGATAAATTCCAACCAATCAAGGAAAAGTTTTCCAAGAGACTTGGGGGATGGAATGAAAACCACTCTTCTATGGCTGCTAAAGAAACCTTAGTTAAAATGGTGGCGCAAGCTCTGGCCATATATGTTATGAGTATTTTCAAACTCCCTGCTGGATTTCATGAAGACTACATGAAAACTATAAGAGGTTTTGGTGGGGTGAGGATGAAGAGAATAGGAAGGTTCATTGGGCTGCTTGGGACAACTTAACACTGCCAAAATGTCAAGGAGGCATGGGGTTTAGAGACACGAGGCTGTTCAACCAAGCTTTGCTTGCCAGACAGGCGTGGCGCATTTTAACTAATCCTGATAGCCTGTGTGCCAGACTGCTCAAAGCTAAATATTTCCCTAATGGTAGGTTTCTTGATACGGTGTTCACTGCTGATGCTTCACCTGCTTGGAGAGGCATTGAACATGGGTTGGGTTGGAACTTCTGAAAGAAGGTATTGTGTGGAGTGTTGGGAATGGAGAGAAAATACATTTCCAGAGGTGCAAATGGATCCCAAGGAGGTTTCCTATGTCAACTAGTAACTTGAAATCCAACACAAGGTGTAGGAGAGTTAGTGATCTCTTCCTTCCAGGAACTAGGGAGTGGAACGAAATTAAGATTAGAGAGATATTCCTGAATCATGATGCTGAGGATATCTTGAAGTTGACCCCTATGATGCAAGATGAAGATTGCCCAGCTTGGCACTTTGAGAAAAATGGTGTTTTCTCTGTAAAAAGTGCTTATAGGCTTGCTTATGACCTGGCCAGAGAAGCACAACACAAATGTGGAAGCAGCAGTGCGGGAGATGATACTAGGAAAATCTGGGATATAATTTGGAAAGCACAGGTGCCAAACAAAATTCATATTTTTGCGTGGGGATGTGCGTCGGATAATTTGGCAACCAAGAAAAATAAATGGCGAAGAACGTTGGAGATCGACAGTACTTGTACCATCTGTGGTATGGGAGAGGAAAGTAGCTTCCATGCTGTTGTGCAATGCGCAAAAGCAAAGGCACTGAGAAACCGTTTGAGAGAGTGCTGGAAACTTCCTAAAGAGGATTTGTTTGCTAATACGGGTCCCGATTGGCTTCTGATCCTGCTGGCTAATTCAAAACCTGAATCCCGGCCTTTGATTTTGTTGATGTTCTGGAGAGCGTGGCACTTACGGAACAATATCATACATGAAGATGGGAAAAATTCAATTGAAGCATCTGTAGTTTTCCTTCAGAACTATGCAAACAATCTTGAGCTTGCTGGTTACAGGGTAAAGAGCAGTAGGGGAGAGGCTTCTACAGAAAATTCCAGTCAGAATAATGTTTGGGTTCCGTCGAGGTGGACTGCTCCGCAAGAAGGTAAATTTAAACTGAATTTTGATGCTTCTTTTATACAGAGTTCAGGTCATGCTACTATGGGTGGTGTGGTTAGAGATCACTCAGGGAACGTTGTCTGGAGCTCTATGGATATTCTGACGCCTTGTATCCATGCGGAAGAAGCGGAAGCAAAAGCCCTGCACAGATGTCTAATTGCTTGCAATGAAGATGGGATTCAGGTGGACTTGGTGGAGACGGATTGTGCTTCACTAGTCACGACGCTGAATGCTAATATACAAGATCGGTCAAGGTTCTGTTGTGTCTACAGAGAGGTTGATAGGTTGAGGAGAAGATCTTTGTTTTTCTCTTTATCTCTTATCAAAAGGGATTGTAATGTTGTTGCTCATGAGCTTGCAAAAATGTGTAGAGTAGAAGGCACTGTTGGAACCTGGATTAATTCTGTCCCTAACCAGGTCAGGCATTTTGTTCTAAACGATTGTAATGAGCTGTCTGGGAAATGAGAAAGTTGAAAATGTCAAAAAAAAAAATTAATTGCAGCTAAATCAGTAATACATATGTGAAAAAGGTACTCCATAATCCATATTAATACACTCCCTTTGTCGGGAGTACTGTAATATGTATGGTATGCACATCATTTTTGCGTCCATATCAATATATACACTCCCTTTCTCGAAAAAGACATGTAAGTTATTCTTGCATCGACCGGTTCAATAACATCGATAGTTCAATAAAAAAATATGTTACCATTTTGGAATTAATATGTTAATCTCTATTTAAATTCATTCAAAGTTTAATTAACTTGCAAGCTTGACATACGTACGTGGCCATCAGCTGCAGGACTAAGTAAGATCATATAGTTGACCATAACTACCATATCAATGCTGAACCAAAGTGAGATCTCAAGATGCACGTCACCTGCTATTTTAGCACACATCGCCTGCACGGCGTGTACACGTGCCTAGTTCAGCAAGAACAACAACAATAGTTTGGTTAGGAGAAAGATCGATCTAGCTAGAAATAGTAAGCCACCACCCGATCGCCTCTTTGTTAATTATCAGGAGACATGAAACACGAGTGATTAATATAAGCCGCGGAAGCGCTAAGCTGGCGATTAGTCATGTCCACGTCGTGCCAAACAAATCTACGCGTTCACCTAATAATAAGATCAAGAACAGAAAACACGCTTCTGCTCTCGCAACACGTGTCTTTCTTGTTTTGTAAAGAGTGCGGAAACTGAACAAGTAAGTGGCTAAGAGCATCTCCAACAGCAGCGCTACGCGCCGGCGCGCTATTTTTTTTTTTGTGGCACCAGAATTGCGATTTTGCGCGCGTGGTGCCTATTTTGTTTTAGCAGACGGGCTATATTCCAGCGCCCCCGCGCTTAAAATTTTTGCTCCAGCAGCGGCGCTAAAATTCCATCGCGCGCGCAGCACAGACAATACTTTGCACCAAACATATATACAACCGAATCAAAAGATGACTGAAAATAAAATTTTATTTACGAACAGACGAACGTTCGTTGACTAAAACATAGACTAATAACAGACTCGATTAATCTAACATACTACATTAAGCTAAACTTAAACAGACTACATCTAAACAGACTAGATATCAAAGTCGGAGTCCGAGCTCTCCGACGTATCGGAGATCTCGGACCACAGATGATCCCACCTGGGGTCTTCCTCCTCCCAGGTGGGTGGTGTTGTTGAGCTGCGCCTCCGCCTCGGCCTTGCGCTGGCGCCGCTGGGCCTGGAACTCCCGCCGCTCGAACCTCCGCTCCGCCCGCTCATTGGCGTACGTAGCCAAGAGCTGCGCCTCGGCGGCGGCTTCTTGCGGATGCCTCCGGCGATAGTCCGGCACCATCTGCGCGTCCCTCTCCGCGATAAGAAGGCGGGTCTGGAGCTCGCGGTGGGCGGTCCGCTCGTCGTCAGTGACGAGGCGTGGCGGAGGCACCAGATCCGCCGCCTGCCGGGCGGTGTGGACGTCCGTGAAGTTCATCTGGCGCCGGCTCCGGCCGAGGCGCCATGCCGCCGCGTCGTAGGCGCGGGCCGCCTCGTGCGCCGTCTCGAACGTCCCGAGGGAGATCCGCTCGTCGCCGGAGCGGATCTCCGCGTAGAACGTGCCGTTGGGCCGCGCGCGCACGCCGCGGTAGCCGGACTGGTTCCTGCGGCGCGGAGGTATGGTGGCGACGGCGTGCGGCGCGGTGGCGGCGGCTGGCGGTGCGGATTCCGTGCGGTGGCGCGAGCGGTGGGGGAGGTAGTGAAAGCGGTTGGGGACGAGTGGGGGAACGCGTGGAGTGAGCGCGCGCGAAGCGCCGCGGTGTATTTAACGCGGAACGTAGCGATTCGGCCAGCGCGCGCCGACGCTTTTCCCGCGCGCTTTTTTCCCGCGACTGATGGAGCGCGCGAAATGGCCCCGCGCGCGGGAAAAGCCCGTTATTTGGCGCGCGCGCTCCATTTGCCGCGTCTGTTGGAGATGCTCTAACCATCTCTTAGCAGATTCTGGCCGGTGCCCGATCGGTGGAGCAACCAAGCTAATTGTATGCTTTCTGTATCGCGTAAGTCTAAAACCTGCTGTAGGAGCTTATCAGGTAGAACTGCAGCATGTCGTGGTGTCTGAACTCGGACTAGGGTAGAATCTTTGACGTACGAAATCTCAACTTGCGTGTTCGAATTAGAAATTAGTGACGGGTAATGCTGCGCTAGCTAGTACCTGTAGATGTTACCTACCAGCTTGAAATTTTCAAAATGATCCGTGAACACGAAGATTCAGATTTTCAGCAAATGACTTAGCCAGTTGAGTGGTTCACACCAAACGTCTGAAGGAAACTCATCCACATCACTTATTAATTTAGCCAATCAATTTTTCATGTCATTTTCATTAACATATTTATGATTAATTATATATACTACATGCAACATATCCACATCATCAATTGTTTTAAGCCATACAATTGTCCATGTCACCAATTGTTTATTGAACACAACATACCTCTTTCTTCATTCATAATTAAAATTGCATCACCAACCAAAAGATGCACTATGTTTTGGGAGAAATGTTGTCAAATACACAACAATTTCACAACAATTAGATTTAGCCTCTCACTACAATTGAATCTCTCATACTTTTGTCGATAACCATATTTATTGGTCTTATAACTTTACTTACACATATTTTAAAGAGATTTCCACCGCAATGTGCGGGTATTGTACTACCTAAACAAGGAATTTATTCATTCATAATTAAAATTGCATCACCAACCAAAAGATGCACTATGTTTTGGGAGAAATGTTGTCAAATACACAACAATTTCACAACAATTAGATTTAGCCTCTCACTACAATTGAATCTCTCATACTTTTGTCGATAACCATATTTATTGGTCTTATAACTTTACATACACATATTTTAAAGAGATTTCCACCACAATGTGCGGGTATTGTACTACCTAAACAAGGAATTGTTCAAGCTGGGACTTTGGAATGGTTTCTGAGCTTCGAGATGTGAACGGAGTTTGGTGTTTTCATGTTTATTTTGTAAGACAAAGTTGTACAAAGTTTTTTGCTTGTCTCAGAAAAAAGAAGGAAAGATGTTGTCATTTGCTTTGATTTTTTTATAGCCGCCAGCTCTTGTGGCATGGAAATTTGCCGTGCAAGCCTTTCAGATTTGTCAAGACAACATGACGCTGACAAATTCCGATTGTTTAACATTCACGAAGATTGCTGTCGTTGTAGTTAGCCGGCCGATGCACGTACTTTTAGTACAGCTCTGATCGGACTTGGGTAACTCTTAAGATGGAAACTAACCCAACTAGCTACACGATAGGTTTAGATTATTTCCAAAATTGAACAACTACGTAAAGCCTGAACGAGAGACATAATTACATACGTTCCGATCTATTGAGAATCACAGCAAACTTGATGGCCAAGCTCGTCCAACCTGTATTTACATGGGGTGAAACAGCAGGGAAAACGCACGGAGACTCTGAACTCAAACACACCTAAAAGGCTAAAACCTCCGTAGATCGACATCGGAGGAGGGGCGGCGGGACGCATGGCTATGGACGAGGATGATGCCAGCCGCTGCGACGTCCTATCCACAGACGCCCTCGCGGAGATCCTGCGGCGGCTCCCGCCAAACTACCGCCGCCGATCACGCCTCGTGTGCCAGCAGTGGCGTGACACCGTCCAGGAACACACGACGACGAACCTGCGCATCCGCACCAAGACACTCCTCGTCACCGGAAACGCAGCGTACGCCTTAGACGACAAGTGGCGAATTAAGCGGGTAATGGACACCCTGGACGACGACGGCGGTGTGATGGAGGTGGTCGGCACGTGCAACGGCTTGATCTGCTTCTGCGACGACAGCCAGCCCGGCGGCGCCATCTCCCTGGCCAACCCGGCCAACGGGGAGAAGCTCCCTCTCCCGCCGCTGCCATGCGCCGATAACTTCGTGCGTGGCCGATCCAGGTGGCACAAGTCGTACGGCTTCGCGCATCACCAGGGGACGGGGCAATACAAGGTCGTGCGCATCCCTTGCTGCTTCGACATGGAGTTCCACAAGGTGCAGGTGTTCACGCTCGGGGAGACGTCCTGGCGGGACGTCGCGACGCGCCGGTAGGCAGCGACGGCACGAGGTGCCTCCGGGACGCCGGCATCGTCTGCGTCGACGGCGCGGTGTATTGGATCGCGGACGGAACCGAGAGGATCATGTCCTTCGACCTAGAGAAGGAGTGCGTCACCTTCGTGAAGCCGCTGCCCGTGCAACTACAGACAAGACCAGGGAACAGCTTCCGCTTAGCCGAGGTCTATGGCAGGTTGGGCATCGCCATCAGAGATGACTCGGCGAAACCATTGGAGAAGACGGACGTGTGGATTCTCGAGAGCGCGAAGGGGTCACAAGGTGGAGGCGTTGGTACAGCGTGGAGATGAGCGTGCAGCCGCCGCAGCTGCTCATGCTGCCGCACTTCGCGCATGGCTGTTGGAAATAGGCTTGTGTGTCCAGTCGACGTTCCTTCGAGTGTGAGGAGTCGACAAGTATTTTGAGTGCCGACTTCGGGGTCTGTCCCAAGTCGACGATGTGTTCGACTCCAGGGCCTGTCCTGAGTCGAACTAGCTACCAGGTTCCTCTGTTACAGTGACTCTTTTGTCCTGTAGTCAGTGTCCTGAGGTGATGCTTCTGCATCAAGTACAGAGTAGGACGTGCTTGACGTCACCTACAGTAGCTCCTAGTCCTGATATCGCCAACAGTGGCATGTCAGATAGAGGTATGATCGATCACGTCGTCTGTGATGTGACTGGATAGTTGACTTAGGTAGCCTGTGCAGCCCCTATTTAGAGGGAGGAATACGACGGGAAAAATTGAGACAAACCATTTCTTTGGCACACACTCCCTCTCTCTCTCGAGCGAAAAGGTCTCACGGGCAACAATGGCAAGCACGTGCTGGCGCGCGGGGACGGTGACAATACCTTGTACACGCACAAGCCGGACGGCACGGATCAGAAGAGGCCGCGTTATGGCAACCTTAAGATCAGCGACAGGAACAGGGGCTGGGTAGCTGCTAACGGGCGTGTCTACCAAGCATTCGCCTATGTAGAGACCAAGGAACCTTTGGATATTATAAGCTTTGGTGACGCTAGATTTAATTCCTGCTAAAGATGCACGTCTACATGTACTAGTTAGCACCAATCAGTGAAGTATCTAGATTTAATTCCTGCTAAAGATGCACGTCTACATGTACTAGTTAGCACCAATCAGTGAAGTATTCGTTTTTTATTCTGTACAACTCGATCACAGCCACAGGCTTTGGAAGTAGTACATACTTTTGTTATCTTAGCTTGTGCATTGTTTGTTGCTAATTAGTTTAGGTATTGACCACATGTTTCTTCAGAAAGGGGAAGATGCAAAATATCTCACTTGCTATCACAGTGGAAGAGTTGTTCACAGATTTTTTTTTTACCATTCACACAAATAGAGACATGACGCCATCGTTGTGACAAAAGTAAACAATTCTTTGTAGATTGCAAGATGGTTAATGATATCCCTCCACCATAGGAAATAATCTGCTGCCGCAGGGAGACAACTTTTGACCAATATGAAGCTTCTCAAATTAGATTAACCCAAGGTAAGTCGCGTTGAGAAAGTATATCAATATTTGTTCATAATTTGGGTAATGTCTGCTGCTGCAGAATAGCTAGCTGAACAGACATCCGTCGCAGTAGAAGCAATTAGACATGAATGACCGAATATTTGATCCACAAAAAGCATTGGAGCCAGTTACCACATCGTGAGGAAGTCCCCTTCAACGCAGCTGTACGGAGATCTACTATGCTGCCAAGAAGACGATGCAGCACACCGACATCTTCCAAGTGGAGCTGGACCCCAAAAAATAGAGAGAGACAGAAATCCACTAAGGTATCTTGAGTTCTTGACTCCACCCTCGCTGGATAAAATGTGTCATGTTGCTAGATAATACATCATACAATTCTCGACCAGATTATATGTAAATCAAAATTGGTTCCTAGGCTTTGCAATTGATTGACATGTGCTGAAAGCCTGAGGTGCATCGTGGAATCAACAGTTCTTTGATGTACATTAAGAAATTATGACATTATATTATCTTGAACATATTTAATCACTATTGTCAAATATTTTAGCAGGTCCCTTGTGGTTCTAGCAGTCATTTTGCAATCTCTAGCAAAATGTCGATTTACAGTGTGAATGTGTGATTCAGCAAATGCCAACCAATTTAATTGCCTCGGATTCAATTTTGCATATTTTCAATATACATCAGTGAACAGAATTAATGGAATGTCTTACCACGAGAGAGGATGGCCAGGAACATCAATCTCAGCCGACACGTTTTCAGCTATTGGCAAAGCTATAGATTAGCTTGTTTTAATGATGAAAATACTAAGTGAGTATGTTATGTTACTTATTGTGCACCCAGCTATTACCTATATATGCCATTTCTAATACTGCAGTGGTTGACGCTTTTAAGTGCAGATGAGAATAATGATTGAAAGATTTAAGAGAACACATCTCTTACTTTGTTTGCTAAATATTATCTTGCTAATTCAAAACATTTTCCAAGGGCAAACAATTCTAATATGAATATAGCAATAAAAATAAACGCACCGTACAATGCAACAAACCAGATCAAGGGCAAAAAGATTAATGTATTAACTGAAGCATAAATATTTAGATGCATATTCACTACCTGAACTAGCTTAATACAGAGAGATGATGCTGTAGAAGAGTCTTGTTATTCTTCCAGGCTGAAGAGGATTGACTCCTTGCAGCTTCTTCTCCACCATGTCGACAGCAATCACAAACACTTTCCCGTCTTGGTTGCGGCGCTTGGCCAAGAAGCAGACAATGTTGTCTTGGTGTAAGCTCAACATTGGCCTATCGACGAAGAGGAACCCAAAATCCAGTGGCTCGAAATCTGCAATCTCCTCAGGCGGCGGCAGCAGCTCAGCAACGCTGACACCGTCACCGACCAAAAGATGTCTAGCCTGGAGATGGGACTCCATGTGCCACTCGTCGAGCTGGCCCCAGGGACTGGTAGCAGCAGCGGTAGTGATCCACGTTCTAGCAACCCAAGCAGACACGTCGTTAGGGCAGAGTCGGTTTTGGTTACCGGTAGAAAAAAATTCCCGAGGGTGGTCGGGATTTCCAGTTACCGTGGTTACCGGAAAATCCCGACCGGTTACCAGACGAATTTAAAATCCAAAATTCAAAAATTCAATTTTTTTGGTTCCCAATTTAACCATTTACCAAAAGTTTTCGTTAAAAGTCAAATTTTGGGATTTTTTATCCGGTATGACCATTTCCCGAGGGTGCTCGGGATGTCCGGTTACCGACCGGTAACCGGATTTCCCGACCGGTAACCAAAACCAGGCAGACCACATCAGCCAACCTGATGCGGAGGTCGCCGGCGGGCGTGGTGTCGATGCTAGCGTCGTAGGGCATTAACCTGTAGCTCTCCATCCACAGCCGGCGGGGATCTCCGAATGGCAGGGGTATATGGTGGAACTCCGGGAAGCCGATGAGGACGTCGCCGATGAGGATGCCGTTCCACATGTCGACGAATGCCAGGACGCCGTTGTCGCAGATGGTGATAACCTTGTCCGGCACAAAGTCGGCGGCTCTGTCCTGGTCCAGTGAGACGCGAAGGGGCTTCTTCATGGTCCATGTCCCCGTCTTGGAGGAGAAGAGGAAGAGCTCCAGGTCTCCTCCCCCCTGCGTGGTTAGCACGGCGACGTGGTAGCCTCCGCCGCCGTCCGACAGGAGGCTGACACCACAGGATTCTTCGGGCAAGCACCTGTCTTCGGCCGGTTGCGGCACCAGCTGGAGCGACGGAGCGCCGGGCTGGTAGATGTAGTACTGGGACAAGGAACTCCTGCTGGTGTGCACGGCCATGTTGAGGAGGATGAGCCCGCCGCCGCCGTGGGTGCAGTGGATGAAGGGCACCTGGGCGAAGTAGGTGCCGGTGGACCAGGCCAGGACGTAGGAGACGAGAGGCGGCCGGGCGACGAACAGGCTCACCTGAACCGACATCTCGTCGCCGTCCGGGTCCTTGATGTGGTGCCAGGCGGTGGTGGCGTTGGTGGACTCGCCAAAGAAGGGCTTGTTGTCGAGGAGGCAGCTCTTGGGGGGGGGGGGGGGGGGGGTCGGCGGCGGCGGCGGCGGCGTTGACGGCGGGCGGATCAAACGAAGCTAGCGGAATTCTCGCACTGGCAGCAAAAATCACGTCCATCCGAGATAGTTGCGCCTGGTTGTTTGGACTGGAATTTCACGTCGGATGGATCTTGACAATCGCCGGGGATCGAGAAACACGAATACACGATGGTGGGTGGATGGAGTTGGGCAGTGCTGGCCATATATAAGGCCCGGCCCTGCATGCACCGCACATAACAAGCTGACACGGCTCCTGGAGGCCATTTTACAAACTGGTCATGTCGTAGGCAGCCTGAAGTATGGCACGGCTGTGGGGCCGTTTCTGGGGCAACGTTTTTCTTCTAAAGGAAAATATAGAAACAAGATACTCGCAGCTGACCACATGGCATATGTGGTGAGCAACCCAAAAAAAAAAAAAAAGAGATACTCGCAGCTGAACTGGAACCGAGCAAAAAGAAGAAGAAAAAACACGTTGCTTGATCAGAGCCATCACATATGGTTTTTCATTTAATTTACGTTTTTTCATCCCGTTTTAAAACCATGTTGTTGGCAACCGCACCATTTGAGTTGGAGACTAAATAAACTTATTTTATAGACATTGCCTGAAGAGGAAGCAGGAGATGGTTTTATCCGTGTGTTCGATAACAAATCGAGGCACCTATTTGGGAAAAGAGTCACTCCCTAGCTACATCACTCTGAGTTTGGAATATCAACAAGTTAATACATATAAGATTGTTGACTTCAACACCCCGTCGTGCTCGCTAGACATGGTAAAGTGTGTTATCATGGACGACGAGGCGTAGTCTCTTGACGCAAACGGATGGCCGCCACCGTGGGGGGGGTGGTGTGTATGGCGGCAGGCCCGACGGGTCTATCAATTGTGTCGTGTGTCCCAACGCGCCCATGTCAATTACGACGCGAACAACATTATATTAGTCATCCAAAGTTGTTCATTTTAATTTTGTCCGTATTGACACTTATGCTATCATTCCATGACAATTAACATTGCTCTTATGCCAATCATTAGAAGATTTCCCCCAAAAAATACATATGTTTCTTTAAAAATGACCACAATATATATTTTTTCGGAAGATATTCCTACCAACAATGCGTGAGGAATAATTAAATCATCATGTAGCACTAGGATAATTAAGCTAACGCATGTAGTTTCCGGAAAGAAAACTCATGCGCGCGCGTGCATGGTAAGGACGAGGTGTTGATCTGTTTGTGCTAACCGATGAGAACTCTGTTGAATGCTGAACTTGTACGATGCATGCTGAACTTGTATTCTGGCTGGTGTTTACGGGCGTACGGCGGCTTGGCAACTACGTAAACGTACACGAGACATATCCGGATCTCGGGTTAAAACGCAACGAGATCGATTATCCCTCCATAGATAGCATAGACGATCGGCGGCGAGACCCATGGACGACGGCGGTATCATCAGTCGCGTCGACTTTTGCACAGACGTCCTCGTCGAGATCCTCCAGCGGCTCCCGGCAAACTCCCGCCGCCGATCCCGCCTCGTCTGCCGGCGCTGGCGTGACGCCGTCGACGAGCGCACGGCCACGGACCTGCGCAGCCGCGCCAAGACGCTCCTCGTCACCCGTGGCGGCAGGTCCGTGTTGGACGACAGCTGGAGAGTGAAGCCGGTGCTATTCTGCCGCCAGGAGGACCTGGAGGTGGTCGGAACTTGCAACGGCCTGATCTGCCTCTGCGACAACAGCAAGCCCGGCGGCGCCGTCGTCCTCATCAACCCGGCCAACGCGGATAGGCTCGCCCTCCCGCCGTTGCCGTTCGCCGACTTAATCATCGGTGGCCGCCTAACGTGGCACGAGGCGTACGGCTTTGCGCACAACCAGAGGACGGGGCAGTACAAGGTCGTGCATGTCCCGTGCAGTTTCGACAGGGTCTGGGAGTTCCACACGGTGCAGGTGTTCACGCTCGGGGAGACGTCCTGGCGGGACGTCGCGACACCCGCGGTCGGCGGCGCCGGCGTGAGGTGTCTCCGCAAGGCCGGCATTGTGAGCGTCGACGGCGCCACGTACTGGGTCGCCGTGGGCACCGAGAGGATCATGTCGTTTGACCTAGACGATGAGCGCGTCACCTCCGTCCAGCCGCTACCGGTGCCGCTGCCGACGAGGCCCGGAAGCAGCTTCCACCTCGCAGAGGTTCACGGGAGGCTCGGCGTTGCGATCTTCCATGAATCGGCGAAGCTGGCGAAGACGGATGTGTGGGTCCTGGAGAGCGCGAGGGGGGAACAGAGGTGGAGGCGTTGGCACAGCGTGGAGGTGAACATGCTGCCTGAGAACAGCTGGATCACGCTGCCGGCCCAGTTGATCACGCTGCCGCACTTCGCTCATGGCCAGCATGTACTGGCGCACTGGAGCGGTATTCTGTACCGTCATGAGACGAACGGCACGCGAAAGAAGTCGCGGTATGGCATGGCTCGGATCAGCGATAGGAGCACGGGCAAGGTAGCTGCTACAGGTCATGTACACCAAGCTTTCGCCTATGTCGAGACCAAGGAACCTCTGGATGTTTATAAGCTTTGGTGACGCTAGATTTTATTTCTGCTAAAAGTGCACGTCTACATACATGTAACTTGGATAAATAATATGCTTTCAACATACCATCATGTCAGAGTCTCTATCGCTCGCCACTTGTTGTTGCATGTATTCGTCTTCTATTTAAGTGTTGGCTTTGCGTGTTGTATTAGCTCTAGATTTCAGACGTCGGATAATATATGTGTAGGTGTCTTTTATATCTCTTCACTTGTTCTTTATCTAAAAAATATCTTCCCTTTGTTACACTAGTAATTATGCACGTGCAATGCACGTGTAATCTGACATATTCACTCAAAATATGGTCAAGTAAAAAAATCAAACGCTTTTACCACCCAACTTTTTTATTTTACTATGTCAACATTTTTTAGCTCGTGAAAATCAATTGACTGATTCAATAAATATTTTGATACTCAGGGAGTATTACTTATAAAAGGACCGTGCTATTAAGGGCACGTGCCTCAAATTAACTTTCCGTGGGCACGGGTAGAATAGGATACGTAAACCATGCATGCATGCAGTATTCTTTTTTGGTTTTCAAACTTCAAAATGAGTTATCTCTTAAACCGTAAATCAAATTTGAGATCCGATTTCACGGTTGGCTTTGTCGCGCCGAGATCTTGAAAACTAGATCCAATCTTAATATGTTTTGACAACTTTTTTTCATGACCGTAGTTGCCAGATTATACTCACTTAGTCACCAGGTATTGATAAGTTGGTTACCGGGTTAAAATCACATGGTTGCCTACCTCTTTGAACTTCTCTATTCACTAATGTAAACCTTTTGTTGACAATGATTCTTAATTTTACGCGTTTAGAGTGGATCAAATTCTCACTCTAGATGTGTAGATCATGCCTATGATAAAAAAAACATGTAAAAATTGCCTGGTAACTATGTATTCTTTGGGTGGTAACTATTAAATACTAAATACTAATATGGTTATTATAGTATGATAACCTGGCAACTGACGTCGAAAAAAAAGTTTGTCAAAACATATTAAGATGGGATCTCATTTTAAAGTACCCGTCAAAACAAAGCCAATGGTGAAAACATATTTTCAATTGGATTATCGGTTTAAACAATAATTTATTTTGAATTCCTGGATTGTGAAAAGATTCTTCACATGCATGCATGCCGTGGGCCTTCTTACATGCATGCATGGGCGCCGTACGGAGATGCTTCGTGGGGCACGCTCTCATGTTACATTAACCGATTATAAAAATAAAAATCATTTCACACATGTGACGCTCAAATTAAAACTTCTCAATAATAAGGTTAACGTTAGATGCCGACATATCCTACTGATAACTTCTCAATCAGAATAACAACTGAACCTTAGCTAATCTTCAGGAACCAAATGGAGTCTCTCCACCTAGGAATTGGATTCTTCTCCATATATAGACTGTCCGTAAGATGATTTTATAATGTGTATGTCCGGAGAAGATACCTCCACTGCGGAAGCTTTGGGTGCCGGAGCCGGCGTCGGGAGTGGCCTTTCCACCACCGGCGGCCAGGAACAAGGAGCTGGGACTACTCATGTATCGCGTGCTCATCCACATTGAGAGAGTAGAGGAGTTCTGCTTCCGTGTCGATCCGGGATTCGGGCAACAGGGATCGCCGGGCAGCGACAGAGATGGTTTGCCGGAAGAAGATGTTGGCGAGCGTGGCGAGGAAGGCTTCTGGACCTCGCACACGAGGAGCTGGGTTGCAGGAGTCCCGGACAGCAGGGGTCCGTTTGCCGGAGACGCCGGCGATGGGCGGCGGCAAAATGCTGGCCAGGTTAGGACTGCAGAGACGAGGAGTGGAGCGCCGTTGGATTGGCGTTTGCCCCGATTGGACGGTCCGATTGCGGTACGAGTCAAAGCTGCTTCTGGTGGGGCCCGGATGGAAAAAGCTCTAGAGGTTTGCTCAGCGCATCAGCCGGTTATTGGGCCACTACTAGTCGACAAGGAGCCTTTGGCAGAGGCAGTGGATCCCGAGGCGGCGACCGTGGTGGACACTTTGGCAGTTGGCACAACGGCCGCTGCGAGCCTGGCAGCCAATCAGGGCTTGCCTGCTTGCAGCCTGTCCAAAGCTGCTGAGGTGCACGACACAGAGCTGATGGACAAAGCTGATCTTACTGCTCCAGAGCTGAGAAGTGGCGACGTGGATGAAATTGAGCCACAGTTGGATTCTACGGAGCGGTTGGCGAGTGAAGGAAAGCTGGAGGCGGATGGCATGTCGACGTGCAAGAACGCCCTCGAGCAGTTTGAATTCTTCCAAGTTTCCTTGACCGAGTCGTGTGGGTCTGCGAGGGACCCACAAATGCCACATCAGGATGAGGCGAGGCCCGCTGTGATGGAGGAGGGAGAAGTGAGCAGCGCAGCGTATGTGCAAGTTTCGCTCACTGGTGGCCTGGAAAGTCAGCATGCCCAGGTGGTTGGGCCGTGGATGAGCCAGCACTCGACGGAGGCCCAGGAGGAGTTGAGTGTGGGAGATGAATCAGTTCAGCCGCTGGTTTCGTTCCATGGGCCTAACGATCAGATGCAAGGAGTGATAATGGACTCTGAGAGACGGGCAGAACTGGCGATGGAGGAGATGGCGGCGTTGGCGAAAATGCGTCGATTCTGCGCCGGAATTCTCAAGAAGCTAGCTCCGCCTCTTCTCCGTGAGATCGAGTCCAGTTCGGCACCGGTGATCCAGGATTTGGTCACGCCAAGGAGAAGCACGAGGGCATCTGGACAAGGTGCGGTGGTGGCGCCACTGAATCGAAGACCGAAGAAGGCTTCAGTGGCGGATTCCACGCTACTGAAGGCACTGGGAATCTCCCAGCCAAGCCTGGATGTGGATGATTCCGCTATGCGGGAGTTCCGAGGTCTGTTTGACTCGCCGGTACAAGAGCAACATCTACGGACTATGGCGGCCATTTTTGGGAAGTCAATGCCGAGTAGCTGTGCAGGTCTGGATCGCGGCCTGGGAGGGATTGCGGCTCAGTAGCCACTGAGCGCAGGGAGGCTGGAGAACAAGGTTAGTTAATGGATTATTGTCCTGAGATTTTGAGCCTTATTGCCAGAGGGCTGAATGTTTCTGGTAGGAGAGATTCAATTAAGGAATTCGTGGGAACAGTGAATGTCAATCTAGTCTGCATTCAGGAGACAAAGAAGATTGGGCTACCGCAGCTCACTGGTTCACTGCAATCCTGGTGGTGCAGAGAGCGGAGAAATTTCAACAAAAAGGAGAAAAGAGGCTTCGATAGCTTTACAATCCTTGTCTGCTGGAGACTCTGGAAACAGCGGAATGCTAGAGCATTTCACAATGCTAGGGGGCAGTACTCGGTGATGGCCTTGGTAGAGCAAATTTTTGCAGACTGGGAACTTTGGCGGAAGGCTGGACTAGGAGGGAGTAGCTCATTTGCGAGAGTAGTCCATTAATCTCTTTGTAGTGTGGAGTGGAGTGTGTTACATTGACAGACTGAGTGTAGTCTGTCAGTTCTTGTAACGATGTTGTAATCCCCTATAAACCTATGGTACGCAATTGCGTACTCGCTAAAAAAATAATAATGTGTATGTTTAAGCATTTATATAAACATACATGCACATGAAAGAAAGGATACCATGTTTTAAAACTGGCATCCTTTCCTGATTATGCATAGTGTTTGTGATCTCTCCTCAACATCTAAGTACAGGAAAACATTTCAATGGTAAAAATTTGCAGGACTATTGTTAATCAGCTCCTCTACCAAAATATAAGAAACAAAACCTCGACAATGTGGTGAAAAGAATCCGAAGGCAAAGTGTGGACAGCATATCGAGCTTGTACATTTTTTGCAAACAAACCTGCAAACAAAATCTGAAGGTAAAAAAACCACATAGGCCATGTACAGGGTCGAAGATAAAAGATCTGAAGAGGAACATGAATTTAAACCATATGATCTGCAGTCCAGTACCTAATAGAAATAATGAAAATTGTGCAACATGCCAAGAACAGTCATGCCTTCTTTGTGTAAAGCTTTACAATTTTTTGAGCTCGTTTTGTCACCCAAACAAATTAAAAACAGAGAGCAGTTTCAGAAGAAAAAAAAGCATGAAGCAGTTTTCAGATTCAGAAGGGGAAAGGAGAGTGATGTACAATCTTCCAATATTTCAATTTACGCAAGTGTGCAAAAAACAATAAAGCAATTCAGCTATATCCACATGTATGTTTCACATTGTATTCTCCAAAAAACTTCTTTGATGGAACAATATATAACAGATATTTGCATCCGCACAGTACCATCTGCTCAACATCTCACATCAAAGGTAGTCGAAGAAGGATGAGAAACAAAATAAGCAATCAAATTTAGCATGAATGATAACAGGGAGTCAGCTATTCCTAATTTCAATATGTCATTGTCAATTTGTGATCTCCTCCGGAAGTCCGGAGGCAGTTAGGATAGGTGAACCAAAAAAATGGTTTCTCATTTCAAATATGAGCTATGAAACCGACTATTTGAATGCAGTTCAGCTGAGACAGGAAATGAACACTTTGCCAAATTCAGATGAGTCTGTAATAGCTACAGAACCAAAATCACACCCGTGCGAGGGCGGCCTTGTGATTCTGGAGGCAAGCCAGCAGCGTGTTAGGCGGTGTCGTCAGCGGGCGCATAAGGCTGGGTCGTCGCCTGACGCGTCGGATGGGTCGTCGGGGAGGCGCTGGGCTTGTCGTGTCTGCCCCGGCCGTGCGTCTCCGGCCGGCGGGTCGCGGATGTCGGGGATGGAGGCTAGGGCAGGCGGCGGCCGAGCGCGTCGAGGGATTTGTCAACGGTGTTGTTTTGATTTTTTTCGTTTAGA
Source organism: Poa pratensis (assembly GCA_947311845.1). Taxonomy (NCBI): domain Eukaryota; kingdom Viridiplantae; phylum Streptophyta; class Magnoliopsida; order Poales; family Poaceae; genus Poa; species Poa pratensis. The sequence goes on from CAMZMU010000041.1 coordinate 10,383,395, forward strand.
TGTGTTGTTCCGAGCTAATCACGGCCGGAGGTGACGGGAAAGAAAATCATGCAATTGATTTCTTTCACTCCAATCCGTTCCGTGGTCAGCTCGCTCCGTGCTCAGTCCGTGATTAGTTAATAAGCGTTTGATTAATCGTTGTGCGGTCACGATTGATTGGATCACCCCTCTCTCTCCCTTTTTATATTAGTGGTGATGGTGATGCGTTTGCTGATGCAAAGTAACTCGCCCAAACACCAGAAACATTTGATTAATGTTTGAATCATAAAGTAGAAACCTTCGGCTGGCGAATCCAGACCATTTGTTTAGGGTGGAGCAAGCTTATTGGGCTTGGCACTTTTTTTTTTTTTTCTCACTTTTCTATAGGTAACATATGTGCTAGGCCAAATCTTGGTGTGGGACCCACCCTTCCACCCTGTTGGCTCCGCCATACATGCGTTACACTAACTAATATCATAATTCATTTGAACTAGTGTGTTCTTCGTGTCAAGAACATCAAAATAAGCCAAAAGCTACAAGCTTTCCAAATTTTGAATTAATGATGTTTGGAATGCATACACTCGGTGCAAAATAATGATACACATATTTCAGGCACATTATCACATGTTGGCGGCGGTACAAGTTGTGTGAGACAACCGTGAACGTGATGCGGTTGATTGTCTCATCATCTTTTTCCTAGACCAAAGGCCATTGAACCCGGATTTATAAATAAAGCCCTTAAGGACCGCAAGATTAATAAGGTTTGCGTTTGGGTTGCCGACTTACATAAAGATCGAGCTCAAACAAGTAAAGATCGGTTGGGGCGAGCGGGGATAGAAAATAGATACATTGGTCGAGAATTCGAGATGATAATTTTATCTGGAGCGTTCAATCCTGCCATGGGATATGTGCCAATTATTTATCGGACATATATGGCATGTAAAAGTGATAAATAGGTGTTCTGGACCGAAACGTTCCTCCCGACAGCCCCGCGTCGTTCCCTCCCCAGGGCGACAGCGGCGGCGGTGGACACACCGGATAAACAACATCTCATCTCTGCCTTCTCCCCTCACCTTCGTCGGTGGCCTCCACCGCCCATGTGGCGGCCGCGGCGGCGAGGTCACATTCTTCATCCTGGGTCACTTGGGAGCTAGGGACAAAAATTCACCCACTTTTTTTCCGCGACGAAAATCCATGGAACACGAGAGCCTAATCATAAAGGCGACGTGTGGGTTCTCCTTGGCTGCGAACAATAGTAGGAGGCGTCCATCGCATTGGGAGCTGGCCCGAAGGACTGCGAACGGTAGTTGGAGGTTTCCCTCGCATTGGTGAACAAGAAGGGTACCCCCTGGTTTCCTCTCCAACGACCTCTACCTGACGTCAGCCCCTATGTAACAACATAAGTGACTTATTCAACGAGACACATAAATGACTGGAAAATAAAGGAGGTTGGAGGAGAGAACCTGTATGAGGAAATAGGTAAAAACCACAGTAGTACTCCCTTCATTAACAAAAAAAAATGCCTAAACCTATAGATCGGAGCAACAAAAAATGTCTAAACCTAACATGGGCAACGTGAACTAAATAATACACCCTCCGTTAACAACAGAGTGGACCATGCAAATTCAGCTGGTATATGTCCGTACGTGCAACAAGGTTCCATGCAGCAATAATACAAGCAAGACACGCGGACATGGTGGGTGACTGACTGACAATACCTACGAAGCAATGGGCGATGCATACCCGACCACTTTGCTGCTCCAGATATCTCCTTTCTCAGCTTTTGGAGATCTACTAGCTAGGAGTGGTAGAAGAGAAAAGGTAACCGCTGGTTCGCCGCCACGCGCCCCGGCAGCACCACACCAAACCCGGCCGGACTCCATGTGCATGCCTCGCGGAGCAGAAATGGAGAATCCATGGCCATCTGTAATGTCACTAGCTAGCACACTGTTGCTGCAAGCAAAGCGAATGCGTCCCATGTATCATGTCCCACGATCTAGCGATCTACCGTAGTATATAGGCAGCCTAGGCCCACCGCCCACGTATCACTGCGCGCGACACGCAAAATCTGTCGCGGAGGAGGCTCGACGGCGCGACACGCCGCCGGTGCTCCGCGTGGTGGCGACACGAGACGCGACCGGCGGACGGACTTCTGGCCGGCGAACCGTGCACGCCCGTCGATCGCCGCATTGTCCATTCATGGCTTTCTCTTCTTTCCGCACGACGTACTAAGTGAAAGGCTCGTTCCGGTGTGCCGTGCAGCCGAGGTCAGTCCGCGACGCGGCGAAGGCTAGGTCGATCCATCCGGGAGGAGAATTTTCATCGACAAGCGCACGCGCGCCGCGTCGAGCCAACGTGTACCCTGGAGGCGAGGTCGTCGCCTCGGATCGCAGGTTTCGAGCGGACACACGTACACCTACATGCCATGGACGGAGTAGAGCGGATATAGCAGCTTGTATTTTTAAATTCAAAGTGATGTTTTCAAGTTTTTTATATGAATGTACTAGGATCAGTCACACTTGGAAACTACAGCTTGTTGAGGATACTCCAACAGGAGCGGGGTTTCAGTCTAGCCTAAATGGCGGTCATCTTCTATTCTTCTCCATTGACAGAATGACAGGACTCGCGGCAAACAATTTTCGACGACAATGGAAGAAATATTGCATCGTGTGCCATTGTGCAAATAAACATGTCAGTTGTCACCGAACATCTTTGGCGATACTTTGCTTGGAGAAAGAGGAAACAGTGAATTTTCCACGGAAAGTAAAGTCGAGATAGGAAGCCTTCCCCGTGACTCAAGCAGCCTTTCTCTTGTTCCTTTTTCTTCTTCTTCCTTTCACGTACCCCCTTTCACATTTTTGCGTATGTGTGTGTCAGTGTGTGTCTCTAAAATAAGGAACTTTTTTTTTTCAAAGAAAGGCAAAAGGCTTAGTAAGGACAATTATTTAAGGGTTGCCAAAGTTTTCTTATTTCCCTGTTTATTAAGCAGCTTTTCCTGCTGTTTGCAGCGGCTTGCAATTAATTGTTATGATCTTGCTATTTTATGCAGTTAACCAAGCGAAACCAGTCATGACAAAAGATAGCGGCTGCCGGCTATCAATAGCCACCTGTCAAATTAGTGAGCCAGGAAACACTGAAACTGACATACTCCGGTCTCCAATTTCTTAACTTCAAATCGGCACCAATGCTTCCTTTTCATTATCTTAATCGCTAGATCATTATCTACCGTTGTCTTGTCGACCACTTAGTTTTCAAGACTGGTCGTTTCATTCGAGTGAATAGTATGTGTCTGGCCTCCAATTTCTTGAACCTTGATTGCAACGACAGCTACGTGTGGAAAACGAGGGGCTTGTCTTGTCTACAACCAATGATTTTTTGGCACCATGAGAATAAATTAATTGAAGCTAAATAAGTTGTGAGTTATGTGAGACTAGTCATATTGGGGAGTAACTTCAAGTAGTAACATACACATATTACTAGATATTTTACTACCCTCATAGTGCAAAGTAATATAGAGGTGGGTCATAGATTATCTCATTTATTACTCTATAGACTCATTTTCTTTGAAAAGTGTGATGTTACTAGTGTTACAAGTAACTAGCTAAGTTACTATGTTTGTATCTCTCTTCATTAATTACATGTCACGTAGGATTTTTGCTTAAGTGGCTAGTGAGTTACTTCCACTATGGGTAGTCTGAAGAAGGTACTCCATAATCCATATTAATACACTCCCTTTGTCGGTAGTACTGTAATATGTATGGTATGTGTATCATTTTTGCGTCCATATCAATACACTCCCTTTGTCGGAAAAGAAATGTAAGTTATTCTTACATCGACCGGTTCAATAACATCGGTAGTTCAATAAAAAAACATGTTACCATTCGTGGCTATAATTTTGGAATTAATATGTTAATCTCTCTCAAAATCCATTCAAAGTTTAATTAACTTGCAAGCTTGACATACGTACGTGGCCATCAGCTGCTGGACTAAGTAAGATCATATAGTTGGCCATAACTACCATATCAGTGATGAACAGAAGTGAGATCTCAAGATGCACGTCACCTTCTATTTTAGCACACATCGCCTGCACGGCGTGTACACGTGCCTAGTTCAGCAACAACAACAATAGTTTGGTTAGGAGAAAGATCGATCTAGCTAGAAATAGTAAGCCACAGATTCCAATTCGATCACTATCTTAAAAAAAAACTAGTGTGCAGTCTTGTCAATATCTTAGCTATCAAGGCTAATCTGAAAATATACCTGCACATGTCTTCAGTTTCATGACAGCAAGATAGCTACCGATACCTAGCTCTGTCTACCCCTCCGCGTATGTGGATCTAACGCTAGTGCAAACTGTTTCGAAGACAGAAGAAGAATAAAATTAGATAGAAATGCAGCATGTCGTGGTGTCTGAACTCGAACTAGGGTAGAATCTTTGACGCACGAAATCTCGACTTGCGTGTTAGAATTAGAAATTAGTGACGGGTAATGCTGCGCTAGCTAGTACCCGTAGATGTTACCTACCAGCTTGAAATTTTCAAAATGATCCGTGAACACGAAGATTCAGATTTTCAGCAATGACTTAGCCAGTTGAGTGGTTCACACCAAACGTCTGAAGGAATAGTTTCAGTTGTCTATATTAACATGCAACTTATCCACATCACTTATTAATTTAGCCAATCAATTTTTCATGTCATTTTCATTAACATATTTGTGAATAATTATATATACTACATGCAGCATATCCACATCATCAATTGTTTTAAGCCATACAATTGTCCATGTCACCAATTGTTTATTGAACACATCATACCTATTTATTTATTCATAATTAAAATTGCATCACCAACCAAAAGATGCACTATGTTTTGGGAGAAATGTTGTCAACTACACTACAATTTCACAACAATTAGATTTAGCCTCTCACTACAATTGAATCTCTCATACTTTTGTCAATAACTTCATATTTATTGGTCTTATAACTTTACTTACACATATTTTAAAGAGATTTCCACCGCAATGTGCCGGTATTGTACTAGCTAAACAAGGAATTGTTCAAGCTGGGACTTTGGAATGGTTTCTGAGCTTCGAGATGTGAACGGAGTTTGGTGTTTTCATGTTTATTTTGTAAGACAAAGTTGTACAAAGTTTTTTGCTTGTCTCAGAAAAAAAGAAGTAAAGATGTTGGTCATTTGCTTTGATTTTTTTTATAGCCGCCAGCTATTGTGGCATGGAAATTTGCCGTGCAAGCCTTTCAGATTTGTCAAGACAACATGACGCTGACAAATTCCGATTGCTTAACATTCAGGAAGATTGCTGTCGTTGTAGCTAGCCGGCCGATGCACGTACTTTTAGTACAGCTCTGATCGGACTTGGGTAACTCTAAGATGGAAACTAACCCAACTAGCTACACGACAGGTTTGGATTATTTCCAAAATTGAACAGCTACGTAAAGCCTGAACGAGAGACATAATTACATACGTTCCGATCTATCGAGAATCACAGCAAACTTGATGGCCAAGCTCGTCCAACCTGTATTTACATGGCGTGAAACAGCAGAGAAAACGCAAGGAGACTCTTAACTCAACAGACCCAAAAGGCTAAAACCTCCGTAGATCGATAGCGGAGGAGGGGCGGCGGGACGCATGGCCATGGACGAGGATGATGATGCCAGCCGCTGCGACGTCCTATCAACAGACGCCCTCGCCGAGATCCTGCGGCGGCTGCCGCCAAACTACCGCCGGCGATCACGCCTCGTGTGCCAGCAGTGGCGTGACACCGTCCATGAACACACGACGACAAACCTGCGCAGCCGCACCAAGACCCTCCTCGTCACCAGACACGCAGCGTACTCCTTAGACGCCAAGTGGCGAATCAAGTGGGTGATGGACACCCTGGACGACGACGGCGGTGTCATGGAGGTGGTCGGCACGTGCAACGGCTTGATCTGCTTCTGCGACGACAGCCAGCCCGGCGGCGCCATCTCCCTGGCCAACCCTGCCAACGGGGAGAAGCTCGCTCTCCCACCGCTGCCATGCGCCGATAACTTCGTGCGTGGCCGATCCAAGTGGCACAAGTCGTACGGCTTCGCGCATCACCAGGGGACGGGGCAATACAAGGTAGTGCGCATCCCTTGCTGCTTCGACATGGAGCTCCACAAGGTGCAGGTGTTCACGCTCGGGGAGACGTCCTGGCGGGACGTCGCGACGCCACCGGTAGGCAGCGCCGGCACGAGGTGCCTCCGGGACGCCGGCATCGTCTGCATCGACGGCGTGGTGTATTGGATCGCGGACGGAACCGAGAGGATCATGTCCTTTGACCTAGAGAAGGAGTGCGTCACCTTCGTAAAGCCGCTGCCCGTGCAACTACAGACAAGACCGGGGAGCAGCTTCCACTTAGCCGAGGTCTATGGCAGGTTGGGCATCGCCATCAGAGATGACTCGGCGAAACCATTAGAGAAGACGGACGTGTGGATTCTCGAGAGCGCGAAGGGGGCACAGAGGTGGAGGCGTTGGTACAGCATGGAGATGAGCGTGCAGCCGCCGCAGCTGCTCATGCTGCCGCACTTCGCGCATGGCAAGCACGTGCTGGCGCGCGGGGACGGTGACAATACCTTGTACACGCACAAGCCGGCCAGCGGCACGGCCGAGAAGAGGCCGCGTTATGGCAAGCTTAAGATCAGCGACAGCAACAGGGGCTGGGTAGCTGCTAATGGTGGGCATGTCTACCAAGCATTCGCCTACGTAGAGACCAAGGAACCTTTAGATATTTATAAGCTTTGGTGACGCTAGATTTTATTTCTGCTGAAAGTGCACGTCTACATGTAAGATTTGGCGTGGACAAATTATATTTATAGGCTATGAATATTTATGTTGCTTTTAACACACCATCCTGTCTCTGTCTCTATGGCTATCCAGTTTTTATGCATCTATTCATGTTCTGTTTAAGTTTTTGAGTGTTGGTTTTGTGTGATGTATTTGCTCTGGATTTCAGATGTAGGATATGTGTAGTTATCGTACATTCTACTCAGAACCCAGACAAAGAACTTCGAAATAAAGCTAGAAGCTATATGTTTTCTAAATTTGGAATTTATCATCTTTCGAACTTAGACACTCGCTGAAAATAATGATACAATGTTGGATGTACATTATCACATGGTGGCGGTGGTACAAGTTGTGTGAGACGAATGTGAACGTGACGCAGTGGATTTTCTCGTCATCTTTTTTTTCAGACCAAAGGCGAACCATCCGCCCGCTGCAAGCTGCAGCGGGGCCTCAACCCCGTAAACAACTTCACGCCATCAGCGCCGCCGCGTAGGTTTCGCAACGAAATTAACATCCTGGATCCAATATGGGTATGAATTAAAATTCTTAATAATACATCAAACTTTGACAGCACAATGGTGGTGGTTTTGTTCCTTAAGCAATAATCATGAATACAAAGATGATGATAAAACTCTTTAAATATCAGACTTGGACAAACGCAGGGCAAAATTAAACCCCCTTCAACGCAGCTGAACAGACATCCGTCGCAGTAGAAGCAATTAGTAACATGAATGTCTGAACATTTGATCCACAGAAAGCATGGGAGCAAGTTACCACATCGTTAGAAGTCCCCTTCAACGCAGCTGTACGGAGCTCTACTATGCTGCCAAGAAGACGATACGGCACACCGACATCTTCCAAGTGGATCTGGACCCCCCAAAATAGAGAGAGACAGAAATGCACCAAGGTATCTTGAGTTCTTGACTCCACCCTCGCTGGATAAAATGTGTCATGTTGCTAGATAATACATCATACAATTCTCGACCAGATTATATGTAAATCAAAATTGGTTCCTGGGCTTTCCAATTGATTGATATGTGCTGAAAGCCTGAGGTGCATCATGGAATCAACAGTTCTTTGATGTACATTAAGAAATTATGGCATTAGCTTGAACAGATTTAATCACTATCGTCAAATATTTTAGCAGGTCCCTTGTGGTTCTAGCAGTCATTTTTCAATCTCTAAGAGCAAAATGTCAATTTACAGTGTGATTCAGCAAATGCCAACCAATTTAATTGCCTCGGATTCAATTTTGCATATTTTCATATACATCAGTGAATAGAATTAGTGGAATGTCTTACCACGAGAGAGCATGGCCAGAACATCAATCTCAGCTACCGGCAAAGCTATAGATTAGCTTGTTTTAAAGATGAAAATACTAAGTGAGTATGTTATGTTGATTATTGTGCACCCACTACTATTACCTATGCCATTTCTTGATACTGCAGTGGTTGACGCTTTTAAGTGCAGATGAGAATTATGATTGAAAGATTTAAGAGAACACATCTCTTACTTTCTTTGCTAAATATTATCTTGCTAATTTAAACATTTTCCAAAGACAAACAATTCTAATATGAATATAGCAATGAAAATAAACGCACCGTACAATGCAACACACTAGATCAAGGAAAAACAGATTAATCTATTACCTGAAGCATATATCGAAACGCATATCCATTAACTGAACTAGCTTAGTACTGAGAGATGGTGCTGTAGAAAAGTCGTGTTACTCTTCCAGGTTTGAGAAGATTGACTCCTTGCAGCTTCTTCTCCAGCATGTCGATAGCAATTGCAAACACTTGCCCGTCTCGGTTGCGGCGCTTGGCCAAGTAGCGGACAATGTTGTCTTGGTGTAAGCTCAACATTGGCCTATCGACGAAGAGGAACCCAAAATCCAGTGGCTCGAAATCTGCAATCTCCTCAGGCGGCGGCAGCATTTCAGCAACGCTGACACCGTCAGTCCGTCACCCACGGAAAGATGTCTAGCCTGGAGATTACTCCATGTGCCACCCCAGGGACTGGTGGCAGCAGCGGTAGTGATCCAGGTGGTAGCAACCCAGTTGATAAAAGGGCCGGCCAGTATGGCACGGCTGTGGGGCCGTTTCTAGGGCAACTTTTTTATTCTTCTAAAGGAAAATATAGAAACAAGATACTCGCAGCTGAACTGGAACCGAGCAAAAAAAAGGAAAAAAAAACACGTTGCTTGATCAGAGCCATCACATATGTTTTTAAATTTAACTTATTTTTTCCATCCGTTTTAAACCATGTTGTTTGGCAACCACAACATTTGAGTTGGAGACAAAATAAACTTATTTGTAGAAATTGCAAGTTGATACATATAAGATTGTTGACATCAATACCCCGTCGTGCTCGCGAGACACGCAATCCTGGTAAAGTGTGTTATCATGGACGACGAGGTGTCTCTTGACGTGAACAAATGGCCGCCACCGTAGGGGAGGTGGTGTGTATGGCGGCAGGCCCAACGGGTCTATCAATTGTGTTGTGTGTCCCAACACGCCCATGTCAATTACGTGCGACCGGCATTAGTTTTAATTTTGCCCGTATTGACACTTATGTTGGGATTCCATGGAAAACATTGCTTTTATGCCAATAATTAGGAGATTTCCCCCAAAAACTACATATGTTTCTTTAAAAATGACCACAAGATATATTTTATCGCAAGATATTCCTAGCAACAATGCGCGAGGAATCATCTTGGTTAATTTGCAATTGTTGAGTCATCATGTAGCACTAGGATAATTAAAAATGACCACCGTATATGAGGGTTGGAGAGAGTGAGATCACCTGGCCACCCTACTCGATGGTGTCCATCCTCGTGCTGGAGGTCATGCATAGCCGAGCAGCAGCGTCCTCCCGGGCTCGGAAAAACTGTTGCGGAATGAGTCAAACAGCTAAATCTGGTCCTTGAGCTATCTGCAAGCAAAAAAGATAAAAGAAATGTTGAGATGGTCCTTGAGCTCACAAGGCTGATACTTGGAAGATAGCTGCAATTAAAGTGATACAGCTACTTGACTAGTATGATCTCCAAATCTGCAACCAAATACCGTTTGTAGCTCTCAGTGAACTCAAACGGAGAGCCTGGCGCTCTATACGATTACATGAGACAGAAGATACAAAGGGCACATGTCACAAAACAGAGATATTTTTATGTGGAGCAACACAAAATGGGAGGACATGGTGGTATTAGTGATCTACGCAGCCACATGGTAGAGGAGAAAACATGTGCCAAACTATGCTCTCGCTGTGTCATGCACAGTAACTTGCCTCAGTAGAGACAAGATTTTCCTAACTGGTCTCATTTGTTTTTCTCGCAAGAAGTTCCTCTTGTTTCTTTTGTGTCAGCAAGAACATACATAATGCACCTAGGAGGGATGAGCAGCAAGCCGACATAGCGATGAGGTACCTTTGGATATCCTGGACGGCCGCGGGTAAGCAGCTTGCAGTAGGTGGAGGGGCGGCCTTCATGTGCCGCGTCCATGTCGTCGCGAAGATGGCGGCTCACAGCTGGGTGCCGGAGCTGGCGACCTCTTCGTCCGATCCGTGGACGGGCCTTGGAGGAGCAGACGGACGGGGCTCCAGCCGATCCGGAGCATCGGCGTCCCGTTGGACGACGACGAGCAGGTCTTGGAGGCCGGCGCTCCCGTGGATCTCCGCATGTCCGGGGAGCGGTAGAAGAACTCCATGGCACGGCTTGTGGCGAGTGCTAGCCGGCGGCGAGGGCGGCTGCGAGGTGAGAGAAAGGGGATCGAGCGAGAGTGGAGAGAGAAGAGAGGATCTGAGAGAAAGGGGATATGCTTCGGCCGGTCCAGCTGGAGACGGACGTGTGGGTTCTGGAGAGCGCCAAGGGGTCCGTCACAGAGGTGGAGGCGTTGGTACAGGCTAATTTTATTTAAATAATATACGAAAATTATTTAATTTCAGAAATAATACGCGTTTTAATTTTTTTGCAAAAATAGGATCCGGTCGTCTTTGTCAACGACGACATTGGCTTGTCGTCCTTGGCAAAGACGACAGGTGCCTTGTCGTCTTTGGCGAAGACGACTAGTGGCGTGCGTCAACAAATACACGCCACTGGTAATACTACCAGTGGCGTGCACTCACACATACACGCCACTAGTAACAGCCCAGCAGCTCACACGTGCCTACCGTCCTCGGCAAGGACGACAAGGTCCTGTCGGCTTCGCCAAGGACGACGGGATCCTATTTTTGCAAAAAAATTAAAACGCGTATTATTTCTGGAATTTAATTAATTTAGTGTATTATTTAAAAAAATTAGCTTGGTACAGCGTGGAGATGAGCGTGCAGCCGCCGCAGCTGCTCATGCTGCCGCACTTCGCGCATGGCAAGCACGTGCTGGCGCGCGGGGACGGTGACAATACCTTGTACACGCACAAGCCGGCCAGCGGCACGGCCGAGAAGAGGCCGCGTTATGGCAAGCTTAAGATCAGCGACAGCAACAGGGGCTGGGTGGCTGCTAATGGTGGGCATGTCTACCAAGCATTCGCCTACGTAGAGACCAAGGAACCTTTGGATATTTATAAGCTTTGGTGACGCGCTCTAGATTTAATTCCTGCTAAAGATGCACGTCTACATGTAAGATTTGGCGTGGACAAATTATATTTCTAGGCTATGAATATTTATGTTGCTTTTAAGTTTTAACACACCATCCTGTCTCTGTCTCTTTTTTTTTTTTTTTTTTTGAGGAAAGGATCCGATCCAAAAACAAGGCAGCACACACCATCCTGTCTCTGTCTCTATATGGCTATCCAGTTTTTATGCATCTATTCAGGTTCTGTTTAAGTTTTTGAGTGTTGGTTTTGTGTGATGTATTTGCTCTGGATTTCAGATGTAGGATATGTGTAGTTGCCAATTATCGTACATTCACACAAATAGAGACATGACGCCGTCGTCGTGACAACAGTAAACAATTCTTTGTAGATTGCAAGATGGTTAATGAAATCCCTCCACTATACGAAATAATCTGCTGCCGCAGGGAGACAACTTTTGACCTATATGAAGCTTCTCAAATTAGATTAACCCAAGGTAAGTCGTGCTGAGAAAGTATATCAGTATTTTGTTCATAATTTGGGCAATGTCTGCTGCTGCAGAATAGCTAGCTGAACAGACATCCGTCACAGTAGAAGCAATTAATAACATGAATGTCTGAACATTTGATCCACAAAAAGCATGGGAGACATCGTTAGAAGTCCCCTTCAACGCAGCTGTCGGAGCTCTACTATGCTGCCAAGAAGACGATACAGCACACCGACATCTTCCAAGTGGAGCTGGACCACCAAAAATAGAGACAGACAGAAATGCACCAAGGTATCTTGAGTTCTTGACTCCACCCTCGCTGGATAAAATGTGCCACGTTGCTAGATAATACATCATACAATTCTCGACCAGATTATATGTAAATCAAAATTGGTTCCTGGGCTTTCCAATTGATTGACATGTGCTGAAAGTCTGAGGTGCATCATGGAATCAACAGTTCTTTGATGTACATTAAGAAATTATGACATTAGCTTGAACAGATTTAATCACTATTGTCAAATATTTTAGCAGGTCCCTTGTGGTTCTAGCAGTCATTTTGCAATCTCTAAGAGCAAAATGTCGATTTACAGTGTGATTCATCCAACCAATTTAATTGCCTCGGATTCAATTTTGCATATTTTCAATACATCAATGAACAGAATTAATGGAATGTCTTACCACGAGAGAGCATGGCAAACAGATTAATCTATTAATTACCTGAAGCATAAATATTGAGATGCATATCCATGACCTGAACTAGCTTACTGAGAGATGGTGCTGTAGAAGAGTCTTGTTCTTCTTCCAGGCTGAAGAGGATTGACTCCTTGCAACTTCTTCTCCACCATGTCGACAGCAATCGCAAACATTTTCCCGTCTCGGCTGCGGCGCTTGGCCAAGAAGCAGACAATGTTGTCTTGGTGTAAGCTCAACATCGGCCTATCGACGAAGAGGAACCCAAAATCCAGTGGCTCGAAATCTGCAATCTCCTCAGGCGGCGGCAGCATCTCAGCAACGCTGACACCGTCACCCACGGAAAGATGTCTAGCCTGGAGATGGGTGTCCATGTGCCACTCGTCAAGCTGGCGCCAGGGACTGGTAGCTGCAGTGGTAGTGATCCACGTGGTAGCAACCCAAGCAGACAGGTCGTTAGGGAAGACCACGTCAGCCAACCTGATGCGGAGGTCGCCGGCTGGCACGATGTGGATGCTAACGTCGCGGGGCATTAGCCGGTAGCTCTCCATCCACGGTCGACGAGGATCACCGAATGGCAGCGGGATGTGGTGGAACTTGGGGCTGCCATCACCTTGGAGGACGTCGCCGATGAGGATGCCGTTCCACATGTCGACGAATGCCAGGACGCCGTTGTCGCGGATGGTGATAACCTTGTCCGGCACGAAGTCGGCGGCTCTGTCCTGGTCCAGCGACACGAGGAGGGGCTTCTTCATGGTCCAAGTCCCCGTCCTAGACGAGAAGAGGAAGAGCTCCAGGTCTCCTCCCCCTTGCGTGGTTAGCACGGCGACGTGGTAGCCTCCGCCGCCGTCTGGGAGGAGGCCGACCCCACAGGATTCGTCGACCAAGCGCCTGTCTTCGGACGGTTGTGGGATCAGTTTGAGCGACGGAGCGCCGGGCTGGTAGATGTAGTATTGGGGCCAGGAATTCCTGTATGTGTGTACGGCCATGCTAAGGAGGACGAGCCCGCCATGGGTGCAGTGGATGAAGGGCACCTCGGTGAAATAGGTGCGGGTGGACCAGGCGAGGACGTAGGAGACGAGAGGCGGGCGGGCAACGAACAAGCTGGCCTGAATCGACATCTCGTCCCCGTCCGGGTCCGTGATGTGGTGCCAGGCGGTGGTGGCGTTGGTGGACTCGCCGAAGAAGGGCTTGTTGTCGAGGAGGCAGCTCTTCGGCGGGTCGGCGGCGGCGGCGGCGTCGACGGCGGGCGGATCAAACGAAGCTAGCGGAATTCCCGCACTAGCACAAAACAGACGTTCATCGTAGCTAGATGCGCCTGGTTTGGATTGGAATTTCTCGGTGGATCTTGACGATCGCCGGGCAGAAGGAGCAACACGATGGTCGATTGGTGGATGGATCTTGAATTCTTGATGATCTTAGCGTTACTTCATCACAGCCATCACATCTGTTTTCACATTTAGTTTACGTTTTTTCATGTTTACGGGCGTACGGCGGCTTGGCAACTACGTAAACGTACACGAGACATATCCGGATCTCCGGTTAAAACGCAACGAGATCGATAAACCCTCCATAGATAGCATGCATAGACGATCGGCGGCGAGACCCATGGACGATGCCACCAGCACCTGCGTCCACTTCTGCACAGACGTGCTCGTCGAGATACTGCAGCGGCTCCCAGCAAACTCCCGCCGCCGATCTGCCTCGTCTGCCGGCGCTGGCGAGACGCCGTCGACGAGCGCACGGTCACGGACCTGCGCAGCCGCGCCAAGACGCTCCTCGTCACCCGCGGCGGCAAGTCCGTCTTGGACGACAACTGGAAAGTGAAGCCGGTGCTATTCTGCCGCCACGAGGACCTGGAGGTGGTCGGAACTTGCAACGGCCTGATCTGCCTCTGCGACGACAGCAAGCCCGGCGGCGCCATCGTCCTCATCAACCCGGCCAACGCGCAGAGGCCGCTGGACCTCCCGCCGTTGCCGTTCGCCGACTTAATCATCGGCTGCCGCCTAACGTGGCACGAGGTGTACGGCTTTGCGCACAGCCAGAGGACGGGGCAGTACAAGGTCGTGCATGTCCCGTGCAGTTTCGACAGGGTCTGGGAGTTCCACACGGTGCAGGTGTTCACGCTCGGGGAGACGTCCTGGCGGGACGTCGCGACGCCGGCGGTCGCGGCGCTGGCGTGAGGTGTCTCCGCAAGGCCGGCATTGTGAGCGTCGATGGCGCCACGTACTGGGTCGCCGTGGGCACCGAGAGGATCATGTCGTTCGACCTAGACGATGAGCGCGTCACCTCCGTCCAGCCGCTACCGGTGCCGCTGCCGACGAGGCCTGGAAGCAACTTCCACCTCGCAGAGGTTTATGGAAGGCTCGGCGTTGCGATCTTCCATGAATCGGCGAAGCTGGTGAAGACGGATGTGTGGGTCCTGGAGAGCGCGAGGGGGGAACAGAGGTGGAGGCGTTGGTACAGCGTGGAGGTGAACATGCTGCGTGAGAACAGCTGGATCACGCTGCCGGCCCAGTTGATCACGCTGCCGCACTTCGCTCATGGCCAGCATGTACTGGCGCACTGGGGCGGTATTCTGTACCGTCATGAGACGAACGGCACGCGAAAGAAGTCGCGGTATGGCATGGTTCAGATCAGCGAGAGGAGCTCGGGCAAGGTTGCTGCACAGGTCATGTACACGAAGCTTTCGCGTATGTCGAGACCAAGGAACCGTTGGATGTTTATAAGCTTTGGTGACGCTAGATTTTATTCGATGGCGGGGCAAAGGTTTTTCCGGGTGAAAGCCCAGTGCTTTGGCACCAACGACGGCAATTGCGGGTGTCGTAACCCTCTTGGGGGCGTCGTTGTGGTTATCTTTACCGCGTCAGAGCTCCGGGTGAAAGCTTAGACCTATGGTCTCGACATTGGCGGCGTGATGCGTCGTTTTCCTTCTTGGAGGCTTTGTCGTGGAGTCCCGGTTTTAGGTTGTTCCATGGTCATCGGCAAGTTGGGTTCTCTGGTTATTTTCTGGTTATCTTTGATCGATTGTAAGAGGTCACCTCATCAGTTGTATCGGTTTGGCCGTTGTGGTTTTCTTTATAAAGCGGGGCTACGGCCTGTTTCGAGATTTTATTTGTGCTAAAAGTGAATGTCTATATGTAATTAAGATGTTGATTGGATAATTAATATGCCTTCAACACACCTTCCTGTTATTATGGATTGATTGACCTAAAATCAATTCGTTGGATACTCCCCACATCTGTTTAGGACAACCAGGGTACTGTAAAAAAAACTCTAAATTTGTCAGTATATCACCTATACATTCAAGGAGAAATGGCACGAACTGGGTGCAAAAGGACTCCTTGGGTTCTTGTGTGCATGGAGTCTTTGCATAATAGCCACTGATCCTTGGTCAGTGGTTACTCAGTCCCTCGACGTATTTTAGTACCCAAGTAGCCAGGATCAACCCAGGATTTCAGAGGCCAGGGTATAGATTTCAGGGATTACCATTAATATATCATAGTGACCCAAGACAACTACTACACGATCAAAGCTTCCAAACAGAATTCGGAAAATATCATTTGGTAATTGGTACAAATGATCCATGATACAAACGGTCCATGATATTACATCAAACCAAGCCAAGCTAAAAGCAGTAGATAGCAACTGATCCATCGGAACAAACTCACTCATCTTAAATCCCTGAAGGCAAGGAATGCAGAGTTTCAGGCCTTATTTACAAACAACAAAATGCATAAAACATTTTCTCGAATAAAACTGCAGTAGGAAGTAGACGGAGCTCCTTAGCTAGGTACGGAGGTGCGGAACATGCTTCATGTTTTTCTCCATCAGCATCCAGTCAGCCTTGAAGTCTTTGTGAAGATCCAACAGCCAAAGACTCTTCAGTGATTGAGGATTCAATGCCACGAGGAACCATATTTAACCCAAGAGCGACATGATGTAGATCCCATCAATACAGGAAGAGCCTTCTCTTCAATCACTATCTTCTTGACATTAGGCATGCGCTTCAAGACAAGTGTCTTGAGCTCTGTAAAGCTCCCTGCAGAACAACCAAAGTGTCTGCACTACTCACGTTGTTAAGGGTAAGATAGGTAAGAGCTGGCACATGAGATGCCAATATCTGCAACGGATCTTCTTTGCCAAGGTTGCACCAGCTTAGAGCCAGATACTTGAGTGCTTCCTGCCCTGGAATATCGGGGACTTGAGTGTCCCATCGCCCAGCCGCCCTGACGATTAGTTTGCGAGTCTCTTGGAAACTGGCTTGAGGGTTCGAAACAAAGTGTCTCATTCTCATCACATGCGGAGAGAAGTAAGCTGGAAAGTAAGGGCATATGATAGGGTGGAGAAAAGGTCTTGACAGTCAGCAGCGCTGATGTTATCAATCCACACAGTTTGCAGTTTTTCATTTTCTTCACTGCACAGGCAACTCCTTGCTTGCCTGGACGGTCTCAAGAGTCTGCAGTCTTCCAACTTGATATCCTTTAGGTGCTTCCACGCCGACAAGTAGCGGAACTCTGTCTGCTTCTCATCAGCAAACCTGTCAGCCAAAAGGTGCCGTAGCTTCTCGATCTTTACAATTGCCGGCGGCAGCTTCTCTATCTTTGTTTGCTTGATGTCTAGTGTCTGTAGGTTGGAGAGTTCTCAATAGACTTTGGAAGTGACTGTACCTTGGTGCGCCTTAAGCCGATATAGCGGAGGTTAAACAAATTCCCTATGTCTTCCGGGACATGGCTGATTTCAGAGTCTTGCAGCTCAAGAACAGTAAGGTAGCTGGATCCAGTCAAAACTGAGGAAATCATGTTAGTGGAGGATGATGGTGCTGCAAGTGAGAGTATGGTTCGGAGGTGTGGGAACTCCACCACCGCTGCTGCCGCTGTGCTGCGTGTCCAACGACATGCTGATAACCGGCGGACTTCCTTATCCATAAGAGCCATTTCACCCTGATCACTCGCGGAGCCAAACCGCTCCTCTTTAGCAATATCAAGAGCCAGCTCTCGGACAATGTCATGCATCTTACAGGTCCTAACCCTGTTGAGCTCATCCCTCTCCACAACTTCTAACATATTCCGGCGAATTAGTTCCATGAGATTTCCCTCAGCCACTTCCTCTGGTGTGCTGTTACCTTTCTTCACCGCAAAGCCTTCTGCAACCCACAACCTCACAAGGCTCTCTCCTAACATGTGGTAGTCCTCAGGAAACATGCTGCAGTACAGGAAGCAATTCCTGAGATCACCTGGTAAGTCATTGTAACTCAGATTAAGTATTGCTTGGACATGGTGATCTTCTCGCAGGTCGCTACGAAGATGATTGTATATTTGATTCCAGTCATGGCGTGTTTGTTGCTTCGTGGAAAGCAGGCTGCCAGCAGTTACAATTGCTAGTGGCAGGCCGTGACAACTAGTAACTACACAATTAGCCACCTCCTCAAGCTCTGTAGGGCACTTGTGGCCAAGGTTGTTGTGAAAAGCCCTTATGCAAAAGAGTTTGAATGATTCTTCTATTTTCAAAGGTTGGAGCTGCAGGCGACGACCCTCGGGAGCAAGAGCTGCCACTTCATCCTTTCTTGTTGTGATCACAACACGACTTCCTTGGAGGCCCTGGAATGCACTCTTCATTTCGGTATATGCTTTTTTGTCCCACACATCATCCAGCACGATCAAGCATTCTTGTCTTGTAGTATCTTCTTTATTTCCTCTCTCAGCACATAAACATCAACTCTGGCACGAGTGTTGACTGGCGGCGGCGACTGTTGTGTGTGAGATATCTTGCTGAGAAGCGTGGCCAGCAAATCAGCCACATCATATGTCTGCGACACCACAATCCATGCGTGAGCATCAGGGAAGTTGGCGTTCTCCCGATCATACACATTCCTTACTAGGGTGGTTTTTCCCAAGCCTCCCATGCCAGACACTGTGATCAGGGTGTTTTCTTTATCATCGGTGCTCAGCCATTCGGCCAACTTGCTCCTGTTTTCTTCGATCCCTACAAGATCTTCATCATTAAGGAGTTCCGGAAAGTCGCATCGATGCCGACTTCTATCACTGTCCGAGTGCTCACTCCTTGTGTGTTGGAATGGATGAGCCCAGTAGCTTTGCATTTTCTGACCTGCTCGATCTCAAGCTCTATTTCTTCAACTTCCTTAGCAATTTGGCTGAAAACCTTGATGTGCTGTTTGCCTCTGACGAAGTACTTATTCAGGAAGCCCTGTTCTTTGAGCTTAAGAGCCTCATACGAGTACTTGTCAATTACATCCTCAACATGGTAGGCCACCTTCCTCACACATGAAATCCATCCCTTGATCACAACGTCGCTGAGATGTGGTGTATCCTGACCCTGTATGACATTATTTATCAGCCTCAGCTCATTCTCAATTCTTCTCATCTTTCCTGGCAGATTCTGCAGATTATCTGCCTTCCTGGACAGCTCCTCTACGACAGACGACACAGCTTCATTTAGTATAACAGCCCCAATCTTTGACACAGCGAGGAGTATAGCCTCTGCCATTCGCTTACTTCTGCAGTAAACACCAACATGCATGAATAAAATCTGAAATTGTTCAGGGAGAGGCCCCTCTGAAGAAGACAAGATAAATAGAAGGCCTAAGGCCTCCTTTGACTCAAAAGGATTTTGGTAGAAAAAATGGAGGATTCATGTTTCTATGGGATTTTGCACTGTACAAGCGTTTGATTCAAAGGAATGCAGCAAAGGAATTCTGAAGGAATTTTCCCTTTGCAACCCGATTCCCATGGAGTGCATAGGAATAAATAATCTAGTCATACCTATTTTTTTCATTCCTTTGAAAGGAACGAGATGAATCAACACTAATCATGCTTGTGTGCCTTTGCTCCGCTACAGCACTTCGACCAGACACCGCTGTCATTTATTATTATTTAAGCTAATCAACTGGCATAAGAAAGCATGTCCAGTTCCTCTAGTATTCCATTCCTATATTTCAAACGTGCAGTTAGGAAATCTTCATGTACTCTTGCAATCCTGTAGGTTTCCAGTTGCAATCCTATCATATTCCTTTCCCTATTCACATTTTCCTACGTTTTTCGATCCTATGGATCAAAGAAGGCCTAAGATCCGATCTGGAAGGGAGACGATCTCACCCCAAGAAAGCAACTGTTTCTATCTAGTAACGATAATCAAAATCAAGAGAAGAAACAGGGTAAAGGAAGCGCACTGCTTGGTCGGGCACTCGAGCTCCCTTCTCCACCCTTCCACTACCTCGGGCAGCGAGGAGACGCGGTGCGAGGTTGCGACCGTCGGTGTGCGAGGTTGCGAGCGTCGGCGGCGAGGCTGAGTCAATGCGTCGTCTGGTGGTGGTGGCGGATGTGGTGCTACTTGAGAGTTCGAGGCAGAAGGTGGGGAAGAGGAAGCTGTAGGTGGGTTTCGCAGAAAAGATAAGCTGCTTGTGCCGTGCTTGGTTCGTTTGGGTAGGGCTGAGTCGTGAGTTGACTCCAAAACGACTTGCTTTTTTTTAGCTCGATTTAAAGAAATAGGCTTTCGCCTCGCTATATTAATATAGCAACCAACCGATACAATGAAGAGGCACTGCTGGGGCAGACAGCACAACCAAGTCCAAAAAGAAAGACAGAGAAAAAGAAGAGAAAACAAGGCCAACATCGGCGGATCAACGAAAACGAAAGCGACTCGCAACCGCTGCGTCCTCTCCAGCGAATTCCACCACGATCCTAGCGCTCTGAATCACCGCGTACCAAACAACACCTCCAAGAAGGAAGGCGACGACGACGACGCTGCTGCCCGGACTAGTCCTAGGGTTTCCCCCGGTACGCTCCGAGAAGTGGGAAAGAGGTACACCCGACGCCCTTCAAGAAGGGAGGGCGACACTCTCAAGCGTCACCGCGTCGGTGCCACAACGGCAGGGATTTCTCCCGACCTCCAAAAAACCAAATCTCGGACAATCAGTAGCGCTCCACCAAACTTGCCGCCCACCAACACACGCCACCCCGGTCTTGAAGTCACCATCGTCGTCTCACCATGGCAAACGTAGTAGGGCCGACCGACCGAGACGAGCAACCGTGTAGACAAGGTCCGACAGAATCACAATCGCGCGGGAGGGTACTGCCTCCACCGAAAGCCGGTAGCCGACCGGACGCAACATCAAGAGCACACCGTGCCACTGTAGCCGGAGGGCGGCAGCAGCGCAGCCAGCTGGAGGACGTCCTCCACCGCCATGGACGGGTGCCGACCGGACACATCAGTAAGGACACACCAGGCCGGGCAGGCCCGGCCGAGCCCCGGAGGGCTCGTAAAGTCCTTGCCGTCGTGCTGCTGCACATAGGCCACCACCGCCGCTGCCCTCCAAATCGGCTCCAAAGGTTCGGCCGGTCCCCGAGAGGCCCGCGAAGCTCCTGTCGTCACGCTGCAGCAAGGGCGAAGTTCTTCCGGTCATCCCCGTCACAGGCCGCTCCTCAGCCACCCGGAGGCAGCCCGGTCGAGCCCGGCCTGACCCAGATGGAGCCCGAATGGGCCAGATCTGGGCCTGAGGGCTGGAGCTCGGGCCCAGCTGCCCCGCCACCAACAGGGAGCGCCGCCAGCACCGTTCGCCAGCCGTGCAGCACGCGGGAGAGCCCGGCGCCGCGACGGACCAGTGTCGCCGAGGAGCACCACTTGGAGCCGAGCCACCCCGCGCCGCCCAGCATCCAAGAGGGTAGAGGTCGTCGGCCCGCCGCCACCGGCGCCGCCCGGCCAAGGGGCCAAGCGCACGACACCGGCGACGGCGGGAGGGAGGAGTAGAGGGAGGTGAAGGGAGGAAGGAGCCAGCGGCGCGGCCCGGCCGCCGCGGGGGCGGCGCGGGTCGCGAGAGGGAGGGAGTGGGTCGGGAGAGTTTTCAGAAAAAGGTTATCGCGTGCTCTTAGCTCGATTTGAGATCCATCGAAAAGAAATAGTATGTGCACAAGTGTGTAATATAATCTATTATATACTAAAAGCAAAATGAGTTAGCTTTCGAGCCACCACGTTAAGCCACATCTTTTAATTATATTGATGGTTAGATCTGTAATAGAGGGGTATGATTTAATCAGCACTGTGCAATTACGTAACATGTTTGGTGCGTAACGTGACATGTAACTCATTGTGAGACGTGTGGTCCATGGACCGTTCCACAAAAGAAAAAAAAGAGTCCATGCTTTTTTTTGACAGGTACAGTTTTTTGTGCATAATTAATGAGATCGTATCCAAAGACGTGAGATATGCGGACATTCCAAAAAAAAATGAAAAGACGTGAATACAATGGACATTCCGGGAGAAAACTTTCCACAATATATATCTACAATACAATGGCCTCCAGTTGGACGTGCGAATGTAAAATAGTTACTAGACTGTGAAATGAAACTTAGGATATTGCAAGTAGAACGCGTAAACGTATACTACCTCCGTTCATATCTATAAGATGTATTTCGCTTGCTTTGACCAAGGCTTAGACCATTAATTAGCCTACTAATTTATGCTTCATATGACAGAAAATTAATATCATTGTATTTATATTCAAAAATATTTTAGGTATGATTATAACTTCTATCACATTTAAACACGAGTAAATGGGTAATTTGTACAAGCTGTGGTCAAAAGAAATGAAATACGCATTATATTTCGGAATGGAGGTAGTAGGTTGTGAACACATAAAACTATATGATGTATACCTATATATTTCATATAAAATGAGCATATAAAAATAATCAAGAGATTATTATATTACTCAATATACTATACACACAACAACTTATCCTAAAACCTCCACCTCACTCAGATTCACCACCTAGCGTCTGATCGTCGGCTAAGCTTGAAAGAAACTAGCAAAGATAAAAATATGTGCAGTTCTCAATCTTAATTTTTAGAGAGATTGTAGTTTTGGACTAACAAATGAACTGTGAATTACTTACAAATGTCTGATTGGATGTTGAAGTTCGAAGAAACTTGGAGAGATTGAATTGCCTGGTCCCATTTGCTTCGATTGAAGTTATGTTTCTTGTGACGACTATTTATGTCTAACAGAGTTGAGTATTTTACGATGGAGGGAGAACACCACATATTTGAGAAACGTAGCAAGTAAATGGCAGAAAGGAAGATCTAAAGAAAAATAATTAAAAAATCCTACTGTACATGACTTACCTATTAACGAGGATAATTCCTGCCCATTACATTAGAAATATCATATATCATGTTCAAATGATTTGGTCGACAGTAAAATTACTAATGACAAGTGATATAAACATTATCATAGCATCCCAAGATCACACAAATAAACATTGAATAACTTGTGGAGTACTGATATTTATTTCAATGTATGAGAGCATCTCCAACCGCATCCCCCAAATCCGCCCCCGATAGTGTCCGCGGACGCGTCCGGACGCGTCCGCGGACAGTGACCGGACGACCCCCAAAACTAGTGTCCTACAATCACAATGTTCAAATTTTGACACCCAAATCCATCCAAGCCATGCACGTCCATCATAGAGGTAGTTTTGATGTTGAAATAAATAGTTCACACCACGTTATTACAATTAATAATTGTATCTAAACAAATAAAAGTAGCCGGACATAAAAGTTCACATTATTCGGACACAAATCATTGCAAATTAAAAATCAGTCCCTCCCCATGAAGGCATACATGTGTTCCACCATATCTGTGAGTAGTTGGGTGTGCACTGCTTCATCTCGAAGTTGTCGATGCATCTCAAGGAATTGCATGACATATTCTGCTTCTTGTTCAGGTAGGTGGACATGTTCTCCAGGCTTCTCAAAGTCAGTGCGAGCAGCCCCTTCTCCCTCATCCTCCACAATCATGTTGTGCAAAATTACACAATAAGTCATGACCTGCCATAGAACCTCCGGATCCCACATCATAGCCGCTCCACGAACTATGCCCCAACGAGCTTGCAACACACCAAATGCCCTCTCCACATCTTTCCTAACTGATTCCTGCGCAGCTGCAAATGCACGTCTTTTGGGAGTAGTGGGATTACTGATAGTTTTCACAAAAGCCGCCCACTTTGGATATATACCATCTGCAAGATAGTATCCCATGGTGTAGTCGTGTCCGTTGACGGTGTAGTTGCATGGTGGAGCTTCCCCATCACAGAGCCTCTTGAACAGGGGGGAGCGCTGAAGCACATTGATGTCGTTGTGAGAACCGGGCATGCCAAAAAAGCATGCCAAATCCACAAGTCTTGAGATGTCATAGCTTCAAGTACAATTGTGGCCTCCTTGCTGTGCCCTTGGTACTGCCCACGCAATCTCGTTGGACAGTTTTTCCATTGCCAATGCATGCAATCCACTGAACCCAGCATACCAGGAAATCCTCTTGCTTCTCCTAGTGCAAGTAGCCTTGCGGTATCCTCGACATTAGCTTCTCGCAGATATTTTGGCCCAAAAACCTTCACGACAGCGTATGCAAAGTGCTCCATAGCCTCGATGCATGTACTCTCTCCCATCCGGACATACTCATCTATGGCATCAGCGGCTTTCCCATAGGCAAGCATCCTCAAAGCAGCGGTGCATTTCTGCATAGGGGAGAAGGATAGCTTCCGGCAGCAATCATACCTCAACTTGAAATAATCATCATACTTTGTGACTTCCTCCTGTATGTGCTCAAACAGCCTTGAGCTCATCCGGAACCGGCGTCGGAAAAACCCCTCATGAAACACCGGTTTCGGACGCTTGAAGTAATCGTCATAGAGATCTCGAGCGCCTTTGAGCCTGTCACGGGCCACGATGATCCGCCCCTTAATTGATCCCTTGAAGTTAAGAACATGCTCCTCCTTCTTCTCCATTTCCTCTTGCATGCTCATCGTCGACATGACATCCTCTTCGTCTCCGTCGTCAAGCTTGTCTTCATCACTCGACCCGCCGACGAACTCCTTGAAAATGAGCTCATCGACGACCGAGTAATCATACTCCTCATCGGACGAAGAATTCATGCCTACATACATGGAAACTTGCTCAAAAATCCGGCTCCGGCGTTTCAACAAACACTTTGAGAGCGAGGTGGATGTCGGCCGATGCAAAACGTACCGGAAACGATGCGGCCAACGGGCTCCGGCGGCTGCCCCGGACTTGGGAGCGGATTCTGTGACTTCGGGGTCGGCGGCGCAGTCGAAGGGGGGCGGCGATGGAGAACAGTGGGCGGGCAAACTGGACGGAGCGGCGGTGGAAGAGGAAGAATCAATGGATTCCGTCCGATTTGAGGGGAAAATTGGGTAGGCCCGCCTTGACAGATCCGACGTGGCGGACGCGTCCGGGCGCGTCCGGGAGGCCCCAAACCCGCCCTACATATGGGCTGCCTTCGGGGTGTGCCGGACCGCCCGGACGTTTGGGCTGCCAATAGGGGAGTTGGTTGGGTGGAGGTTTTTGGGCCAAATGCCATCCGGGCTGTCCGCACGGTCGTTTGGGATGACTATGAGGGTCATGCTTGGAGATGCTCTGAGTGTACATAAGGTAGAGAAGATTCACATGTTATCATCAATATTTTTTTCCAAAAATGAAATGATAATTACTTGCCCATAAATTAAACAATGGTTTCCCTATATATATAGGTGATGTAATGTTTTCTCATTGCATATTTTTTTGCTTTTAGATATGTAACAAAAAATTAACTATATCTATAACATAGATTTATGTCTCAATTATTTTCGACACATTGAAGATGATGCCCTCGCATTTGCGAGGGCCACCCTGCTAGTTCTATTCAAAATGAGATGATCTTGGGCCAACACTAACTCTAAGATGATCTTGAGCCAACACTAACTATATAGCTCGAAATTATATCCTCGCTTTGCATCTTAATGTAACACGATTTTGTAGCACAAATTAAGCTATCAAAACGTCTTATACTGAGTTACGGAAGTAATAATTACTAGCACAAGCCCGTACGATGCTATGAAAACCGCACAAGAGCACGACGATCAGGCGAAGATTTTCGGAAGAGACTTGGTGTCATCATACCGCTGTAGGTGGGGTTCGCAGAAAAGATAAGGGCACGTTTGGTAGGCTGCAGCCCCAAAACCTGGCCCAAGGAGAAGAACGGGCCTGTTTTTCGGGAGACGATGCAATGTACTTATACAGCCATTCGTTTGGTAGGTAACATGGTGGTAGGTGGGGTAGGTAGCATGCATAGCTTGGTGTTTGGTTTGGCTGCGTGTTGCATGCAGCGTGAGAGCACAGTGCAGCCGGCACTGAAAGCTAGGCAGCTTTAATGTTCGTGCTAGCCTGCCCTTGAGAAACTGTCGATTCCAGCGTTCCTGCTGTCCCTGTCCCTGGGTGCTTTACGAACCGTGCTGGCCACAACGCGAAGCGCAAAAACAATGCAGAATACCAAACGCACCGTAAGCTGCTGCTTGTGCCGTGCTTGGTTCGTTTGGGACGACTCCTGAGTTGACTCCAAATCAACTTTTTTTTTAGCTCGATTTTGAGATCAATTCGAAAGGAAATGGGATGTGCACGAGTGTCATATATATAGTTCTATGGAAAATGAGCTGATCTTGAGCCAACGCTAACTCTATAGCTCGAAATTATACAGTTACTAGCACAAAGTTCGTGCCTTTTCTACGAAAACCACACAGTTATACGAGGAGTTAGGCCATGATGTTGAAGATTTTCGAACATTGTGTGGTTCACGGAGAAAATATGTTGGTTAGCTCAGGTTTATTTTTCGAATTTTAATTCCTTTTCCCTATCTAAATGTGTAAGTAATGAGTGCGATTTCCGTGTGCTCCCAAGCTTCAATGATATTGATTATCTTCAAAGTCGAAAATTTATTTGCAGTATCAATTTCGTTTTGAAACAATCACGGTTGTGGCTAATGTTGTATTACAAATCAACTTGAAATGTTTTGTAAGCTGAACTACACAAAAATACAAAAGTGCGGATCTGGTATGCGTATTTTCGCATCTCCAGGTTTATTAGGTCTTGTCATTTTTGTGTAGCCCAAAGTAACAAGCAAGGCATTTTGGCTACCGGGTGTATATGCTCCACATTTTTATTTAAAAATTTGAAAAGATAGGAAAACTCTTCAAGAAAAGGGAAACAAATTGGGTACAAACATATATAAGAGTTCAATATTCGTGCAAAATATCGGAAGGAATTTTCCTGTTACATATTTTATTTTAAAATCACATGAATAGTTAGTTTCATGTGTGTGAATTTTCTTGTTATATATTTTTTCTGATATTGATTATGTATTTTCCTGATATTAATCATATACTTTTATGAAATAATTAGGTCATGTACAACTTGGGCACTTAGAATGCGGCGATACTATTCAGGACTCTGCTAATTGGCATTTGTCGGGTTAAATCCAGGTCTCACGTAGCATGGATGCAAAAAAGTTGAGTCGAGCACATTTTTTCCCTTGCGGCAAGAAAAGCCTGAGGCATTACAAAGGGATTGGTTAGCTCATAATTTATTTTTGGAATTGTATTTCCTTTTTCTTTTCCCTATCTAAGTGTGTACTTAATAAGTGGAGATTTCTGAGCTCCCAAGCTCTAGTGATCTTGATATATTTTTAAAATCAAAATAAACTATGTTTCAGTTTCTTCCGAAGAAATTCCTGGTTGTACCCAACGGTGTATTGCAAATCCATTTCAAATACTTACTTTGAGCTACATAAAAAGTGAAAAGTATGGATCTGAGTATGCATATTTTCCCATCTAAAAGTTTATTATATTTTATCATTTTTGTATAGCCCAAAATATGAAATATTAGAAGTTAATATTTGTATGTTCGTGGAATACACAATTGGGTACATCCTGTTATTTTTTAAATCATTTTTTATTTTTCAAAAACGAGGATTACTGGAGCTTGGAAGACAAAGCATTGTACACGACCTTTAGAATTTTGATATTAATAAAACCTTTTGTGTGCCATGCCAAAATTCAACCCCTTAGAAAGCCTTCAAATGGAAGAAAAATCCTGGTTATAACCAGTGGAAAAACCTTTTGTGTGCCACGCCAAAAGTATTTTGAGTTTCAGTTTTTTGAAGAAAAATCCTGGTTATAACCAGTGATATATTTATTTCACGAACGTGGAAATCATATTCGAATACTTCGTATGGCGCTACAGAAAAAACAAATGTATAGACCTAAGTATACACATTCTTACATCTCCAAGTTTAACTGGTTTTGTCATTATTTCTCCCAAAAGACGAAGTAATGGAAGTTGATATTTTGCATATTGGTGGGTACACCATAGGGTAGGTCCAGGATTTCATTTAAACACTTTCTTTAATTTGAGGATATCTAGTTCTCGGGAGTTAAAGACATTATGCACTACCTAACTTCTTAGAGCATCTCCAACAGGCGCCCTATTTGGAGCGCGTGTCTGGAAATAACGGATTTTTAGCGCGCGCGGAGCGCTGCCCCAAATTTGGGGCGGCGACTACAGCGCGCGGGACAACACCAAATCTGGCGCGAGCTAGCAACCGCCAATCTGAACTCTCCCGCGCTCGCGCCCTCGCCCCGCCCGCCCCTCTCCCGTGCCACCGCTGGCCAAATTCTGGCGATGGACGGCCGCTCGGACTTTCCTCCGACCCCTCCCTACAGCCGCGACACCTCGATCGTCGGTGCCCCCGCAAACCCTAGCGCTGGATTGACCCCCTCCATCGGCGGCGGCGCACCAACTCCGGCCGTCGGACTCGCGCGCTGGCTCTTCATGGCGCCACGGGCGAACCCCGTCGGCGTTCCGCCGGGTGCGAAGCCGCGCAAAGCCGTCACCAATAAGCGACTTGCGGCGGCGGCGGCGGCCAAGGGCAGGAAGGCGGCTGCGCCCAAGCGCGCGAGGCAATCGACGGTCGTGCCGCAAGCTGCGCCTGCTCCTCCGCCTCCTCCCCCTCCGCCTCCATCGTTCGTTGAGCCGGGAGCCGCTGCGGCCGCCGATGCATTCTTTGCGCCGGGCGCCGATGCGGGCGCCGATGCCACCGACGTGTTCAATGAAATGGCCAAGTAAGATTTTCCTTTCTTTTTGTGGTTCATTGTGAACAAATGTGCAAAAATGTTTAGTTCAATAGTTTTCATTCCTTTGTAGTCACAACAATGATGATTTTTTGACATAAATGGGTGTTGGTTCAAGTTCTCATTGGTCTCAAACCAATGAAGTACATGAGGACGATCATGAGTACGAAGACATGGATGACGAAGGTGAAGGTTTGATGGAGGCGCCGAAAGGAAGGATGGCTAACTACACCGTCCAAGATGATGTTTTGCTATGCAACACATGGTTGAATGTGTCTTTGGATGCCGCCGTTGCGACGGCCGAATCATTATCCACATATTGGGATAGAATGATGATGTACTACAAGACAAACAACAAGAGTGGAGTTGAGCATAGCAATAGGTCTCTTCGGTCTCGGTGGTCATTGATAAACTCGGAATGTCAAAGGTGGACGGCGGCAATGACGGTGATGGATGCCCTAAACCCAAGTGGAACAAATGAAGTTGATAGGGTAAGCGGCATTTCCTTGTGTGAACCTCTTTGCTATCTTCTATTTTTTGTTTTGCTAACTTGTTCTCTTCTCCTTGTAGCTCACTATTGCACAAAACTTGTTTCGTGGGGAAGAAAAGAAGACCAAGAAGGGAGTAAATAAAGGGGGACCATTTGTTTTGACTCATTGCTATGAAGTGTTGAAGGATGAAGAGAAATGGAAGAGGCGTGATCGTTTGGATGGGATTAACTTTCCAACCGTAGATGGGGTATTGCTTGGTGATGAAGATGGATCTAGCGACGACGCCAACCCAAAGAGAAGCCCGACCCCAAACTCGGTTTCCTACGCAAATCTAAGAAGGCCACCGGGAGGTATAGCCGCAAAAGAGGCCAAGAAGAAAGGAGGAGAAGATGAGCTAGCGAAGCATATGGCCGAAATGGTGAAGGCAAGAAAGGACGCGGCCGAGGATAGGAAGTTGGCACGGCTCAAGCACGAGGAGACCGAGGCTAGAAGGGTGGCGGCAGAGGAGAGGAAGATAGCATTGGAGGAGAAGAAAATGGAAATGGAGGAACAAGCTAGACTCATGGAACATGAGAAGCATCTCTTCTTTATGGATACATCTCGTCTAGATGAGAGGCAAAAGGAGTATGTCAACCTTTGCCGTGATCAACTATTGATGAAAAAGACAATGATGGGCATTGGAGGAGGCGTGATGGGAGGCATGATGGGAGGCATGGGAGAGGCATTGGAGGAGGCATTGGAGGAGGCATGGGAGGCATGATGGGAGGCATGGGTGCTTCCATGGGAGGCTATGGAGGTGTTGGTGGTTCCATGGGAGGCATGGGAGGGGTTGGTGCTTCCATGGGAGGCATGGGAGGGGTTGGTGCTTCCATGGGAGGCATGGGAGGAGGCTATGGAGGTGTTGGTACATCCATGGGAGGCATGGGAGGAATGAGAGGAGGCATGATGGGAGGCATGGGTGCTACCATGGGAGGCATGTGAGGAGGTGTTGGTGCTACCATGGGAGGAATGGGAGGAGGCATGACTTTCAGTTCTCTCTTGGGAGGCATGGGAGCATATGAAGGCATTGGTGCCATGGGTGCACCACCGGTTGGCATGGGTGCACCACCGGTTGTGCCTCCCGTTTCTTCCGATGGTGCTCTTGGAGATAGTGGGAACACCGTTCAAGTCGATGAAGGGATCGATGAAGCTCTACATGATCTCGATGAAGAAAAGGAAGAGGAACAAAGTGAAGCATGATGTTTCATTTGATCATGTTTAATTTCATCATGTTTCATTGTTTGTGTGAACTATTTTGTGATGAACTTGGGTGTAATTTGATGAAGTTGAACTATGCCATCAATTTGAAGTATGCTATTTTGTTCATCACAATTTGTTGTTGAAGATTATTTCATTGCATATCTCATATTTCCTTTGTCACATCTTGCTGCACATTTGCTCTCGCGCGCTGCATTCTAGCGCGCCTGGTGAAGCGCGGCAGCGACGCGCTAAATTATATCGCGCCTGCTAAAGCGAAACCTGCGCGCCGCGCGCCAAACGTCAATTTCGGCGCTGCAAAAAATTTATACAGCGCCGGCGCGTTGCGCGCCTGTTGGGGATGCTCTTAGCATTGTACATGCCCTTAACAATTTTGATATTAAACAAACCTTTGCTAGGCCACCAAAAAACGTGACCCCTTTAAGAAGCCTTCAGACATAGGGGAGATATTTGGCTCCCAGTGATCCTTTGTTTCTTAAAAATTATAATTATAAGTTTTAAAATATCTAAAAATATGCTTTCAATAATGTAGACCATAAAAATACGTGAAATATCAAACTGAAATACCTAATATTCTGATCTACACTAATAAATGTGTGATCTGATTGTATGCACATTCAAATCTCCAAAATATGTAAGGTTTTGTCATATGACGTAGCTAATGATACACTTGTTCTTACATTGTTATTTTACATGCATGTAATATGCACCGTTGACTACACCCTCATTTTTTAAAGTCCTTCCAATCTCTAGCTCCACCCACCCACCAACCCGTCCCCGTGAGGTACGGGCGGTCCCACCGCCTATCATTCCCCAGCCGGCGCGGCCCCACACGTCATACAGACCATCCAGCTCCCACGAGAAAACAATCCCCACAAATATCCCGCTGGCCCGCCTGCTGGAAACTCCATGGCCTACCTGTCAGCCAACAATCAGCCGGGTAGCAGCAGGAAGAGCACGCGGCCTGGTCGGGTCAGGGCAGAGAGGCCTGGTCAGGTCAGTCTTCCCACGCGGGGCCCACCGGGGAAGATTAGATTCTCCGCGTGCGGGGCCCGCCGTCAAGTCCATCCGGTCGCACACAGTTGGATGGCGCGTCGGTCTCGCGGCTGCGTGGGCGCGGTCCATGGGCATGGGACCCGTTGCGGACGCACGCCGGGGTCTCGGCTTTAAAAATCTGGGTCGAGATTGGAAAGCGAAAATGAAAAAGATGCACGTGCTTTGCTTGTGGTTGTGGAACAGATCTAGCATGGCTGTCATTTTGTTCCGTTTGGATACGAGTACGCTCCACAACAATTTTGTTTCCCTTTCTGTCCGTACGTGTGCAATATAACCATGTAGCTAGTGTGCTCACGACAGTGATTTGAATGTTTTGAAAATTCTGACACATTTGAATTGAAAATGTATATACTAAATAGGTGCAATTACACTAAAAAAGGAACTGCATTTTCACAAAAGGTAAAATTCAACCTCAAGTTCGCAGCAACACGGAACAAAATACTAATAAAAACTGAAAATACAAAGTGGTTTTACTTGATTGACTCGATTTGACTAATGTACTAACCGGTGTAGCGCCAATACATATTAACAAAAGACTTATATGTGAAGGTGTTAGGCAGCGGCACGCAACATCCCAGGGATTTAGTTCAAAAGAAAGAAAAAAAAAGGCAGGATCGTAACAATTACCGTAGGCTAATCCTATATAACTAAATAGATGATCCCCACTAACTCATTTCTCTAAACATGCAAGCTGTCCACGTCAGCAGCCAACCACCTCAGCATCTAATCGCTAAATCTGCTTCGCTGGATGCGCTAAAGACGTAAACCCTCCGATAGTCCGATCCTATGAAAAATAAAACGCACCCTATCCTCTCCTTTCCAAAACTGCCGTCGTTTCATCTCCTGCTCCCAACCGACGACTTCTCCTTTCCGTTCCCGTCTCCTTGCCTCCTTCCTTTCAGCAATCTCTTGCTTCGCAATTCCAGCCTGCTCTACCTCGACATTTATTTTATCTTTAATGATCCGTCGCTCCACCATCCTCTGATACGCATCGTGCTTCCTTTTGCCTCCCTGCTCAACACCCATTGGAAGCCATGATAAATTGATTCGTCCAGGCGTGCCTGCCTCCCTCCTTCCCACCTTCAAACGAACTGTTGGACGTCCACAAGTATGCCGGCGACATTGTCGACGAAATTCCAGATCATTGATACCCTACCCAGGCCATCTGTTGATCCCTCACCGGCGGTGGACGCACCAGCAGAGCTGGAGAGGTTGTGGTTGGCTGGTTACTGGTATTCCGGGCTCCCGGCCCTGATGCGGCACGACGGCGGCTAGCTGCAGACGACCACCTCGCCTATACTTTCACGGGCGGATCACCTAGCCCTTGACTGTTTGGTCTCTTGGAATTTTTAATTGGTGTTAAGAGATTTTGATCGGGTCTTCAGCTTATTATTATCAGCAAGCTGGAATGCTGCATGCTGAGCATGAAAAGGTTCAGATTCACTTCTGTATTGCATGGAATGGTGAGCAAGACATATGCAGGCCCTATGTTTCTGTTTTGCTTCAGGCTTCGTTAATTACAAAATGAATCAACTCCATTGTTGCTTCCTGTTCCAGGTTATTGCTACAAGTAATGTATTATGATCTCTGGACTGATGCCATCCGTTCCATTTATATACAGTGTATTTGGATTCACTTATCTCTGAGAATCCGATGTATCATGCTAACATAAATAAGTCTTGATCCATCTGTTTTTCTGCGTTATGTAGTTTCTATTTTCTGTACCAAAATTCAGAACACAAATGCCTCATACATGTCAAGAATGCATCCGGCTAAGTGCCCCTCTCTCTTTTGACCAAAGAAAATTCAAGGATTGCATCAATTTCTGCGTATCTATTGAACATGAGTTGCAAATAGTCTGATATTTGAAACTCCAGTTTCCCCGTCAGTTACTTTTTCTACATGCTTTTCTCAAACAATGGATTGTTTTATGGCCATTGGATATCCCCTTGGGCTGCTTGCTGGTGATACTATACAAGATCGATGTATCTACGCTCATTAATCTTTACATATAATACAACTATTAATCATGTTCAGATTTCCTTTTCAAAATTGAGTCAAACCTACTACTGACTAATCCCATTTTCCCCAGTTGGGAAGCACTTTGTTTGAGACTTCTAACCATTGCTCCAGAATGGGTCGTTTATATATTCAATAGTAATGTTCCAGCTACGCTACTCACATGAACCGATGAACCGATCACTTATATTTAGCCAAACTGATCCTGCTGTTAGTTTGTGCTCTGCATTTTTGTATATGTTCATTATACAGTTCACACTATCCATTCATCTGTTGACAATATAGTTCTATTCATCTTATTATATGTGTGCCTCTTTTATAGTGATTTGTACTACCAATGTTCCGCAGCAACGCGCGGGGAATCATCTAGTTTTAGTAGTAAGCGGGACCGAGCCCTCCAACCTGACTAATATGTAGACATAAGAAGGCTCTAGCGCCAACATAGGTGAATGAACTTCACACATAGCGTTCTCCAATAAAAGACGTGTTCACGATTTTGAGATGAGATCTAGAGCTAGCTTTAGGTAGTATTACAAGTTTACACTCGAGGATTACCATATTTTGACATAATACACTAAATACCCGTAGCCGGCTGAAACAACTATAAAAGCCGACAAGAACTTATTTACAATGACGGTCTACAAATTATGGGTACTCACTTAACTCTCATTTATAGATATGTAATAAGTTAAAGCCAATCTAAGTTGCTCTATGCCCCGACATCCTAGATTCCTAGCTCACTTAGGGTTCAAAACTGTGACCGCCTTACCGGTGGATTTGCGACATTATGCACATATTTTTATATTTCTTTGACACCCACAGAATACGGTTCAATTTGTTGTGTAGATCAATTTATCATATTGTATCACAATGTCAAATGCACCTAACAAACCATTTTTACTCTCAACGGTCAAAGCTGACAAAGGAAGAGCGATCAGGGCACCGTCTTATGTCGTCTCATTCCGGTCCCGCCCATCACGATCGAAGCGGCTAGCTACGGCGGGTCCGATTGGTCCACGGTGGACGCGGCGCATGACGAAAGCGGTCTTCCTTCCTTCCTTCTCCGCGACGCCTCTCTCTCTTTCGTCCTCCCTCAGGCCTCCGCCTCCTCCACCTTTCCCCACCACCTCACCTCGCTCCCCATGCCTCCCCGCCCCAAACCCTAGCCCTAGCCCCGCCGCCGCCGACATGGCCTCCGCCGCCGCGGTCGCCGGGACGACGACTACACTTTCGCGGCGGAGTACGACGGCCCGCCGCTCCCCTACTCCCTCCCGCGCGCCATCCCGCTCGACCTCTCCCGCATCCCGCTCGCCGCGCTCTCCGACCCATCCCCCGACCCATCCGCCTCGCCGCTCCCCGTCGTAAGGCCCCTCACCCCCTCCTCCCTCTGCTCCGCCATCCAGCACCACCACCAGCAGTCGGCGGCCGCGGGGGCGGGAGGGCCTCCTCGCTCCTCCGCAGCGGGCCCCCTCGCCGACTCCCCCACCTCCGTCATCGAGAACCACCACGCCGCCGCAAGCCACTCCGCCGAGCTCCCCTCCTGCCCCTCCGACGCCGACGACGAAGACGACGAGGATGATGACGAGGATGAGATGCGCCCCGTTCCCCACCAGCCCACCGTCTCCTTCGCCGAGACCAGCGGCTCCCTCCTACAGTCCTCCGACGACGAGGAAGATGACTACGAGGACGCCGAAGCTCTGCCCCGAGCCGCCGCCGCAGCCTCTAGATCCAGCGGCTCCCTCTCCCCGGCGCCCTCCGACCACGCCAAGCCCCGGGGATGCTACAGGTGCGGGAAGGGGGGCGGCATCTGGGGCCGCGCGGGGGGCAAGGAGGCGTGCCTGGCCTGCGGCGCGCGGTACTGCGCCGCCTGCGTGCTCCGGGCCATGGGGTCCATGCCGGAGGGCCGCAAGTGCCTGGCCTGCATCGGCCGGCCCGTGGCCGAGTCGAGGCGGAGCGCGCTGGGCAGGGGCTCGCGGGTGCTCAGGCGGCTGCTCAGCGCGGCCGAGGTGGAGCTCGTCATGAGGAGCGAGCGGGAGTGCGCCGCCAACCAGCTGAGGCCCGAGGACGTGTATGTCAACGGGGCGAGGCTGGCGCCAGAGGAGCTGGCGCTGCTGCAGGGGTGCCAGTGCCCGCCGTCCAGGCTCCGGCCTGGGTTCTATTGGTACGATAAGGTCTCCGGCTTCTGGGGCAAGGTACGTGAGCCGTACGATTTTGGCAGCAGAATTATCGTGTTGATTTGATGAAATGTCAACCAGTCTGGTCCACGATTTTAGGAGATTATAGTTGATGACCTCTATATATAGCCAGTAGTTTGATATCACGACAGTGTTTAAGCCGGTTAATTATGACTTCGTTTGTTTGTTTGTATTTCCATTATGGTAGTTTTTTGGAGTGAAATGATTAGATATTCAAATGCGAAATTAAATATCTGGCGTGCTATCGATTTCTGCAAACGGATATCAGACAGCTGGTTGTAAGTCGTAACGACCAGGAGCCACAATCCAATCCACCTACACCTGTTCTATGTTTCATCAAAAAATTGCAAAGAGTACCAGCTTTCAGCCAAAACTCTAGGGGCTTGTACCCAAGCACATAAACTTTCCGTTTCGCATTCATTTTGATTTCAACCACGAGTCTGTCGAACCTCCATTCCGTAACTCTCAACCATCACTTCTAACTATGGAGCAACATAGTTAGAAGGTGGAACACAGGTTGATGGCTCACTAACATTGTCAATGCGTTAATTGAAAGTGAATTATTACTTCTTTGAGTTCTTGGGGGTAGTTGCCTGATATGATATATGTTATGTATTGGATGAAAGTCATAAGACTGTATATTAAATAGTGCTGTTGAACTTTGATATTGTCAAATGTTTAGTTGACTTTTTTTATATTGATGGGCTTTGTTTGATGAGTTAGTAGTTCATGAGGTCTTACCAGTGGCTTAATGAACTATATAAAATCTTGGGAATCCACAGTGGTTGGTATTGTGCCTAAATTATGTTACTAGTTCTCTTATTCTAGTTGAGAATGTTACACAGTTGCACACCAAGACTGGCACATGATAGGTGCATGATATTACATATAAAAATGACATTAAGTTTATACAATACTACACCATTGTAAATAGGAATAGTGTGGTGCCTGTTCCATAGCTTTTACTGAGTTTTTGGGGAAGATGGAATTTTAAGTTAGAAAATGTCATGTTTTTATCCTGCACATTCCATTTGAGAATTTCAGTTGTTTCATGATTAGTTTGCTTGCTTCTTGGCATGAATGTTAATGATATTATATCATCCACAACTCCATTTTTTGAAGTATATTTCTATGTTTTTTTGCAGGAGGGACACAAGCCCCATTGCATAATAAGCCCAAATCTAAATGTTGGAGGCAATTTAGATGAAAAGGCGAGCAATGGGAACACTGGAATCATGATAAATGGCCGTGAGATTACAAAATCTGAGCTGCAAATACTTAAGGTCTGGAATTGATTTACTACTGCCTAGTTTTGAGATTCCGAAGTCACATTTTCCTTACCAATCTCTTTGGTTTCAGTTGGCAGGAGTTCAGTGTGCTGGGAAACCTCACTTTTGGTTGAATGCGGATGGAACTTACCAAGAGGAAGGCCAAAAAACTGTTAAAGGGAAGATTTGGGATAAGGTAGTTCTAAAATTCATCCTTTCTTGGGCGACATATTCCATTGTGAGGAATCTGACCAAAGCTATATGTATCTGCACCAGGCTATAGTGAAGCTACTTAGTCCTGTCCTGTCATTGCCAACTCCTAACAAAGCGACTAATCAATGTGGTGAAGAGGCTTATAATGTGGGAAATCGACCTGACTACTTGGAGGAAAGGACGATCCAGAAGCTTTTGTTGGTTGGATCAGGGACAAGCACCATACTCAAGCAGGTACATATTTCTATTCTGTTGATCGTTTACGAACAGATAAGTTGACCAGCTGCATTAAGCTCACCATCCAATTACCTGTGTTCACATTGGAACATTAGTACTCCCTCCGTTTTTGTATACAAGGCCACTATCTCAATTCCTAGATACCAAGAAAACAAAACTAACTATTAAATAGCACGATTAACTATGTGAAAACCTCTAGTGTCCCGTGCTAATTAAACATGTTGTATGTTGTGCATCTTTCTCTATGGTTGCATGCAATCTTCACATTAATGAGCACCGGTGTACCAGGTAAAATTTTAATAAATTCTTCTTGGGAAGAGATAGTGGCCTTGTATAGATAGAAATTGTATTTTTGATAGTGGCCTTGACAGAGGGAGTATTAAGATTTGCATTCCCACATATGCAGTGACTAAGTCTTCTGCAGTGCCAAATGCTATTTTCATTATTGATATAGGCCTGCAATTAATTCCGAATCTATCTAATTTCAGGCAAAATTTGCATATAAGAGCAATCCTTTTTCGATGGATGAGTGTGAAGATATCAAGCTTATCATACAAAGTAACATATATCGCTACCTTGGTATACTTCTTGAAGGCCGTGAACGGTTTGAAGAGGAAGCTTTAGCCGATAGAAGAAAAATCTGCCAAGACGAGCCTTCCAGCTCTGGTAAGATTCTTTCTAATATCTAAACATGCAGCCCTCCAGTATAGGCCCCCTTCTTTTCAGCTTATTTTCCAGATTCTTCCAGAAGCTACCCTCCATCAGCTTCTCCCAGAATCTCGTTTTTAATTTAGAAGTTTAAACAAATTTTAAAAACGAGATTCTGGGAGAAGCTGATGGAGGGTAGCTTCTGGAAGAATCTGGAAAATAAGCTGAAAAGAAGGGGGCCTATAGTCTGGGACACTGATCATGGCTATTCACCGTTGGTTCTGTTGCAAACTAAACAGTCTTAAGTTCAGGAGACTTATCACTATGTACCTTTTTAAGCAACTGAACCAAGCAAAAAACTCATATGTGAAATGTTTAGTAACGACTGACATCCGTGACTGACATCCGTGCGCTTTTGCAGGGCATTTTGAATCGGGATTCTGTGATGAAGTTACTGAGTACTCCATTGCCCCACGTTTGAAAGCATTCTCCGAGTGGATTCTAAAAGCCATGGCTTTAGGTAAGATTGAAGACATTTTCCCTGCAGCTAGTCGTGAATATGCGCCACTAGTTGAGGAACTATGGAAAGATCCTGCTATTCAAGCTACATATAGACGGAGAAGTGAACTGATGTTCCTTCCATCTGCTGCCAGTTACTTTCTTGACAAGGTACTATTGTTGTTCTACTGATTTTTAGTTTGTTTACTTGGTTGATGTTTCCGTAAATCTTTATCGGGACTTCTTTAGTCGTCATTGGGTCTGAGTCGCGCTATTGTGATTATTCATTTTTTTACCTTGTGACATTTGAAATTATCAGGTGGGTGATATTTCTCGAACGGAATATGAGCTCTGTGATATGGATATCCTCTATGCTGATGGAATAACATCCTCGGACGGATTAGCATCTACGGATATCTCTTTCCCGCAGCTGGCTTTGGATGTGCGGGTTGTTGACGAGCCTGATCCACAAGACACGGTGCTAAGGTCAGTCTTCTGTCACAAAAGGCAGTGGTGGTCTGATATTTACCTGTTGTATATGTGTTTTTCCCCATATAGGCATATACAAAGTTTAATTATGTTCTTCCTTTGAGCCCTGTTATTACTATTAGGAAGTGTGATAGTAATACCCAACCTGATAATTTCTGTTTTCTTTTCAGGTACCAACTAATCAGAGTAAGCAACAAAGGACTGCGGGAGAACAGTAAATGGCTGGAAATGTTCGATGATGTCAGGCTTGTCATCTTCTGTGTTGCGGTTAGCGACTATGACGAGTACTACGAGGATGCAAACGGCACCCTTGTAAACAAGATGGTAGAGAGCAGGCAGCTATTTGAGAGCATCGTCCGTCATCCAACATTTGAACAGATGAATTTTCTCCTACTCCTGACCAAGTTTGATCTCCTGGAGCAGAAGATTGGGAAATCCCCACTGACTGCATGTGACTGGTTTAGCGAGTTCACCCCGTTGGTAAGCCGCAGCCTGATCAACGGAAGCAGCAGAAGCGCGCGCAGTAGCAACAGCGGCACGTCGCTGGCGCAGATGGCCGCGCACTATGTCGGCACGAAGTTCAAGAGGCTGTTCCACTCACTCACGGAGCGGAAGCTCTACGTGTCCTACGTGAATGCCCTGGACCAGGAGTCGGTCTGCTCGGCTATCCGCTACGGCCGGGAGATTGTCAAGTGGGAGGAGGACAAACCTGTGTTCGGCTCCAGCGAGACTGTGTACAGCGGCGAGGAGCCCAGCTCCTACTCTCACTAGTGACCTTTGCTTCCGTGCGACGAAGACGAAGAACCCTTTGCTTGCGTGTGACGAAGATGAAGAAGAGGTGTGAATAGCTGTGCAGTTCCTCTCCCGGTGATGACGACTTTTTGTTTGTTAGAGCTTTGCCCATTTTCGTCTTTTTTTTTGTTTTCTCTCTACCTGATCTCCGGCCTGCCTTGTATGATTTGTGTGTTTAGTTGTTCACACGTAGAATGAGTTGCCTGATTCCGATTCTTGTATCTATTATTTTAGCATCTGCTTTACATGGTGAGCAGATCGCCATCATGTTCCATTTCTTCTACGAGTTGTGTGCCTGACAAGCTTCTGAACAATTAGAAAAGAGAGAACGTAGCTACATTGTCACGTTGTACAAGCTGCCATTTCATTGGTATTTATGTACGCGATCACGTAGACGTAGGGGGTGGGTGATAATCTTTTTGGGTTTGTGATTGTGCATGCCAATACAAAGTTGGCATCTCAACCCAATGAATCGGTTGCTGAGATTGTTTGATGCTTTGATTGAAATCTTCTGAGTTTCTGACAGTTGTATTTATAACTAGGAGACTAGATGTTCAGAGTTCACAACTCAATGTTACGAAATTAAATCCTGCGCTGCCAACTTTACCTCTCCCCAAGATGAAGCGAACACATCACAAGTGGTACGAGTTCATCTGCCCTGGTGACCCCACCTGTCAGCGCGTGAGGTCTATGTACACTTAGTACACTAGCCTCTTCTAAGCTGAACTCATAGGTGAAACCCATTTATGTATGCAGTTACCCGTCTCATCCTCACCAAAGAACACACATCTCTCTCTGAACTTGTAGAGCAAAAGGCAAGAATTCTCTCGTTTGCAACATTTTCTGCTGTGAGCTCGCAATGTTGTATAGCAGGTGATGATGGATGGCAGTTGGAAGGGTTGTGATGGGTGCAGGGAGTGGCAAGAGCACTTCTACTGGGAGCACATGGATGCGAACAAGATCAGGTTCTTCCAGCTCATGACAGGAGATTTTTAGCAGCAAATCGCAAGTATTTAGAGGTTCTAAGAATCCTCACAAGTGTCAAGATTCTAAGCATCCTGTGGTTACATTGAGCGCTTGTGCAAGTTTATATTTAGAGATTTTGGTACAGAAGTGCTCTCACGGCGACAGTTGGTCGAACGTACGACGAAGTCCGAATTTCGGTGGTAACCCTCAGAAGAAAAAAAAGTAAATGAACGAAGCCCAACTGAACACAGCCCACTTATGATTAGAGCCCAGAAGCGCTCTCCCCGATCGGTCTCCCTCGAATCCATTCGGTGGCCTGCGACAGGAGAGGAAACAGATCACGCGCGCGCGGCGACGTCGTAAGTTTAGTCCCACACCGCTTGATTAGTAATGCGATGCCTGGGTTCAAATACTCCGCCCGCGGAGCAAATGATCGCCGAGCCAAGTCGCGCTGGCTTGTAACCCTAGCGGGGGAATGAAGGTGGTGGGATCGACCGGGGGCGTGCGGCGCATCGCAGGGGCCGTGTTCCATACGGTGCAAGATGTGCAGTGAGCAGCGCCCTTCGCCGGCGCTAGCTAACCCTAGCTAGCGCCAGACTCGGCAGGCTTCTGGACGCAGTCCTAAGTTCGGCGGGAGTCACGCGCTGCTGGCACGCCGAGTGCAGCAACGGCGCCCGTCCGTCGATGGGTGGAATCGGCTCGGTCCGTGCGCCTCGCCCTCCGGTCAGACCACCAATCCTTTTGCCGCTCAATCCGATTCTGCCATCTGGTTACTCTGAAACTCCTGTCGTTCGCGGTGTGGGAGGTGCAGGGCGTGGCAAGATGAAGATTTCCGTGCTCATTACAGGGTAATTAGCGGTGTGGGAGGTGCAGGGCGTGGCAAGATGAAGATTTCCGTGCTCATTACAGGATAATTACATCACCGCGTTATAACTGATTAGTTAACTCGGCCGTGTCAGGGTATCCCTGGTCTTGATTTTACAGATCACTGAAATTCCTGGATAAAAAGGTTTCTGAGTCACCAAACAGCAGCAGCTGTGATGATAAGCTCGAGTCAACTGAGGAAGAGCAGAGTGATCATGACTGGCACACCGACCCGGATTACTACAACTAAATCAGGGTTGTGAATAATTTTTTTTAAATCTACTATTTCTCCATCTTAGCGCATACCGGACAAGTTTGCGAGCAATTTCATCAGCCAGATGCACAGCGCAGAAGGACTTGACCTGAAAGCCCTGAGCGGCGAGACATGGCATCTGGGTGTCACCAAGGTTGCAAGTGAGCTGTTCCTGTTCTTGGGTCAGGATGGGGAGATTTTGCCAAAGGCTCATGAGCTGCAGGAGAATGACCTTCTGATCTTCATATGAACTGGCAAAAGCTTCTCTGAGGTCCTGATCTTCGACGCGAGTGGTTGCGAGAAACTGTCTCCTTTGTTCATGGGCTAAACCGCAGAATGCGTGAACATTCTATTTCATAACTTTGTGGGATTAGCTAACATATGCTATGCAACTCTGCATAAAAAAATCATATTTTTTGAAATCAAAGTGTGGTAAAATTCTATGTACTATATAGGGTTCATGTGCACTGATATTTCTGTACAGGGAAAGAGCTTCCTGAATTACCAGACAGTAGCAGCAGTGATGTTAAGCTGGAGGCAACTGATGAAGAGGAGAGTGATCACGAGTCATGACAGTGACACTGAGCCGGTGAGCCCGATCACTACTACTCGAAGTCTGCGGGTAAGCTAACTGACGACGAAAAATGGGAAATCATCAGGCTGCCAACGCATGAACAACTTTCTGGTCAGTTTGGTCAGTTATTCTAGATGACTACTTAATACTTGCAAAGCTTGCACGTTGATTTGCTAACCATCAAGATATTTCATCAAGTTTAATTACTATATTGCTCAAAAATCAATGCTTCTTGTGCAGATCATCTTCAGAAGAAAACCCCTGACGCCCTGCTATTCAGGCCGAGTAGAGTATAGAAGTGGCCTGTCAGGTACGACCACTCCAACAACAAAAGAGGCTTCAGTTGTCAGCGTTGGGTCAGGTTCGTTGCCGACAACGAACTGCGCAAGGGAGACGTCTGCGTCATGGAGCTGATCAAAGGCACGAGGAAGAAGATGATGACGATGGCCGTCCATGTCGCTAGGAAGTGGAGGGCCGACGGCCAGTTTGTTATGGAATATGTGCTTGAGTTAATGGCACCCGCAGTCACGCAACTCGTCACATATGTGCACTTAAGTCACACTTCTCCAGAACGTGATTTTTTGGTCACACATCTGGACAAGTGGGTGCACGGTGGTCTCTGGGCCCACGTGTCAGACCGTTTTCCGTTGCGGGAGTGCTGACATGGACAAGTAATTTTGCAGAAAACCCCCGTATTTTTAGATATTTCGTAAAATGGTCCTCATAATTTTACAAAATGGTCTTTCTAATTTTGTACCATTTTGTAAAATTATATTACTCCAGGGGGTTTTCTGAAAATTTACCGTCCAAAAC
Source organism: Poa pratensis (assembly GCA_947311845.1). Classification (NCBI taxonomy): domain Eukaryota; kingdom Viridiplantae; phylum Streptophyta; class Magnoliopsida; order Poales; family Poaceae; genus Poa; species Poa pratensis. The sequence continues at coordinate 10,426,550 of CAMZMU010000041.1, forward strand.
GTACTGACACGTGGGCCCAGAGACCTGCGTGCACCCACTTATCCAGATGTGTGACCAAAAAATCACGTCCTGTAGAAGTGTGACTTAAGTGCACATACGTGACGAGTTGCGTGACTGCGGGTGCCATTAACTCTATGTGCTTGGATGTGCCACACTGCCACTGGCAACTGAACCTGTAGTAGCTGGTGTTGCGCTGCAGTTGCAACGTATGCTAATCAAAGTTATGTATGCTGGCAATCCCTTGTATGACAGTATTATGTCCTCGTTCGTTATTTGCCGCTTATTGTGTAGCTTGCGACCGGGACCCTCATTGTGAATTTGTGATCAGTGACACGGCTAGGGATTAGAAAAATCCCTATGGCATATAAGAAATTTAGGTAGTTTCTTGAAGGAATGTGGTTACTAGAACAAGGTGTTATGTGTGTAATGAACTACTCTGAAGTGTTTCCGATATTCCTTCTCTGCAATTTATTGTCTCGTGGGCGTGGATCGAAATAAACTGTTTTCTGAAGCTATGTGGCTAGTACAACAAGATGTGTACTGAATGCTTGTAGCTAGATTCAAAGCAAATGAGTGTCCTAAGATGGTTCCTCAGATTTATTTAGTGTGTGTTCCAGTCAGTTTCACTGGATGTTTCTAGTAACTAATAAGTTCAGTGTGGGCTTGTATGTGAAGGCGTGGAATTGCTGCACTCTGCTTCTCATGCCGTGATGTGGATGCGATGATATGATGTGTTGTTCTTGCGCTCGAAGTTTCTGAAACAGTTTTTTGCTGCTACAGCTATTATTACTCTGTATCTACACGTACGTACTGTAGTTTGGTTCAGTTTTCAGGCAGCTCAACATTTTGTTCAGAACACTGGCACTTCAGCTCAGCGCTATTTAAATTTAAGAGAACATACCTCTTACCCCTCATATTACTAACATATGGTATGGTCGAGAGGATCGTGTTATCTTGCATCAATCGTCACAATACTATTGTCATCAAGATTAAGAAAATGCGTCTGATATTCTCGACTTGAATGATATCGCAAACTCGTCTTATTCTACCACCGGAAATTCACTCATGGTAGAATCGAGGATCGATTCGACAGCGTACTACGAAGAGATTCTGACATCCGGGATTGCACGACACGTAAATCACTTGAAAATAAATCGGTCAAATTCAGGTAAAGTTTGGGCCAACCAAAGTAATGTGTTTACAAATTGATTCATGTAGATGGTACTTAGATCTATATAATGACTCAGTGGTGGAGCAACGTCGTGTGGATGAGATTTATCCAAATGCACTTGTCCATTGGCAGGTAGGCATCCTTACAGCTGCATGAGCGCGATTAGCGGAGGGGCGGTTGGGGCGACTCGGGGGCGATTCTGGGTGTTGGCCGGAGACGGCGACGACGACCAGATCTCGACCACCTCCGAGTGCAGCGAGGAGCAAGTGCTGATGCAGGTGAGTGCTCCGGCACTGCTTTTCGCTACATGTGCAGGACACCTTCGCCGGAGACACAAACGACGATAGAAGATCGTCGATCTCGAGAGGAAAAGCGGCTACTCCGGCGAGCGGCACAAAGGTACGCAGCGGTGGTCCTGCAGGTCCCACAGATGTGTTCCATGGCGAGTTGATCCATGGCGAGTTGGAGAAGAAGGCGGCGAGGGGTATGCGTTTGCCCTTTGGCTGTCCTTCAAAGCTCAAGCTGCCCGTGTTACCGCCGTCAGTCATGCGTGATGATGGCGAAGGAACTTGGGAGTTTGTCCAACACAAAGGCTGCCGCCGAGTCGGACATGCATCACCGGCATCGGGGAAGAACGGTAGCGGCGGCGGATCCAATAAAAATTCAAAAAAGTGGACAAAGGATATGCGGGCCGAGCCCATGTTCCAAGCCCAACGGAGCATGCGGTATCGCATGTTGGACTCTCGAAGAGGGCAAAAGGTAGAATCCACCTGAATCAGTCTCGACGTTCGTTTCCACTAGGGTTCGTAAGGGCTCGATCGCCGCCGGCTCGAGCTATGGCGAGCAATGGCGGGGAACGAGGAGGTGCTGGGGACGGCCGGGGCTTACCACCTGGTCGTGGCTTTGGAGGTGGTTACCCGCCTGGTCGGAGTGGAGGCGGATACGGCGGACCGTTCCGGGGAGGAACGGCGGGGCGCGTCAACTACCATGTCGGAGGCCCGAGTGGGACGGCCGGGTAAGGGGATCATCGGAACTTTGATACTGGTGGTCCGAGTGCACTGCAGGCCAGGCTGACCACAGGCAGCAATTCGGCAATGAGGGGTTCGGAAGCTTCAATGCGGGTTCGGGGTTCGGCAATGGCGGACAACCGCGACACAACTTTAATCGGCCTCCCCAACGCACGGGAAGGTTCGATGGAGGTCGAGGATCTCGCCCCTCTCGAGGATACTCGGGGCCGAACAATGGCAGGGAGACAGCCGTGGGTTTCACCGATGACATGCTTGCGAAGATTGTCACCCAAGTGACTGCAGCTCTTAGGCAGCAAGGGGTTGTGCCTGCGACAAACCCCACGGTGCACCAAAACCATGCTGCGTCGCCGCAAGTTCAAACTTCCTCGGCTGCTGAGCTTTTGGCAAGGGGAGCTATACCTGTGGGGAATGCGAACACCACACAGACGGGGGTACGATCGCAGGTGGCTGGAGGTGAAAGCGCTAGGGGGGAGGTGCGGATGTTACTCTCCCAAAAAAGCCAAAGAAGGGGGCCGGACCTCGCTGCTATCGCTGTGATGGGCCGGGGCACATCGGCAAGGACTATGAGGTAGAGGTTTGCGACATCTGCGAAAGCAAGGAACACGCGCCTGAAGTGTGTCCTCTCCTAACGGCGCCGAAGCCACAAGTGATCATGCATGGTTTGATCAACGAGGGTCTGATCTTTTTTGAACAGCCGCTTCGGCGACCTATAAGCCAAAGATTGACAACGTCCGCCTTGCGAGGTTGACAGTAAAAGGGGAGCTGACCATCCAGTGCATTGTGGGGCAACTCCAGCGGCTAGTTCCAACTGATCATTTTTAGTGGGAGGTAGATCAAGTTGATCACAATGTTTTCAAGGTACCTTTTCCCTCAAAGAGTGACCTTGAAAGATTATCGGTGTTCGGTGCGTGTAAGGTACCTAACAGCAGCTCTGAAATCACTGTTGTACCATGGGTAACTCAAATGGAACCCATGGAATTGCTGCCAACTAAGTGGATCCGAATCTACGGGATTCCCCCAAACATATCGGTGATTTCTTATCAAATTGGAGCTTGGGTTCACTTTTTGGGAAAACTATGAAGTTGATATGAAGTTCACCCGCAAACACGGTGTCTTGCGCATACTTGTGGGGTGTGTGGACTACACTTTGATCCCCTCCGGGTGGAAAATTTACATCAAGGATGGGTTCTATGCATTGCGGTTTAAGGTAGAGCACCCGGTTGATGCTTCTGACTTGGAGGATGACGCTCCTAGATCTCCACCTCCAGATGATGAGACGAGGGAGGAGGAGGAGGAAGAAGAAGAAGATCCGACCAAGAAAGGGAAGGAGAAAGAAAATTCAGAAACTGAAGATATGGTCACGGATGAAAACAATATTTCTGAGGTGCAAACAAAGCAACAAGATGGGCTTGCTGTTGAGCTCGGTTACAAGGGGACAGATGGTCACACAAAGCAAAATGAGGTGCTGGCCGAGGATGGGCATGAGTTGAAAACATGGGTCATATTTTCACCTCAACTTAAGAAGCAATTTCAGCTTGTACATGAGTCGTACTTGGCGTCTATTCAGAAGAAGGACAGGGTTTTGATAGTGGAGTCGGCATCGGTTGGCAAGGTAAATGATATGGAGAAGACAGATTGTTACAGCAGCGACATGAGTTCTGGGTCTCCATGCCGTGGCAGCAAAACTGTTGTTTTTTCTGCCGGCTGCAATGCGTCCCGTACTGCTGGTTACGACACTGCTGTTTTATCTGCCGGCGTCAACGATTTTGCTGATTCTGCGACGGAAACGCTGTTTCTGCAAGCGGAAATAACTTCTCTGTCGGTGGCAGAGTTTCTGCTGCTTTCTCTGCCGGCGACTCCGATGCTGTCTCAGTAGGTGGAAACGCTGCGGTTTTCAGCGACGGCGTAGACGAAACTGCTGTTTTCTCTGCCGGGGCAGTGAGGACGCTGCTTCTACAGGTGGTCTCTCTGCCAGCGGCAGCATTTCTGCTGCCTTCTCTGCCGGCCCTTACGATGTTGTCTCAGTTGGTGGAAACGCTGCGGTTTTCACTGCCGGCGTTGACGATTCTGCTGTTTTCTCTGCCGGCGCGCAGATGGACAGCGGCAGTGCGGACTGGACTACACCGAAAAACTGCCGTCTCCGTGTCTCTCCCGAGACCACATGAGGATGTGGGTGGGTTATATATGGGGCGGCAGGGGAACCCCTTGACACCGCAACCTCAGCTGTGCGGGCAGGAGGTGGAAAGGGCAACAGCAATGGTGCATGGGCCAACAGCGGGCCTTCGGAGAGCGAGGTCATGGCTTTCGGGGGGATGATGGAGATGGAGGTGAGGTACAGCCAGCGTTTGAGGGAGCAACACAATGCGGATCTTCCTCAACTTCAGCGCGCGATGGATCTTTCGGCGTGCAAGGCTTATGGTTCTCCATCAGGTACTCCAACACATGCCAAGCTCTCTTTACGGTCTTTATCTAATTCTGAAATTAAGCATAGAACGAAAAGGTTGGGTATTTCGTTAGGAATCACTGATGCACAAGTAGACTCTTCAATTTCAGCCATTCTAGAATTAGAGCGGGAGAGGGAGGTTATCTATTTGAAAAATTCTTTACCTCCAACAAATGATAACTCTGAATCTAGTTTAGCTTTAAAACATGCCACTAATATTTGCGAAGACTTAGTGGAGGACGAGGTTGAGGTCTCGGATGATCATGCGGATCTTAATGAGACTTTAGCGGCAATGAGAGGTAGAGGAAAGAAAAAATCACTCTCTAAACGTGCGGTTAGAAGGGGTGTGAGATTAGCCATCTATTCTAAGTTTTAAAATAAAAATGAAGGGTATGATTTGGAATTCAGATGGGTTCGGAGACACGGCAAAACATTTGGCTGTTCATGAATTTATTAAGGAAAATAAACTTGACTTTATGGCTATAATTGAGACGGGGAGGCCCTCATTCGCCACACCTTTTCTAAATTTTCTGGCTGTGGGTTCAGATTTTGTGTGGTTTTGCTTACCTCCACATGGGAGGTCGGGAGGCATGCTTTTAGGTTTCAATAATGCTACCCTTCTTACACAAGACGTGGTCACAGGTGACTTTTGCGTCAAAGTTCACCTAAGATCGAAGCTGGATGGGTTTAGTTGGGTGTTAGTGGTGGTATATGGGGCAGCCCAAGACAACAAAAAACCAGATTTTCTTGCTGAATTGGTGAGGATTTGCGAAGGAGAGACGGTACCGATGTTGGTCGGGGGGGACTTTAATATTATAAGGAGACAAGATGAGAAAAATAATGACAATTTTAATGCTAGATGGCCAACTATCTTTAATGCGATAATAGAAAGTTTGAGCCTAAAAGACTTACAATTGTCTGGACGACAATATACATGGACTAGTAGACGAGATACGCCAACACTTGAGAAGTTGGATCGTTTTCTAGCAACTGTGGATTGGGAGCAAAAGTATCCAATGGTAACGGTGCAAGCTCTTACTCGTGCGGGGTCGGATCATACACCGTTATTAATAGATACCGGGGAACATGCGTTCAAGGGTAATGCTAGTAGATTTACTTTTGAATTATCGTGGTTTCGACAAGAAGGATTTTATGACACTATTGTTCGTGAATGGAATGCGGTCCAAACGGGCAACTCACCGGTTGAGCGGTGGCAAAATAAAATCCGTCATCTACGACATTTTCTTCGTGGGTGGGCAAGGAATTTGAGTGGGGAGTATAAGATGCTACGAGATAAATTAATTTTACTTATCGATGAACTAGATGTTAAAGCTGAAACAACCCCTCTTACGGTAGCCGAGCGGGCAGCCAAGAGAGAGGCGGATGACAAGCTGGCCCAATTGCGTCGTGATGAGGAATCTAAATGGGCACAGCGAGCTAAAGTTAAACACATCCAGGAAGGGGGGAGTAACACGAGATATTTCCACATTATCGCGAATGGTAAACATAGGAAAAAACGAATTATACAATTGGAACAAGAGGAAGGCACGATAGTGGGTCAGGAAAATCTTAAGACTTATATCTCTGAGTACTATAAGAAATTATTTGGTGCGCCGGCTACAAATAATTTTTCTTTGGATGAGAGTGTGACCCATGATTTGCCGCAAATTTCAGAGGAAGAAAATAAGATTTTGACTCAAGACTTCTCTGAGAAGGAAGTGTTCGAGGCAATCAAAAATATGGAACATAATAAAGCTCCGGGACCGGATGGGTTTCCCGCTGAGTTTTATCAAAATTTGGGGATGTTAAAAGCTGATTTGATGGCTATGTTTGCGCAATTGCGTGCGGGAGACTTGCCATTATTTAAGCTAAACTTTGGCATAATTACTTTGCTCCCAAAAAAAGAAGATGCGATTAAAATTGAACAATATCGTCCTATTTGTCTCTTGAATGTGAGTTTCAAGATTTTCACAAAAGTAGGAACAAACCGTGTAACCTCTATTGCGAGTAGAGTTGTCCGCCCCACACAAACCGCTTTTATCCCTGGAAGAAATATTCTTGAAGGGGTTGTGGTGTTACATGAGACGATACATGAATTACATAAGAAAAAGATGGATGGAGTCCTTTTTAAAATTGACTTTGAGAAGGCGTATGATAAAGTGAAATGGTCCTTCCTACAGCAAACATTACGTATGAAGGGGTTCACGCCGCAATGGTGTGAGTGGGTGGCTCGGTTTGTCCAAGGGGGGAGTGTAGGAATTCGAGTTAATGATGATATCGGTCATTATTTTCAGACACTCAAAGGACTACGACAAGGGGATCCGTTGTCCCCGCTGTTGTTTAATCTTGTTGCCGATATGTTGGCCGTCTTAATTTCTCGTGCAAAGGAAGATGGCCAAGTGGGGGGTTTAGTTCCTCATCTTGTCGAAGGGGGGGTCTCAATCCTTCAGTATGCGGATGACACAATATTATTTCTTGAGCACGACATTGCGAAGGCTGTGAACATGAAATTAATATTGGCATTGTTCGAACAACTTTCGGGGCTGAAAATAAATTTTCACAAGAGTGAACTATATTGTTTTGGGAAGGCTAAAGATGAACAGGAGGAATATCGTCGTATATTTGGTTGTGAGATTGGTGCATTACCGTTCAGATATTTGGGTATACCAATACACCATAGAAAATTACTAAACAAGGAATGGAAAATAGTTGAGGACCGGTTTGAAAAGAAGTTGGCGGCTTGGGTGGCAAGAATGTTGTCATACGGTGACCGTCTTGTGCTTATAAACTCAGTTTTAACAAGCCTCCCAATGTTCTTACTATCGTTTTTCGAAATTCCAAAGGGAGTTAGAAAACGATTAGACTTTTATCGCTCTCGTTTTTTTGGCAAAGCAATCAGCTCAAAAGGAAATATAGATTAACTAAATGGAACTTGGTTTGTAGACCAAAGGATCAAGGTGGATTAGGAATTTCGGTTTTAGAGGAACAGAATAAATGTCTCCTAAGTAAATGGCTGTATAAATTTTGAATGAAGAGGGGGTTTGGAAAGAGTTATTAGTTAACAAATACCTAGGAGATAAAACGTTGTCTCAGGTACAGGGTAAACTGATGGACTCACCTTTAAGCGGGGAAGATTCTTACGGGGTAATGGGGAACTGATTCAGTTTTGGGAGGATACATGGTTGGGAAATGTTTCTTTTCAAACTGAATATCCATCCTTATATGCTATTGCGTCTAACAAGCATATTACAGTAGCGAATGTTCTCGGGACATCACCTATTAATCTACCATTTCGACGGGTATTGATAGAAAATAATAGAACAAAGTGGCTGCATTTAGTTGAGAGGTTGATGAGTGTTAACCTCTTAGACGAGGAAGATAAATTCAAATGGAAGCTTACTTCGAATGGAACCTTTACGGTTAAGTCATATTACAAGGACTTATTAAATGGTCATACTAGATATTTGCGTAAGTATCTATGGAAGTTAAAGATCCCGTTAAAAATAAAAATCTTCCTTTGGTTCCTTAATAGAAAAGAAATTTTGACAAAAGATAACTTGATTAAAAGGCGATGGATAGGCTGTAAGAAATGTGTTTTTTGCGATGCGGATGAGTCCGTAGAACACCTTTTCATTAAGTGTCCGTTTGCTCGTGATATCTGGAGACTAGTGCACTTCACGTTCAATGTTTATCCACCGACAAGCATTGCGAATTTGTTTGGTAGTTGGTTGAATGGAATAGGTAAAATCACGAAAGCTTGTATTCGAATTGGTGTTGCGGCCATATTGTGGGCTATTTGGAATTGTAGAAATGACATTGTCTTTAATAAATCAATTTCAACTCATTATTTGCAGGTTATTCACAAGGCGTGCTACTGGATTCACTCATGGTCATTCCTACTTCCTGCGGAACAGTGTGGGCTTATGGATGCCGGATGCACCCGTATGTTGACGATTGTGCGAGTTATCTTCAGCCGGGGCGGATGGCTACAACCTAGACGTATTGATGCTTAGTAAACTTTTATTTGAGTGGCTGATCTTTGTAGCCACCTTAAGTGACCCATGAATTTGTGAACTTGTACTCTTTGATGTTTCAATAATTGCGGGTGGCTGTGTGCATCTTTTGGATGCAGAGGCCGGGGATCCGCACCCCTTTATCTAAAAAAATATAGATGGTACTTCTATACAATAGCTAGCATTTAGTTCATGCCACATCGAGGCCACAAAGTTAAATGTAAACACGATCAGTCAACCAACTAAATATGGTATAACTGCTTCACAAGACTTACAAGACAATAAATTAAGGAAAGCCTTAGTGTTCTTCACAAAACATGAACGATGGGGTCTTAAGCTAGCTGAGGCTTACTGAACTTGGAGACTCCCCCAATGTTCTGAACAATCAGGAAACAATTGTACATACACAGAATGTAATATGGCAGCACAGCCCACCATCTAAATTTTCCTTGTATTGTACTGTATGTACATAAGCAAGTAATGTGGGCTAGCTAGCTAGGCGCGAATCGGTCGAACAACATGTACACGGTGGCGTCCGACATCCCACCGCCGGCTCCGGTCTCCTCCCGTTGGACGCTCGGCTTCACCGCTGCTCCTTCCTTCGTCTTGCCACGAACGGCCCCTCCCAGCTGCTGCAACTGGTGCTCGGCGTGGTTCACCGTTGGCGCTATGGCCTGCCGCTTCTTTCCACGCAGCACGGCGGAGAGCTCGCCGAACCAGACGGCGCTGGCGATGTCGGACCCTGTCGTCGCGGAAGACATGGGCGATGCCGTTGATGCCGGCGGCCTTGATCTCAGCAAGCTTTCTCGGATTTATGGGACGGATTGTGGTGATCGAAATGGATGATCTGTATGCCGAAGTTCGTACGGGGATTTGCAAATTGCAGCGGAGCGAACACCATGGATTTATATAGCGCGCCAAGCTATAGGATGGCAGGAAGGTAGCGAGCCAGGGAGGCAGGATGATCGGCATATTCTATCTAGTTGGAGGCGCCGGGCCCCACACGGCAAAGTGCAAAACCAGCACGCCGGTCAACTTAACGCAAATGCTCCGTCGTCTCTTCCTAACCTATCGCTTTACGCGTACCGCCACGCTGTCTCCACGTGTGATTAGGATCGGTTAGTTCAGTTGTACGCCGTAAAGAATGCACGTACAATGCATGCCGATAAAGTGTGAATATTTATGGTTCTTGAGAAAGCATTATGACCTTCTGATTTCTGTGTGAAAATCCAGGTGAGTTTCGCAGCGTGCCTTTTACGGCTATATATCTTCACAAAACCGTGTTGCGTGTTTATTTTGCGAATGCAAATGGACTACATTTCCTTTGGTACATGGAGAGCGAGAGAAAAAGGGTGTGCTGAGAATTATGTTAATTTCAGTTTGGTGACGTCATCAAATTTTTGTTGAAACTCATGCCTAGCACGGATTAAGAAGCAAATCAAACAGTCCAAACATGTTTTTTCTTAGTTGCAGCCTCATTTGCAATTAGTATTGCAAAATGGCGCCCCGCAAAAAGACCAAGCTAGTTAAATCAAGCTAACTTGTTGCAATTCAGATACAATTCATTTATCTAAATATGAGTATCAAGCGGGCTTGTTCCGAGCACCGCTTTACATCCCTACTTGCAATTGAAAATGTTAGTAGAAAATTTGAACCCAACTTGCATTTCATAGGTGTACGAATGATGACGATGGAAATCCGATGGTGTAGACTGTGCACTAACTTAATTTTCAGCTAGCAAAATCGAGAGAGAAAAACCATGCAGGAAAACTCAAGGAGCAAAAGGAAATGGCAAACTAATAAAGAAACAAGATGGAACGGAGACTTGATAAAATGAGGCCTCTTGCTCGTACCAAGTGATCTCTTGGGTTTCTTCATTCGATTGACACAGTTGAATTGAGCCTGAAAGATTCTCACATTCCATTCGTTCACAAAATACCACCTAATTATGCCAACTAAAGTGTTACAGTGCTTCCGAACCTCGTGAAGGAAGAAGGGGGACTTCCGAAAATGGATTTTGGCTCTCAGGTGCCAGTGCACCCGCTTTTTAAAAAAAATCGAAAAAATTAAACGAGTTTCCAAAAAATCAAAGTAAAATACCAGGTGATACATATGCATGTACTCTACGTATAGGCCAAGTATGGGTGCAAAACAAATCATATTACGAGCTATATAAAAATAAGAAAATCCAGATCAGTAAAAAGTGAAAACATCATGTTGAAGCTGTCAGAATTTTTTTTTCTGTAGCCCAAAATATAAGTTATTTTTGTACGAAATTTCTTGCGTATGTACGTACCATGCATATGTATTCTTTTACAAAAATGCAGATTTTCTTTAAGCACAAAAGTTCGATTTTCAAAGTTTTCAAATTACAGGGTGTAGTGGTGCCCGAGAGCCAAAGCTCACCTTCCGGGGTCTTCCACTCACACAAGTCAACAAAAGGGACAAAGAACTAGCCGCCTTGCTAGCTTCGAAAGAACCGAGTGTAGAACAATGATTTTTGGTAAGTTTAAGACATGTATAGATTATGTATTCTGTCCTTCAGATCGTACTGCTACATTTGCTAAAACAATATAATGTCTTAGGGCATCTCCAACCGGATACGCACTTTATCCCTATAGGAAAAGAAGGTAAAAAGTACCCAACGGGACTCCCACTTTTCCCTTAGATGTCCGGACTGTTCAACACTACAATATGTGTATAGGGTCAAAAGGAGTCAAGTCGTACAATCTGCCACGTAAGAGGACACACGAACCACTTTATATCTTCTTCCTTCCTTTTGTCTCTCTGTCTCATCCTCACCAATACATGTAATTGACGGGACAATTTTGATAGACACTCCTACACACACATACAAATAAGGTCACATCCCGACAAGCATGACAAATAAGGTGCCAAATTACTAGACCATTCCTGATGTAGATGCTCTTTTTCTCCACAAAGAAAGATTATCTTTTGTCTCCGCAATAGAGTCCCGAATTGTCATTCACATATGAAGTGTGGCAAAATTCCTTATAGGTTAGCCAGCTGTGAATTCAATTTGACAAAACAAAACCTTAGGCAAATTTAGCAACAGAATATGAAAATTATGCGTGGGCATGTGGCATGCATGACATCACGTCTTTACACGGTGAGTAAACGATACCACCACTCCACCAGCATGTTTAGTTCTTAATTAAGTACTTGTGTGCCTGACGCATATGCCATGGACTAGTAGAAAATAAGAAATGTAGCCACAGACAGTCATGTGGCAGCATATCCTAGCATCGGCATTTTCGTTGGTTTGTTGTCCATACACGTATGTACACCTACGGCCGGGCAGGGCAATTAGGCAGGCTAGCTAGCTGGGTGCGAAGTGGTCGTGTCGTGTCACGAAGGACGGACACCGGGAGTGAAGGACACCCCCTTTGTAGATTCGGTAGGGGCGCGAAGGAGGCTGGATGACGTCTTCCGGAGAAGTACCGCTGGCGAGTTCTTCGTCACTCTCTCTCTCTCTCTCGACGTAGGTGGAAGGAAAGTATAAGGGACACAACGATCTACCCAGGTTCAGGCCGCCCGGAGGCTAACAACCCTACTCCTGCATGTCTGGATTGATGGAGGCATCATGGTGTGGCTACAAGGCGATCTCCGGCGAGAAACCCGGGAAGGGTTCTGGCCAGTTGAGGAAGAAGGCAGATCCTATCCCGAGGTAGGAGAGATCACCTCCCTCTTCCTTCTAGCCTTAGCTATCTCCAGCTATGTCTTGCCCTGGCTTCTACCTTGTTCTGTCCTGTCCCTCTCCTCGCCATGACTTGGTCCTCCTTTTATAGGTCTAGGAGCACCACATGGGGTCATGCGAGGAGCGTGATGGGGTCTTGGCGGGAAGATCCCCCTCTCCGTGGTGGTGGCGACGTGGCCTCTTCTCCTCCAAGCGTCTTGTCCCGGTTTGGTGAGATTCCCTCCCCTTTTGGGGAAAGCGACGTGGGACAAGAGCTGTCACACCGCAGGTGGTGTTCCCTGCCTTCGCCTTGCTTCCCAAGTCTTCTGGTGTCTTCTACCATCTTCTGGAGGGCGCTGGAAGCCCTATCTTCACATGATACCCGAGAGAGAGGCTGGCCTCGCCGGGGACTCAGGCTCTCGGGGTCCTCTACTCCTTCCGGGGCGCGGAAGGCCTTCAGGGTTCGGTGAACCCGGCACTGGGTGACTTCGTCTTAGTCCACGAGTAGTCCGTTGGGTACCCGCTGGTCTTGGGTATAGCCTTTGCCTTGTCTATCTTTGTAGTGGGCCCACAGGTGACGGACCCACTTTGGCAGCTCTAGGGGAACCCCATGTTCCACTGCTGCGACGGTAGCCCCCGGGCATGGTCCCGGCGGCTTTGCTTCAGCAGCTGCCGGGGCCATGACCAAATAAGTCAAAGTGGGCCCGGCGCCTGGTCTTCTCTTCGGGTTGCTTGGTGGAGTTTGCCGTGTTGAAGTAGAGGCAAGCCCCCGAGTTCTTTGACTGAATCATCAGGACCACTGCTAACAACTCGGGCTGTTGACTGAGCATCCAACGGTTGGGAGCGCCGAAGTCGGCACGCCTCCTCGACCCCCGCGCCCGTCGGAGTAATGGGGCCACGACATGACGCACGGGTTTCTCATCTAGACTTCCGCCTAAAGCTAGGATATCGATCCTCGCACCATTCCTCCAAAAGTATCCAAGCCTCTGTCTTCCACTCCTTCCTCCCTGCGTTGCTGCCTCCACCGCCCGATTTCCCCTCCATGGCTCGCACGAAGCCTTGCGCGAGGAAGAAACCAGAGGGCGCCGCCACCATAATCTGGGAGATGCCGTCCCCCAAGCAGGCGAAGAAGATGCGAAACTCCGATGGAGCCAAGCCCTGTTTCCGAGCATCTACTCCGCCACCAACATGCGGGATGCCTCGCACTTCGGAGTGGTGGCGTCCGAGGTCAATCAGGTTCTGGTTCGGAAGCCGACGGAGATATACCTTCCTTCAGAGATTCGGCTGCCCGGACAGATCCCTCTCTTCACCCGATACATGCTCATGGGCGTCATTCCTCCTTTCTCCGACTTCCTTCTGGAGATTTTGAAGGCATACGGCCTGAAGCTTCTCCAGCTTTCGCCTGGGGCCATCCTAGATCTGGCGATCTTCGCTCACTGCTGCGAGGCATTCATTGGGGTAATGCCCTCCGTGGCTCTGTTCCGCCATTTCTTCTATCCCCGGATTGTGGGGAACATGTGGAAGAGCGGTTGCATTACCTTTGTCTCTCTCACGGGGATTAAGTCATCCTATCCCCTGATGCAAACTAAATCCAAATGGGAGGAGTGGAGGGACGGATGGATTCTGGTGAAGGTTACCGAGGCCATTCCTCTGCTGGAGGAGCCAACTGAGCTTCCGGCGATGCTGGATACCTGGAGCTGGCTAAGCGGGCAGGATGAAGACGAAGATCTTGCGACTGTGGTGCAGAGCTTCAACCTGCTCAGGGCCAGGAAGGTAACGGGCGCCGCCATCGCAGCTCATTTCCTCCGTCACTGGATAGCCCCGCTGCAGAAGAGGTCGCACCCGACCTGGGACTACGAGGGTCCGGGAGACTTGACCCGCATGAGGAACGTGGACATGCCTGATGAGACGCTTCAGGACAACATCATAAAGTTGTTCGTCCCGAGCGCCCGCTTCGATCTTCCTCCCGGGGTCCTTCCCCTGCATGACAATCCGCAGAAGGCTTCCATCCTGGAGCAGATGCCAAGCTTCACCGCGCTTGGCCTGGCAGGCCGTGATGACCACGGGCCCGTGCCTCCAAAGAAGCGCCGGTCCCGAGCGGGCTCTGACTCGGAAGAGGAGGTCGAGTCTTCCGAAGAATCTGAAGAAGACTACCCTTCCTTTGGCGAGCAGCCCTCAGAGTCTGACGACGACCAAGCCGGCGAAGAAGATACCGACCCAAGCGAGGGTGAGGGTGATGACGGCAATGAGGAGGACGACGAAGAAGTCGACGAAGACGCCGCCGAAAGCGAGGATGAGCCAGGGGACAAGACAAGCCCCCAGCTCAAAACTTCTGATGCCCCCGCGGTCCCTGACCCGGGTGCCACTGTTGTGCTGGACCCCGTAGAGCTGACGGGCGACGCTGGTGATCCGGCAGAGGGAGACGCCGGGAACTTCATTCTGGCCCGTCGTCAACAGCACTCCTCCAGCTCCACGCCACGAACCAACACTCAAGTATCACCCAACTGCTCAGCTGAAAGGTCGGTCAACATATCCTCGGCGATGGTGAGCAGCAAGCGATCTCGAGAGTGAATCTTCCAAACTGGATCATGATGTCCTTCGCAATTCTAGTCGCCAAATGTCCTCCGTCTTGACCTTTTGATGGTGTCGCGCAGGGACGACTCGGCGTCGAGGGGGAGCAAACGGCCGCGAGACATGGCGGAGGCTGACACCGCTACGAGCACCCACCGAGGTGCCAGGGAGATGCTTCCTCCGATCCTGGCTGAGGCTGAAGGCCGCAGGGAAGCGGCGAGGGGAGCATTACTGCGACATCCCCTTCCCATGCCGCGAAGAGAGGTGACGCTGAGATGCTGGAACCTGCGGGTGAGCTTTAGTCTTTCTAGCTTAGATCTTCCTTGATTCCTGCGTTCAGGGGCAGATTAGGACGTCGTCCCTCAATTCTTCAGATGGGCTGGAGGTGAGCAAGGGGGCGTCGACACGCGCGGTCGGGACTCAATCCGCCCCCGACCCCTACTATCCATGCGGCGGGGCACCGCTCAACTTTTCAGAGTTCGATCTGGGAGCTCCGTCTGTTGGTTCCCTTCTTCAGGGCTCGGAGTTGGTAGCCTACACACAGCTGTCCCTGGATTCTTCAGCCAGCGTCGAGATCGCTGAGCTGGAGAAGATAAGAGAAAGCTTGGCCTCCGGGATCTTCCAGGAGGAGGCCGCATCGGGTCCAACCTCCCGCAATTCCATCGCTGGCAACGACATCCTTGACGCTGTCCGCCGCGGGCTGGACCAGTTGGGAGATGCCAACAGGGCCCGAGAGCTGGCCGCCGCAAAGAAGGTTGACGATGCGGTGAGGTATATGAGCGCGGCGAAGACCAAGCTGGACCGCATGACCAGAGACTCCTTCGCCTTGGTGAACTCCCTCAAAATCAAACAGGCTGAGAGGAAGGCTTCGGAACAGAAGCGGACGGACGAGCTGGACACCAAGGAAAATCAACTGAA
Source organism: Poa pratensis (assembly GCA_947311845.1). Taxonomy (NCBI): domain Eukaryota; kingdom Viridiplantae; phylum Streptophyta; class Magnoliopsida; order Poales; family Poaceae; genus Poa; species Poa pratensis. The sequence continues at coordinate 10,442,391 of CAMZMU010000041.1, forward strand.
CCTTCGTCAGGCTGTCTTGGACGAAGCAGAGGCCGCCTTCAACGCCAGAAAGCTTGAAGTGGATGCTGAACTGGTGCGCTTGAGGAGCGACGTCTCTGCTCTTCAGAAAGAACTCACTCTCCAGAATGGCAATCTCCACTACCGCGAGATGCAACTATCAGAGAAGGACAGAACCATATCAGAGATCCAGCAGCTGCTTTCTCAGGAGCAAACCCTCTCTCAATCATTGCGCCAGGCGAGTGTGGAGGACGGCAAGAAGATATCCCAGCTGGAGAGCACTCTGAAGACGTTCGAACAAGAGGCGCTCAAGGCCAAGGAGGACAACCAGCTGCTGACCAGCTCCCACAATCAAGCTTTGGCAGATCTATCTGCTCTTCGTCAATCGAAAGGCGAAGAGATTGGCATGCTCATAAAGTCTTGCAATGAGCTCTTTGCACAGGTGGCCCAGCTGGAGAAGAACAAGACTGGAGTATCCCTGACGCCCGGACTCCAGGAGATGCCATCCATCACCGCTCTGATTTCCCAGGAAGCGCAGACGGTGAGGAAAGCCAAGAACGACCTCGCCACTCAAATGAAGAGCAACAAGCTTTACGCCAGCAGGAAAACGGCTGCCTGGATTCTGGCCTGCTTTGTGGAAGTGAATCCCACAGCTGCGGTGCCTGACTAGAACGTCGTGACTCCAGGAAGGACCTCCTGCGACAAGGTGAGGAAGCCGGCGGCGAAGATCGTGGATAGAGTCATTTCTCGCCATGGCGTCCCAGCCGAACCATCCACTGCTCCTGCGGCCCAGAAATAATAAACTTCGCATTAGTTCATCATGCTACAATTCGTGCCTTATTGTAACAGTCTAGAACTTAATGACTTTGCTTGCTTTGCTTAGTTTCTACAAGTGCTTTTTACTTGTTTTCATCTTATGGTTCCTGTTCTCCACGTCCTCGAGGGACTTCTCGGGCTGCAGGCTTACCTGTGAGGCCCTGTTGCTCAGGAATGCACTCACAAGCCCCACCGATACCCGGGAAGTCGCTCACTCTCTAGGTTCGCTCGTCCCCGGGAAGTAACAGGTAACTCGTACCGCTTATTACCCCCGGGAGAGTCGTCACCGCTTCGAGTGCTCACGCGACGGTCGAGCCCTGACCGTTCTTGCCGCTAGCGTTTTTAGCATCAGTTTTGCCCGTACCAAAGATGTGATTGACATGAAGGCAAAAGAGTTTTTCCAGGATAACTTATCTTTTATTCATGATAGGAGTTCTTGCCAGGCGACTCTGCGCTTCGGGGTACATCTTGTTCATGATAGATTTCTTCCAAGTACATATGTAAAAACTTCTTCTAGAGAATTTCTTGAGGGAACAGATCAATGGCCTCCTCCACCCTGGAGCATCGACCGGCCAAGTCCCACAATTCTTCCAGGGTGAGAATCTTCCGGGGTACTCATCTTCACTTGCATCTTCACACTGCGTACGTTCATGTAGAACAGGTGGATGATGCCGGTCTGACGGTCTTCCATTGAAGGTATCCTGTCCGCGACCGAACGGAACCTCCAGACGTAGTGACGCAGCTTTTCCCAACGTTTTGCGTCAGGTTATGGAGTTCGAGCATGGTTGCCGGGTACGGGTGCAGCAGGTCATGAGATGCTGAGCGGAGGGGCCTTCCATGTCTTCCCAGGACCGACGACGGAGATTAGAGCTCTGCCCAGCTCCTTCCTCTGGCTGACCCATGTGTTTCTTGCCGCGTGGATATTCTACAGGGGGAAGAGGCTCGGGCTCGGTGATGACGACTTCAGGCTCCGCACCACCGGCTGCAGCTCCTGCGCCGGAGGTGTTGACGGCTGGAGATGGACTTGGGCGCTCACGGCACTGGAAAGCGAGGTCCAGCAAGCTTTCCAAGCTGGCCAACCAAGCCTTGGCGCGGAGGTCACCGAAGCATGAGGCTGGAGGGGAGGAGAGGAGCACGCGAACTGCTCCGAGAGCTTCCTCCAGCCCACAGCCTGGCTGCACCGCAGGACGAACTTGAGCAGCAGGGACCTCTCCAACTTCCGACATGTCGCACGCCGGCTGAAGTGGAAACTTCCCTGGCTCTGGAGAGGCTGTCGGCTGATGTCTACGTGTGCTTCTATTCTTGTAGACAGTGTTGGGCCTCCAAGAGCAGAGGTTTGTAGAACAACAACAAGTTTCCCTTAAGTGAATCACCCAAGGTTTAACAAACTCAGGGAGGTAGAGGTCAAAGATATCCCTCTCAAGCAACCCTGCAATTAAGATACAAGAAGTCTCTTGTGTCCCCAACACACCCAGTACACTTGTCAGATGTATAGGTGCACTAGTTCGGCGAAGAGATAGTGAAATACAAGTAATATGGATGAATATAAGTGGTGATTGCTTAGAAACAAGGTCTAGGGATCATACTTTCACTAGTGGACATTCTCAACAATGATCTCATAGTTGAATAAATAGATACTACCCTTAGAACACTCTCTTGTTGGATAATGAACACCATTCATTGCATAGGGCTGCAAAAGCACACCTCAAGCCGGAGTAAACAAGCGCCACAATGTCATAAAGGAGTCACACACGGTGCACACACTATCACCTTTACACCGTGGAGAGTACCGGAGTTCATATTAAAGTAAGCTCTAGAGTGGCATAATAGATAAAGAGTAACATCTACTTATTCAACTAGATTACAAAGCTCATGATCACATAAAGATCACACCATGGGAGAGAGAGATGAACCACATAGCTACCGGTAGAGCCCTCAGCCTCGGCGGAGAACTACTCCCTCCTCATCATGGGAGTCAGCAGCGGCGATGAAGATGGCAGTGGTGTCGATGGAGATGACTCCGGGGGCACTTCCCCGTTCCGGCGGCGTGCCGAAACAGAGATTCCGTCCCCCGAAACTTGTCGTCGATGGTGGCGGCGCCGCGGAACCCTTGGTGGAATATGAGGTATGTTTTTAGGGTTTTTCATCCGGAGGGAATATATAGGCGAAGGGGCAAGGTCGGTGGATGCCCGAGGGCTCCAGACCATAGGCCCGCGCGGCCCAGGGCCTGCCCGCGTGGCCATGTGGTCTGGACAGCCCACGGCCCTCCTTCGTCTCTCCTTTGGACTCCGTGTGCGTGTCGGGAAAATATGACCGTGGATAAAAATCTCATCCAATTCCGAGAATATTTCCTTAAGTAAATATCTGGAATAGAAAAAAACAGAAAACAGGAACTGGCACCGTGGCATCTTGTTAATAGGTTAGTCCAGAAAATGCATAAAAGTGATATAATGTATATAAAACATGTAGCAATTGGTATAATATAAGCATGGAACATCAGAAATTATAGATACGTTGGAGACGTATCAAGCATCCCCAAGCTTAGTTCTACTCGTCCTCGAGTAGGTAAAACGATAACAACAAATAATTTCTGAGAGACATGCTTTCACACAATCTTGATCAATATATTGCAAGGCTCATGTCATGAATGAAGTGACTCAAAGCAATGGTCTATAGTTTGCTAACAGATAGATAAAGAGTAAACAATGAATCATATAAGCAAAAACTTTTCATGAATAGTACTTTCAAGACAAGCATCAAAAAGTTTTGCATAAGAGGTAACTCATAAAGCAATAGATTCAAAGTAAAAGGCATTGAAGCAACACAAAGGATGATTAAGTTTCAGCAATTGCTTTCAACTTGTAACATGTATATCTCATGGATAGTTGTCAACATAAAGCAATATAACAAGTGCAATAAGTAAACATGTAAGAATCAATGCACACAAAGTTGACACAGTGTTTGCTTCTAAGATAGAAAGGAGTAGGTAAACTGACTCAACATAAAGTAAAAGATAGGCCCTTCGCAGAGGGAAGCAGGGATTAAATCATGTGCTAGAGCTTTTTAAGTTTTCGAAAGCATATAGAGAGCACAAAATAAGTATTTGAGAGGTGTTTGTTGTTGTCAACGAATGGTAGTGGGCACTCTAACCCCCTTGTCAACCAGACTTTCAAGAGCGGCTCCCATGAAGGACGTTATCTCTACCAGCAAGGTAGATCATCCCTCTTCTCTTTTGTTTACACATGTATTTTAGTTTCTTTATAGATGACACTCCTCCCAACCTTTTGCTTACACAAGCCATGGCTAACCGAATCCTCGGGTGCCTTCCAACATTCACATACCATGGAGGAGTGTCTATTTGCAAATTAAGTTGCTTACTGATAAATCAGGGCAAAACATGTGAAGAGAATTATTAATGAAAGTTGTAATTAATTGGGGCTGGGCACCCCGTTGCCAGCTCTTTTTGCAAATTATTGGATAAGCGGATGTATATGCCACTAGTCCATTGGTTGAAAGTCTGTGTAAATGACAAGATTGAAAGATAAAACACCACATACTTCCTCATGAGCTATAAAACATTGACACAAATAAGGAGTAATAAAGTTTTGAATAGTTTAAAGGTAGCACATGAAGTATTTACTTGGAATGGCAGGAAATACCACATAGTAGGTAGGTATGGTGGACACAAATGGCATGGGTTTTGGCTCAAGTTTGGATGCACGAGAAGCATTCCCTCTCAGTACAGAGTTTAGGCTAGCAAGGTTGTTTGAAGCAAACACAAGTATAAACCGGTACAGCAAGACAAATAAAAACATATTGCAAGTATTATAAGACTCTACACTGTCTTCCTTGTTGCTCAAACATTTTACCAGAAAATATCTAGACCTTAGAGAGAACAAATATGCATCCCAAGTCTCAACAAGCTCTACGGTAGTTCTCCACTACTAGGCTTTAACTACATGATGCAAGAGCTTAAACATGATCTACTTGAGAGCTCAAAACAATTGCAAAGTTCAAATCGAAACAAGACAATGATCTACAAGAATGCATATGTCTTTTCCAATACCAACTACTACATGTAGCATTTTCTTTCTTCCAAACAAACACCAATCAATTTATTTAAACATAAACTCTCCAAATGATAATATAATGCAGCAAGAGAGTATTTATAAACAAGTGCTAACAGCTCGAAGAGATGCATGAAAAACAGGAGCTAAAAGCACTGCAGTAGCTAGTTAAGAATACTCAACAAATATAAGTGAAGAACATGAGTATTCACATGAAAAAGCGGAGCGTGTCTCTCTCCCACACAAGGATTGCTAGGATCCGAATTTATTCAAACAAAAACAAAAACAAAAAAAACACAGACGCTCCAAGTAAAGCGCATAAGATGTGAAAGAATTAAAATATAGTTTCACTAGAGATGACCTGATAAGTTTTGATGAAGAAGGGGATGCCTTGGGCATCCCCAAGCTTAGACGCTTGAGTCTCTTGAATATGGTTGGGATGAACCACGGGGGCATCCCCAAGCTTAGGCTTTTCACTCTTCTTGATCACATAATATCACCCTTCTCGCTTGATCCTTGAAAACTTCCTTCACACCAAACTCAAGACAGTTCTCATTAGAGGGTTAGTGCATAATAAAAATTCTCATATTCTGTAATGAACAATCATTCCCAAAGCTTCTGGACATTAGCTACAGCCACCAATGCTTTGTGGAGCAAAGAAATCCACACAAACATCGTAAAAGAGCGAATGCAAAACAAAAGGCAGAATCTGTCAAAAACAGAACAGTCTGTGAAGACGAATTTTTTCGAGGCACTTAAGTTGCTCAGATGGATCTGGCCAAAATAATGAAAGTTGCGTACATATCAGGAATATGCGTGATTTTTCAGAATTTTTGAATTTTCTACAGGGAGAAAAGCTCAAATTCGTGACAGCTAAAAATCTGTTACTGCGCAGAAATCCAAATCTTGCATCAACTTTCAATAAGAACTTTACTTGGCACAACAATGCAATAAAATAAAGATACAAAGGAGTTGCTACAGAAGTAACAAACTCCTTGACTCAAGAAAATAAAAATAACAGCAAATAAAAACGATGGGTTGTCTCCCATAAGCGCTTTTCTTTAACGCCTTTTAGCTAGGCATGATAATTTTGATAATGCTCTCATATGTATAAGAGTTGAATATAAGAGAGCATCAAAAAGCAAATACCAAACACATTTAAGTCTAACCACTTCCTATGCAAAGGAATCTTGTAAGAAAACAAATTATTGAAGCACGCAGCATCTAGCATAGAAAGACAAAACAAGTGCAACTTCAAAAATTTCAACAAAAAGAGAGGAGATTCAATATTATTGTGATATATAAGCCGTGTCTCCCTCTCTCATAAAAACTTTCAGTAGAATCATTGATAAAATCCACAATATAACCATCACATGAAACATTCTTATCATGATCTATATGTATAAAAGTATCATTACTCTCCCCATAAGCATAAACAGTATCATTAGTAATACTTGGAGTAAAAGTATCACATCCATCATTGTAATCATCATAAATAGGAGGCACAGAATAATCAAAATGATTTTTATCCTCAATAGTAGATGGGCTGAAAATATCATATTCATCATTGTAAACATCATATATAGGAGGCATATCATAATCATCATAAACTACAGAATAGTTATCTTCCAAAGTGTGTTCATTTGAAAACATATCAAACTCATTTTTACTGCAAGGAGATGTATCAATTATATAATCATCAGTTGCAAAAGGATTTTCAAACACCTCATCTCCAAGTTTAGAGCTTTCCACATCATCATTGGAAGAAACATGGATAGTACTAATAGTATAGCAATTATTAACATCATCATTTTCAGAGTTGGTACCCCAAAGATTTTCAATATCAAAAGTAGTTTCATTTTCCCAATCATGATCACTACAATAAGTAACAGGCATAGGAACATCATCTAATTCAGAATCATCAGCAAAAACTACGATAGGAGCAACACGTTTAGGGGAAAATACCGTTTCCTCTCTCCTTTTACTCCTCCTCTTCTTGTTCTTATTTCCCCTCTTCTCTTTATCTTTAGGAGGGAGAGGTTTGAAAGGAAGCTTCTCCACATAACCTGGTTTATTGTTAGAAACAACAGAAGAAACTTGGGAGGATTCCTCTCTTTCATTAATAAGAACAAAACACATATTAGTCCTATCATATGTTGGTAAAGTCCCATCTTTTATAATATTTTGTATGTAAGTATTTGCGTGGCAATTATCAACACAATAAAGATGACAAGCATGCAGGACACTATTTATATCAAAAGCACTCATATCTACCAAAGAAGTTTTTCTTGATAACTCTTCACACCCCAAAAATAATGTAAGTTCATCATGCTGATTAGGAGTGATCATGTCATCACAATATAAACTCGCAGTACTCATAGGGTTCGAAAGACTATTATCTTTCCCTAAGCATTGAAATTTGAAATGACCCACTTCAAAGCAAAGTTCACAAATAAAAGGATAGATGGCACAGACTTTTTCACCAAGATCATCAAGAGCTCTGTTCCACATTCTAGTTTTTTCGTTCCTATGATGAATACAATATTCTTCTTCTAATTGATTCTTTTCACAAGGTCTAAGCATTCCGCAAAAATTAACATGCTTATAAGAAATAGCATTTTCAGAAGTTTGAGCATGTTTATTGCAATCATTAACATCAATTTCATTTTCCATACAAGTGTCTTTGAAAGGTTCATGATACATGTCCCAATTTTCTTTAGGAACATTAATATGACAAGCAAAGGTTCTAAAACAATCAACAATAATTTGAGAATCAAGACCATATTTAGCACTAAGCTCTTGAAAAACAGCAGTTTCAGCGAAAGACTTAATGCAATCATACTAATAGTTTATACCTGATTCTTTACCTTTGTCGTTCTCCCAATCTTCAGTATTGCTTTGAATTCTTTCAAGAAGATCCCATCTAGCTTCAACCTTCTTACTTGTGAAAGAACCATGTGAACATGCATCTAGATAATCCTTGTAATGACCTGAAAGCCTTGCATAAAAATTAGTAACAATTAATTCCTCAGAAAGCTCATGGTTAGGACATTTGAGTATTAATGTTTTCAGCCTTACCCAAGCTTGAGCAATGCTTTCTCCATCATGAGGGTAAAAATTATAAATGTAATTCCTATCTAGATGCACTTCATGAAGAGGATAAAATTTAGAGTAAAAGAGAGATTCGAGCTGTTTCCAGTTCGAAGGTTGTTCATCCAGCGGCCTATACCTCTCCTTTGCCTTGTCCTTAAGTGACAATGGAAATAGTTTCCTCATGACATTTTCTCTTGATAAACCTGCAACCTCAAATAACTCATAAAGTTCTGTAAGTTTTGACAAATGAGCACTTGGATGGACTGATCCATCCCCTGCATACTGATCATTCATAACCCTTTCAACAATTTTCATAGGTATTTTAAAAGAAATATTTTCAGCGGGTGGATTTAGAACATCACAGGCATCATTCGAATTATCACATAAGGGTTTTCTCCTCTAAAGTTGGGGAACTAAAAAGATCATTTTCATAAAAACTAGCTACCCCAAGCTTAGACTTTTCCGTAGCATTAGCAATAATGGTGTTCAAAGAGTTCATGCTAATAACATTGCTATCACTATTATGCAAACAAGCCTCCATAGGTTTTTTAATTTTCTCTTCAAAAGCATCATGTCCTAATTCAATATAAAGTTCATAACGATCTCTAATTTTCTTGTTGTTTTCCATTAAGCCAAGAGACAAAAAGATAAAATTGCAGAATCTAAAGGAGATACCTTCCAACGCTTACCTCACCGGCAACGGCGCCAGAAAATAGCTTGATGTCTACGTGTGCTTCTATTCTTGTAGACAGTGTTGGGCCTCCAAGAGCAGAGGTTTGTAGAACAGCTGCAAGTTTCCCTTAAGTGAATCACCCAAGGTTTATCGAACTCAGGGAGGTAGAGGTCAAAGATATCCCTCTCAAGCAACCCTGCAATTAAGATACAAGAAGACTCTTGTGTCAACACACCCAATACACTTGTCAGATGTATATGTGCACTAGTTCGGCGAAGAGATAGTGAAATACAAGTAATATGGATGAATATAAGTGGTGATTGCAATCTGTAATAAAGATAGCAGCAAGCAGACATGTAGCAGAAGTTGATGTAAATGGTGTTTCAATGCTTAGAAACAAGGCCTAGGGATCATACTTTCACTAGGGGACATTCTCAACAATGATCTCATAATTGAATAAATAGATACTACCCTTAAAACACTCTCTTGTTGGATAATGAACACCATTCATTGCGTAGGGCTGCAAAAGCACACCTCAAACTGGAGTAAACAAGCGCCACAATGTCATAAAGGAGTCACACACGGTGCACACACTATCACCTTTACACCGTGGAGAGTACCGGAGTTCATATTAAAGTAAGCTCTAGAGTGGCATAATAGATAAAGAGTAACATCTACTTATTCAACTAGATTACAAAGCTCATGATCACATAAAGATCACACCATGGAGAGAGAGATGAACCACATAGCTACCGGTAGAGCCCTCAGCCTCGGGGGAGAACTACTCCCTCCTCATCATGAGAGTCATCAACGGCGATGAAGATGGCGGTGGTGTCGATGGAGATGACTCCGGGGGCACTTCCCCATTTCGGCGGCGTGCCGGAACAGAGATTCTGTCCCCCGAAACTTGTCGTCGATGGCGGCGGCGCCGTGGAACCCTTGGTGGAATATGAGGTATGTTTTTAGGGTTTTTCATCCGGAGGGAATATATAGGCGAAGGGGCAAGGTCGGTGGACGCCCGAGGGCTCTAGACCATAGGCCCGCGCGGCCCAGGGCCTGCCCGCGTGGCCATGTGGTATGGACAGCCCACGGCCCTCCTTCGTCTCTCCTTTGGACTCCGTGTGCGTGTCGGGAAAATATGACCGTGGATAAAAATCTCATCCAATTCCGAGAATATTTCCTTAAGTAAATATCTGGAATAGAAAAACAGCAGAAAACAGGAACTGGCACCATGGCATTCTTGTTAATAGGTTAGTTCCAGAAAATGCATAAAAGTGATATATAATGCATATAAAACATGTAGCAATTGGTATAATATCAACATGAAACATCAGAAATTATAGATACGTATTGGACGTATCATCGGCTTCGACGAAGAGCTTGACGCGGATCTTGCAATGAGCGGTGAACTCGGAGAAGAACTCGCCCCCGACGAAGAACTTGACGAAGACAGCGACTCCGATGAAGAAGATCTTGACGAAGATCTTGAAGAAGAAGAACTGGCCACGGCGCGAGATGCAGACGGATCCAGCGCTTGCGCCCCCTACCTGGCGCGCCAGATGTCGTGTCACGAAGGACGGACACCGGGAGTGAAGGACACCCCTTTGTAGATTCGGTAGGGGCGCGAAGGAGGCTGGATGACGTCTTCCGGAGAAGTACCGCCGGCTAGTTCTTCGTCACTCTCTCTCTCTCGACGTTGGTGGAAGGAAAGAACAAGGGACACAGCGATCTACCTAGGTTCAGACCGCCCGGAGGCTAACAACCCTACTCCTGCATGTCTGGATTGATGGAGGCATCATGGTGTGGCTACAAGGCGATCTCCGGCGAGGAACCCGGGAAGGGTTCTGGCCAGTTGAGGAAGAAGGCAGATCCTATCCCGAGGTAGGAGAGATCACCTCCCTCTTCCTTTTGGCCTTAGCTATCTCCAGCTATGTCTTGCCCTGGCTTCTACCTTGTTCTGTCCCGTCCCTCTCCTCGCCATGACTTGATCCTCCTTTTATAGGCCAAGGAGCACCACATGGGGTCATGCGAGGAGCGTGATGGGGTCTTGGCGGGAAGATCCCCTCTCCGTGGTGGTGGCGACGTGGCCTCTTCTCCTCCAAGCGTCTTGTCCCGGTTTGGTGAGATTCCCTCCCCTTTTGGGGAAAGCGACGTGGGACAAGAGCTGTCACACCGCAGGTGGTGTTCCCTGCCTTCGCCTTGCTTCCCAAGTCTTCTGGGTATTCTACCATCTTCTGGAGGGCGCTGGAAGGCCTGTCTTCACATGATACCCTAGAGAGAGGCCGGCCTCGCCGGGGACTCAGGCTCTCGGGGTCCTCTACTCCTTCCGGGGCGCGGAAGGCCTTCAGGGTTCGGCGAACCCGGCTCTGGGTGACTTCGTCTTGGTCCACGAGCGAGTAGTCGGCTGGGTACCCGCTGGTCTTGGGTATAGCCTTTGCCTTGTCCATCTTTGTAGTGGGCCCACAGGTGACAGACCCACTTTGGCAGCTCTAGGGGAACCCCGTGTTCCACTGCTGCGACAGGTCGAGCAGCAGCTACACCGTCGCGTCCGACATCCCGCCGCCGGCCTCCTTCCGCACCAGACCAGGCTTTGCCCCAGCGGCCGCCTTCGTCTTGCCAAGAACGGCGGACCCTCCCGTCTGCTGCTGCTGGTGCTCCGCTTGGCTCGCCGTCGGCGCCATGGCCTGCCGCTTCTTCCCGCGCAGCACGGTGGAGAGCTCGCCGAACCAGACGCCGGCCACGTCGGACGCCGTTGTCGTTGACATGGCGATGGCGCGGGCTTGATCGAGTTGATCTCAACTAACTTATCGGGTGGAAATGTCTAATGATCTGGATGCCAACGTATAAAAGGCTTAGTTTGCAGTGGAACACCTTGTATGTTGTTGGCCATGGCACCGCGCCGTTTATATACAGGGCGCCAGATAGGTTGGAGGAATGGCATTCCAACTAGAGGTCGTCGGATCCCACACGGACAAGATACCGTAGGCGTGCCGTGCCACGGTTTCGCTCTTTTGCTGCACCTTCCGGCGGGTCACTGTTTGGTGTCTGGACAGTGCTAACCACGTACCGGCGTACCGGGTCGTAGTAGGGCGCCTGATCCTGGCCGAAACCGGCGGGGCTGGTTTGTTGTCTGGGCGCCAGGACAAAGATGGCGCGATCAGCTGAGACGGCACACCGCCGTTTACCAATGACACTATACCGGTGACCAAAACTAGCTATTGGAGGCAGGATGATCGGCATATTCTAGCTAGTTGTTGGAGGCGCCGGGCCCCACACGGCAAACCGCGATACCAGCACGCCGGTCAACTTAACGGAAATGCTCCGTCGTCTCTTCCTATCGCTTTACGCGTACCGCCACGCTGTCTCCACGTGTGATTACCATCGGTTAGTTCAGTTGTCCGCCCTAAAGAATGCACGTACAATGCATGCAGATATATAACGTGTGACTATGTATGGTTCGTGAGAAAGCATTATGAACTTCTGATATCTGTGTGAAATTCCAGCTGAGTTTCGCAGCGTGTCTTTTACCGCTATCTTCACGAAACCGTGTTCCGTGTTTATTTTGCGAATGCAAATGGACTACATTTCATTCGGTTCAGTGGCGGAGCCAGCTCCCGCCTACCCGGGGCAGCTGCCCGGGCTCAGCTAAGAATGCACCACTGTAATTTGAGCTAAACACGAAGATTTCTTAATGAATTCATGGGCAAACGCTCAGCTATCTTAGTGCCTTTGTTCACTGCCCAGGCTCCACGAGGAGTCTAGCTCCGCCACTGATTCGGTTTATGGAGAGCAAGAGAAAAAGGGTGTGACGTCAAATGAGAACTATGTTAATTTCAGTCAAATGAGAACTATGTTAATTTCAATCAGGCGACATCATCAAATTTCTGTTGAAAGTTGAAACTCTTGCCTAGCACGGATTAAGAAGCAAATCAAACAATCCAGAAATGATTTTTTCTTAGTTGCAACCTCATTTGCAACTGTATTGCAAAGTGGCGTCCCACGAAAAGAACAAGCTAGTTAAATCAAGCTAACTTGTTGCAATTCAGATACAACTCATTTGTCTAAAGATGAGTATGAAGCGAGCTTGATCCGAGCACCGCTTTACATCCCTACACTAGTAGGAAAACAGCTAACAGTGGCGCACCAAATTAACATTCTGGCGCACCTGGCCTGATGCGCCACAGAAATCCACATTTCTGTGGCGCACCTGGCTGGTGCGCCACAGAATTCTGAAAAAATTCAAAAACTGATTTTTTTTTGAAAAGTTTCAAAAAATATCGGAAAAATCAAGATATGAAAAATCCTAATTACTGGAATTATTTTCAGATTTTCTGATTTTTTTTGAACTGTTATCTTCCCGCTAGGTCACCCATCCTCAAATTGCTCCAACCCTACCACGCTTAACTTCTAAGTTCAACCCACTTCACCTACCCTTCATATGAATCCTCTAAAGGCTTGTATGTGTCTATGTTATCAATGTGTTATAAATATGTGTTTTTAAATTTCACATTTTTTCAAAAACTTCTAAACTTTCAAAAGAACATTTAAAAGTTTCAAAAGATCAAAAAAAAAACTCAAAAAACTTAAAAAAATCTAAAAACGTCAAAACATTTCAAAAAAGTCAAAACACTTCAAAAAATCAAAAAACTTAATTTTTTTCAAAAAAAATCAAAATAGTCAAAACACTTCAAAAAAAATCAACGATCTTCTTTGTTATACATTTCTGTGCCTTTTTTGATTTTTTTTATTTTGCTGCGAAAAATCGTCTGTTTGAAACAATTTTTTTCTTTTGGAATTTGAGGATTCTGTGAATCGTCTGTTGTGAATTCGAACTCGGATTTTTCTCTAGTATTTTTTACATATTTTTTGCATTATTTCGACATCGTATGCAAAAGTTATGGCCGTCACAAGATTTCTTTTTCATTTGTTGCAAAAAAAGTCAAAATTCATATTTCAAAATTTCTATCCCTACTAGACACTCAAACCTAACTACATGTAAAAGAGTTTTATTTATTGGAATTTTTATCATTTTCTTTTACTTCCTACAAGACTATAATTGTTTTATTTATTGGTGCGCCACAGAATGTTCTATGGCGCACCTGGCTGGTGAGCACAGAATGCCCACTTTCTGTGGCGCACGTGCCAGGTGCGCCACAGAATTATTTTTTTCAATTTTAACCCGTCCCCCGGATAACTTTCTGTGGCGCACTTGGCCATGTGCCCCACAGAAATTTGACTTTTTGTGGCGCACCTGGCTTGGCGCGCCACAAAAAGTAACATTTCTATGGCACACCAAGCCAGGTGCGCCACAGAAATATATTTCTGTGATGCAGCAATTAAGGGTGCGCCACAGAATGCAACCTACCTATAATTGTTTTCCTACTAGTGCTACATGCAATTGAAAATGTTAGTAGCAAACTTGCAACCCAACTCGCATTTCATAGGTGCACGAATGATGATGATGGAAACCCGATGGTGTAGTACTTGACTGTGCACTAACTTAATTTTCAGCTAGCAAAATCGAGAGAGAAAAACCATGCAGGAAAACTCAAGGAGCAAAAGGAAATGGCAAACAAATGTAGAAACAAGATAGAACACAAATTTGATAAAATGAGGCCTCTTGCTCGTACCAAATGATCTATCGGGGTTTCTTGATTCGATTGACACAGTTGAATTGAGCCCGAAAGATTCACGCATTCCATTCGTTCAAAAGACCAGCTAATCATGCCAACTAAAGTGTTAAGGTGCTTCTGATCCTCGTGAAGGAAGAAGGGGGTCTTCCACTTACACAAGTCAACAAAAGGGACAAAGAACTAGTCGCCTTGCCAGCTTCAGAAGAACCGAGGGTAGAACAATGATTTTTGGTAAGTTCAGGACATGTATAGATTATGTAGTCTATCCTTGGAGATCGTAATGCTACATCTGCTACAACAGTATAATGCCTTAGGGTATCTCCAATCGGTTACGCACTTTATCCCCATAAAAAAGAAGGTAAAAACTACCCAACAGGACCTCCACTTTTCCCTTATATGTCCGGACTGTTCAACACTATAATGTTTGTATAGGGTCAAAAGGAGGGTGTCAAGTCGTACAATCCGCCACGTAAGAGGACCCTCGAACCACTTTATATCTTTTTTCCTTTCTTTTGTCTCTTTATCTCATCCTCACCAATACATGTATTTGACGGAGTACTAAACATCGAAATGTGTAGTAGGATGCACCGCAAAATAGCCCAATTGACGGGACAATTTTGATAGACACTGCACCATTCCTGATGTAGATGCTCTTTTTCTCCACAAAGAAAGATACCTTTTTTTTGTGCAATAGAGTTCCGCAATGTCATTCACATATGAAGTGTGGCAAAATTCCTTATAGGTTAGCCAGCTGTAAAATGTGAATTCAATTCGACCAAAACAAAACCTTAGGCAAATTTAGCAACAAAATATGAAAATTATGTGTGGGCATGTGGCATGCATGACATCACGTCTTTACACGGTGAGTAAACGGTACCACCAGCATGTTTAGTTTCTTAAGTACTTGTGTGCCTGACGCATATGAACATGGACTAGTAGAAAATAAGAAATGTAGCTACAGAAATTTCAACAACAAAAAATGTAGCTACAGACAGTCATGTGACAGCATATCCTAGCATCGGTATTTTCGTTGGTTTGTTGTCCATACACGTACGGCCGGGCAGGGCAATTAGGCAGGCTAGCTAGCTGGGTGCGAAGTGGTCGAGCAGCAGGTACACCGTCGCGTCCGACATCCCGTCGCCGGCCTCCTTCCGCACCACACCGGGCTTTGCCCCCGGGGCCGCCTTCGTCTTGCCAAGAACGGCGGACCCTCCAGTCTGCTGCTGCTGGCGCTCCGCTTGGCTCGCCGTCGTCATGGCCTGCCGCTTCTTGCCACGCAGGACGGCGGAGAGCTCGCCGAACCAGACGCCGGCCACGTCGGACGCCGTTGTCGTTGACATGGCGATGGCGCGGGCTTGAGTTGATCTCAACTAACTTATCTCGGGTGGAATGAACCGGCGAAGGAGCAAAATGTCTAATGGTCTGGATGCCAACGTATAAAAGGCTTAATTTGCAGTGGAACACCTTGGATGTTGTTGGCCATGGCGCCGCGCCGTTTATATACAGGGCGCCAGATAGGTTGGAGGATTGGCATTCCAACTGGAGGTCGTCGGATCCCACACGGACAACGATACCGTAGGCGTGCCGTGCCCACGGTTTCGCTGCACCTTCCGGCGGGTCACTGTTTGGTGTCTGGACAGTGCTGACCACGTACCGGCGTACCCGGTCGTAGTAGGGCGCCTGATCCTGGCCGAAACCGGCGGGGCTGGTTTGTTGTCTGGGCGCCAGGACAAAGATGGCGCGATCAGCTGAGACGGCACACCGTTTACCGATGACACTATACGGTGTCCGACCTTACTGTTCATGAAAGAGGATGTGTCTCACGGAGCGGTGTCCCGTGGCGACAGGCGACCCGGGAGGCGATGGGCTCGCCTCCGTCGTTCGTAGGCGGCGCAAGGGCAAAAAGCTCCGGCGTAAGGGGCGTCGGAGCACGGCGGTGGCCTCGACGTCAGAGTCGTGCGAGGAGATGGAGCTGGAAGCGGCCGGCAGCCATGGGGGCTCGCCGCGGGCACCACTCGGGGTGGTTACGCTCGGGGACTTTCTGCCGGAAGCGCTGGTCTCTGGCGCTGGTCTGGGGGTGGGAAGCGGGTTCCCGCAGCCGGGCAGTGCGGTTCTGGAGCTTCGGGTCCCGGAGTTTGGTGTGCGGCGAAGGGCGCCGCCGCCATGGTTGGACTCCCAAGATCTGTCGTGCGCGGAGGAGTTCCCACCGCTACCTTCGTCGAGTGCTGGGTTCGGCGCACTGGATCCGAGCGGAGGGCTGGTCGAATCTGAGGTTCTGCTGGTGGGAGCGCTGAAGGTGCCGTTGTCGAGTCGGCGGCGAGGGCGCCACGCCGTCGCCGCGGCGTGCTGAGGAGGTTGGGGAGCTAGGGTTTCCGTCAGGGACGAGGTCCTCCGAGTTGGGCCTGGTGGGGGTTGCTGGGCCTAGTCGGGCTGGGCCCAGCACCCCATCTTGGGCCGTGGCCGTGGACGGCCCTGCTGGGGAGGAGCCAGATCCCGTGCCCCTTGGTGAACTTGCTCTCGTGGAGTCTGTTGGGCCTCAGCCCAGCCTGCGGCCTAGGGGGGCCAAGGTGGGGAGCGGGGGGTGCCGTCCCCGTCCTATAAATGGCTATGGCTACGGGTTGGAACCCTAGATCTGTCTCTAGGGTTTCCAGCCACTTCCGAGGAGATCAGCCGCCACAAGTCCAGAGCCAAGAGCTTCGCCTCCGTCACCGAGCTTCGTCCGGCCTCTTCCGGGCCGCGCGTGGGGGCGATGGACCGCAACTGGCAGGGTAGGGAGAGGTGGGGGAAGCGGCCGCATGAGGAGGTGGGTCGCGGTGACCACCGCTACCGGGATGGTGACCTCCGGCAAGACATCCAGAGGAGGCAGATGAGGGAGCGTGAGGATGAGCAAGCAAGGCAGCGGGAGCAGGACCGCCATGAAGAAGACAGGGTCAGAAACCAACTCCTGCAGAATCCGCGGGGGCGTGATGCTGGCCGTGGGGGCCCAAGGAGAGTTGGCAGGGGCGGTGGTCTGGCGTTGCCGCGTGCTATACCGACGGGGGGGGGGGGGGCGGCGGTGGCGTCGTGCTCCGCCAACATCACCTGCTATAAGTGCGGAGAAGCGGGACACATTCAATCGCAGTGCACTGGGGAGGCCTTCTGTGTGATGTGTCAGACAAGGGGCATATGACCGCGATGTGCCCGAAGCTAATTCCAAAGCCTGTCTGGGTGGGGCACGGTATCGAGGGCAGAGGTTTCTTCCACATCTCAATTCCAGAAGACAAGTTGAAGAAGCCTGCAGCAAACACGGCGTTGGTGTACGTGGAAAAGGGAACTTTTCGCTGAGGAGCTAGAGGACGAATTCAAGGAGCTGGTCAATGAGAAGTGGAACTGGCAGGTGCGCAAGTTGAGTAATACAGATTTCATGCTTGTCTTCCCTTCAAAGGAGCTACTCCGGATGGCTAGCCGTGGGGGAGGGGTAGTGTTGCCTATTACAGAGTTCAAAGCGGTGGTTTCCGAGGTGTTGGGTGACCCCTTGGCTACGGAGAAGCTGGAAGTGGTGTGGGTCCGTCTGCTAGGTGTTCCGGAGCCTCTGCGGGAGGCGTCGATTCTGATGGGTTGCACTCTGGAGCTGGGTACGCCCCTGGAGGTGGACAAGACGGCACTGTCAGATTCAAAAGCTCCGATCCGCATGAAGTTTGGGTGCCGAGCTCCAGTTGAGCTCAAGCCCTTCCTGATGCTGTTCGTCAATCTGCAGGGGTATAAGGTGGTGGTCGAAAGGGTTGTGGAGGAGCGCGACTTGGGCAAGTTGCCTCCGCCACCTCCGCCGCCTAGCCGCAAGGATGATGACACTGCGGCTGATGATAGCTCTGATGGGGAGGACGATGACTATGGCAGAAAGAGAAGGAAGAAGTCTTCTGAGGGGGCTGACAAGACTGATAAGAACAACTCCGTGGAGTCGGTGTCCGAGGGACAACAACTTGAGCAGGAGGCTGTTGGGGTGGTGGATGTAGTGCGTGAGACTGAGGCAGCTGTGGTTGCGCCGGCCCCACCCTTAGAGCTACCCAAAACCATGTTCTCTCAGTATGGCTCTAACTTGACTCCTGAAGGCTATGTCTTTAAGACACTGGGCGAGATCGTGAAGGCGGCTTCTGTGCTGGCCCAATCTGCTGTCGTCTCTGAGGCTCCGCCAGTGAGTGACTCTGTCCCAGCATCTCCGCAGTCGACCAGGGTTGGTTCGTCTCCAGAGTTGGCTGCGGTTCAGGAGGAAGTGGACTCTGCCAGATCTAGGGAGTGGCGTAGCAAGCTGAATCAAGACCGGGCTGCAAGGGTCAGAGGGGCGGAGGAGGTCTCGCCAGTGGGGTGGAGGCGCTGGACGGGGTGCGCGCCGCCCCGTCGGCGTCACTGGCCTTGGGAGACTTCCTCTCGGCCCGGTGGTGCCAGAACTAAATGCTACGGTGGCAAGAGGGCTCAGGTCCAAGGCGGCTCCGATTGAGACTATTCGCAAGAGTCGCGGGGTGCTGAGAGGAGGATGAACAGATTCTGAAGCGGGCTATGAGAGTGACGGCAGACAAGAATGCTTCTGCCGCAAAGCCTACCCGACATCCAAGAAGCAAGGCAAAGGTACAAAGCTTGACCCCATCTTTGCTATTCTTCAGAATCTTCCCGATGCACATCTTCTTTCTGTTGCGTCGGATAGCTGTGTGGTTTTCCCAGCCTATGCAGACGCCTCGGCCGAGGTTCTTTCTCTCATCAGGGCTAACGAGTTGGCGCAAGCGGCACTGGCCAGTACTAGAGATAGGTTGGATAAAGAGCGGTTGGCGGCAAAAGAGGCTGAAGCGGCAGCGATTAAGGAAAAGGAGGCGGCTGCTGCTCTGGACTCCTGTCCCGAGGGGGGGCAGAGGTCGGAACAGAGCGCTGCAGCAGGTGCTGTTAGGGCTTTGAAGAAGGTGGTGCAAAGATCACCCTCCCTCCGAAGGCTACGACGAGAAGAAGAGCTAAATCCGTGGCGCCGCAGGGGCGGCGCCCGGTAACCCGCCAAGCACGGGCTCGAGGGGTGGAATTTTAATGCGTATCCTTTTCTGGAACATTCGGGGTTTCGGTCGCGCGGGGCGCCGAACTCTGATCAAAAACTTGCTCCGCAACCACCAAATTGACATCATTTGCCTTCAGGAGACGATCAAGCAGGATTTCACAGACTTAGAGCTGCAAGGGCTTGAGATCGGGGAGAAATTCTTTTGGTGCTGGCTTCCGGCGGTGGGACACTCCGGAGGCATGCTTTTAGGCCTACGAGACAGTGTTTGAGGTGGAAAGCACTGACAGGGGTCAGTACTTTCTCAGCGCTAACTTTCTGCATAGGAAGCTTAACAAACCTTTGACTGTGATCGGGATTTATGGACCTGCAAATCACGCAGCCTCGGCGGCCTTCCTTGAGGAGGTGTCGGCCAAGGTAGAAAACTGTCGCTTTCCGATCATCATGGGCGGGGATTTTAACTTGATGCGTGGGGCTCAAGATAAAAACAATGACAGGTTAACTGGCCTCGGGTGGAGTTGTTCAACAACCACATTGCTAACTGGGCACTTACGGAAGTACCTCGCTCGGGTGCGAGGTACACTTGGTCAAACAGGCAGCTGAATCCGGTCCGATGTGTGTTAGATAGGGTGTTCATAGCCCCTGTTCTGAGGCCCTTTTTCCTCTTGCTTCGCTGTATGCTGATACTAGCCTGGGATCAGACCACACTCCGTTAGCAACTCGGGCGAGGGCGCCCCGGTGAAGTAACCGCTTCTTTTTCGAAGTTGGGTGGTTTGAAGTCGAGGGGTTTAAAGAGCTGGTCCTTTCTACATGGTCCAAACTTGCCGGGAGGGCCGGAGGTCGGGATATTGTAGACTGGTGGCAAATATGAGTGGAGGGCTTCGTCAATACCTCAGGGGGTGGAGTAAAAACTTAGGTAAAGAGACCAGAAACCGCAAGTTGTCTCTAGTCACCCAAATAACTGACTTAGACTCGAAAGCTGACACTGCTGGGTTGGACGAGGATGAGTGGGCGTTCCGGTATCACTTGGAAGAGCAGCTGTTGCAGATTCACAGAATGGAGGAGGAATATTGGCGCCAAAGGGGAAGGATTCGCTGGTCGCTCCAGGGGGATGCGAATACAGCATACTTCCACGCGGTGGCCAACGGTAGAAGAAGAAAGTGTGTGATTACTACTCTCCAATCCGAGGCTGGGCCGATTCGGGACCCAAAGCAAATTCAGGAACATGTCTATGACTTTTATCGAGAGCTGCTTGGGACGGAGTCCCAACGGCACCTAGAGCTTGCTCCCAATACATGGACTGGGGAGGCCTGCGTCTCGGAGGAGGAAAATGAGTCTATCCTTCTTACCTTCACGGAAACTGAACTTGAGCAGATTGTTATGGAAATGAAATCTAACACCGCGCCTGGGCCCGACGGGTTCCCATTGCTTTCTTCAAGCATTTCTGGCCGTTGTGTAGACATGGGGTCTTACATATTCTCAATGATTTCATCTTGGGTAGAATTGATGTTTCGAGGCTGAACTTTGGAGTGCTGTCCCTAATTCCTAAGATTCCAGGGGCGGATCTGATTTCTCAATTTAGGCCGATAGCACTCATTAATGTGATATTCAAGATTATTTCCAAGGCCTTTTGCTTCCCGGCTTGATCCCATAGCTAACAGAATCATCAGCCCGACGCAGACGGCCTTCTTGAAAGGCAGGTTCATCCTAGATGGGGCGCTCGCGCTGTTGGAGATAGTGCACGAACTAAATTCGAAAAAGCAGGGAGGAATTCTGCTAAAGTTGGACTTTGAAAAGGCGTATGACAGGGTGAATTGGTCGTTTCTAATTGAAGTTCTGCGTCGAAAAGGGTTTGACGCAGGCTATATCCACAAAATTCAGCAGTTGGTCTCTGGGGACAAACAGCGATTTCGATAAATGGTGAAGTCGGGCCTTATTTCCGCAACAAGCGAGGGGTGCGTCAAGGGGACCCGCTTTCTCCGCTGTTGTTTAATTTTATAGTTGAGGCTTTGTCGGCAATGTTATCTTCGGCAGCAAACGCTGGGCACATTAAGGGGGTCGTCTCGCACCTTATTCCAGGGGGAATAACACACTTCAATACGCGGACGATACCCTAATTTTGATTCAAAATGAAGAGCTGGACATTGCGAACCTGAAATTCTTTTGCTTTGCTTTGAAGATATGTCGGGGCTGAAAATCAATTTTCATAAAAGTGAAGTCATAGTTCTTGGGGAACCTCGGCAGGAACAACAGAGAGTGGCGAACTTGTTCAATTGCAAGCTGGGAGAGTTTCCCTTCCTGTACTTAGGTTTGCCAATCTTGGATCGTAAGCTCACCGTCGAGCAATGGAACTATCTTGTTAATAAGCTTGCTGGTAAGGTGGAAGTGTGGATGGGTAGGTTGCTTTCCTCGGGTGGGAGGCTAATCCTATCCAACGCTTGCTTGGATGCCCTTCCTATTTTTGCTATGGGCCTATTTCTCATGCAGGACGGGGTGCATGCGAAGTTTGATGCCATTAGGGCGAGATTCTTTTGGGAGGGGTCAGGCCCGAAACGAAAATATCACTGGTTAAACTGGCCAGCTGTTTGTAGGCCAAAAGACTGCGGGGGTCTAGGGCTGACAAGCACGAAAAACATGAATAAGGCCCTGCTTCTGAAGTGGGTCTGGAAGCTGTTTCAGAATGACGAGACGATTTGGCATAGGCTAATCAAGGCCAAGTACCCTGAAGCTGACAATATTTTCGCGGCTACGACCAACGGGGGGTCACAGTTTTGGCGAAGCCTTCACAAGATTAAACACTTGTTTAAGCTAGGGGCTAAGTACCTAGTGAGAAGCGGGACACGTACTTCTTTCTGGTCAGATTGGTGGCTCGGTCCAGAGCCCCTAAGTAAATCCTTCCCGCGGTTGTTTGCCATCTGTAGTAATCCTAACATCTCTGTCGCGGAGGCCTTTGCTCCGGACAGCCAAGGTATCACTTTCCGCCGGGCCTTGGATCAGGCCGGGATGGCGCAGTGGAGAGCGCTGCTGGATGTGTTGGACCCGGTGGTCTTGCAGGACGGTCAGGACGAGGTCAGATGGGCGCTTGAGCAATCGGGAGTGTTCTCGTTGTCGTCGATGTACCAGCAACTTTCGCGTGGGGCGACCGTTGCTTATGCTTACGACATTTGGGAGGCCAAATTGCCCCTTAAACTAAAAATCTTTACCTGGCAGCTAGTGCTCGATAGACTCCCCTCGGGTCAACAGTTAGCGGATCGCCACGGGCCATCTAATGGCAGGTGCGCCCTTTGTGGCGAGATTGAAGATTCCTCGCATATATTTTTCTCTTGTGTTTTGGCGAAGCTGGGGTGGAGTGTTGTGCGGCGGTTGCTAGGGTGCAACTGGTCACCGGCAAACTTCCCTCAGTTCTTCGCGTTCTTGCATCCGTTGCTGGGGATGAACCGTAGGGTGTGCTGGATTCTGGTGTCTGTGCTTTTTTGGACACTTTGGGTTACTAGAAATAAGCTGACCACGGAGGCTAAAGTGTTGAGGCACCCTTCTGACTTAATCTATAAACTCTCCACGTTCTTACAGCTGTGGGCGACTCTCTCAAAGGAGCGCGACAGGGACGCGCTGCAGGCGATGGCAGGCGCGCTTAAGGCTATCTACTCCTCCATTGCTCCAAGACGTGATCATTTAGCTGGAGTGTAGTAGGATTCCGGTCTGTTGTGGGGTGGCCGGCCCCGGAACTTCTGTTCATTTGCGCTTTCGGCTAAGCTGTATGCCTCAGCTTTTGTATCCTATGTGTGTGGACCTGTTGCTTTATTAACTTAAAGCAGGGCATTTGTTAATGTCTTTTATCTAAAAATGACACTATACCGGTGACCAAAACTACTGTCGGTTTGATCCCTCTTGGCGCATGTCTCTGGAAGGAAGAAGCTGCATGCCGACTCCATCAACATCAGGATGGATCGTTAAACTAAGACCCGACCCGTAAAATGGACGAAAATGCTCTGTCGTCTCTTCCTATCGTTTACCTACGTGGCAGTGACGCCGACCTACCCCCTCCCACGCTGTCTGATTACGATCGGCTACCGGTGCGAGAGCCGACAAATGATGGTCATATCGGTAAAGAAATACGAGCAAAGCCGACAACGTGAGACCGTGATCGGTTACTTAATTACTACTCCTCTTTGACTCAGCAGAATCCCAAAGTTTGTGTCTTCACAATTGTTAATTTCACACGTTGTGTTCCCACCGGGTGAGTTTGTTCTTCACTGCCCGAGAACAATCAAGTTATCTGTTTTTATAGGGAAATCAAAGTTTTCTGGTGGAGGGAAATCATTTGTCCAGTCCATTTCTTGGGCGATTAAACCGCAAATCTGATGCCTGAAGCCCACTCGTCTCAACTGGCGCGCAGTATTAGATGGGCTGGGGAATGGATCCATCAAACCAAGCAGGTCGGCCCACCTTGGCCAAGTTATAATTACATTTATTTTATCTATGGAACTACGCTGGAAACTAGCATTTCATTGTATAAATCTTGTATTTTTATATTAAAAGATAAGTACAACAAAATGTATATATCTAGGAACTTAATTATATATTATGTCATGCATCTATGGAAGATGTACATGTATCATCTATGAAACTAGAAACATACCCAGCGCGTTGCTGCGGGCATCTCTTTAAAAGGGCTATTATATACAAATAAAGGGATATACAGACCCATGCATGGAATATGAATTTCTTTACAAAAATATGTAACCAGTTCTCTATAGGCTAAACTTAATTGACTTGATTTTTTTGTACTTGATGATTAAAAAGGGTGACGTGGATAATTGTATGGCTAAAAGTTAGATGACATGGATATGTTGCATGCAAAAAATACAATCATTAATGAGTGTTAGTGAATGACATGGACAGTTGATTGGCTAAAATAGCAAGTGATGTGGATAGCTTGCATGTGGAGATAGAAAATAATAACTACACTTAGTGGGGTTTTGCTTTATAAGAAGTATAGATTAGAAGGACAACCCGTGCGTTACAGCTGGATCTTTTTAGAATATTTTGTGCCAACAAAAAATAAATAAATGGTATGATACATTATGTTGTCTAAAGGAATATGCAAAATGTAATTCATGATATTCGAGATAATCCAATTATATTTAATAGCCATGAGATGAGTGTGTATTATAAATTATTAATATGAATAATTGGACCGTGTAAAGAATGGATGATGTGTAGCTTGCATGTAGTTATTAATAAGTACCAGTGGAGAGGACATGGACAATTTAATGGCTACAAGATTAGATGATGCGGATAGCTAGTGGATTGAGATCAAAGATATTTGATGCATCTTCATGGTGTTTTTCTGTATAAGAAATATAGACAGATACTACCATCACGAAGGTTTCCTCCCAAAATATTCATTGTTTTTGTTATAGAAATATGTTCACAGATTTCAGGAAAAAAAGGTCCTTCTTAACTTTAAAAATCGTTCCATTAGATAACTTTAAAAATCGTTCCATATTCAATGGAAAAAAATAAAAATGTTATCAAAACAAATGATATAGAAATTGGTGGAAAGAACACTATTAGATAAATACTTTCTACATTAAATGACAGATTGGTTACGTATCCCTGAAGCGCATGGAAGACTACGAAAAGTTAGGTGAAAAGACATAGAAAAAAGGATATAAAATAAAGGAACGTCGTTTAAATATTAAGATAGAAATAAGGAAAATGGTATTAACACAAAGCGCCTAATGAGTCACCCCAATAGGGAGGAGCTAGCATGTTTGTTCCTCCCTGTCACAAGTTGGAGCAGGTAGGTATTTTCTGGTAACATGTAACCAACAATTAAAAAGAGGTGCACCATTCCTCTCAAAAGGACAAAGGCAAAGGAAATTTTTACAATGAAATGAGGGAAACTAGGATCCAACCCACTACTTTATGAGTTTTGTCAAATATGTGTATGTATTACAAGGTAGACTTGGAGAAGATGTATTAGTGTAATAAGATACACAAGGTGCACATACCTTATAAATACAGGTTGGGACTGGCTTGTGTACCTTGGTAGCTCATATACCGTGCGATAAATAGTGCAAGTTGTCATGAAGAACTTGCGATGTATGGTTGGTTAGACAACTGGTACATAGTTTCATCAAGAGTGGAAAGTCTGACTCAAGGGCAAAGTCATCATGGAAGGTATGGCCACATGAGAAGTCTTACCGGCGGCTGACATGGACAAGGATAGACTATTTGTAGATAACAAGGGAAGATCACCTAAAAACGAACTTAATAATGGAGATTTTTTTGCCAGAACTTGTCAACAAACATCGGTTTCTATGCCAATTTTCTCATATTCCTCTGAAGATCGTACGATGCATGTCCTTGTATTACGACAACTCTTGCAATAAAGTGATAATAGTCCTGAGTTCCTGATGGATTTGCTGCGGAGGCTAGTTTCATAAATTATATGGCATGCACCATGAACTAACAACCAATATAACCAAAAAAATTGGTAAAAATAATGATCTAAAAGCTAATTCCCTAATCTACTTTCTATAACACCTTTTAATTAATTAATTAATTATTATTACTACTTTATCTCCACTACTAATAAACAAGCAAACATGACTTTCGCTAAGTGTACCCCGTCAAACAAACATGGAACCACCAGCACCGCTTGAGTAGGCCCACCAGGCAGCGTACCAAATCAGATCTGGTGTGCACATAGTATTTTACCATGACGGAACAAACTTCACCGGACGAAATTCAACCCAAGTAAGCCACGCGAAAAAAAAATCTCCCAGTCCTGTCATGTTTTGAGAAACGGCGCTGCCGCACCATCCTCACATCGCCGCCGCACGCCGGAACTGCGCTGCCGCCGCCGTCGACTTGCGGCCAACGGAAGTTTCCTCGCCAGAGACCAACGGAAGTTCCTGCGGCGGGCGACATGGAGGAGGACGCGGGCATGCTCGCGCTGACGCAGCCGCCACAACGGCCCTCTTCGTCCTCCGGTTCAACGACCCCGACGACCAGGCGGCGGAGATATGACCGGGATAAGGCGAGAGCCCTAAGCCCCGAGCGCTCTCTCCCTATTCGTTCTTCTTGGCAGGAGATTGGATCGAGCACGGGCGCCCCGCCGCCAAGAGCTGCACGCGTCGCCGCCGTCGCCCGGTTTCTCGCCATCCCCGCTCGGATTCTCCTCGCCTCTGCCTAGATTCGCCCTCTCCGCCGCCTGGAGTCGCCTCGGCCCCGCCCGTTGCCGGAAGCAAGGTAACCGCTTCCGTCCTCATCCCTGCTTGCTTGCTTCATCTTGCATTCTTCCTTGCTCTGCTGCTGCTACGTGTTGATGTTTAACTGCTGTGGCTGGCCAGGAAGTGAGATTCGCCCATGGCATCCTCGAAACAGGCTTTCGCCCATGGCATCCGTTGGCCGCCAATCTTCGGTTGGTGGTACTGCAACCAACAGCATAGGTGTTGATGATGCAGAAGCTGAGAAGGGTGATGTCAATACAAAGTATCCTCCATGGGCTATGGCTGATTTTAGACTTTACTGAATTTTGGAATTGAAGTTAGGATGTTGGGAAGCATATATATTATTAGATAAGTTCTGACAAGCCAACTCCTTACTGTTTTCGAAATTTTCCATCTTATGTGTTATGTTTATCTCAAATTCTAATACTAGCATATGATCTGTTTTGCAAGTTTTCGGTCATCTATCATGCATGGATATTTGATATTTTGCTCTATAATATGTGCAAAGGGGAGCGCAGAAGAGAATACCTGATCAATGGGCGTGTATTCGGCCTGATAGAAATATAAAGGTGTAGGTTTCTGGTCAGAGATTTGTGCTATTTAAAGTTCTTTAGGGTGTGTTCTTTGTCTGTGCTGTTGCAGCCGTACTTCTTTCTGCACATCTGCAACAAGTTCCCCTGGATATGAATTTTCTATCCCTTTCATGTGTTCATTACAATCTCTGTTACTGCAATGCCCTCCTTGATTTGATTTATTACGATGTTAGTTTGATTAAAAGTGACCTTGTTTGATTGGATATAATATGATTTGGTTAAAACGGGTAATATACTAACATGTCTACTCAGATTGTCCTAACGTGTAGTCACTTTTCCTGATAGGAAGATATGTTTCATTAAGTAGTTGGTTTCAGTTACCCGATAGCTCACTGAAATAGTGAATAATGTGCATGACAGAAATAACGGACATACTGGTTTGTAGACTGATTATTTCAAGTACTTGAGTATTATCTTTAGAAGCTATAAGGACAAAGCCAGTATATCATTTCAGTTAACAGCAAACAGTACAGTAGCAGTCTAAGTCCAGCCACTTACATGAATCAGTTTTTCACTCACATGACCAATCCATCTCTTAGACCCAGCTAAACAAGTTAAAATATTGACCGGCAAGCTCCCCTTGTACCTCCTAATACAAATCACTTCAGTACGGGCTATGTACGCTTCCAATGTCTGAACAAATTTAACCATCCTTTGTGACAGAACTTGAATACCAATTGTATTTGCATCATGCTTTAGATGTTCATATACAAACACATATCCTAATACTCTTTTGTGGGATTTGTTTCAACAATAGAACCCTTGTCAAATCTTTAGCACTTAGTATTGACTTGTTAGTTTTATTGGTCGAATGTAGCTTCTCAAAAGGAAGATAGTACTGACTTGTTCGTTTATTCGTCGAATGTAGCTTCTCAAAAGGAAGATTGGTTGATCTCTTTAATTAGCTTATATACTAGCCCTCTCATACATCTGTCATTAGGCAACGCCTCAACATAGATTGGTTTTCCCTGGACAAACTTCATCAGCAGAGGGGCAGTCTCATCTTGTGCTGCCTCATTTAATCCATCTGAATTTTCAATCGTACTGTGAGGCGGTTCGGCAAGCGTGTGCTGCACTTGTTGAGAGGCGGAAGCCTAACAAAGACGACCTGGAGGCTAATTCTGGCATGGTGGCATGGAGCTCCTTGATTGCTCAGGTAAGGACAAATCTTTTGAAATCCGATTCTTTCAGTAACGTGACAAGAATTTCCTTTGTGTTAATTTCTCAGATTACTTGGTCATCAATGGCACTACTTGTTTGCAGGTAACAATGGCGAGTGTGAACTTGTCGGCGCAAGCGTACTGGACCCTTGACCTAACTTCCACAAGCTACTTGAACTACGGAGCAGCTGTTAGTGAGGTATCATGATCCAAACCGTGACAGTTGCACTGTAAATACATTGTGTTTTACCTACCATGCTACTGGAGACTGCAGCTTCTCTTGTGGTTCATGTTGATGCATGTCTCATCTGCAAGCTGCATATGAACATTCCAGGTGGAAGTGGATGTCCTGACGGAGCAACCACGATCCTTAGGAGCGATCTGGTTTATGACTGTGGCAAAGCCTGAATTCTGTGGTAGACTTAGCTCCGAGACAACTGCTTGTTCGATAAACAACAATGTCTGGATGAAGTATGGCTGCTCTGAGTTCTTTTCTTGATTTTTCTCAGGTCGAAGGTGCATTTGTGCAAGGATAGGATTCTTTACAAACGAGGAGTACACAACCAACTCCGATGGCCTGGTCATCAACGACGACACATGGACATACAACACCGTAGTGCCCAAGACGACTACCATGACGACAGAATCTCCTGCTTCAAGCACCGCCACCGCTGCCACATTCTCCAAGTTCTGCTGCTACATGCTTATCTACTCTCTAATGTGTGTGTAAGTAATGATATTCAGCTTAATCAAAATACATGCTTTGTAGAGACGTGCGTTGCACGCACGTGTACTAGTACTATACAAGGTTTCAAAAGCGGGGGCAGCGTTTTGGCTCCCGTGTCCAGCTAGTCCTGATATCTGGACCACTAGATTCGCAAGGGGATCTGTGCCAAAAGCATATTCTGGAGATATACGTCCGTGTAGAAACTCTTGTATTGCTTCGTACGTATCCTGTCACAGAGTACTACGGGTCCACAAGCCGAGGAGAGATTTTTAATCGGTCCGTTTCTCCCGACGTCCCTTGACGGCCGAATAACGGGAGATCGTCGGAGGCGAATTAACTCCTTGATCCGGTGCGCCACTCGTCGGTCGTCTTCGTCGGAGCCGTCCGCCTTGACTCTCCATACCTGAGCGGCTGAGCGCTCTACTCTTCCCCGTCTACGCGTCTCCCTTCGCCCTGACCGCCGATCTCGTCGCTCACCCTTACTCGACCTGAAGTCGCCGTCTCGCATCCTCGTGCAGGCCTGGACGTGCTCCGGGATCGCACCGGCCTGCCCTGGGCAGCGAGACCGGCGCCTCATCATACCTCGTTACTGGCTTGTGCTCCTCAACAGCAGCCCGGCCCCCATCTGAGTCCGGCCAGGACGGGGCGGTCATCCTCTTCGTGCTTGATCTGTGGACGGAGTGAACGAACAAGGATGCAGAGATTCGCTTGTCTTGTACTTTTGTATCGATCACTCCTCAAGCTGTGACCAGCAAATTCCCTCTTTCAGCTATGCTCTATTCTTTAATTAATTCATCGGGTATGCTCTTCAATAATTACAGAAGTAATACTT
Source organism: Poa pratensis (assembly GCA_947311845.1). Lineage (NCBI taxonomy): Eukaryota > Viridiplantae > Streptophyta > Magnoliopsida > Poales > Poaceae > Poa > Poa pratensis. The sequence goes on from CAMZMU010000041.1 coordinate 10,472,234, forward strand.
CTTAGGGATTTTCCTTGGCGTGATTCATGTTCCTGCCATGGTCTCATCTCATGGACCCGTAGAGACTGGGATGCTACTATGCTAGAACAAGGGAGCTGTAGATTCGGGAGCATACTAACATCCATGACTATTTGCTGTCGACTAAACTAGGAATACGGCCAACCCAATATAGCCAAAGGTCAAACTGCAGTGGCGACAAGACAAAATGTATAAACACCTCCCAAATGAGGAGATTGGAGCTTATACTTTTTTTTAACGATAGAAAGATGAAGCTTATGCTGTAACGATGACATTGGTAGAAGGTAAACGAGTGCCAAAATCTGGTTTTGTGGCGAGCAACGAATGTCACGAAATGATATAGGAGAAAAGGAGACGGGATGAGAGAGAGGGCCTCTGTATCCTCAGAACCTTGAGCGCATGAAGAAACAAAACGCCATGAATCTGGTGCTGCTGTTTGGTGCGATGAGATATGGCAGTAGTGGTTCGTTGCACAGTGGATGCATATTTAATGACTGCTGAACAAAGACGATGGCAAACCTGAGGGTCCAGGTGTACCAAATTCACGGTACATGATATACCAAATCTTTGTACCATCAGATAGCCAAACGGCAGGCTCCACATTTATTGAGGAGCAGACGCGGGCCCTGACACTATTCATAAAAGGCACGACAGGTTCAAATACTAGTGGGAATACAACAACTAGCACAAATCTTGTTGCAGTCCAACGGTTTAGATATCAGGAGTATCTAGACCCCAGAGCCAAAACGAATATCCGGTTTCAAAAGAACTTCAGAGTTTCTGTAGACAATAATAAATTAAAATGGTATACATCCTTTGTAAAATCCTCATTCCAGATATTTGTGGTTCACCAAAATGTCAGCATGTTTTTAAACAATGTGGTTCTTCTGTTTCTATTTTGTTGAACCACAAATTTTCAAGTTTATATGATTTATCATTTGTGAGAAAAAAAGGGAGAAAGTTCTACGCACGGGTCTTGACAAAAAAGGATGGGTGGATAGGGGGTTTAACCATTATCAAAGACTTTCCAGTGTTACGTAAAGGTCCACATTTGTCTTGTTTGTAAACTCATTTTTTTTGTTCTTCCAAATGATGGAACATACGAATTTGAAACTTGGATGATTAACAATTCTTTGGAATTACATTTTTTCAAAACTTTATAGTTAGGTGGTGGACTATAAAAACTTAAAAGGAAAGAGTTTATTCACAAAAATGCTTTTGATATTTACGATACGCCAGCAAATCTCGATTTTGTTAAACGTTGTAGTTCTTCTGTTTTGTGGACTGCAAATTTTTAAGTCTAGATGTTATCATTTCTGAGAAACAAAAGGGAAAAGTGTTAGGCCAAACATAAAACGTATGGCTTAGATAAAGGGTGTACGTGCCACGGTGCTAATTTATTTTTCCCTTGTCAGAAAAATTACATCAACAAGAAGAACACGAAGAGATCAAAGGAGTGACCGGACTAGCCAGCAAAATCTGGCTAGCTTTAATTTCTCATGGTTGTTCTTCCTTTGTTGAGCTTTTGGTTGGACCACTACGGGAAAGCCACACTACGCCGACGGCCTTATTGTACACCGACGGCCAAATGTCGGGGCCGTCGGCGTACAGCACGGGCTAGGGCAAACGACGAGCAAGCCGTCGGCGTAGACATACGTGCCCGACGGCTGCCGTCGGCGTTCTTTCTCCCGTCGGCGTACAAACAGGCGGCATAACGGGACCGTCCAGCATCGTTGATACGCCGACGGTACGGCCGTCGGCGTACACGCGTTATTATACACCGACGGCTGCCGTCGGCGTTTAGTTGTTTTTTTATTTATTTTCGTATATAATATTCATTTCTTTATTTCTCTATATAATATTTAATGTAGTTGTAATATATATATATATATATATATATTGGACCTATAATTGCCCTCCCAATTTCAGTATCCCACCCACGTAAAATAACGGTTTGAGCTTTCCGGAACCCAACCCAACAACATATACATGTAAAACAAATAAAAACTTTTCCTGACTCACTAGAGAGAAAGTGAAGCCGGTGATGTCGGTCACACGTAGGAGTAGATTCTTGCACATTTACAACACACAACTCACTTGTATACATATGGTATGTCACAACCTAGGTTTGGGTGGGGTTCCGACGCTCCGGGGCCCCGCTTCAGTGAAACCCTGAATTCGCTGGAAAAACCCTAACGTTTCTGTCTACCCCCATAGACGTGCGTCGAAAGGGGTAGCCCAGTGGACTTTTTTGCTTGGTTGTGTTATGTTAGGCCATATGAACATGAGAAACCAAAGTCTACCCCAAATCGACACACGATTCCATCCGGTTCACCCGAAAGGGGAGTTTTCACCTCTAAGTGCAGAAACTCACTAGAGAGAAAGTGAAGCCGGTGATGTCGGTCACACGTAGGAGTAGATTCTTGCACATTTACAACACACAACACACTTGTATACATATGGTATGTCACAACCTAGGTTTGGGTGGGGTTCCGACGCTCCGGGGCCCCGCTTCGGTGAAACCCTGAATCCGCTGGAAAAACCCTAACGTTTCCGTCTACCCCCATAGACGTGCGTCGAAAGGGGTAGCCCAGTGGACTTTTTTGCTTGGTTGTGTTATGTTAGGCCATAGGAACATGAGAAACCAAAGTCTACCCCAAATCGACACACGATTCCATCCGGTTCGCCCGAAAGGGGAGTTTTCACCTCTAAGTGCAGAAACTCACTAGAGAGAAAGTGAAGCCGGTGATGTCGGTCACACGTAGGAGTAGATTCTTGCACATTTACAACACACAACTCACTTGTATACATATGGTATGTCACAACCTAGGTTTGGGTGGGGTTCCGACGCTCCGGGGCCCCGCTTCGGTGAAACCCTGAATCCGCTGGAAAAACCCTAACGTTTCCGTCTACCCCCATAGACGTGCGTCGAAAGGGGGTAGCCCAGTGGACTTTTTTGCTTGGTTGTGTTATGTTAGGCCATAGGAACATGAGAAACCAAAGTCTACCCCAAATCGACACACGATTCCATCCGGTTCGCCCGAAAGGGGAGTTTTCACCTCTAAGTGCAGAAACTCACTAGAGAGAAAGTGAAGCCGGTGATGTCGGTCACACGTAGGAGTAGATCTTGCACATTTACAACACACAACTCACTTGTATACATATGGTATGTCACAACCTAGGTTTGGGTGGGGTTCCGACGCTCCGGGGCCCCGCTTCGGTGAAACCCTGAATCAGCTGGAAAAACCCTAACGTTTCCGTCTACCCCCATAGACGTGCGTCGAAAGGGGGTAGCCCAGTGGACTTTTTTGCTTGGTTGTGTTATGTTAGGCCATAGGAACATGAGAAACCAAAGTCTACCCCAAATCGACACACGATTCCATCCGGTTCGCCCGAAAGGGGAGTTTTCACCTCTAAGTGTAGAAACTCACTAGAGAGAAAGTGAAGCCGGTGATGTCGGTCACACGTAGGAGTAGATTCTTGCACATTTACAACACACAACTCACTTGTATACATATGGTATGTCACAATCTAGGTTTGGGTGGGGTTCCAACTTAATTTTGATAAAAGTTGGTTTCACAAGCCCCACCCAAACCTAGGGTTTCGCTGGAAAAGGATAGCGGAGCGCAGGAATAATTTGCGCGTGGGCCTACCACATAATACAATATATTATAATAAAGGTCTAAAAAATTATAATATTATTGTATAGTACAACTTAAATAAATTAGGGAATATTGACTAAATTAGGGAATATATTGACTAAAAAAAAAGGATACGCCGACGGCATTGCCGTCGGCGTAGTCTTATCCACTTACCAAAACGCGCGGCCCGCGCGCGTGGTCGTCCCCAACCCCCACCCCCCCCCCCCCCCCCCCCCACACACACACACAGCACGCTCCTCTCCTCCACCCGCGCCGCCGCCGCCCTCGTCCCCCTGCTCGATCTCCGGCCACCGGCGGCGCCGCCCTCGTCCTGTCCTCTCCTCCGGCCCAACGTCGACCGCACCCAGACCCCAGCCTCTCCTCTCCTCCACCCGCGCCGCATCCGGTCCGAGCAGCACCCCCCGCGTCGAGCAGCGCCGCCCCCGCGTCGAGCAGCGCCGCCCCCTGTCGGCCCAGCCATCCCGCATTGCCGCCGCTCCCCTCCCCTCTCCGGTACACCCTATTCCTCCTCATCCCCTCCATGTTATAATAATTGTTCATTTAGTACAAAAGAATGTTGTATTTAGGGAAGTGTTGGATGGGTCTTATTATCTTAATGCGGGATGGTTTGTGTTAGGTTTACTAAATTGTGAACATTTTCAAAGAAATAACCAGTAACAAAGTTTTTGCTACCATAATAATGATTAATAACGCAACACATGCAAAATAATGTAGCAAATAAAATGTTGTTGACAATTATTTTTCATATATTCATTTCATATATGACTAACCCTGTATCAAATGCTTTTACTTAACTAAGTATCATGTCGGAGCCGGAGCGAAAGTTTCGTGGTGTTCACCGGAGACCCACGAAGATCCCGACTTGGGCAGCTCAGATCACAGTGGATCACAGGAAGATCCAGCTTGGTACTTTCAGGTGCCCGTGGCAGGCGGCCCGCGCCTACGACTGCGCGGCGGTCCAGCACTTTGGGGCGAGAGCGATCCTCAACTTTGAGGATGAGCGGAGCGTGGCGCACATGTTAGCGCCAGATGGCATGAGGATCGCGACGAAGGCCGAGGAGAGGGAGCACCGGCAGGCAGAGAGGCTGCTCAGGGCGCGCCACCAGCGCGAGGATGACCCCTTGGTCAAGGATCTCCTCCTTGATCCCCAGGTGATGGCGGTCCAGTACCAGGTCTTGAGCGAGAGCCGGCAGCAGCGCGGGCAGGGCGAGGCCGGCCCCTCCGGCACGCAGCAGCAGGGCGAGGACTCTAGCAGCAGCCTGTCCTCTTGTTGGGGCCGCTTGGACGACGTCACTGACACCGGCGCGAGTCGAGTTTAGGATGTCTATCATCCTACCTGTCGTACTACTAGACTTATCTTGCTACCTGTTGTACTGCTAGACTTATCATACATGCTACCTATGTATTATTGTGCTACTTGTCTATATGTGTTATGTTTAGCTAATATGGTTACATCGTTCTATGGTTTATTCTGTTTTATGTTTAATTATTAGGTAAAATGGAGGGATATTTGCTTATATATTTCGATTGTTTGTACTTTTCAGATGACGTAGCTTCCTCTCGGCCTTCTCCGGCCACCGATCACGCTTCGAGGGTATAAATCTTTCGCCTCTCTTGCTGCATAGGTTTATTTTGGTCTAGATCACCAAGTCAGTCGCGTAACCCGAGTCAGATCCCATCCGGAAGGGTTACAAATTTATAAATATGCAGGATTGTCCATCTTTGCATATTTATAACCGTAACACTTCCGGGTTGTCCTGTTGGACAGTCCGAGTACGTGTAGATCGGGTCGTGTTCCACGTTCTACCCCTTCCTGAGACGGAATTTCGGCAGCACCTCCCTGTTGTTCTTCGGATGCACACCCTCTCGGCTTGACAAGCTCGAGACGTGTATTCTGAAGAACAGCGGGGAGGTGCTGCCGAAATTCCGTCTCGGGTCGGGGTAGAACATGGGACACGACTCGATCTACACGTACTCGGGCGGGATAGGCCCCTACCTATTAGAAGTGTATGTGAACCCTTGCATGTTGTAAAAGATAAAATTTGGCCGTAATAAAATGGTGACATTGCATGCAAGAAAATAAAAATATGATGCATTTAATTTCATGTTATTATTATTTGGCTCACAGTAAAGCAGCAGAGGATGGCAGATAATGGGTGGATGTACAGTGGCCGAACTAGTTTGGTTGACAAAACAGATGAGTGGGTATGGAAGACGCATTTGTTAGTGAAGGAGTTAGCGCGTAAGGGTTCAGAGTCAGGCGCTCGTGGACAGTGCCCTTGCCCTCGTTGCAAGTTTCGTACACGTCAGGGAAAGGATGATATGATTAAACACCTCTTCTCTCGTGGGTATATGCCGAACTTCGTGACGACAGTCAACTTTGATGAGTACGAGCGCGAGAGTGGCAGGGTGATGCGGCAGCGGATCAATGGCAATGAAGATGATGGGATTAGAAACTGGCTAGATGATCTCCGTGCTGGCGACATGCCAGATTCGCCACCATCACAGGAGGAACCGGAGGAACCTCCAGAACCGGAGGAACCGCGTGAACCGGAGGACCCAGAGCCAACCGCGAAGGCCTTCTTTCTATGATGGCCTCGTCTCAGAGGCCTCTGTACGAGGGTGCAAAAGTTTCTCAGCTCGATGCCATCTCGCAAGCACTAGCCAACAAGCTCCAGTATGGCAGCACCCGTTCATGCTTTGAAGCGCATCTGCAAACAACTGGTAACCTGTTGCCTGAAGGGCATTGTCTGCCTCAAAGCATGTACGAAACGAAGAAAATCCTGCGAGATCTCAGCATGGATTATCAGAAGATAGATTGTTGTCCAAAAGGATGCCTTTTGTTTTGGAAACAGTTTGCCAATGACAAGTACTGTATCTTGTGTAAGGCCTCTAGGTATCATGTGGTAAAAGGACCCGATGGTACGAAGACGCAGTCAAATGTCGCCATTAAGATTCTTCGTTACCTCCCATTCATACAAAGAATCAAGCGGCTTTACATGAACAAAGAGTCTGCCACACAGATGCAATGGCACAAAACGGGGAAGAGATACAAGGATGAGCACGACCGGGAATTGATGGGACATCCATCTGATGGTACGGCATGGAAGAACTTTGATGCGAACCACCCCGATGAGGCAGCAGATGCTCGAAACGTGAGAATCGCGATAGCAACCGATGGATTCAATCCATATGGTTTGTCGACTACCGCGTACAGCTGCTGGCCCGTGTTTGTTATTCCGCTCAATCTCCCTCCTGGAGCCCTAATGCAAAAGAAGACCATGTTCCTCTCGCTGATCATTCCAGGTCCTGAATATCCGGGGAAGAATTTAAGTATGTACATGCAGCCAATTGTGGATGATCTGAACCACTCTTGGCACCACGGGACGTTGACATATGATCGTGCATCGAAGACAAACTTCTTGATGAAAGTTTGGTATCACAATTCCATGCATGACATGCCCGGGTACGCCCTATTCTGCGGATGGTGTACAGCTGGTAAGTGGCCATGCCCAGTGTGCAGGAACCGACTTGAGTTCATGTGGCTAACGGCGGGACGGAAGTATTCCGCGTTTGACACACATCGAAAGTTCCTCAAAAGAGGGCATCCGTTTAGAGAAGACAAAAAGAACTTCAAGAAGGGCAGAGTTGAGCGTGAAGAAAAAGCGATACCAACTTTCGATGGTGCAGCTGTTGACGCCGAGCTAAGTGCTCTCGTGCCTGCTGGGAGAAAAGGCCCACGATATGTGGGATATGGTGTGTCGCACAACTGGACTCACGTGGCAGGCTTGACGCAACTCGAATATTACAAGGACCTCGAACTTCCCCATAGCATCGATGTGATGCACACCGAAAAGAATGTTGGAGAGTCCCTCTTTCACACAATCCTGAACATTACCCCGAAGTCGAAGGATAATGTTAAGGCTAGAGTTGATGTTAAGAAGCTCTGTGATAGGGAGAGAATGCACATGAAGCCTCCTGAAGGCCGTCAAAAGAACTGGTTCAAGCCGCATGCTGACTTCTGCCTTAATAGTATGCAAAGGTCTGAGGCATTCCATTGGCTCAAATTCGTCGTGATGTTCCCTGATGGCTATTGTTCGAATATAAGTAAGGGAGTCAATATACAAACGGCAAAAGTCACCGGGCTCAAGAGTCACGACTATCATATATGGATTGAGCGGCTGCTACCGGTGATGGTTCGAGGGTATCTCCCCGACCGTGTCTGGCGAGTGCTCGCGGAGTTGAGCCATTTCTTCCGCACGCTCTGTGCTAAGCAAGTATGTCCCCTGATTATTCAGAAGCTGCATGAACTAGTGCCGGAGTTGCTGTGCAACTTAGAGACGATATTTCCGCCAGGCTTCTTTACTCCGATGGCACATCTTGTTGTGCATCTTGCGAATGAGGTACTCTTGGGTGGACCGGTGCAGTTTCGTTGGCAGTTTTGTATTGAGAGAGAGTTTAAGTATATTCGAACCAAATGTGGAAACAAAAATAAGATTGAGTCATCCATAGCCGAGGCAACTATCCTTCAGGAGATGGCAGACGCCAGGCTAACGTACTACCCCGATGATGTTCCCACTATGCATAACCAGGCCTCTCGGTACAATGTCGACGAGCCCAAGCGAGACCCCAAGCTCGTCCTCTTCCAGTGTCCCGGTGGCAAGAGCGGTGGCCCAACAAGGTATAACTTGACCAATGATGAGCTGGAGTGCATAATGCTCTATGTGCTTATGAACATGAAGGAAGTGACCCACGACGAGCAGGGAGAAGAGGGCAGTTTCCTTAGGTAAAATGGGGAACAAATTACTTTGCAACTACTATCATGATTTCGTTCTAATACGTATTTTCTCCTTTTAGTCAATTCACGGATGAAATGTGGTCGGGAACATCAGATGGACCCAATGAAGCCGCGTTGGACACTCTTTTGAAAGAGCCTGCCCCCGGAAAGAAAAAATTCACGGTTTGGTTCAGGGAAAAGGTAATTTCAAACCTGTCCCTTCTACCTTGCAATTCGTGTATTATCCCTCTTACTAATGCACAAAACAATTTGTACTTGTAGGGAGCTGATCCCAACGTTGTGATGTCAGATGAGTTGAGATGTGTCTCCCAAGGTTGTAACCGTAGAGTCGAGAAGTATGAGAAGTATGATGTGAATGGGTACCGCTTCCATACAGAGCATCACCAGAACAGTCGGCCTAATGCAAAGACTATAAATACCGGGGTCTTCACCAAAGGAGCCGGTAATTATGATTACTACGGAAGGTTACAGAACGTATATGAGCTGACGTTCAATAACACGAACATATCACTCAAGCTTGTTGTGTTCAAATGCCACTGGTTCGACCCTGAGCATGGAACCAAAAGTACCCCTTCCATTGGGTTAGTTGAAGTTAAGCCTTCAACCACCTACAATGGATCCGATGTCTTTGTTGTGGCTCACCAAGCCTTTCAAGTTTATTATTTGCCCTACCCATGCAAGAAAGAGGGACTCATTGGTTGGGAAGTCGTGTTCCATGTATCGCCACGTGGTAAGCTACCCATGCCCTCCGAAGACGATTACAACAACATTGACCCTAAAACATACGAGGGGATTTTCTATCAAGAGGAACAAACCTTTGGGGACTTTGGCATACAAGGTCTTGAGGACCGCGAGGACAATGCACAAACAGGTGGTGACGTAGTGGTGAATCTAAAGGATATAGATATGCTCAACAAGTTACAGAGTGATAGTGATGACGATGATGAGCCTCCACCGTGCGAGGAGGTTCCAATATACAACACTCGTGATAGTGATGTTGATAGTGATGTTGATAGTGATGATGACAACCCAGGACTTAACTATGAGAGTGATGATTAGGGGTGAGGGTCTTTTATGTCCTTTTGCGTACTATTTACTTTTCAACATGCTTCTTCTTAATTGCATTACGTCTTTATTCTTATTTACTACATTTTTCAACATGCTTAAAAGTTTATCCTTTCTCAATGCAGGTGATTGACCAAGATGAGCCAAGGCAAGGAATCATCGGCCTCGGGCTCTCGGGAGGTGTAGGATGTGTTCGGGTGTAGCGTGTGTGAATTCGAACTTGTTTGGAGTTTGTATGAATGCTTGGATGAATTTGAATCATGTTTGTGTCATTTGGATATGTATGTGGTGTTTTATTTGATGTTTCTGTGATGTTTTATAATTTGTGCAATTTTAATTGTATTTAAAATGCGCCAGAAACCAGCAGCAAAAAGTTTCAGAAACTGAAAATATGGTCAAGTCTACGGCGTAGTATGCTGCGGGGACGCACAGGATGGCGCCACGTCGACGCTGGAGGACCATATGGTCATCCCTTGCCGTCGGCGTACGACTCCTCCCAGACGCACCAGATCAGCACACGTGGCAGCCTAGGCCGACGGCACTGCCGTCGGCGTATAGGTGGAGCAGACGGAGACGTTCGACGTCCGTTTTGTGGGTCCCACTTCAGATACGCCGACGGCGACGGATACGCCGACGGCATTGTTCATACGCCGACAGCGTCCTACGCCGACGACGCTACGCCGACGGCGATCGTTGCTACGCCGACGGCGGCCCGCCGTCGGCGTTTTGACGGTTTCCCGTAGTGGACGACTTAGAGTTAATTAATAACATATTAATTTCACAAATCACAAGCATTTGAGGATGGAGGTTAGCTCTTTGGAGGCCGACGCTGAGGACTCCATCTGCAGCCACCCTTGCCTCCCAAGCCTCATCTCCAGGCTCGGAGCCATAACCATGGCCGCATCTTGCTGGTACTGCAGCTCGCGGTCATCTACACAGTCCCCAATGCCGCCCTTGTCATAGCGCAGCTGCCTTGTTGACCATCCGAAGCTCTCGGTCTCGTCGACGTTGTCGCTGCTGCTGCTCGTGTTGTTCGGCGCCGGCGAGGACATTGTCTCCGGCATGATGTCTCCATGATCGTCAGATATTTCAGAGGTCGTCAGGTAAGGTGGCAATGATAGCATTGCTGCTATTTCCAGTCTCGTCCATGCGTCGTGATGATCCTGCGCTCCATCTGGTGACTCTGGCATCCTGCATGAATGCACGTGGAACAATACAAATCAATCAGTCAATGAATATTAGCATATATGAGTCGGAACTTCATGTCGAGGGACCCCGGGTACGTCAGGCAAACACCAGTAATATCACTATGGACTGTCCTCAAGAAAGTGAGCGCCTAGTTCACAGCTAGTGGACTGATCTACCCAAAAATGGTCCGCATTTGTCTCTTTGGGGACGGACAGCGGACACATTTAGGGCCTTTGTCCGTTTGGGGTTGGGGTGCCCCCAACGGCCTGGCTTCCTCCTTGTACTTGCACTTCTCCTCGTACCTAGCGGCGGTGGACTCCTCCTTGCCGGCGATCAACGTTTTCAAAGTCTCCTCCAATTGGGCTGGTGCCGCCTCACGCTTGATGTCTTGCGCCGAGGACTTGTGTCCTCTAGGACGCACAGCCCGGCCACCCGAGATTTGGCCGGGATTCACATCATCATTGGGGTCATCGTTGGCTCTCTTCTTCGAGCCTTCAAGACCCCCTTTCTTCATGGAGTTGTAGCTCTCTTGCCATTTGGGACAAGTCTTGATCATGTCCCAACAATGGCCCAAGGAGAACTTGGTCTTGAAGGCCATCTTGAAGTACTCCAAGGCTTGGTTCATCTTGTCGTCAATACCGTAGCTGCTCACCGGCCGGTTCTTGACATGCTCGTAGGCCGCTTGGAACTTGAAGCACTCGGCCGAGATGTGTTGCCACCTTTTTGTGAGTGATCCTTTGTTGCGATCACTCTCAATTTTGTAGGGTGCCAATTTCCTTTGCTCATGGAAATGGTTGTGCACCCTAAACCAAAATGCGATGCCCCTTTGTTGGGCACCCCATTTTGCATTTTGCCCATAAGTCATCCATGACTCGCATATCACCTTGTCTTGCTTGTCCGTGTAGGAGGCCGTGCGGATGTTCTTCCGCTTGAGGCTTGCCGCGATGAGGGCGTGCTCTTGGTCGACATCGAGTGGCTCATCCTCAATGTCGACCACATCGGGCTCCGTCTCAGGCATGCTCGTGTCGGGGTCTTGTGTGTCGAGGTAGGCCGGGTCGAAGTATGTGTTGGCCTCTTGTGTCTCGGCCTCGGCGGGATCGAACGGAGTGTTGATCATCTCCTCCATGGCATCGTCGGCGAAGTACGCTGGGTTGGCAGGCGTCGTCGGTGGGAACTCGGACCCGTCGCACCCCTCGAACATGAGGGCACGGGGCTCGGGCATCCTCATCCTGCCACCCGCCATCGTCTACGATTTGCCATGCCGGCCCTCGATGGCACTCGGGGTCAGGTTGAGGTCGAGGGACTTCGGCTCGGCCGGGACGGACGAAATCTCCGGCGACTCCTCGTGGGAACCCAGCCGTGACACCGGGTGATTGGCGGCGGCCGAAGATGGCGTCGATAGGCTAGGGGACGCGGTTCTCGGCGGCCTGCCTTTGGCGGAGGAGACCGAGCTCTCCACGGATGGAACCGCGTCGGGGGAGAGGCCGGAGGCGGCAGCGTAGGCCCCTGCAAAGACCTCACCTTTGAGGAGAAGGACGGCTCGGGCGGCTGCCTGGGCGGCGATGAGGTCGGAGTTGGCCTGCTGCGCGATGGCGGCGAGCCTCTCCTTCTCCTTGGCCGCCTCGAGGGCGGCCTTCTCCTCGGCCTTCTACGAGCGAGTCTGCTCCCTCCGGCCTTGTCGCTTGATGGAGGCCGGCTTCGGCTCCTTCTTCACCGCGAGGAGGGCGGCGCCGGTAGCGGCCGTCTATCTGGACAGCCCGTCCTCCATGAACGGCTGGGGCGGCGGCGAGGGCGTGTGGGGGCGGCGGCGGCTGGGGCGGCGGCTGGGGAGGGGAATGGCGGCCGAGCGAGGGTTTGGGGGAGGGGATTGTGTGGCTGGACCTTGGGCCCGACGCGGACAGGGAGGACAAAGTGGCGGACCGAGCGCCTGTCCGTCCCGCCCCAAAGCCACCCCAAACTTGGGCCGAGTTTGGGTCGAAAATTGGTGTCCGGGCAGACACCAGCCCGTATGCGCCTGGCCGTAGGAGCCCCTCTTTTGTCCGTTACAAAACTCGTTTAGAATGTATTTCTTCTAAGTTATGAACTTTCTTGTACATGAGTACGCTGTACGCCTTTGCTTTATTACATGCCATCACATCCATATATTCATGGTCGCCGTCGTTACCAAGAAACAAAAGAGAAGGCGACCAGATGATAAGTACTTAAGTAGTAGTGACTCGCCTCGTATAATATAATGTTAGTGCAACTAAGGTACTAAGTGCATGACTATCTTGAAGTGGGAGCATCTAGCTAGCTAGGCCAGTTAGGCATGAGATATGACCATCGATACATCTGACAAAAGAGAAGAGGAGGCCGGGTGTTGGTGAGACATATATGGAGGTTTTCTAACAGAAGGCCAGCACATCGATGAGACTGTGGTAGTGCTGCCAAGTGGCTTGTCCATGCTCGCCACTATTTCAGCAAACGGCAGGACAGGCTTTTGCCCTGGTCAAGGCTAATGGAGTTTCCCTTGTTTTCTTCTTCCTGTTGCTTGCAAGATTCCAGCAGACAATGGTGCAACCCAGGATGGGGCCGGCCACCGGCCACCGGCCAGAGAATAATTGATATGGATCTGGATCATCTGATCGGATCGGCCACAAACACAGCGCTGAAGCCTCTGATCACTCTCACAGAAAAGCCATATAGAACCTGGTTCGGTGTAAACTACAAATGGTGGAGGGAAAAGGTCGACCTATGCATCATGAAGGTAGGAGCTGCACCGAGCTATCCTCCAATCGATCAGTGCAACGTCTACATACAGCTCAAGGGAAGCTAGAGACAGATGGGAGAGGAAAGGAAAAGTTATATCAAAGTGGTCTCCATGCATGCATGCATTGGGGAGTTTACAATTAGGTCATCAGATAAATACTGCATACAGGGGGTCGTTGAGGGGATTGAGGGGTATACTCTTGATCAGTGCCCTTTTCAGGTGAGATGATGAAAAAAAATCCATCATCTTTTTGGGTCCTTTTTACCGGGTGACATGGTTTTTCCGACCATGTTTTTTCACCTGTTTTGTAAAACTCTTCGTTCTAATAATTGAACTTAGCAGCTCTTTTGTAACATTCAAAAAAGTTAATCACAGGGATCTCAATCAGAGAGCCCCCATTTGCTTCTAATGCACGGTTAGGTAACCATGTTAGTCATTTTGGTTCACATGATTCTCGAAACCCCGGAATAGGAAGAAAAACATGGTTGGAATGCCAAGTTTTCTTGAATCCGACATGATTATAATAATTTTGATCATACACTGGTTGATGCATAAAAAAACGAAGGAGCAATAACATAAAGTTTAAGTGGATGGATTATTTTTCCGAAAAAGGGTACAAGTCTATCCTTAGAAATAAATTCAATCAAATAACCAACATAGTATATCCATTTCTCAGAGAATTCTATGAATTTCTGTCGAATCAAAGAAATCAACAGAGGACACTTTGTTTTGCAAGTAATCTAATAATGATGTATGATTTTAAGTCAAGAGAAAGACATGTTGTTGTCATTAACGATGACACCACATGACAATCTCATAAATAATAAAACATTAAATATTTAAATTCATTATGTTTTCAAATCCTAGGGAAAACTTTCATATCAAATCAAGAAACACAAATTAAAGCATGCTTGAATCCCTAAATTTGGTCGACTAGCATACATGCATGTTTCTTGAATTGTAACCCAAACTTCAAAATTTTAAGTACATGCCAAAACAACCATGACACTAAATTTTATATCTATTCACTATATACTGAATACACCAAAGAGGGGGTTAAGCTCTATTTTTAGAACCAAGGAAATTTGGTTGAGACTTCCGTATAATCCCTAGTTAATTTGAGAAGAACCAGCGAAGATAAAGGTTACAATCATGAAAAAATCTAACAAGGTAAGGGCAATGTACCACCGACGGTCATGCCACGATGGCAAAAACTCGACACGCTCGTACACATGAAGGTCGATCATGATTGCTAAGCATGTGTGTCATCATCTTTAGGTCATTTCGCCAAGCACCAATCGCAAGCCACAATGTTGTATCAAGCCCTTGCAAGCTAGTCAACTGCGAGGGGCGTGTGGTGACTTCGTCAATTTCAAGATCCGACCCGCATGCTCAGTATTTCGGAGGTGCTCATAGAGATAGGTTGTGTGTGCGTGCGCGCTCATAGGGGGGAGTACAAGCGCCTATATGTGAGCATCGGTACCATGTTTCAAAAAAAATGGTGGAAGACGTTGATTAGCCACCATCGACTCTTCCATATATAAAAGTCACCACACTCACAACGCACATCATGATCTGGTCTTATTCCGATCATGACACTGCATATGAAAGATATTGGCTATGCACGACTAGATCTAGTACTCCAAGATGAAGGAAGAGATGTTAATAAATGATATGGTTTCAAGATCCAACAAGCTGGATATGTTGGGCATTTTCCCAAGAAAAATAGCATGGGATAGAAGATGTCCTAGATCTATGAAATTATATCCACAATAAGTAAATAATTGTGTTTAGAGCAGCGACGTTAGCAAGAGTTATTAGTCAAGAGTTGAGTTTCACCGCCTCACCGGGGTACTACCTAAAACCCGACACCACACACAGTCGCTTAAGGAAGAAGCCATCGGGCTATGCCGCAACCCTCGGATGTGGCGGGGGGGGGGGGGGGGGGGGGGTTGTAAGTTCATATATAGCTGCCAACATGTCACTCTAAAGAATGGTGGCATGCTGGTTTAGGATTTTATTTTCCACATTGAGAGTGAAAGCACATGAAAGTCCACTTGAGCGTCCAATCAACTACTCAATTATGCAATACTAAACCCAAAACGTTAGAACAATTAAAGACTCATCTGTATTGAGCATCATATAGACGTATATAGTCTAATTAAGCTGACTTTTTTCTTATAGATAAAGAGTCTAATTAAGCTGACTGCACCAACTAAAATAGTGCATACAAATTCCTCTAGATCCCGACATCTCAATTTCAAGTCCACACATATTAGCCTATGTCACACAAGATAGCACGAGTATAATATAAGGCATGTAATTAAAACGCATGCATCCATACTCAGATGCAGCAAAGTTGCAGAATCTGGCTGACACAAAACCAAGATAATGAAACAAAACGCCACTATTAATTGACACACTAGTTAAATTTAACTAGAAGGTCCTTTCCAAAAAAAAAATTTAACTAGAAGACTGGGTTTGATCATACAAGATCAATGTACAAACCTATTAGTTGTATGATTGGAAGTGGTGTTGACCATGTTGCAGTTGGACCCATCAAAGGCATCGATCACCTCAGCACCAATATTAGCACCCTTTTTCAGAAAGCCCATGTCTCTGGTCTGGCCATGGCCTGCAAACAGACCGCATATATATAATTAAACTAATCCGTGTGTCTTATCACCCCATAAAATACTGTACAAACATTAAGGTACAAGCTAACTCTACAGTGTGCTTTATGGGGCACACAAGATAAGAGTTATAGCTAGAGATGACACACACTTATCCCATGCCAATAATTCAGCATTGTATGTAACATGACTTGGAGAAATCATCTCAAGCAATGTAATTTATACCAAGGGGAATAAGCCATCAAGGTGTTGATGATCTAGGCACTATGTGTTTTACCTGCAGCACATGATCTGTCTGTGCCCTTCACTGTTCTGTACATCTGCATGGAATAGAACATGTAAAATAATATTAGCAAATGGGAATTAATTAGCTTACTATTGCTTAAGCTATTGTGCTGCCTTTTGCTTTAGGCTTTGCTAAGCCATATAGAACTATATCTAAATAGATATGGGGTGGGTTGTATATATATATTAAGGAAGAAAGGACAAGATGTACCATGGTCAGAAGCTACTATACATCCTTTTGTTTACGAGTGGTCAGGAAGCTAGCAGAATATATGTAAAAAGTGTTTTGTGAGATAGCATGAATCCATGCTAGTAGGAGAGAAGACTCAATTAGTTATTACTCACCTGCAGGTGGCTCTTGACATGTGCCAGTGTAAGATCCTTCATGCTCATCAGTTCCAAGACTGACTTTGGTGTTGCTCCTGGAAGAAGTTGCAACAAAAAAAAGGAAGACTTGTTTTTTAAAGAAACCAACAGGAACTATTGACACATGCATAAAGGGAAACTAAAATGAGGAGAAACGCATGTGATTAATTATCTGACATTATACTTCTGGATGAGAGAAATCCAATAAGATACAACCTTCCTTGGAAAATGAGGAACTAGAGAGGAAACATAAGAGACTAAAGAGAAAATCAACAGAAGGAAAGGCCTATTTGCAAGAATTATTTCATGTGATTGCGTGTCCTTATGCGTAACATATATATCTACCAATTAAGCTACTCAAATACCAAAACTCATGAAAACGACACCATCACATCAAAGTAATGAGTGAATTGTTGTTGAGTTTTGTATGAACACATACTCTCATGGCCACCGAGGAGCTCGACAGCACGCACGAAGTGCGCATGAATCGCGGTGGTCCACCGCATCCTAGGAGCCCTTGAGCTCCTCTTCCCGCCGCCACCCGCCGTCTTCGCCGCACCACCGCCGGCAACCGAGCTTTTTTTGAACCCAGGGGTCTGGTTCGGCCGGTGTAGCACCTCCAGGCTGTGGCTCCTCTTTGCCGCCGACACGGCCGTGTCCGGTGAAGGAGGGCTGATGTGGGGGAGAGATCGGGAGCTGTGGCTGTAGTAATAGCACTAGCCTCAGGGGGAAGAGTGCTCATTGTAGTTAGCAGTGGAATCGTGTTGTGAGCCTGCGAGCTCTTGTTTCAAGAAAAAAAGATGAAGGGGATTAGGACATTAGGTCATGAGTGCCATATCATTTTCCTGTTGGGGTTCGTCTTCAAGAGAAATAGGGAGAGAGACGAAGAGAGAAGAGAAAGTCAAGAGATGAGGGTGCAATTCTAGGGTCGATGATAGAGGAGGGAAGAGCTGGAGAGGGATGGCATTTGGCAGCGTCCCAGGTAGGGAATAAGATGAGAGAGATGCGTTTGTCTAGTTGAGGATGAAGGAAGAATAATGGAGAGATGGGGGAGAGAGAGAGAGAGAGAGCTATCATGAAATGGAAGGAGGAGACAGAGAGCGCTCTGGATTGCGACATGCTCTAACGGATCTAGAGTACTGGACAGCATGGCAATGCCACCATGCACCGGTCTCACTAGCTAGTAGCTACTACACGAGTATTCCTGTGTACGCATATATATTTTAAGTAACATCCCCTAATGTTTTGACATAATATTATGGTAGTATAATTATAAAAAAATCTCAGAAAAACATGATTGTATATAATATTATACAATTTGTTATGAATATAAAACTCACATTATCTTCTCTCTTTTTCTTCCAAATGGCAAAACATATGAACATGAAACTTTAGATGTCAAAATAACTTAAAAGTTTTTTTCTGAAAACAGATGTTAAAGTTTTGCCTCATCCATAAAAGAGAATTGCCCGGTCAATTAGCGGAAAAACGGGCTAAAACCGTGAATGGCTCTTCTATCTGAAGGGCGACTACCTGGAGAACCAACTTTTGGTTAATGGCATATCCTTTCCTTCCTCCTATCATGGTGCACTGATGGGATGCAATATGAATTTGCAAGACATCTATAGTTGCTTCCAGCTTGCCAAGTTGCGGGCGCATTGTGGTGGTCTTCTTGTTCTAACTAGATTCATCCTCGATTAGGGTGGATTTGGCCTTATGTTGAGGCATGCTATGTGGAGTTGGACCTGATTGCACTTTAAATTGATGCTTGAGCCCTTTTTTGTAAAAATAAGGACTAGGTTATAATTCTCTTTTATTATTGGGTCCTTGTTGTTGTAGCAAAACTATCAACTATGAATCACATAATGCATGCCTAATTCCTTGCGGCACTTTCCCTTAAGGGACTTTGATCCTACAAATCGAAGACAAAAAACATTTCTAAATACCACAACCCTCCAAAATCATTTGAATAGGCGGCCATAAGCATACAAGGCATAATTATGCACTCTCTTGCACATGGATATATCAAGTATGACTAGACAAATAAGAAAAGGACAACAATTAGGAGGGGAGTATCTAGGAGACAAGCTCTTAATTAATACTCCCTCCATTCCATAATATAAGGTGCCTAAGTTTTTGACACGGATATTAAAACACCAATATTTTGCATGCCTGGACTAATTTACTACTAGAAATAATTGAGATAAAGAAGTCCCTGTTATCCACAAACTGAAAACAATCCGTAAAATTCCTCCATTCCAGATTGTGGCTCATTTTTTGATGGGTAAAATTCTCTATATATCGTAATACACCTTATATTTCGAAAAAAATCTCAAATACTTAGACACCTTATATCATGTAACGGAGGGAGTATGTACTACATATATGGATAAATAGTTCATATATGTGTGTGATTAAAAAGGCCAATCTAGCTAGCTGTGGCATTTGTTCTAGTGCATGTATATAACGAATGAAAGAAGAAAGGATGTGTTAACTATCTTACGAAAAACATGGATGCATCATATATGGGACATCTAGAGACATAGAGAAATTATGGACACATCAAAGGGTAGCAAATGGAGGAGACATAGATGATGATCGGTTTCATCCCAGTATAGTAAGTATAAATTAAGCTATGGACAAATTTTGGGGAGCAATGTCCCATCTTGCTTGGAAGTTCATCTTTGGAGCCAGCCGCATGGTGAAACCGTTGAACGATTGCACTTGTTGGTTTTATGGTTTGCTTGCTATGATTGGCCAGTTGTTAAGTTGCATACACTTTTCATAGTGGTATACTGGTATCCTCGGGTTCATCTCTAATGACATGATGTATACTTGGTTCTGTCAAATTTAGTAGGTGAAAAGATGAATACCCTCAGCTTTGTTACGCAATTTGTGCATTTACTTACCGATTTCACAAGTTTTTTTAAAAAAAATTCTCCTTTTCATCGGATGCGACCGAAACATTAGTTTTTATAGAAGTATTTTACCCTTGTTTTGTTAAACTTTTAGTAAAATTTAAGATTTTCTTCAAGCACGATGGTCTAATAGCATTTTATACGTGGGTAGTTTCAGCTTTTGCTTGAACCATTTTTTTTAGCGAAATGGCACAACACTAACAGACCTAAATATCCCTTGAAAATAGGCCGGATAAGTTGCCCCGCAAGCCCGGCCCATTTCCCGCTCCCCTACTAAAACCCTAACCCACGGCCCTCCGCCGCCACATCCCAACCTCCGCCACCACCACCTCCTCCGCCGCCTGAACCCTAAGCAGCATGGCGTGGCGCGGCGCTGCCTCCCGCACCGTCCTCGCGGCCGTCCGCCGCCCGGCGCCCGCGATCCGCGTCCCTCCTCCTCCCCTCGCCGCCCCGCGCCGCCGGATCCCTTCCGCGTTCACCAACGCCACCTCCACCTCGCCGCTCGGCGCCGCACGGTGAGCGAATGCCGTGTACAGCTACCCTGAGGTGTCGATCTGATGTCCTGATGGTTTTTTTGTCTCTCTCTATGTGTGTGCAGGCCCCTGGCGGCGATGATGGGGTCGCCGCTGACGGCGTCGGTGTTCCTGGCGCGAATGACGGGGCACCCGGGGGTCAGCGCCCGGGCATGCTGCGAGCTCTCCCAGGGTACCCTCTCCTCTCCCCGTGCTTATCACGATCGCTAGTATGATCTAAGTTAGTGTTGTGATCTGGGTTGGAGATTGCAATGTGCCTACATTGGACAGTCCATTTTGTGTTGTGCGCTATAATCTTGATCCATACGTCTGACGTGATGGGTTGCCTGGGATTATGCTGTTAACCGGTTGTTTCTCGTGGGATCACAGATATGAACATATTTTTGTTTCGAAAATGGATGTGCACACTGCACAATTTCAGTGATTTCAAAGCTTGGCTCTGAAACACTAGGATCATATAAAGTGATTTTTTTATATAGAAAAAACATGGGTTAAAAGTCTCTGACTAGTTGTACTATAGGCTAATGTTTTCATTGAGAAATTCGAAACAATACCTGCCGGTTATATGCAATGTGTGATATATTTTGTACTCCTTAATAATAACCCTGAGTGAAAACTGATGTAAGAAGATTAAATTGGGATTTGATAGGGAATGGGGACGATGGTTGAAGTTGGAGGCCGCACAGCATGACGAGGACTTTGTCCTAGGATTATGTAGGTCTCCTCCTTTTCCCATTGTATTCCTTTTTGTAATTAGTACTTGGCAAACTAGAAATTAGCAATTGCATTGAAGGAGAATATGTAAACGCATTGAGAGTTTTTTTTGTTGTTGATCCCATTGTGTATCTTTGGCTAGTCCTTTGTTTGTTGCTATCTACTCAGCTTTCTAATGCTAGAGCACACACAGTCACATACTTAACTAAATTATAGTTTTTGAGGTCAATGTGTGCTGTATGTATGCTGATTTTTTCTACTAAATTTGAAATAAACACTGTGCACTGCTCCTCTCTACATTATGAACTAGTTACAATTTTGTTAAATATGCTGAATTTTTCTACTAAATTTGAAATAAACACTGTGCACTGCTCCTCTCTACATTATGAACTAGTTACAATTTTGTTAAAATATTGAAATTTCGTTTGATTGAGGGTTATGTATGGTTGGGAATTGTTAGGGAATGGAAAAGATGGGTGATGCAAGAGAGGCCAGGGTAGAGCACAACAAGGTGCTAATTTTTAACAAGCACTCTCCTTTTGTAATGCTGATCATTATCACTTATCCTCACTCAAAAGCTTGATAAGATCATAAGGCATGTTTAATAAAAAATTATGTGGTGTGATTAGTTCACAGTTGCTTTTTTATAGGTCTCACTTAACCTAGAAACATTTAGCACATCTTAGTGATGACCTACATATCATGCAGTAGCCCAGTCCTTGCTCATGTAGAACTGTGTTACTGGCGCAAGTAGTGACGTGAATGCGTGGGCTGCTTAAGTAGATACAACCTTTTCCTAACTGAATGTCTATCCTCCTTGTGGATGTCCACTGCCAAAACTGAAATTACTGTAGATAAATAGTTCATTTTATGAAAATAGCATACATTATCTGTGACTAGTTGTTTGTTGGACTTTGGTACCTTCCTACGAAACACAACATTATCGCCTGTTGATTTTCAGTTGTTGAGCAACAGTATGTATTATCGGTGACTATCTGGGATGTCATTTTATACCTTCTATTTTTAAGAATTGGTCCTTATCTGAACATTCCATTTGCGCTTAACTGTTGCGATTTGCTGTAAGCTGTAAACTATTCAAGTTTGCTAAGGTTATAGTGGTATTGTTATTATGCAGGTACTTGAAGAGACCATGTAGATTTCGACTTTCCTTTTCATTAAGGACACAACTCTTGGATTCATCGTTTGGAAGGCTAAAGCTATTCTGGTGTAAATTCTTCTGACTGGAGAGTTAAGAAGAATATTCTCCAACAAAATAGCTAGATTCTCCAAATTCGTAGCCTAGACTGAAAATAATTTTCCTTTGGAATGTCATGGTCCGTGACATGGATTTAGCATCTACGTTTGTGTGAAATAACTTAGTACTGCCCGCTAAGTGGATTTGGTGGCACATTTTATAGGCTTCGTTTTAAAGATCTCTCGTGGCATCAACAGCAAATGTGGCTACCTTGTCATTTCAGTTTCGATTTGAGCCAATTTGTCAGCGAGATATGCAGGCAGTGCCAAATTGTTTCAAAGTTTCAGTTCAGAAATAGCACTTGCTCTAAAATTGCTCATGCTGTTGTACCAGGCAGTAGATCAGTACAGAAGAATGTAGACAAACTCACATCTGGTTAGTGTAATCGTACAGCAGTACAGTACCAATGTTGGCAAACAAACAAGCTCACACCTAGTTACAGCTCAATCATACAGCTCACCTCCTGCAGCTTTTCACCCACAATGTCGTCAAAATGTCTGCCCATGTTTGTACACTTCTTGCTTGCGCATATAAAGCCCCCACTAAACTAATTAGTTACTAGAAACTGCAGGGAGCACACACTACATGCACCTGGGGCACCATCTTAGGAAACTCATTTGCTTTGAATCTAGCTACAAACATTCAGCATAAATCTCAATTCACACATTGTTCTAGTTGCCATATTGCTTCAGGAAACAATTTATTTCGATCCACATAGGCACATGAGACTAATAAGTTGCAGAAGGAAGTAGTAACCACTTCACACTACTTCAGTAAACACATCACACGTTGGTCTAGTAGCCACATTCCTTCAACAAAACTATCAAAATTTCTTATATGCCATGGGATTTCTTTTCTAATCCCTATCGTGTCTCTGACAACGTGGGGCCCTGCCCGTATGTTAGGACACGGCAAGCGAGAAATAAGGAACACGGAAATACTACTGTCATACAAGGGATTACCAGCATACTACATAACTCTAATTAGGGTACAGTACACTTGTGTCCTCTCATGCAACTGCAGTGCAACACCAGCTACTACAGGTTCAGTTTCCAATAAAAAGATGAAAGGAAGTGCTGGAATTTATAATTAGCCCACCGTAACAAACCGACCGTGTGTCTTCCTCTTCCTGGCAACATGCCGGCTATTGTCATCGTAGTTCTTCCTTGCCCCTTTGATCAGCTCGAAGAAGCAGACGTCCCTGGTTGTCGCGTACTAACTTGAACCAGCGTTGGCAGTTGAAGCCTTTGGCCCTGCTGGCATGGTAGTCTTACAGAAAGGGGAAAAGTGAAATTCTGCTCATATATTCCTTAGTGATAGTCTGGTATATACAATACTACATGGGCCTCTTATACGCCAATACTACAGTAGCCTCTACATATATATTACACACTTAACACCCCTTTCAAACTCAAGGTGGATTTGAGAAATCATTTGGATAATCTAACACATTGAGTTTGAGACTGTGAAGACGATGTTGCTCTCTGGTTTGAGCTTTGGTGAAGAAGTCTGCAACCTGCAGCTCAGAAGGGACATAATGAAGAACAATGATTGACTGCTGGCACTGAGAACGCGTGAATGAAGCATCCACTCCAATATGCTTGGTCAACTCATGCTTGACGGGATCATTTGCAATCTGTATAGCTCCAGTATTATCACAGAGAAGAGGTGTAGGATCCTTGCATTCTATACCAATATCAGACAATAACCAACGGAGCCATACAATTTCCGAAGTAGTGGTGGCAAGGGCTCGAAGTTCTGCCTCGGTACTCGATCGTGACACCGCAGTTTGCTTCTTGGACTTCCAAGCAATGAGAGAAGTGCCAAGAAAGATGCAATAACCAGTAACAGATCGTCGATCAACTGGATCACTCGCCCAGGTCGAATCAGAGTAAGCATGCAGCTGAAGCTGAGTCAAACAAGCATAAAACAGACACTGAGAAGCTGTCCCCCTCAAATAACGCAGCACACGAAGTAAGTGGCCATAATGAACTGAGGTGGGAGCACAAACAAATTGGCTGAGCACAGGCACAGCGTGAGCAATATCTGGTCTGGTGACAGTAAGATAGACAAGACTACCACGATATGGCGATACCGAGACGGATCCTCAAGCAAAACACCATCAGTGCTACGAAGATGTACATGGAGCTCCATGGGTGTAGTGGCAACCCGTGTGTCACTCAGACAAGATCGCAAAATCAGATCCTCAATGTACTGATGATGAGATAGAAAGTAGCCATCAGTTGTAGATGTGACCTCAATCCCTAGGAAGTAGCTAAGAGGGCCCAAATCAGACATCATGAATTGCTCACTCAGGCGCTGCTTCACAAAGGCAATATACTCCACATCATCTCCAGTGATTAGCATGTCATCCACATAAAGCAACAATAGGGTGCGTCCATGCTTAGAAGTGTGAGTGAATAAGGCTGGATCATGGTCACTAGGGGAGAATCCAGCAGCACAAATAACAGAACTGAAACGTTCAAACCAGGCTCGAGGAGCTTGCTTGAGACCATACAGAGCACGTCGAAGGCGACATACGTGATCTGCAGGAGCATCAACACCAGGTGGAGGTTTCATATAAACTTCTTCATGTAAATCACCGTGAAGAAAAGCATTCTTTACATCCATCTGAGAGATAACCCATGAACGGGCTGCTGACACAACTATCAGAGTGCGAACAGTTGTCATGTGTGCAACAGGAGCAAAGGTCTCATCATAATCACGACCGTGTGCTTGCTGAAAACCGCGGGCAACAAGACGAGCCTTATAGCGTGCCACTGAGCCATCAGACTTTGTCTTGATCTTATACACCCATTTACACGTGATAGGAACAGCCCGGACAGGTAAAGGAACTAGATCCCAAGTACCAGTACGCTCCAATGCTGCAAGCTCTTCTAACATTGATTCCCGCCACTCAGGAATAGTCACAGCCTCTTGATAAGTGGTAGGCTCACATACAACACCAACAAGTGAACCACGATAGCGCTCAGGAAGAGACAAAGTACCACGATCACGAAGACGGTATGTGGAAGTCGAGGCAGGTGGCTGATCATCAAGACTTGCATCAAGGGTACTGGCCGGAGCATCAGAAGTAGAAGTAGTGGAAGGTTGTTCCTCGGAGGAAGCACGGGGTCGACGACTATAATGGTATGTAAAAGTTGATACAATAGCTGGAGAAGGAATTGGTGGGGATGTTTGAGGTGATGAAGGCGGTGGATCAGAAGGAACTGGGATGTCAAGAGAAGGATCAAAAGAGGGAATAGAAGGGAGATGGAGAAAAGAAATGGAATCCGGAGGTGATGGAGACTTAGGGACAGAAGAAGAGTAGAAATAGGGGCGGTCTTCCACAAAAGTGACATCACGAGACATGCGAACACGACGAGCAGAGGGATCATAACATCGATATCCCTTATGTTCAAGGCTATACCCAAGAAAAACACACTCAACTGATTGGGCAGTTAACTTGGTACGCTCCCGGGGTGCCAAGAGAACATAACAAGTACAGCCAAAAACACGAAGATGATACATAACTGTTTCTTCACGAGACAAGAAAAAAAATTATCACAACCGTTTACATTGAAGATCCGAACTTTGAAGTGGGAGTTCCCACTATATCCAAACAACAACATGTCACCCTCTTCAAGATCATAGGCACTAGAAAATGCATCCCAGCCAGATCCGAGTACTAGCTTATGTTGTTCCTTGTCAACCTGAAGAACATATGTTTGGCCATCTGGCACTTCTAGCTCAATTTCTTCAGATATCTGTCCTCCGACATTATCAGCAAACTTTTTTGGTATGGTCTGCAGGAATAACTAGTTAATAATACTTTTTACTTACAAAATAAGAAGCTCAATTTAAATATAGTTAAGAGCACTGTACAAAATAAATTTATATATGATATCAAAGACTCAAAGTGCATTTTTTCTCAGAGCACAGGTTGTGAAGTGACTATTTTCCACCAGTAACTAGCCAACCACCGATTTATCTTCATGCCTATTCAGCTATTTTTAACCAGGGACCATCCACACAGCCTACTATATATGTAGATTCCACCCACAAGATTGTGGCTGTTGAGGTTCTAGGTTTGAAATCCATTTCTCCCATTAAAAAAATACAAAATTCCTCCTGTGTACTCTCCTCAAATTTCCTTTATATATATAGAAAAAAACAGGCTAGTTCTGGTAATTTCACTAGAAAATAAAAAATATATGTTTTCATTCTCAACATAGAATTTTGGTTATGTAGACATGTTGTATGCAATATTTAATTCTCCAGAGTTAAGTATACCTTCATAAATGATTATGAAACTCCCAACTTCACAATCAAGTTTACAAAATTGTTAACTCAGTTTCTCAGCTCCAAAAAGAAAAAACCTGAAAAACTATGGTATGAAGAGCAGTGTAATTGACAATGTCTTACCAATCCATTTTTTAGATCGCCGGCATCCATCATAACCAGGAAGAAACGCATTTTATCCATGTGGTGCCAATAATGAGATGCAGCACACCCCTTGCATACTGCGTGATATTTGCTCCTCATGCTACCACACATACCATGTTAATAATGTAGACACAATAAGTACATGGTAAATTAAAAAAGGAAATATAATGATATGCAGGCAAGTATACGGTACATAACAGTAAAAGAAGGTAATTATTTGAACTTATAAAGGTATAGGCAAGAATATCAAATATCGACTGAATCCACATAATTTTATTTGTTAGGGCTGACAAGAGGTAGAACTGAACGTTTTTGCTAACCTTTCATTTCCTGGGGATTGCATCTCACTATCATGAGACATGTTCCTTTCATGGACACTGGGAGTATTGTTCATAGAAACACAGGACGATTCTTTCTCAAAACAACTTTGACCAAATATTCTAACATCAAAGCAGGAGCTTCCATTGGATTCAAACAGTATAATATCACCCTGTTCGAGATCATAGGTGTTGCCAAATACTGCCCAACCAGTTCGGAAGACTAAGCCATGCTCTTCCTTGGAAACCTGAACGGGGTATGTTTTACCGTCAGGTACTTGTAGTTTCACTTCATCAGTTATCTGATTCCTGATATTGTTTGCTAACCTTCTTGGTATATCCTGCAGGAAAAACAAATAGGACCTTTGTAACTAATTTGCAGGAACATAACACACTCACTAAATTAAATCAAAAAAATAGGTTGAGCATGACCATATGAACGTAACATCGTAGGTAATTTATGGTACTATGGCCTCTCTTCGTGGAGATTGACTCTGTTACACTGCCATTTTTGTATGTGGGAAAAAATCAGGGCATCCTAGAATTATTTAGTATTAACAGTTTCATGCTGAAACTTTAACCCCTTGTTGGTTTATTTCCTAAACTATCAGATTTGATTGGTATTGTCTCATGAGATGCGACCGTCCCCACTTAAAATTTGACCACGTAAGTTTTAAAACATTGTTTTAAAAGGAATAGAAGGAGGACAAACAAATCAAGTGCATGTATGTGATCTCAAAAAAAAAGTGCATGTATGTTACATTTTACAGAATTTGATTGTCTAGACATCGTTGAGCATTATTTTGACAATCAATATACATAAAACTCGAGCTCAAAACTCGCAATATCAGGCTCAAGACTATCAAATCACACTATATGTCCGTTCTGCCAGAGAATAACGGTCAAAAATTTATACATGTCACCTTTTTGTGTGAATTGAACATGTCACCTTGCTGTTTAAGAACAGAAAATGATAAGATCTTACCACGAAATCACCAGTCACAATTTTGACGAAACTCTTTTTCCAGTCTCCCATGTGGTGCCAATTATGGTATAGGATGCACTCGCTGCACCTCGTGAAAGAAGTCTTCATCTTGAGACTGCACCTGCCATATTAATTGAGATCAAGTTTTTTAGAGAAACTTTAGCAGATATATCAGGCAAGAACCAATGAGAGCTTCTTGTGCAAGCTTCCAAAATTGTAAAAATTAGAAATGTGTATGACCTCGCAAACTATCATGATAACACCCCATTGCATTGGGAGAAACAAAAAAATGCAGGTTTTGCATAGTGATTGCAGTTGCAGCACTACTTCATTTACATGCTTCTCCTTTCCTATCTCCCAGAAGCAAAGTCATAAATCATATCCTCCCTCTGTGGTCTGTGCCCACTATTATTTTTGGGTCCTTCAGAAATGTGAAGGCTTTCAAGTGACACGTGGCCGGATAGGAGGTTCACACCCACTACTAGTAAAAAATATAGACGACCTTCACATGGATCTTGAACCCTTACAAAGTTTCTCAAAAGGAAGTATCAAATATCTTTCAAGAAGGCTCGAATAAAGTAGGTGAGAGCTCACAAACACATGGTACAAAGGATGGAGTTCAAAGCATTCAGCTAACTCAACTTCCCTTGGCCTTACCGAGGGATAGGAGCAGGTATAATTGGCATAAACCCATATAAAAACATCATCGAGTTTGGACGAAACAGAAGTTCATCTTTTGGATTCCATGCACAGTACAGCTCAAGCAACCTCTAGAGAAAATATTCTCACGAAACATAGACTCCTCCGAAATTCCTATTTAATTCATTCCAATTAAAGAGACACTAAACCTTTATCAATCAATATCTATCATTCTTTGAAATAACTCATCAGAAGAAAATAAACTACTGGACCACTACTTGCTATATAGAAGGAACAAATGCAGTTTGTTGCACTACAAAGAATGTGAAAAGAGGGGAATTGATGTGTATCGCCTGAACCCAGTAAGATTGGTGGGTGACGACCAAGTGATGCCTGGAGACTATGAAGAGCAGAAGGAGATGTGCAAGATGCTGCCGCGCGAGTACCTGGTCTGAAGATGGAAGATGGTGGCGCTGCGTTTTGGTTTCCCTTTCTGTTAGAATAAGTAGGCTTGGTGGTGCCCTTGTTTCTCTACTTTCTCTATTTTGCCGTTTGGCTGTGAACCCAGACCCGCACGTTTGCTGCGTGGCTCGGATGCTGTAATGATTCTCGTCGGTGGTGTGGTGGTTTCAATGAAACCGGGGGACCTTTTATTTCTAAAAAAAAGAATGTGCACCGCGCAGATAGCATTCCATTGTCTAAAATGCAGGAAATAGAATGAAAGAAAGATGCCCCATCGTGATTACAGCGTAGAAAGTAGCTGGAAGCAGAGCAAGCACCTTCCAAAATAATTTGATCCAAGAAAGCTACGGCGGCGGTGGTTCTTCCAGCTTGCACCTGTGGAGACTAGCAATGGAGTTATGCCGGAGGTGGGGCGAGGAGGAAGAACGGGCTCAAGCACGTTCATTGCAATGTGACCTGATGGACTGTACTGGTCCTAATATATAGTAGTTCAGGAATCAGGAATGCAAAAATATTACGGTAGGTCGCCAACCTGAATTTGATCAGGGAAAGGACAGGGATGCATGGGGAGAGCACACGCGGGAGGCCAGAGGGTCGTGGCGCGCGCGGCGTGCACTGGGCGTAGCGGCGGTGAGCGGCGCGTGGCACGCAGCAGGAAGGAGAGAAGAAAGGCGCGCGCGAGGGAATCATGGGCGCGACCCGGAAGAGACGGCGGCGCAGGAAGACAAGGAGGAGGGTCCGGGCCGGTCTGCCTCGCCGGTTGGCCGGCGCGGCGGCGCGCTGGCGCGTGTCGGGAGCGGCATCCAGGGCAGGGGAGGAAGAGGAATCGAGGAGAGGACGCCAGGTGGGGACCGGATCCACGTTCTATTGGAGGGAAGAAGAGTACCGCCTCCTTTTAGCAAAATAATGTGTATAGATTTTCTGAAAAGTAAAATCATGTAAAATTTGAGCAAAATATTTTCAAATTATATATATGTGGAATATTAAATTATTGAGATTTTTTCGATGAACTTGGTCAACCTATATATACTTTATATATTTTGACTTCAAGGAAAAGTTATACGGCTTGTTTTCAGAAAGGAAGTTATTAGCACTAGGTAAGCCGATGGGTAGATAAGGCAGAAACTGCAAATGACTCCCAAGTGATGTGGACCTCGTTTTTGCAAAAAAAAATGAAATCGACAATTTTGTGTTTCAAGAAATGAGAAAACAATCCTCAATGTAGATGTCGAGATATATAAGCGTGCAAAATTTAAACTCAAAATAATTTTACGTTGTATTTTGGGTTGCACAAAACATATAAATCAGGAAAATATCAAGTTCTTGAACTGTGTATTTTTACAGCACCAAGATCCACCCCTTTATCATCTTTTTCCAGCCCACAATACAATGTATTTAGATTTAAACATTTGCACACTTACGTAACATCACTTATGGAAACTTTCCTCGATTTTTGGAAACTTTTCATAGCATTTTCGATTTCGTAAAAAAACGAGCTCCCTGTAACCCGAGAGCCATTTGTCCTCTCTCATAGATAGGGTTTTAACAAGGTCTTTCGATCCCAAAAGTATTATTGAAGACCGATCTTACCGAAACCCTTATATTTTAAAGATCATACCTATGCGTGCAAAATAGAGCGCAGCTAAATGGAGGCCGAGTTATATAGCTCTCATTTTTTTTTCTTTTGAAATCTGCACTTTTGATTGCCCAAAAAAAAGTTGAAGATAGAAGAGCCCAGATTCCAAATGAAGAAATGGAAACTCGAAAAAGATCCTTCTGATTCTCAAAGAATTGGCAAGGGGATTGATACCCAGAAATATTTCTTCTTATTATAAGAGGTGATTTGATCCGCATATGTTTGGTAAAAGAATAATCTTCTCCTTTAATCATATCATTAAATCGAAACAAAAATTTCGTGTGAAGATAATATTGAGACCTATAGTTGTGTAAAATATTAGTGAAAAATTCATAGTTTTTGGTATGGGAGAAAAAGACAGTCTGAAATAGTGAACCGTGCCGAGATTCAAAAAATTGAAAAGTTGCCAGATTTGTCTTTTTTGCCCATGCCGAATTATTACGAAGTTTTTGTTAGATTTTGCACAACAATAAATCTCAACATTATCTTCACTCAGAATTTTTGTTTCGGTTTTTTGGAAGCTCGAAAGTGCAGATTTCAAAGTTTTTGAAAAAGCGGGAGCCATATAGCTCGGTCTACGTTTGGGATTTCCGGTGCAAAATAGTACTACTACAAGGTCGAGTCTTTGACCAATACTCCACACGGCAGAGCGGTGACCGGGGCCAGGGCCAAGGCGCAGGACGAGGGACGGACGCGCACCCGATGTTGTGAACTGGGCGCTCGGGGAAGGACAAGGAGGGAACGACTCTGCGAATCACGGACGGATCGAGCAGGGAGGCATGGGGGAGCACGCGTGCGGGTCAGAGGGGCGGCATGCACTTGTCCTCATGGCGGTGAGTTGTGCGTGTCACACTCACACGCGAAGAGAGAGGAAAGGGTGGTGCATCATGCATGGCCGGGCTGGTCTGCCTCGCCGGACGCCGGTTGGTCGGCTAGACGGCGCTCTGGCGCGTGTTAGGAGCCGCATCAAGGGCAGGAGAGAAAGATGAGAGGAAGGAGCGATGCCAGGTGGGCCCTCAGTCCACGCTCTAGTGAAAGGGAAGAGGAGTACTCCCGGTGTCCAAAAGTGAAACCATATAAAGTTCAATGGATATTAAAATGATTGGTTCTTTACAAGAACAGAAGGAACATATCTCTTCGCAATCCAAATGTTTAGAGAAAACAGGCACTGTGAAACACAGAATTTTCTCAGTCTGATTGTATTGTTCAACGTAAAAAATCAGAAGTGGCAGTTCTGAATTTGATATCTCCACTTACATCTTTTGTTTGCACGTTCTGTAGATTAGGTAAGAGTTGCATTGTGCCCAGAGGATTTGTCTAAATTAGTGAAGAAGTGCAGATAAAATGTTAAGCTTCATATTGGCCTTGAAGCATGTAATATAGGAACTTGTGAGAGGAGCCATCATTCATGAAAGCGAAATTATCAGCCTCGTCAACATTTTACGTCTGATGACATTTTGTAGTCTAACTAACCATGAAAAGCTCCAACTCGACGGGCATAATAATGTCTCTCGTTACTAATTAAGAGATCATAGTCCTTGTGAAAAAAGTATGAATATGATGTAGCAGCATTTTCCTGAAGAAACAAAATGGGAGCTCACATGAATGAACTGCAGTGAACGCCTTCTCACCCTCCCATGTCAGTCTTGTGGCTTGGCATATCCTAGTTAAACATAACCAAGAGAATATCTTAGAGCAGTTTCTTGTGTTCCAAAATCTGTAGAACATTTGAGTCCCATGATGCCTCGTAGAATATCTTAGAACATTCTGGAATCTTTCAGACCCTTCTGGAACAGCCTAGTGTCCATTTGAGTCTATCGAGACCTTCCGGGTACTCCAGAACTTTCCTGTTTCCTCTCTCAAACAATTTTAATCCTGGAAAGAGCTTATCGTCACTCTGCTCTTCCTCTTCCCACCCATCGTCTCACACCTTGGGCCGCCATTGCACACATCCACGGAGCATCGTCAGTTGCAGTGGCGATTCTAGAACAAAATTGAAGGGTAGGCTTAAAATCTATTAACAAGAAATACGCCACATCACTGACCAACTAACCGATTACTCAGTATAAACGACTCAATTGTTTTACTAGCTTATTTGAGGCTAGTGAAGTACCTCTGATCACCCACTGGCCGGTTTCAATACCTTCTGCGTAGGCTGCAGCCAAGCAATCGGAAGAGATCAACAGAGGGCAGACGCCCTTCCTTGAGGCTTATCCCCGCCGATCATCGCCTGCGCCTGCTTGATCGTAAAACTTCCGCCGCCGCGCTGTGCATCCTGACCAAGAGCGAAACCGATCGAAGTTTGGCGTTGGCTGATGTACCTCTCGTCCACTCCGCTGTCTTCAGTAGGACTACTAATGGGCCAAACCACATTAACTGACAGTGACAGCCAGAAGAGACCTCAAATGAATGGATGCAATGATCTGAAAGCAGAAGCGTGTACAAGAGATGAAGGGAAGGTGCAATAGTATCAGACTGCAAGATTGAAAGACAAAGAATGGTGCTCAATTCCTGAGTATTTTTGACAGACAAAAAGGATTGGTGGTCTGGCCGGAGGGCGGGGCGCACGGACCGAGCCGATTCCACCCATCGACGAACGGGCGCCGTTGCTGCACTGGCATGCCAGCAGCGCGTGACTCCCGCCAGCTCAGGAGTGCGTCCAGAAGCCTGCCGTGCCGAGTCTGGCGCTAGAGTTAGCACCGGCGAAGGGCGCTGCTCACTTCACATCTTGCACGTCATGGAACACGGCCCCTGCAATGCGCCGCACACCCCGGTCGATCCCATCACCTTCATTCCCCGGCTAAGGTTACAAGCCAACGCGACTTGGCTCGGCGATCACTCACTCCACGGCCGGCGTATTTGAGCCGGGGCGTCGCACACTAATCAAGCGGTGTGGGGCTAATAAAGCTCAATCGAATGTGTTTGGTGCTAGGGGTCTATCTAGCGCTCAGTCGAATGAGATTAGTTTAATTCTCAATCTTATCAAAACACCAGTTACAAGTCAATTGCAACTGGCATTGCGGTGGCGCGTCGTTGCAGTCCCAAGCAGTGCGACGGCGGTGCGTCCTCCCGCATGCAGCGCGGCGGCGACATCTCCATCGTCCCGGGCAGTGCATGGCGGCGCGTCAGCGCGGAGCCAACATCGTCCTGTCTACCCTCTATTCAAAGAAGAAATTTCATAATAAGCAACGTTATTAGTACTTCTCTTTAGACGCGTGCAAAATCGTATGTAACCATTAATTACAAGTAATTTATGTGATGTGGGTTTACCGATGTAAAACTCAAAACAGATTTTTTTCGTAAAGTGGTACTTTCATGTAGTTTTCTACTATACTTTTGAGAAAATATTTAAAAATTGGAACTAAGAGTTGAAATCCGAATCGTATTTGTCCGTATACTTTGCAAATACAGGAATATTTGTATGAACTCGCCTACAATATTCACTGCTGATTGTACATGACCGGTTTAAACAAAGTTAATTCACACCATATCTTACTTTAGAAATAAGAAGCTTGGACATTCATATATATGTAAATCAAATTTCATTAATAGCAATAGAACGACAAAGGAAAACAGAGATAGTATTCTATAGATAGTTTAGATGAACTAAATTAATTTGGACCAAAAATACCTAGTAGCCAAATTATACATTCAACACCCGGATCATCCAGTCGCAGCGCGAGACCGGCCTCAAGATGGATGTATCTTGAGAACATTCATGAAAATGATGGCCGGCCAAAAAAAGTTGTCACATAAATTATCAGGGGCAAAAGAGTCCTTTTCTGCTCAAAATGCACTAGAGTTGCCGGCTAGTGAGTGTAACGTTTCTCATGTTGAGATGTGAATTTTTGACGACCTGGTGCGGTCTCAGCTTGAACCAAGCTTTCTTCAAAGTCTGTTTGTATACAACGTGCTGCGGAGGAATCCACTTGGGTTTCTGGTATTATGGAAAGTCCAGATAGCGTGGAAGGAACAGGAATAGGGCTGCTATCCTCCTACTCAGTTTCTTGTGTTTTTGGCACGCTAAATTCTTTCTCTGGAGAAAGACAGAATCTCACTGGGCTTGCCGAGGGTGTTTTCAAATTCAAAAGAATGCATACATTCATCATCATCATGTTGGTTTTATTAAAAATATTTTAGAGGCCTAATTATTGCCAAAAGGTTCCATTCTTGATAAAATATTCAGAAATATTTGTTACATATTTTTTTTCTGAAAAGGTTTGGATCAAGTTCGAATTCAGTTTTGATTTAAATAGCAAGAAGCAGAAAAAGAAAACAAAGAGTGGACCGAGCCGAACCAGCAGCAGCCCAGCCCAACACCCCAAGCGCCTCTTTCTCTCTCTCTCTCTCTCTGACGCGTCAGCTCCTTCAACCTCCGGCCGAAACTGCCGCGCGCCCACCTTCAGCTCTCCCCGCTCGCCCGGGCCTCGCAGACCCCGTCCTTAAATCCCCTCGGAACCCTCTCTCTTTCCCCCATCTCTCTAGCTCACTCCAGGTACGCCGCCAGGCTTCCGTTTTCTGGAGCTCGAGAACCACCCAGCCGCCGCCGTCGACCGGCCATTCCGGTGAGCGCAGTCCATGCCTACTCATCTAGTTTCTCTCCTCCGCATCTCCGTCCTCTCGCGCACATCTCTGACATGGTTTCTTGACCTTATGTGGCCAGAATCGACTGCTTCGTCCACGACCGTCGCCGTTCATCGTCGTCTCCGGTGAGCCTCGTCGACCCCTCTCCCTCTCGTTTTAATTCGCAACTCCCTCTCACGCATACGCACCTTTAGATTAATTGTCTTTCTGAGTTTTGTTTAAATAAACAGAGATCAAACCAAGCGTTGAAAATTCATAACTTTCAAACCACAACTCCAAATTGAACAAACTTTACATCGTTGAAAAGATCTAGCCGTCTAGTGTAATTTTGCATTATTAGTCTTCCATTTTGCATAGGTTACAGTTGATCAAAATCCAGAGAGGCATTTCGTCCATTTACACTTTCCCCTTGTACACTCCCCCCTTCCTTCTTGCCTTTTGTACACGGGAGAATCCATTCCGCTCGTCGGTACTGAGATTTGGATCTATCTCCTCTCCTCCCTATATCGATCCCTGTCACTTTTCTTCCGAGGGATCCCCATCACCTTCATTTGCCTTCAGCAATAATTCACTGACCATAGTGAATTAGTGATTGAGAACCAGCGCGTCAGAAGGGGGATGAGGAACAAGAAGGGTTTTTGGGTCTATTCGCCCAAGCTGAAAATAGGGTATTTGAACTTGGTATTTTCCAGTTCGCAAACAAGGTCGATATAGGATTTTGGTAGGTCAGTTTATGTCTCTTCCCATCCGCAAAGGAAAAATGAATTCACCCCATTTCAAGGTCCATCACTTGTTTTATTTGTCCCTTTCAAGGCTCTTTGTTCACATTTAGTTTGGTGATGCCAGCTAAAATTTGGCTATTTATCATATGCTTCAAAGTTTGTTTGCCTACGCACGAATTAGCTTTCAAGTTTTTCTGAGTGTACCAGTTTGGCATAAACCAATGGGAAAAATTATGGGGTTTCGAAAAAAGGGAGATGTGTTTACAAACTTCGAAAATATTGCATTAGCACCATGAAACAGTTTTTTCTCTATATTAGGGAATAAGGGAGATTTCACAGGATTTACATGGGTCATTGTTTTTAAGGTGACACAGGAAAACTTCAAAGATGACTCACAAAGGGTATGTGGCAAAAAGAGACACCAGATTCACTGATGAACAGGAGAGGAAAATTGAAGAGATGCTCCAGGTTATTAAGCCTGAGACTGAAATATTTGTGATCATCATACAGGAGAGAGAGAACGGCCAACTTGTAAGTTCTGCTCGATCCATGCCGTTTATTTTAACTAGATCCATGTTGTTTCCTTGCTTGCACTTGTTGATAATTTACCTCTGCCTTGTTAATATGCAACGGACAAAACCAGTACATCAACCAGAGCTTTGCAACTGCTCATCTCCCGCACGAGGATCAGACAATGAGTCTCCGGCGAGGAAAGAATGGCGAAAAAACTTGGAGTGTCAGCCTCAATATCGGTGACAAGGAGAACTTAAGACTTTATCAGCTACGCAGAGGCTGGCCGAAGTTCGTCCAGGAAAACAAGCTGCAGGAGGGTGACATGTGCCTGTTCGAGCCGCTCAAGAACGAGAAGGAGCCCACCATGAACGTCTACATCATCCCCAGAGATTGAGAGAAGCGGCCGCAGGGATTTAGCATCTACGTTTGTGTGACATGTCTTAGTACTGCCTGCTAAGTGGATTTGGTGGCACATTATGTCTTCATTTTAAAGATCTCTCGTGGCATGAGCAGCAAATGTATTTACATTGTCATTTCAGTTTCGTTCTCTAGTCATTTTGTCAGTGAGTGTCCATAGTGAATAATTGTTTCAAAACTTCACTCCAGAAATCGTACTTACATGATGTTGAACAAGGCAGTATTCAGTACAGAACCATACTACATTAAGCTGATAGCTCCTGGTTACAATGCAGTGCACTTCCATCATACAATTGTGCTGCACTGCAAGCTACTTCTAGACTAGTTAGTTCTCAGTGACAGGTTTGTATTCGTACAGACTCTTTCTGGAGGTGATCATCCGCAAACTTGCTGGGTATGATCTGCAGGCAGAAACTAACAGACTCAGCATTGGTACATGTCACAGTTCACTAGCAGTCCTGATACTCTTCAGTTGGTCTTAACTGCAACTCTTAGTGTACCACGGAGATATTAACATATTTAGATGTGAGTGCAGAAAACACTAGTAAGATTTATATGGGTAAAGAAAGCCAATAGAGGAACAATAATATGGAAGTAATTTTCATCCTATGGCAGAACAACAGGACTGGCCTGGATATTGCTCGCACGACTGCGAGCATGAGACTCCTGCAGGACAACCACATAAACGGGATTGCCTGGTTGAATCGACGACAACCCGAATATTTGGTCCTATTCGATCAGACAGTTAACTTGCAAAACCTTGAGTAGAAACAGCCAGTGAAACTCCACGGAGCACACACTACATGCACCTAAAACTGCAGGGAGAGCAGGACTGGATACTCATTTGCTACAAACATTCAGTACACATCTCAGCTCACACCTTGTTTTAGTAACCATAATGCTTCACAAAACAATTTATTCCGATCCATGTACACCCATGAGATAAGTAAGTTCAGTGAAGGAAGTAGGAAACACTCACACTACTTCAGTACACGCATCACACTTTGTTCTAGTAGCCACGTTCCTTATAGAAACTACCTAAATTTCTTATATGCTATGGGATTTTCTTCTAATCCCTAGCCGTGTCACTGACAATGAGGGTCCTGGCCGGCATGTCAGCGACACAGCAAGCGTCAAATAAAGGAAGAATGAAATAATACTGTCATGCAGGGATTGCCAGCATACATAACTTTGATTAGGGTACACAACGTGCACTTGCATCTCATGCAACTTCAGTGCAACACCAGCTACTACAGGTTCAGTTTCCAGTGGCACATCTTCCATACCAAAATGTAGGAGAAAGTGTGTGCAGGGACTTCTAAACTAGGCCACCTTAAGAAACCGGCCGTCGACCTTCCTCTTCCTGGCAACATGGACGGCCATGATCATCGCCTTCTTCCTCGTGCCTTTGATCAGCTCGAACACGCAGACGTCGCCCTCGTGCAGCCTGTTGTTGCTGATGCTTTTTACAGAATCAGGGGCTTGTTTTCATCTCTTCTCCATAAACAGATGTAATCTAGATTAAAAAGGCATAGAATCGTAGAAGCTGTTCTATTTTTTGTTAATCAGCTTTACGAGTGAACCGTCCATACAAAAATGAAACCCTAGCCAGAAAATTTCACCTGTTCTGTACTTAAATCTGTAAATATAAACTAGCAAAAGCGCTCAACGTAAGCACAGGATGCTAAGAATACTGAAAGTTGCCAGGATGCTTAGAATCTCTAAGTACTTACAATTTTCTGCTGAAAATCACCTGTCATGAGCTGAAGAACCGGATCTTGTTCACATCCATATGTTCCCAGTAGTAGTGTTCTTGCCACTCCCTGCACCCCTCACACCCCTTCCCACTCCCAGCCATCATCACCTGCTATTCAACATTGTCAGTTCACAGCTGAAAAATGTTTCAGACACACACGCATTGAGAGAGAGAGAGAGAGAGAGAGAGAGAGAGAGAGAGAGAGAGAGAGTTCTTGCCTTTTGCTCTTCAGGTTCAGAGAGTGAGAGAGTGTCTTTGGTGAGGATGAGAGTATTATCATGGAAAGACGCAACTGAACCAAGGATTTGGATTTCGGTTTAGGAAGTTTTCCGGTCCTGAACGAAATGGACGAAATTCGTGAATTTCGGTAATTTCGGTCAGATCTCGGACGAAAAGTAGGAGCCTAAATTTGGATCTTAGAACGAAAATTGACAGAAAATGGAGAAAAAACTGAATTTCTGTGCAAATTTTGACCAAACTTCATATATTTGAATTTATTTAAATAAAATTCCCTAAAATACAGAATTTTTCGTCCGGTAAATTATCTTACCGGTCCAGGACGAAATTGCCGAAATTCGGCCGGAATTCGGTTTTTTCGGGCCGAAATCCAGATCCCTGAACTGAACCATGGAACCTATAGAGCATCCAAATTGTGAGAAAGAAAACCATGAGTAGAAGAATCGCACTAGTCCTAAACCAGGATTCCTATTTCACATCTGCAAGCTCCAACCAACCTGATGGAAGAACGAATCATACGGAACAGCAAAAGGATTGGTGGTCTAACCGGAGGGTGAGCCGCACGGACCGAGCCAATTCCACCCATCGACGAACGGGTGCCGTTGCTGCACTCAGCATGCCAGCAGCGCGTGACTCCCGCCGAACTCAGGAGTGCGTCCAGAAGCCTGCCGAGTCTGGCGCTAGCTAGGGTTAGCGCCGGCGAAGGGCGCTACTCACTGCCAGAGGCGGAGGTAGACTATATTTTCATTGGGTTCATTGCTTTGTAAGACTATGTTTAAAGTAGGTATAACCAGTAAATGAATAGTGATTGTGAAGAGATTAATCAATTTCGTTGGGTTCATGTGATGAACCCAACTGCTACGTGCTGGCTCCGCATGAAACACTGCACATCTTGCACGTCATGAAACACGACACCTGCGATGCGCCGCACGCCCCGGTCGATCCCACCACCTTCATTCCCCCGCTAGGGTTACAAGCCAGCGCGACTTGGCTCAGCGATCACTCGCTCCACCGCCGGCGTATTTGAACCGGGGCATCGCACACTAATCAAGCTGTGTGGGACTAATAAAGCTCAACGACGCCGCGCGCGGGTGTTATGTCACGGGAGCGACGTTTTGGCACCCGAGAGCATATGCTCCCGGTATTTTCGAAAAAAATAGAACAATTTGAAAACTTATCAAAAAATTCCAAAAACAATCATGCACATACCTGACTATGGTACGTACCATCGTGTAAAATATTGCACTGAAATGCCA
Organism: Poa pratensis; assembly: GCA_947311845.1. NCBI lineage: Eukaryota > Viridiplantae > Streptophyta > Magnoliopsida > Poales > Poaceae > Poa > Poa pratensis. The sequence goes on from CAMZMU010000041.1 coordinate 10,512,388, forward strand.
TCGTGGACGCCCTGAACAAAAATGACAAATTTCTGACAGAAAATGAGATCTAAAAATTTGAAATTTCTATAAAATTTGTCATTTTTGTACAGGACGTCCCAGCCGTTAGAGGAAAAAAGGCAGTGTCAACATTTATGAAAACAGTGCCAACTGCCAGCTGACGGTGGACTCCATCTTAGAGATGATGTAACTGACCCACACGGGCCTGATTGACACAGTGCTCCATAACCATGCCCACAGTCCACATAGGCTGCGTCTTCGATTCTCGGCAATTCGCTTCGGATGTAAAAATACCTTCATCATTTCTTGCACCGGCCTCATAGTCATAGGCAGTACTTCGTGTGAGGAGAAATCAGAAGAAAATACTGAAAAAAACGGTAACTAGACATATCAATACAGTGCCCCCCCCCCCCCCTTGGGAGTTCCGCGCGATAAGCTGGAGCTGGAGCCCTTCCTGAAGGTTGGTGCATCAGCCAAACCTGTCCCCCCATGAAGCAGGCTGCAGGAAAGGTCCGCCCTTAAGTGCCATGCAATTGACGAGGAGAAAGACAACTAGAACCAAAACAATATGAACTCCCTTCCTCCCGTGTCGCTCCCAGGGCGGCATCGGAGGCTAAAATCGCGCCGCCGCCAGCCCCCCCCCCTCCTCGTCCCCCCTCGCCGCTGCTGTCGCCGGCCTCTGCGCCGCGGTGGCGGCGGCCTCCCCGCTGCCAAACAACTGGTTAGCGGGGGTGGTTTCCTTCTTGTTGCGGCGCGAGTGGACGTCGGGCCCGCCTGGGACAACGATGGAGGGTCGCCAGCGCAGGATGCCGGAGCGGTGGCTCCTGGGACGCAGGGCTGCTGCAGATGGGGCGCGTCGGTCTGGCCTCGGGGGTGGTGGACCGGCAGCGCAGCGGAGGGGCTGGAGCGATGGGCCCTGGCGGGCTGGATCTGGGTGTTAGCGGGCCCGTCGCCGGCGGTTGTCCGGGGCTTCCTCCCAGGACGACGCGGCAGCATGGATGCGCGGTGGCGAGTGCGGTTCGAGTTGGTGCGCGGCGTGGGGTGCGTCGGCTGTGTGCGGCCGCCGGTGGTGTGCTGGCCACCCAGGTCGGCGGTGGTGGACAGGGGCTCGGCAGGGCGAGATGGAAGGTCTCGAGTGGGATTGGAGAGTCTCGAGTGCTCCGGGCGAAAGCCTGACGACGCGACGTCCATGGACGCCGTTCTCCCTCTTGGAGGGTCGTCTTGGAGCTCTTTGATTCTCCTCAGTCTCGGACCTCCTCTTCGGGTGAAGACCTGACCCTGTTTCTGCAGGGTCGAACGACGGTGTCGATTTTCGTCGTCTTCCCTCTTGAGGGCGTCGTCTTGAAGATGAAAGTTCATGTGTGCGCGCTCGTGGGCTGGGCTCACACGACATCGTGGTTTGCAGCGGCTGACGATGCTTTGGGTGCTATGGTGGTGTTGCGAGCTGTGTGGCAACGATGACGGTGGTGAGTGGAGCCGGGTCGCGGCATGTCCTTCTTCACCGACAGTTCGTGTTGCGCCCCGCTGTGAAGCTATAAAGTCGGAGCTGCGTGTCTCGGGGCGGACAGGCTGGCAACGATGACACTTTTCTATAGTCGATGCAAAGTGTGCAACTTTCTCCGGTGAAGGTCTCCGTTGAAGTCAGAGCTGCCTCCTCCTCGACGCTTTGGGTTAACTGTTTGGCATAGGCCGACATGGTTTACGGCGTCTGCTGCGGCGAGGCTTCGTTGGTGGTCGTCCAAGGTGAAGTCGGAATCGCTTGCTCGGGGAGGAGTGACGACGATGACGCCTGGTGTTGGCCTCGATGGTGTTTTCCTCCTCGGCGGCGTGTGTGTCTCGTGTGGGTAGCCAGGTTGGCCAGGTCTGCACAATGTGGTGTTTTCATGACTACATTGGTGCACTTGTAACGGTTTTCGGCCGGTTCCCCGTTAATGAACCGTTCAATTCCCCTCCTACTTTTTTAATAAAATGAGGCAATGTTGCCCGTTTTGTTCAAAAAAAAAAACAATATGAATCTACAAAGTAACAAATAAGATAATCTATTTTATTTTCTTTATATTATTTTGCACTATGGGGTAGTAACATATACATGTTACATATGTTACTGGCCTTAGTTACTCCCCGTTGTGGCTAGCCTTACCTTCATTCAATTAATGAAAGAAATAAGTGGATTTTGGTTTAGAAAAAACATAGCAACCAAAATCAAGATCTTTACATGTTATTGAATACTGGCGAATATAAATGAGCACAACTAGATGTTTGAATCAATTGATTGGTCTTATTCTAAGAGATTTTGAACAAAAAGAGAGAGGAAATGGCATGTAATAAGTAATATAACTTTTATATTTTTGTAGTTTGTTACTACGGGTGAATATTGTAATGATGTAATTATTATTTTTATATAGAAGTCTATATTTTGTCTACCCAATCATGTTTTCTATTGAAGGAGAGACACCTCTACTAAAACTATGTCCCTAATCTATCTTCTTACATTTATTACAACTCATTTATGTACTTTTCATCATTGCTAGCTTGATGCTCTGTTTTTACTGTTGCGTTATTCATAATTATTTTCCACACTATATGTCTTATGTCTTATTCTTTGTTTTTAGCGAGACGAGAAGTTTGACAACCTTTTTGGAACGCTGGGAACAAAAAGCATTATGTTTGTGTGTAGGTCCAATTAAGGTTTGCTCTTCTACTGGTTCGATAAACCTTGATTCCTCGCAGAGAGAATTCTGCTGCTGCACTAAAGCGTACATTTAATTTTTGGTACCCAACATTCATCACAGGACTTGCTTGGAACCGACGACTGTCGTCAAATTGTAGAAACATATCACACCTGGTCCACTCGAAGCAATTCCTCGAGATAACTATTTATCTCTAGTCGATTGATGCTAGACGCTAACAAAGTAGCGGAGTACAGGAGACCCTTCAACGCCGGTGGGGATACGACCTGCATGGCAGAGAGGTTGTGGTGGAGGAGAAGGACCGGGTGAAAAAGGCAGTGGCAACCGAGCTTAGGAATTCTAGATGAATTACAAGGCAACCGAGCTACTAAATTTTAGATGAATTATAAGGCAACCGATAAAAAAAATTAGGTTAGGTATGAGACCCGTTTGACGGAATTCACAACTGAATTAAAGCTTCCGATTCTTTGATATCCAAACAAATTGATTTGCGGAAATGAATTCTAAGATTCCGGGCCCAAATGATGGTAGCTAAACGAGTTCTTGGGTGTACTGGTCGTCATAATTGGTTTGGTGTACCCTCGGGACGGTTTGAAAACCATCTGAGTTTGCAAAAGGAAAAACAGCTACTGAGCTACGTGAGCACTTCTTCGGTTACTGGAAAACAATATTTTCATCAACCTATACTTTCAGCTTCGTTCTACACAAAAAGACATTTATATGGGCAACCCTAGCCGTGTGCTGGGAGATTTGAAGGAAGACATAAAGCGCTTTAACAAGATTCAAAAAAGTGTTAATGACGCTCCAAAAACTATTTAAGGATTTTTAATATTTTTTAAATATAGAAACGTATAAGTTTTTTTTTTTTAGGAAAGGATCCGATTCATAAATTCAGAAAACCCAGTACAACTTACAGACAGGTCCAACAAAGAAAGAAAATACAAAAAGACCCTGTAAATTGCACAAAGCAACCTGAGTCAACTGAGAGGATTACAATCGGATCCGCCGCCGCGCTCCCCAGAACCTAGCTGTCACCGAGCCGCCGTACCGCCAATCACAGGGAAGAGAGCACCTCCACTTCATGTAGTCGACCGCAGAACCGCTCGCCACTGCGCGACGAAGACCCAGAACAATGAACGAGCTCGGCCATAGCACCACCTTCCCAGATCCACCCATCTTCCCGCCAACTCGGCAACACCCAGGCCAACCACCATCGACGCCCAATCTCCAAACGGTCACTACGCTCGCCACCGCGGCCGGCCGGAGCAAGACCATCGAAGAAAACCACCACCAACCACAGCAAACAGAGGACGCCAACAAAGGACAGTGGCGCTTGGTACCTGACGACGAGAAACTCCTCCATGGAGCTCCAGAAGCCGGCAGGATCTCGCACTCCGACGATGCATCCTCATCACCGCCGGGATAGCCACTGCGCTCCCATAGCCCTGCACCCCTCTTCTTCTCCCCCTCGCCACCGAGGCCGGTCAGGAGAGGAAGAGGTACCACCTGCTTGACGCCGGTTGCAGAGCAGCCACCGATGGCTTCCAAAACCAGAAGCCACCAACCGAGCTTAAGAGGGAAAGAGGACGGCCCGGCGACACCGAACCAAGCCATAAGCTCTAACCTCCAGAGCTCAAACGGCGGCGACGTCGACCTTGCACACTGCCAGGAGTGGCTCGAGAACTCTTGCAGCAACTCCTCAGCTCCAGGCCCAGATCCAGCGCTCCGGGCAGCAAACCAACTCCTCCCCTCGCCTCCACGGCCGGCCGGAGCAGAGGATGCAGCACCACCACGCCAAAACCAGAACTGGCCAGAAACGCCATTATGTAGAAGAAGGCCTTCGACCAGCAGAACTCCACCAGCAACCTCCCTCCACAGGAGCTCACCGGAGCAGTCAACCGCCGGCCAGCCCGCGGCAGGCGAAAGCAGCGGACCAGAGGCAGGCATCTCACCAAAAGCCAAACAGGACAAAGCAACTAAGCCTACGCCTACTACTACGGCGAGAACTACAACTACTAGCATGTACAAGAGGCCACGGCCACCATCCCTAGCTCCGCTCCGGCCGGCAGCGCCGGCGGAAGGAAGCCAGAGCGGCGCCGGGCACGCAACAACGACTCTCAAGGAGGAGGGAGGAGCGGGCAGGAGAGAGAAGGAAGAGGATAAGAATGAGCGGTGCCTACACACATAGAAACGTATAAGTTGTACAGTAATATTTATGAAAATAGCTTTTTATTGGTCCACATTTTAAAAGTGGTATGTGAAGCCACCATTAGGTGTCGCAGGCACGAGGGCCGCTGCGGGCGGTGTGTAGGAAATATTGCAAGTTTTTCACACGATTTGCGAGCCGGTACGGAAATATTAAAAATATAAAAATTCTTGCTTCCGAATTTTCAGGTCCAAATCCAATGGTTCAGCAGCCCGTCCCGATGTCGTCTCGTTTCCTCGCTCGTTCAGCCCGTCGCGCCGAGCCCGACTCTTGCTGCGCTGGGCTGTGGGCGTCTTGCATCCGGACCGACACTTCCAGACTCCTCTCCTCCCCAACACAGAGCAGTTATCCCATCATGGCAAACCCTAGCTTGAGCGGCGTCGAAGCGGAATCAGAGGCCGAGAGGAATCAGGAGAAGGCGCAGCTGGTGTTGGATCGGAAGGAGCTCGCAAAGTTCAAGGACACGTGCAAGAGATACTGGCTTTCCCTCGTCTGCTCGATCTTGTCCTTCTTGATGACTTTCGGGCTCTTCCTCTTCGCCTTTCTCACCCGCCACAAGAAGCCCACCCTGGCTCGAGAGGCCATGGACTGGTCGCTCTGGTGGATCGTTATCTTCGTGGTGAATACCCCTCGTCATATACGGGTATACGGCTGGTTTCCCCCGCAGAGATTCCCAGATCCAAAACGGATGGAGCTAGCTGCTCGTCTTCCGTGAAGGTGAAGGAATCTGCCATCTGTTTCATAGCTCTGTATCAGACCGGTCAACAACAACAAGCTACTTATTATGCGTGTTTTATGTTTGTTGAGACAGATTGCTCTCTTTCAATTCTATATCATGTTTGCTTGTTCAATCAACTGTTGTTAGATTAACCTCTTTGGTGCTTTAAATTTGGCTGGTGGTCTGGATGCTCTGCTTGTTGTGCTCGTTCTGACTTCTGGTGTGTTGTGATTACTTTCTAGTACTAATCAGCTCCATTTCTGCTACCTATTACGAATTATCCAGTATCTACAAATTACTTTCTGCTGTCTATTACAGATCATCCAATATCTGCTAATTACTATGTGTTAATCCGTAAGACCATTTCCTTCTTAAGAGCGAGCTGTAGTTTATCAGCAATTTTTAATCAATCTAGCAATAAGAACTTAGGTCCCTACTCACATATACAGTTCTGCCTACCTTGTTAGATGACGCAGAATATAGTTTCAGTCAACATATATTTCTGTGAAAAACTATCTTAGTTGAGTTCACAGCAAGAAGCTATTACTCTTCCATCTCTTCCTCTTATCTCCAACAACTTCACAATGCAACTATCTAGGTTGGACTGAAGACAGCCCAGCTGAAGGCATTCCCAACCAATTGTGTGGTATGGTTCCTAATTCTTGTGATGCCATCTGCAGGGCTGTCCTCAGTCCAACTACGCTATTCGTGCATCTGCAACGTAGGCTATTTAGGCAACTTCCACATTATAGATTGTTGTAGGTATCTCTCTATTTCCTAATCTGGCCAACTTCACAACTGTTAGGTAGTATTATGGACATCCAAGTTAACCTTTTGCTGATCAAATGATGGTCTAAACCTAATAAGAGGGTACACCTTTAGGTGATAGCATTCGGATCGTCGGACTTTGAAGAGGGTTGCTTCGTGAAGGAATGGGTTGAATTACACTCACATATTTCATTGTCTGAACTATGTGAAAGAAGATCTTTGTACGTGGCCATCAATATCGGTCAAAGCCCATCAAGTCCATGTATGGCACAGTTTTTTCTTTGTTGTGAGCTATACATTATTATTATTATTTTGTTGGTTGTGAGTATCTTAGCCTAAAGCCCACTGTCCCGTTGTAGCTCACCCTGTTTCAGGAAAACATATTCAGATCTTCAACTTGCCAAATTTTGGAGATGTATAACAGTATAATGAAGAAATATAATTTAATTGAAGGAAAAAATCTTGTAATGCATAGTTTTAGAGAAGGTGAAATATTGTACATATTTGTTAATTACTAGTACGAAAGGTAAGAGAATGAACGCCTCATCAATAGCCGAAGAATAGTATGATTTGTGCTCCTGCTCGCTTGATTTTATATTTACTTATTCACTACGCAGGTCAAAGTTAATGTTTTAGCCTAAAAATTAGGCAAGATACATATCATACATTGACCGTAAGTTATGGCAGCAATGATATATGTACTTTATTGTACAAAGTTGAATCATGAAAAGCTGGTAGTAAACCCAGTGAATAATTTCAAATTTCACTAAGCTATCCAAAACTCTTGGACTCATGGTCAACTAAAATGTTATGCCTGGAGATGCCGAAAAAATGAATTGGTTGTTGACGGTAAGGGTGCTAGAAAGCAGACGACTATACTTTTTCTGCTTTTTTTATTCAGGTCGCGTGTCACAGGCCCCCCTTCAAAGAATCTTCTGGCTGAAGGGTCAGAATCATCTGGATATAGCCACGAAATTGAATATAGACGTGTGTTTGTTGCTATAGCCATCCGACCTGATATTTGCTCTCGGGATTTTGATTACTTAACAGTGCGAAAGTAGGCTTGCTCTGCAGTAATGTTGAGTCGGGACCGTAGAAGATAGTATATCGCAGGTTGATGGAAGTAGCTAAAGGAAATAGGGACTAGAGGTAGCAGGTCTCTTATGTGGAAACAACAAATGGCTCCGGAGCTTCAGGGAGCTAGTTTTCGAAAGAAAAAGAATCTAAAATGGTATTTGTATGTTTTAAAAATCCGGACAAAAATTCTTGGTGTAGATTACAATAAACTCTACCATCCTGCAATACCTCGATTCAAAATTAGTTATACTTTGGACTACACAAAATGATAAATTTGACAAACTGCCATTAGTATCCGAATTATAATTAGCCTCTAGGCTTTGATCTAAAAATCCCGGAGGTTCAGCAATCCATGACAAAGGCTTAGCCTGCTTACACGCATATTTTGCACTATACTCGCTATTTTTTTTCTAAATCAAGGAACGGTATATTGCGTCTATCCTACCAGTGTTTAACCAACACTGCACAATCAACTGAACCTCTTGAAGTTGCCAAGAAAACCGCATCATGTAAGGCCAATGCTTCAATGGTAAGTGGATCGTACCCCTTCATAGATCTTGCACGAGGCTCCCCGAAAAGAGCTCCCCTCTCGTGCCACTATCCAGTCACAAGCAACTCCCAAGAATAGCTGAACTGCAGCATCTGAATTTATCTTTGTCATACCTTCTGACGCCTCCTTCCATCTGCAAGCCACATTTCTTTCGCCATATACACCCAGTTTGCCTTTTGCACCATCAGCAATATACTCGAATGCTTCACAAGATAGCCACTACAGGAATGACCAGCTGTGCTGACGGCCGAAGCCCGTCGGCAAAGGTCTCGATGCCGTCGGCACACACCTATGCCGACGGTCACCGTCGGCACAGGGTGGTCGGCATAGGGCCCTGTAGGCATAGGCCACCTGGCCGTCGGCACAGACATAACCCGTCGGCACAGCTTTTCCCGACGGCCAGAAACGCACCGTCGGCACCTCGGTTGTCGGCACAGTGGCGTGTGGGCCCGCACAGGCCGGGCCAGGGGTAGGATCCTGTGCCGACGGCAAAACCGTCGGCACAGATCTGCCACGTGGAGGCAGCTGGGCGCTCCTGGGATAGCCCTGTGCCGACGGCATTGCCGTCGGCACAGGGGTGACCATTTTGTCACATTAAGGGGTCTGTGCCGACGGCAATGCCGTCGGCACAGGTGTTACCAGATTTTCGGAACCAGCAGCTCGTTTTTTGCGGCAAAAATAGCAGAAAAAATAATCAAAAATCACGACAAATTCACTACAAACAAAATCACACAATGGCTCCATATATCATCAAACAAAATGCTATATCATCAGGTAGATACACACATAGGACCATCATCAAATAGATATATACATATATAGCTAGATGTCTAGACGCCCAAGACCCTACATCTATGGCGGAGACGTCGACAGGGTGAACCCCATATCTCCCCGGCTGATAGTAGGTGAGCGTCGGATCGGCGTAGCACCGGGAGAAGGACCACCAGAAGCGCTTTCCTTGCCCTGACTCATATTGTTCAATCAACTGCATTGAGAAAGAGAAAACAAGTAAGCATCGAGACATAATAAAATGTAGACACTAAGCATAAAGACATAATGCAATGAAGAAGCATGTCAAAAAATAAATACTAAAGAATAAAAGACATAATAACATGTAGATACCAAAAATAAATACCTATCGTCATCACTCTCCTCATCAGGGTGTCGGTTCTCATTCTCACTATCACTATCACTATCACTATCACTATCACTATCACTATCACGTGAGTAGTAGGGCGGAAGCTCATCGCCAGGCTCGTCATCGTCGTCATTTTCCGCATGAAACTTCGAGAGCACATCTATGTCCTTCAGATCGACCACTGACTCACCATGAGTATGTGCATTGTTCTCGAGTTCCTCGAGACCACCTATTTGTAAGTCAAAGTGCCCGAAGTCCTCTTGCTCTTGATAGAAAATTCCCTCGTATGTTTTAGGGTCAATGTTGTTGTAATCGTCGTCGGAGGGCCTGGGTAGCTTACCATGTGGGGATACCCGGAACACGACTTCCCAGCCCTTGAGGTTCTCTTTCTGGCATGGGTAGGGCAAATAATAAACTTGCTTGGCTTGGTGAGCCACAATATAGACATCGGCTCCGGTATAGGTGGTTGAAGGCTTAACTTCAACTAACCCAATGGAAGGCTCACTTCTCTGTCCACCATGTGGTCCAGTGCATGGGTCGAACCAGTGGCACTTGAACACAACGAGCTTGAGTTCTATGTTTGTACGATTGAACGTCAGCTCGTATACGTTCTGTAACCTTCCGTAGTAATCTACGTAATTGGCTCCGTAGTTTTTCTTTGATGCTCGGTCGTATGTCCACGTCCCATTGTGCCATGAGTGGTGCAAATCATCCACAAGCGGTTGCATGTAGACACTCAAATTCTTCCCCGGGTATTCGGGCCCTGGAATGATCAGCGACAGAAACATGTGCTTCCTTTGCATTAGTACCCCAGGAGGGAGATTGAGCGGAATAACAAACACGGGCCAGCAGCTGTACGACGCAGTCGACATCCCATATGGATTGAACCCATCTGTTGCTATTGCAATTCTGACATTCCGAGCATCTGCTGAATTAAGGGGGTGTTTCAAGTCGAAGTTCTTCCATGCCTCACCATCAGATGGATGTCCCATCCTTTCCCGTCCTAACTCGTCGACGTATCTCTTCCCTTTCCTGTGCCAAGTCATTTGTTTGGCAGACTCCTCGGACATGAAAAGCCGCTGCATTCTTTTTATGAATGAGAGGTACCGAAGAACCTTCACAGGGATTTTTCCCTGCTTCTTCCGACCATCAGGCAGCGTTTTCTCCTCATACCTAGAGGCCCCACAAAGGCTACAGTACTTGTCATTCACATATTGTTTCCGGAACAACAGGCATCCTTTTGGACAACAATGAATCTTTTCATAATCCATGCTGAGCGATCCCAATAGTTTCTTCACCTCGTGCATGGATTTTGGCAGACAATGCCCTTTGGGCAACATGTTACCAGTTGTTGTCAGATTAGCTTCAAAGCCTGCACGGGTGGTGGAGAACTGACACTTGTCACTTAGTAGTTGAGCTACGGCATCGAGCTGGCTCTGGTTTGCACCCTCGTATAGAGGCTTCGTAGCCGAGGCCATCGTCTCATAGAAAGCCTTCGCGGTTGGCTCTGGTTCCTCCGGTTCATCCGGTGCCTCCGGTTCACCCGGTTCCTCCTGTTCCTCCTGTGGAGGTGGCGAATCCGGCATGTAAGCAGCATGGTGATCATCTAGCATGTTTCTCAACCCATCGTACTCATTGCCATCGATCCGCTGCCGCATCACCCCAACTCTGAGACGTTCGTACTGATCAAATTTGACATGCGTGACGTAGTTAGGCGTATACCCATACAACCAAAGATGTTTAGTCATATCTTCCTTTCCTTGACGGTCACGATTCTTGCAATGAGTGCAAGGGCACCTTCCACGAACTCCTTTTGCCTTTGAACCACGCCCTAACTCCTTCACTAATATATTGGTCTTCATCTCCCACTCCTCTGTTCTTTTAATCTTATCGACACGGCCAGTGTACATCCACCCATTATCAGCCATCCTCTGCTTTATTGGGAGCGAAACAAGCACGCAGTCTTTTAATATGCACCAAGTAATAATAAAATGATTTAGTGTCACCAGATTAATTACGGTCAAATTTTAATCTTTACATCATGCAAGGGTTCACCTACACTTCTAATAGGAGGGCCTATCCCGCCCGAGTACGTCTAGATCGAGCCGTGTTCCATGTTCTACCCCGACCCGAGACGGAATTTCGGCAGCACCTCCCCGCTGTTCTTCAGAATACACGTCTCGAGCTTGTCAAGCCGAGAGGGTGTGCATCCGAAGAACAACAGGGAGGTGCTGCCGAAATTACGTCTCAGGAAGGGGTAGAACATGGAACACGACCCGATCTACACGTACTCGGACTGTCCAACAGGACAACCCGGAAGTGTTACGGTTATAAATATGCAAAGATGGACAATCCTGCATATTTATAAATTTGTAACCCTTCCGGATGGGATCTGACTCGGGTTACGCGACTGACTTGGTGATCTAGACCAAAATAAACCTATGCAGCAAGAGAGGCGAAAGATTTATACCCTCGAAGCGTGATCGATGGCCGGAGAAGGTCGAGGACGTGCTCCGGAAGAGGGCGACAAAACAAAGGGCACCGAGGCGGCCCCTCCTCAGCTGGAGAAGCCGCGACGACGCGCGGGACCGACGGTGCTGGCTGGCGGGAAGCTACGTCATCTAAAAAGTACAAACAATCGAAATATATAAGCAAATATCCCTCCATTTTACCTAATAATTAAACATAAAACAGAATAAACCACAGAACGATGTAACCATATTAGCTAAACATAACACATATAGACAAGTAGCACAATAATACATAGGTAGCATGTATGATAAGTCTAGCAGTACAACAGGTAGCAAGATAAGTCTAGTAGTACGACAGGTAGGATGATAGACATCCTAAACTCGACTCGCGCCGGTGTCAGTGGCGTCGTCCAAGCGGTCCCAACAAGAGGACAGGCTGCTGCTAGAGTCCTCGCCCTGCTGCTGCGTGCCGGAGGGGCCGGCCTCGCCCTGCCCGCGCTGCTGCTGGCTCTCGCTGAAAACCTGGTACTGGACCGCCATCACCTGGGGATCAAGGAGGAGATCCTTGACCAAGGGGTCATCCTCCTCGCGCTGGTGGCGCGCCCTGAGCAGCCTCTCTGCCTGCCGGTGCTCCCTCTCCTCGGCCTTCGTCGCGATCCTCATGCCATCTGGCGCTAACAGATGCGCCACGCTCCGCTCATCCTCAAAGTTGAGGATCGCTCTCGCCCCAAAGTGCTGGACCGCCACGCAGTCGTAGGCGCGGGCCGCCTGCCACGGGCACCTGAAAGTACCAAGCTGGATCTTCCTGTGATCCACTGTGATCTGAGCTGCCCAAGTCGGGATCTTCGTGGGTCTCCGATGAACACCACGAAACTTTGCTCCGGCTCCGACATGATACTTAGTTAAGTAAAAGCATTTGATACACGGGTTAGTCAGGGTTAGTCAAGGAAGCATAGATAAAAAAAGCAGGCCTACGTGATTTCTTACCCTCGAAGCGTGATCGACGGCGAAGAAGATCTTCCGCCGACACCCTCCGTCGACAATCCCCACTCTCACGCTCCACACGGAATCGGATCAGCGAGGTGGTCACGACGGGGCCTAGTGTACAAAATGAACAAAGGTTAGCAATTATTGTTCTTACACAAATTCACAAGTTTGCCTAGTAGCTAAACAACCGAAAATTAATGCAAAACATGATTTTTTTGGTCCTAATCTAACTATATTGCTTAACTAACATGGTTTATAGCCATCCACTACCACTAACATCTACTAACAGTACCACTAACACTAAAACTACCACTAACATCTACTAACAGTACCACTAACACTAAAACTACCACTAACATCTACTAACAGTACCACTAACACTAAATCTACTAAAATCTACTAACAGTACCACTAATTAACCCTAACTAACAGTATCACTAGAACTAACCTAACTAACAGTATCACTAGAACTAACCTAACTAACACTAATTAACACTAACCTGTGCAGGGAGGGCGTGGAGGAGGTGCCGGCGTGGAGGAGGTGCGGGGTGGGGGCGTGAGGCGCGGCGGCGGGCCGTCGTGGAGGAGGTGCGGAGGAGGAGGCGCGGCAGGGGACGCCGGCGTGGAGGAGGTGCGGCAGGGGACGCCGGCGTGGAGGAGGTGCGGGGAGGAGGCGGGACGGCCGGGGTCGAGGGGCGCGCGGCAGACGAGCGTCTCGGGCGGCGACGGCGGAGAGGAGAGGGAGGGGTGGGACGGCCGGGGTTGGCGGCGGCGGGGTTGGCGGCGGGGGTGGGTAAGGGCTGGCGGCGGGGCTGGGTAGGGGCGGGTGGCGGGGATGGCGGCTGGCGGGTGGAGGGGGCGGGGTTGCCGGCGGCGGGGTGGCGGCGGGGCTGGGTAGGGGCGGGTGGCGGCGGGGTCGTGGCTGGCCGGAGCAGGGCGGCGGGGGAGCGGGGCAGCCGCGGAGCGGGTAGCCGGCCGAAGAAATGCGGATGGGTGGTCGAGGAGCTGTGGCGGGATAAGGATAAGGTGTGGGACCTATGCCGACGGCTTTGCCGTCGGCATAGGCTTTTCCTTTTTTTTTTTTCACTTACATCATCTTTTTTAATGTATTTATTTATTACTCTTATCACAAGTTTTTCCGTAGGCACATGGGAAACCAACTTTTATCACAAGTTTTTACAAGATTTCCCCCGTTTCGTCCGAAAGGGGAGTTTTCACCTCTAAGTGCAGAAACTCACTAGAGAGAAAGTGAAGCCGGTGATGTCGGTCACACCTAGGAGTAGATTCTTGGACATTTGAAACACACAACACACTTGTATACATATGGTATGGCACAACCTAGGTTTGGGTGGGGTTCCGACGCTCCGGGGCCCCGCTTCGGCGAAACCCTGAATCCGCTGGAAAAACCCTAACGTTTCCGTCTACCCCCATAGACGTGCGTCGAAAGGGGGTAGCCCAGTGGACTTTTTTGCTTGGTTGGGTTAGGTTAGGCCATAGGAACATGAGAAACCAAAGTCTACCCCAAATCGACACAAGATTCCATCCGGTTCGCCCGAAAGGGGAGTTTTCACCTCTAAGTGCAGAAACTCACTAGAGAGAAAGTGAAGCCGGTGATGTCGGTCACACCTAGGAGTAGATTCTTGGACATTTGAAACACACAACACACTTGTATACATATGGTATGGCACAACCTAGGTTTGGGTGGGGTTCCGACGCTCCGGGGCCCCGCTTCGGCGAAACCCTGAATCCGCTGGAAAAACCCTAACGTTTCCGTCTACCCCCATAGACGTGCGTCGAAAGGGGGTAGCCCAGTGGACTTTTTTGCTTGGTTGGGTTAGGTTAGGCCATAGGAACATGAGAAACCAAAGTCTACCCCAAATCGACACAAGATTCCATCCGGTTCGCCCGAAAGGGGAGTTTTCACCTCTAAGTGCAGAAACTCACTAGAGAGAAAGTGAAGCCGGTGATGTCGTCACACCTAGGAGTAGATTCTTGGACATTTGAAACACACAACACACTTGTATACATATGGTATGGCACAACCTAGGTTTGGGTGGGGTTCCGACGCTCCGGGGCCCCGCTTCGGCGAAACCCTGAATCCGCTGGAAAAACCCTAACGTTTCCGTCTACCCCCATAGACGTGCGTCGAAAGGGGGTAGCCCAGTGGACTTTTTTGCTTGGTTGGGTTAGGTTAGGCCATAGGAACATGAGAAACCAAAGTCTACCCCAAATCGACACAAGATTCCATCCGGTTCGCCCGAAAGGGGAGTTTTCACCTCTAAGTGCAGAAACTCACTAGAGAGAAAGTGAAGCCGGTGATGTCTGTCACACCTAGGAGTAGATTCTTGGACATTTGAAACACACAACACACTTGTATACATATGGTATGGCACAACCTAGGTTTGGGTGGGGTTCCGACGCTCCGGGGCCCCGCTTCGGCGAAACCCTGAATCCGCTGGAAAAACCCTAACGTTTCCGTCTACCCCCATAGACGTGCGTCGAAAGGGGGTAGCCCAGTGGACTTTTTTGCTTGGTTGGGTTAGGTTAGGTCATAGGAACATGAGAAAGATGGCGGGATAAACAATGCGTGGAGGTACATGGAAAACCAACATCCACCCCAACACTTGCAATAATATCTACACACATACGATAACACAAATCAACATTCGCATATAATACTTCAGAGAGATAAGATTCGCGACGTTATTTTATGTGGGTGGAGACCGCTATTTGGCGTAGCTATATACATATAGAAATGAATAAAAACATATTAAATTTAATTGAGAGTAATAAATAGATACATAAAAATGAAGAATAGGGTAAAAATGAATAAAAATGGTAGAGTCCTGTGCCGTCGACGTCACCTCACGAGCTGTGCCGACGGCTTCCTGTGTCCCGACGGTGGCCGTCGGGATAGAACGTCTGTGCCGACGGCCGTTTCTGTGCCGACGGACTTGTCGACGGCCGGCCCTGGTACGACCCTGTGCCGACGGCCCCGATAAATAGCCGTCGGCACAGGTTCTGGCCGTCGGCACTGTTGGCCATTCCCGTAGTGAGCTCCCAGTCGCAGTCGGCAGCCCAAGTATTTCCCAGTGAAGGCGCCCGCTTGAATATTCAATATTTGTTTAACTTATGCCCGATGTTCTCAAGCGTACAAGGACAAGATAACAAGGATCATTTTGCTTTAGACTAGTCACAATGGGAAGTAATATAGGGTAGTAACATGGTGATGTTACTAGTCTATGTTACCACCTTCACAGTGGGAGTAACATAGTTGTGGTGTCATATAGATCTTATTTATTACACTATAGTCTTTTTGTCTTGATAAGTGTGGTGTTACGGTAACTAGCTAAGTTACCCCCAAACACCTCCCTCCTCATTAACCACATGACACGTAAGCAAAGCAGTCTCAAGATGTGTGATGTTACTACTCCCTCCGTCCTAGTTTAGAGGGCATTATCCCAAAAACTATTTGTTCCAAAACCACCCACCTCCTAGACACAATTGCACTTAATTTGCGGCCTATAATTGGCTAGTTTCCTCTCTCACCAATGCATGACAGTTTTTAGTCCCAATTATGTAGCACCTTGGGCAAAGAGATTTACAAACTATGCCTTATAAACTAGGACGGAGGGAGTATCTAAGTTACTCCCATTGTGACTAGTCTTATTGACCTTCTGTCTTGACGCTGCATTAAATATTTCAAGGATGTCATTAAGTCTTGCAGCACTGACGCTACTCTCTCTATTCCGTTTTGTAGAATGTATTTGACAAATCTCTACCACCTAGGTGAAAGGGGATTGGTCATATAAAATCTCTCACCCCAATATTTCACCCAATTAGCAAATGCCTACAATAATCAGAAAAGAACAAACCCAATCGGTTTTCATATTGTTCTTGTGATAGGTCAAAACCCAAAATTAACTACTCGTAATTAATGTTAATTGTTTCTTATTCTTGGAAAACCCTGATTTTGGGGTTTCATCTTATCAACCGGAATGGAGGAAGTAGTATTTGGGTTGATGAATATCAAGTTGTGACCGGCAAACAACAAGTGAGACACCCACGGTGCGATGTTGCAAACTCTCACCCCTCTGTCAATGGACATTTTTTAACTAAATAGAACAAAGTTTTATAACGTATGGAATGAATCACGAGTACTAGGAGGAACACAAATTTAATGCGCAATATACAAAGTGTTTATACATGAGGAACAAAAATCATGAATAGTGGCACACAATTTTGAAATAAGTGGAAACAAAATTTCGTACTCATAGAAATAATCACGAGTACTAAGAGGAACAAAAACAAATCGCAAGGAACAAAGCGTCAATACACGAGGAAGAAAAATCACGACTACTCATCGCACACAATCTTGACCTAGGTGTGAACAAATATTTAGATCACATGGAAAAATCAAACACCTACATACGGAACCAAAAAAAATTCAACACCCGCAAAACACATCCATTGGATCAAAATTAAAGCCCCATAACTAACAACACAAATAAACAACTTATTAGACTAAATGAAATAAATACTTAGAAGCAAAAATACTAAATATTTTGTTCCAAAATCCATCTCAAAAGAGAACCAAAATAAGGAAACTAATTTAAGGAAAACAAGAAAAAAGAGTAATAGAAATAGTAGAGATTTCTGCCTCCTGAGCTATAAATAATGTACACATTTTCAAATCTCCAAAATATAGAAGACTTTTCATTATTGTGTAGCTAAGATTATACCATATTTTAAATCGTTGTTTGCTCATTTGGGGGATACATTATTGAAAATATGCACAATTTAAGATTTTGAATACTTATAAACATGATTTTTAATTTGTTAGTAGAGGGAGTACTGGAACTGGGGAGTCAAAAATGACTTTATAAGAAAAACAGTGCAAAAGAGAAAGAGAACAAAGACCAAAACGTGAAAATAATAGTGAAGCGTATGTGAAATGACAGAGAGGAGGACAAGAAACAAACAAATTGACGAAGAAACTAGCATACACTAGTACTTCGTGCTATATGAATTTTTACAAATATACCCCACTATCCAATCCCATTGTCCAAACTACCGCCTCCCAATTCCATTGTCAAAAATACGTGTCCAACCGCCAACTCCTTCGCGGGAAGTGACATTCTGCCAAAGAAGCAGGCGAGAGGAGGGAGCGCCCGATGCCTTCACCAGTAGCACAAAGTCACTTTCTGCCGTCCAAGTATTGAGAAAGTGGCTACCCGCCTTCTGAACATGCGTGAAGTGACCATTCACCAACTGGTATGGCAAGACACGTGTCTCTTCGTTGTCTTCCTGGTAGTAGTATTTTTAGCAAATATGTTTATAGAGGGTCATTTTTTACAATGCTAGTGTGCAGTTCTATTTGTAAAACATCGTACTCCCTCTGTTCAGGAATGTAAAGCGTTTGACGTACCACTTTCAGCTTTATTGATTCAGATGTATCTAAACTTATTTAGTATATATTCACTTATTTTATTATGTAAGTAGTTAAAACTATTTTTAGCAAATACGTTTAAAAGGGTCATTTTTAACAATGCGATCATGCAGGGTTATAATTGTAAGAACATCGTACTCCCTGTGTTCACTAATGTAATGCATTTGACTTACTCCCTCCGTCCTAGTTTATAAGTCCTCCCCATATGACTAGGTCGTGAATTTGACCAAAATAATTTGAGAAATATATTATGAAAAAATATTTAGAAAATTCAGATGTTTTATTTTCTAATGGTATAATTTTTACATTATAAAAAACATATTTTATTGGTCAAATTCGACATAGGGATACAAGAAAGACTTATAAACCGAGAAGAAGGAGTACCATTTTAATTTTATCCATTCAAATGTATTTAAATTTTTTGTATATATATTCAATTGTTTAATTATGTATGTAGTTAAAATTAAAATGATAGTTTTGAGGTAAAGCCATCGCGGCGTTCTTTATTAATTGGGAATTAAGGAGGCGATTACAGCTTGGATACAAAGAGGCGTATCACCAAGCCACACACCTTGGCTGACCTCAAAAAAAATTCCTAACTCATGAGCTGCCCTATTGGCCTCCCTAGGTGATGTGGACATCTCTACCATGGATATACACACAATTGCCACCACTACGTCTACTTCGCCCATGTACCGTTCGACCGGCCGTAGCTCCGCGAGAAGGCACCAATAGAACTTCGGTATGTCGAGGAAGTCGAGTACAACCATGTTCAGTCAGAGAAATCAAGCTATGGCGATGCAAACAGCAAGCATGCTCATCGGGATACACTAGTGCATGGAGTATTTGGAGTCCAGCCATGCATCCATACGTATACTTGCCTGGATACATGCATGCTTGGTCGTTGGTGTTGTGCATGCTAAGTCATCTTCGCCAAACTTCGTGGTTTCACGCATGTTGTGTTGGAAACAGACTGACTGGAGATTATCAATCTCTGGAACTCTCGGAGTAATGATAGATCGGTCATTGCGCCCATCCTAGATGAAATTGGAGAACTAGTTGCTTCTTTTACTCATTTTGTATTTCAACATGTTTATCGGAACGCCAATCAATCGGCTCACCTGTGTGCGCGTCACGCTCTGCCGCTGCAGGTGACAGATAGTTGGCTTACCGCTGTACCCAGCTTTCTGGTCACCAGTCTGTTGGCTGATGATCCGGAAACTTTATTTGTTGAATAAAGCTCTCAGTATTAACCCGCACAAAAAAAAAGGGCCGACTAGCATGTATGCCTGGATATGAATTGGGCCGGCATGAAGCCCACGGCGAGACGCGACATCAGCACGTACCTGCGCTTCGACGTGAGAACGTCTAATAAATAGACAGCCGCCGGTTAGGGTTGGATCGGGTTTTGTTTTAGAGAAGTTTAGCTATTGTACTACTTTTATTTGTCTACGCTCGTAGCGGCTAATGCCACTAGTACAGAACGACATATCGGAAACGGGCCAAAAACCCCTTCTGCAACGGAGAAATGGTCCGTGTCCCCCCCCCGCCTCTGTCACTGATGTGAAGCCTCACAATGGCAACGGAGATTTTTATCGTTTGCAATAAGTTTAGCAACGGGTATAATATATAACCGTTGCCTTTAGTCTTTACATCAGATACGGAGATTAGTTTTTGACCGTTTGTAATGAGGGCTAAAGGAAAAAAAAACCGGTGACGCCTGCTGCACCGTCGACGGAGCCCTGTGGTTCCTGCTTGACGGCCGCCGGTTCTTCACCTTCCTCTTCGCCCAGCTTCATTGCGTGGTCTTCTTCTACCTATTTAGTACTGCACAAAATTCTTGCTCCTGGAGGCACCGGCTTCAGTGGACCGTGTGGACGGAGCCCCACTCCTACGTCTTCACGGCCGCCGCATAGTCTCCAGGTTTCCTCCTCGCCCTAAAGGAGATGAAAAAAATCAAAATGTAACCTCCTTCATCTCTATACACAAGACATATGCTTCTTCATCGGCATTACCGAAAATATAGAACTAATTATAACTAGAACATAGCCTAAACAATGCCTTATATATAGGTAGATTGGACACACAAATTACAGGGATGGAACAAGCGAGCCAAATAGGATGCACAAGATCGATGTATATTTGTACATATCACAAGGATCACTAGCGCCACCCCCGGATCACACGGTGTCACCTAATTTTAATCATCGGCATAACAGAAACAAAGCTACAACCAGAGCAAATGCCTACTAAAAACAGAGAAAATCCATGGATAAACAATTAACTACTTACAACTAGAAAACAGCTAAAATCTATGTGTAAACAATGCCTACTAAAAACAGAGCAAATCTATGGATAAACAATTAACTACTTATAACTAGAAAACAGCTAAAATCTATGTGTAAACAATGCCTACTAAAAACAGAGCAAATCTATGGATAAACAATTACCTACTTACAACTAGAAAACAGTTAAAATCTATGTGTAAACAATGCCTACTAAAATCAGAGCAAATCTATGGATAAACAATTAGCTACTTACAACTAGAAAACATGTAAAATCTATGTGTAAACAATGCCTACTAAAAACAGAGCAAATCTATGGATAAATAATTAGCTACTTAAAACTAGAAAACAGCTAAAATCTATGTGTAAACAATGTCTACTAAAAACAGAGCAAATCTATGGATAAATCTATGAACTGGGGTCTTACATTAGGTGAGGCGGGCTCGCTTAGCATCGCCGCCGGCGACGGAGCTAGCGCCAGCCTCCCCTGGCGGCGCCTTGCCCTCACCGTGGACCAAAGAGAGGGCTATGGCGGCCCGGAGGTCAGACTGGTAGACCGCTTCCTCGGCGCGTTCGACCTGGGTCGACGCCTCGGAGAGGAGGACCGCCGCCTCCAGATCGGCCTCGCCCTGACGACGCTTGGCGTCCTCGCGCTCGAAATCGGCGTGGGAGAGTTGGCAAGCGATCTCCAGATCACGATCCTCCTCCGCTTCCTCTTCCTCCTGGTCGGAGGACGAGGAGGAGGAGGAAGACGGATGGCGGCCGGGGTACATCGCCTGGCGGATCTCGCGGTAGCTGCAATGGTGGCCAAATGAGCGGGTGCGGCCGGAGCCTTCGCCGTGCGGACGAGCGCCAAGGCTGCGGGACCGGCCCGCGGGGGCCGGATCGGCGGCGGCCTGTTCCGCAAGCTCGTCCCGCAACACCAGCTGACGCTGCTGCTGCCTGAAGGCCCAGAGGGTGGGGCGGCCATGGCCGCGGCCACGATGGCCGGATCTACCAGCGCCGACGGTGAAAGCCATGCGAGAGAGTGGAGAGAGAGGAGACTGTGCGGCGGCTAGGGTTGGAAGTGAGACACTGAGAGTGAGAGTGAAGGGCATAGTAGGTTCTTATAGGCCGCGGGCTGTCGGGTTGCTTCTAATGGCAACGGAGATTACAAATTGTCCGTGTGCGATGAGCACACATCGGTAACGGAGGCAAACTAACCTCCGTTGCCAACATATATTCCACTATTCACCCGTTGCCTTTGTTGTGGGCCTGCTTTACGGCCCAGTGCGGGCACGCGGGGGATGTCGCGATTTAACGTCGCCTAACTCCTGCCGCTGCCATAGAGGGGTATCCGATGTGTCGTTCTGTACTAGTGTGCGACCGTCAAGATAATCCTTCGGAACCCCAACTTTTGTGTTTGAGATTATTATTCATTTAGCATATCCGCAATTACAGATTGCTTACGCTATTGTTTTCTTGCTTGTTCTTAATTTGCATGCATGAAAAGTCCCGTTGGCTCGGTTGATAACATCGTGGAGTTGGTTCAGCGATTGCCGTGGATATCAGTCGTGTACGGTTCTCCCTGTACGGTTGGTAGCCGAATCGTGAGAGTCAAATCCTCTCCAAATCATAGTTATCCTCTCTCATCGAAAGATCGGGAACCCTAGAACACATCACTAGGACAATGTGAAATAATTACACGCGCAAAACTACGACATAGAAAGGTACATTCTTCATAGATCGCCGCAGCTGCTGCAAGCGAGTGTCCGCCGTTCTGCATGGTCTCTACCACCTCCATGTAATCAGACTCAACCAACAACTTGTTACATCCCACCTCGTGAGGGTGTAATATAGTCATACTAGCAAAATGTCCGTGCGTTGCAACGGGCCAACAAAATCTTTGCGGGTATAGTTATTGTGTACATGACAAGCACTCATTTCATGGCTGCCTGAATGTAATCTAGCAATTTTATGAACATTTTAGCATCTCCTGATTCGCAATTTTTTGCTGTACATGTAATGGTTTTTGAGTCGAGCGACTAGTCGACGACTAGTCTATGAGTCGCAAAATAAAGTCCGACTCAGCATCTCGACTCGACTTATTGGTTGAGTCGAACGACTCAATCGACTAGTCTCGACTAGTAGTCAAAGAACTACTTAAAGTTGGCCCCGTCCGTCATATTGTTTTCCAATATTGCTTGCCCAGCTCCCCCGTGAAACCTAGATCGCTCCAATTTTTTCCCCCGAGCCAAAACTGCTTGGACACTATGGAGATGCTCAGGTTTATATTATAGACTATTAATACGTATATAGTTATAGACAATTATACATATAATATGGTAATTTTATAGTACCTATTGCTAAACTACTCATGGTCGACTGAGTCTTGACTAGTCACGACTAGTCAAGAGTCGCTACCCCTGAACGACTCGTCGAATCACCGACTCGAAAACCTTGACATGTATATGCAACTACGCTACTCTCGTAATGCAATACTACCCCAGCTACAGGATCGTTGGTTTTCTGCTTTGTCTGTTCATCTTATTAGTCAGAGATGGATCATTGGTTTTGTTAACACTTGACTAGCAATTCGCAAATGTTGCAGGTGCTTGATAAGAACCAGTTCGAGAGTCTGATGAACCAAGGCTAAACTCAATGGCCTAGCCGGAGCTCTTCGTTCGGTAAAGACAACAAGACACTTTACATCATCATCAGTGGCTTCCACATGACCAGGTCAGGTGCTTTTGTTGATCTGCTCCTTCACTCCCCTCCTCTTCACGTATTTTTAGAGGATGAACTTTCCTCTATGCCATGGATAAGTTCTTGTACTTCATGATGTTGCAACTATGTTGTATCCAAAATGCAGTTTTCTACGAGTGCAAACCTTGAAAACTGTGTGCTCTTAATTCTGGCAAATTGCACAACAAGACGCACTAATTGCATCATAAATGTGATGCAGTAATGTGTTACCATATGCAATTTGTGTTCATCTGCTCTTACCCTTGTACAGAAAGCCCTACGAACTAGTGCAGATCTGAATGCTCACTGGTACAAATCTGAAATCCATGTACATACGTGCATGAGAAGATATACGTAGCAGGAAGAGAAATGGGATTACGAAGAATTGGTTGTATAAGTTGTATATCAAAGATATTCTTTTGCACTTACACTTTGGTGCAGTTATGCCATATGCTACATGCAAGTTGATAGACTACAATGCTCATAAACACTTTTTGGCAATTCAAAGTTCATGCAGTTATGTTTCATCATTCATGCAATTTATGATCTTCTAATCTATGTATCCTTGGGTGTTCTGTTCATTTTATCTTTTTTTGGGATTTTTTGGAGATCACTAAATATATCTTAAATTACTGCAGATAAAAAGTCAACGGAAGAAATAGTAGTCAAGAACCAAAACCGAGAAGCCCACTTACAGGATGGAACAACTGCAATCAGCTGCTTTGTTTCTGTCGAGGCAATATTGAATACAGTCTGAGTGTGCTTGTGGTCTGTGAGTCTATGCTTGACAGTTGGGGACACTGACAGTGGTGCACCTGCTTGAGGAGCTGGGTGTGCGCTTCTTGATAAACTGTTATGTCCAAGGACATGGATAAACTTAAGGCCACACCAACTAGAGCTGGTGCCAGATCAGAGGCTGCTTCGCCTACCACTCCGGCTTATTTTTCAGCCACTGGCTCTGGCTCTCGCTCTCGCCAGCGCCCTGCTGGCGCTAGGGCAGCTCCTTTTTCAGCCTCTCGCTCTCGCTTGCGCTCTGCTTTCCCGAGCCTCCGGCCTGATGTGGACTACTCGAAACATGATCTGAAGAAGATAAAGAAGCTCAGGCTTGTCCCGGAGGAGGAGTGGTTCCCACAACAGAGGCACGAGCATCACTTGACAGGCGGTCAGTTCTGGACGGTTGTGCAGAAGGACTTGTCCCTTGCTCTGAAGAAACCGGTCAGTGATATGAGGTGGATCGACTGGACATCGGTTCACCAGAGCACCGGCACAGATGTCCGTCGATACTTTGCGGCTACTCCGGGGCTCGACAGGCTGTTGGAGAAGCGGGATCTCAGGTGGTCTGATTCGTACATCCGTCAGTTTTACGCCACGCTGTGGATTCACCCGGACAGGTCAAGGATCAGGTTCATGTTTGGGAACGAGCAGCGTGAGCTGTCCAAAGATGACTTGGCCAAGTATCTTGGCTTATCTGACAGTGGTGCTCGTGTGTATAGCTTAGCGTACCCCAATGGGAACAAGGATGAAGTCCACCTGCCACCTCTAGAGAGCATCCGTAACCTTTACAACAGTCCTGACGCCGTGATGGAGCTTTGGAAGGACACCAATCAGTTGAACCATGAAGCAGCTGTTGTGCACGCGGTGGTGAGGATATCGATCCGTCCTAGATCTGGAGACGCACTGACCACACTTGAGATTTGGATTTTGCACTTGTTGATGTCGGAGAAGCCTATCGACGTGATAGATTTGATGATTGGAGAGATGCAGGAAGTTATTCTGGACATCAGGCGCCGCCTGCCATACGCCCCATATCTCATTTTGTTGTTTTACACGAAAGGATGGCTCAAGAATGGTATGAGAAATGAGTTGGATCAGCACCTCAAGCTATACAAGGCCAAACCCGATGACAAGAGGAGGCACAAGAACAGGGCACTTCAGCCTGTCAAGTCAGGCAAGGCTCCAAAACCTGATGGCGGGAGGAGGGTCGGGAGCATGTCACTTCCACCTCAGGTGGAAGCTGTATTTCACGATGATGAGCATGCACACTTGGATCGTATGCTTAGCCCGACCTTACAGGAGTGTGCGTTTCTGGTTACCACTAACGAGGAAGATG
Source organism: Poa pratensis (assembly GCA_947311845.1). Taxonomy (NCBI): domain Eukaryota; kingdom Viridiplantae; phylum Streptophyta; class Magnoliopsida; order Poales; family Poaceae; genus Poa; species Poa pratensis. The sequence continues at coordinate 10,537,561 of CAMZMU010000041.1, forward strand.
ACCCACAAATGGTGCCTGCCCCGGTTCCTGATGAGATTAGATTCAGCCAGCCGGGGCGCACGATGCAGGGGCAGGTGGGTCTGGTTGGCATGCAGATGTTCCTCCCATGCTGCAGAGTCAGGCTGATCGTCAGACTGCTATTCTTGAGCAGATTCAGGGACAGCATGAGCGTGATCGCCAGCAGATTCTAGGACAGCTGTCCGAGCTTCAGCAACAGAGTGGGATCGATCTCCAGAAGATTCTGGGACAACTGATGGAGCTTCAGCGACAGCATGAGCTCGATCGCCAGCATCTCCAGGAACAGCATGAGCTCGATCGCCAACAGCTTCAGGGACAGCTGACGGAGCTTCAGCGACAACATGAGCTCGATCGCCAGCAGCTTCAGGCACAGCTGGCCGAGCTTCAGCGACAGCATGAGCTCGATCGCCAGCAGCTTCAGGGACAGCATGAGCTCGATCGCCAGCAGCTTCAGGGACATCTGGCCGAGCTTCAGCAACAGCATGAGCTCGATCGCCAGCAGCTTCAGGAACAGCATGAGCTCGATCGCCAGGAGCTTCAGGGACATCTGGCCGAGCTTCAGCAACAGCATGAGCATGATCGCCAGCAGATTCAGGTACAGCATGAGCACCATCGCCAGGACAACCAGGTTCTCCAAAACCTGGCTGTAGTTTCGCTTGCTCATACACTCCGCAAGTCCTCTCACGACAGTGATGTTCTGGCTCTTCTCAACAAGAGCTTAAGTGCCTTCTGCGTTCTCTAGGCGAGCTCTTCTCCAACCGGTTCGACGCAGTGACTCCACTTCTTCTCCATGTGTCAAGCTGGGTTCTATGACGAGCTGCCATTGACTTCTACTAGCCCGCGGTGTACTCGGGCTCTCTCACCTTCAGCACAAGAGCCACTTGACAAGACTCTGACATATGCTGATTCTTGAATCTTGATGAACTTCTTAATTTGGTGGCTTTCCCTTTTTGTGCTTGATGCACAAGGGAGAGTTTAACTTGTTCTTATCCTGATGTGCGTGGAGACGTCCTTTTGGTACTACTATAAGATACCTATGTTTGACATCATGTTTTTCATGCTTATTCCTGCAGCTCCTTATATGGTATCTGCATATTTTGTTCTGATGTGGACCCTGTTTGGAAGGCTGAATTTATATATTGATGTACAGTAAACTCTGTTAGTCTGATTCAGTTGAGCACTTCAAACCATTTTTCTGTTTACTTAAGATCTCAGACTAGTGTTTGACAAGCATGAAAGATGCCATTGTTTCCTGGGTCATTTGTATATCTAACATTTTGCCATGAGTAGCATGTTCTTCATCCGCTTCTGCATGCCTGAAAAGTGCACTATCTTAGCATCAGTGAAGCTATTCGGTTCTGAGCTACAAACGTTCATGCATAATGGCATAATTTTCTACCACGAGCAGCATGTGTCCATCAACTTCTGCATGCATGAATTTTTTTTGTTAGTGATTCTCGAAGAAACAAATGCAGCAACGTGCATATGCATCTCTGTTCATTCACTGGGAAGTAGCAGACAGAAACCAGATTGATTGGCAGGAGCTGAAGCTATTCAGTCCTGGGCCACTGCAAGCAACATAGACATAGTTACTTTGAAAGTTGAGTGCCATGTCTGCCAAAATAATACTGGCTGGTTCTATCCTTCTACCATTCATGAACAAGATCTATTACCAATTTCTGATTTTCTTTTGTTGCGCAAAGCTGCAAACTGAATCAGACAGAGGCCAGCAATCAGCTGCAAGCCAACCCATATAATTGATGAAAATGCAGATTGCCTTCACATTTCTAAGAGGAAGCAAACAGAAAATGCAGAAAGGCAAAGACATCTATTGTTTTCAGTAATTTGTAGGAACGCAACAAACTATAGTTGATGAGAAGAGTCACAACGGTATGAAGCAACAGTAAAACAACACAGGTTTTACTGGCAAAATTGTTTGGGAAGTAAACACCCGTATAAACATGCTAAGATTGGTACACTCAACAAGAGACTGATCATGGGTAAACACATTAAGTAGGAACATCATTAGGTTTCTCGCCTCAAGATAACTCAGTTGGGATCAGTGAGTTGTAGTGCTCGCCGAGACCATAGGCATGCCTGTGGTAGGAGAGCCTGATGCTAGGGTCTTCTCCTGGTTCCAACTTCTTGGTGTATTCTTTGCCCATCTCTACATCTGGAAAGGAGCCCGAGTAGACCACTATGTGCTTCTTCAGGCAGTGTGTGAGAGCACCCAGCTCGAGTTGCCCACCCCAAGCAGCGGTGGACTCAATCTCCTCACAGTACCTCTCAAAGCTCTCTGAGGGATCTGGTCCAGACTCGGCTTTGCCCTCTGAGAGGAAAAACGGGAGGAAATCTGTGGCATGCTCTCTCATGTACTTGGCAGCCATTTGCCGTAGCTCCTGGTAGCTGTACTGTGTGGTGCCTTTGGAATGGAGTGACAGTTGGTTTTCGACAGCGCGATACAAGCAGTGGCCATCTGGCTTTATCTCATGAATCGTAAACCCCAAGGGCTCAAGTCTCTTTTCAAGCTTCTCATCTTCTACCATGCGATCACTGACGAGATTGGTTTGTTCTTCTTGTATTCGCTGCTCTCGAGCAGCTTCTTCCTTTGCCTTCTTATCTCGCCGTCGTGCAGCCTTCCCAGGCTTTGCAGAATCCACGTTGCTGGAGACAGAAACGCCAGCTATGGCCTTCACTAAGGTGTCGAGGTTCCCCTTCTCAGAGCTGCCTTCAGGTTTGTACCCAAAAGAAGCAAGCTCTGCAGCATGTTTCGCTTCCAACTCAGATGAGAGGCGTGATATCTCTTCCTCTACCTGCTTTTTCTTGGCCTTCTGCTCAGCTTTGCTACCTTTGGCAGCTGCTTTCTTGAGGCTCGTTTCCTTATCCTGGAGTTTGGATTTCTCTTTCCTGTTTTAAGTAAGAAAGTATGTTATTTTTAGATACAATGTGACATAAACTATAAAAAAACATCCAAAATTTCTCGTTGGTGATGAAAAAAATCATCTCTTAGAAACCACGTGACACCAACAGAGAAATAATTAAAGGATGAGATGTGAGCTACACAAAGTATAACTGTCTAGCTCCAAATCTTAATGAGTTCAATATCGCCTTCGATGCAGGGCATGCATATGATGCACTGGTGTATAATGCAATATATTATTCCTAGCCAATCAACTGGGAGCAGATTGCTTTGCTAACAATTGTCTAGAGCCTGCACGTCTGCAGCGTTATATCTCACAGAAGATACCTCATATAGTATGTTGCATCTAATTCAACCATGTTGTCACACTGACATATGGGCCACCAAAAGTATTGTGCCTCTCATCTGTTACCATCACTTGCTCTATGATAACACCTTATTGTAATGGACTCTTTTCTTACGAAATTCTGCTAAGTAGTCTATGAGGAATTATAACCATCAACATCTGATCTCTAATTCCCTACAAAATTCAGGGCTAAATTAACCAGAAAACTATAAAAAGGTAATGCAGAAACATTATAAGAATAAATCACATTCCTTTTACATAGCTGAGATGGTAAAGAGGAGCATGTTGTATCTAGACTATCTACTTCACTAGATAATTCAATGCAACAATAATCTAAAAACCAAAAAAAAAACGCAGGAAAACAATTAAGATATAATTGTATTCCTTGGTTAACTTAGATAGTAAAGGGGAACATGTGCTAATGCAACAGTAATCGGCAAATTATAAAAAAGGTAATGTAGGATAAACACCATTGAGACATCATCACAACTAGTTAGTTACAAGGCTGAGATGGTAAAGTAATCATGTGGTATCTACTTCACTAGATAATTCAATTGCAACACTAATAGGCAAACTAGAAAAGGATAATAGTAGAACCACCGCTGACACATAATCACAATTTTTTCGTTAGATGGCTGAGGATGGTAAAGGGAAGCATGTGGTATCTACTTCCCTAGATAATTCAATTCTGACAGTGATGAGAAAAAGGTAATACAGAAACACTGTTGAGAATTAAAAAATTGGGAAATAGACCTGTTGAGATAGTATGATCACAGTTCTTATTAGTTACATAGTTGATATGCTTAGGTATACAAAATTGTGAACTTGCTTTGCTGATAGGAAAAACCCAAGATACTATTAGTAACTAATAAAATGATATCACGTCAAAAAAAAACTAATAAAATGATATCTTCCTCGACTATTCCCCCAATCCAAATGTAACGAACTTGTCCAAATCATGAACTAAAGCACGCAATCTTTGTAACCCCTCATACGCACAATCATAATAACCTTTAAAGCCAAGATAACTTCTATCACTACGCCCACAAGTCTGACAACTAGCTCTGAGCAAGACATGTCCCGGAGCAAGCCAACGCACAAGCTTATTATTACGCAGAAAATACACAGCTCAAACAGGGGGAGAGACATGGGGAGGCTAACCTGTGTCTGGACATGACCTCCTCGAGCGACTCCGGCGCCGCCTGCTCCGGCGCAGGGGTTGCGGCGGCGGGGGCGGCGGGGGCGGCGGCTAGGGTTTCGTCCATCGGCTTGGCACGGGGCTAGGGCAAAAGGAGGCGCGTCTGGATAGGCCGATGGCACGAGGAAAACCACGAGGGAGAGCTCCTTCTCCGGCAGGCGTGCTTCGGTGGGAGCCGGCGGTTTCCGGCGGCGGCGCGAGGCTCCGTGGGGGTCCGTGGAGGGCCAAGCCGCAAGATATGGGACACGATATGCTACGGCACGCTCGTGCGCGGTTGTAACCTAACCAACGCTCACTTTCAAAGAAAAGGGTGCTGGAAACTCTTTGTATCAATCGAACCCTCGTTCCGTAAGAGCATCATATCATGGTTTTTTTTAGCGAGCACACAATTGCGTACCATAGTTTTATACTCCCTCCGTTCCAAATTAGATGACTTGTATTTGTCCAAAAGTAGATGTATCAAGTTTTGATATATCCACTTTTGGACAAATGAAAGTCATCTAATTTAGAACGGAGTGAGTAGAAGAAGAATTTTGGTACAAGAGCTTGACAGTGAGTTGCACCCAACTACTGTCAAAACACTCCACACCACACCACACCACACCACACACACCTATACTGTCAATGGACTACTCTCGCAAAGTCACTACTCCCTCCTAAGCCAGCGAGCATCCATTGCTTCCAGTCTTCAACGATTTGAGAGCTCAAGCCATCCACTGAAAACTGTCCCCTACGGTTAATAAATGCTCTGGCATTCCTTTGCTTCCATAGCCTCCACCCCACCAAAATGACCAGGGTATCAAACGTCCTCTTTTCTTTCTTCCTAAATTTCTTTCTTTCCCTGATCCACCAGCCTTGCCAAGAGTCTGTCAGTTGCGGCGTATCGGCCAGCACCCCTAGCTTCAGAAAGCAGCTCAGCCAGACTTGTCTTGCATAGACACATTCCGTCAGAATATGCCGCACTGAATCAATCTCCTGCAGGAATGTATAGCATCATATCATGGTTTTGGGTTCGCGCTTTGGTTGGTTCACAATTCCAAAAGTCGCCGTGTAGAACAGAAAGTAAAACAAAGTATGCTGTAGCCTGTAGAATACTCCTTCGTCTTCCTTCTTCACGGAGTGCCTTGGCCGGCACGCTTTGGTGCCGCTCCAGCCGGTGATTTCGACAAATTTGATGGTGATTCCGGTGATTTTGCCGGATTCGGGTGAGTTGCACCCGCGAAAGGTCGCCGGCGGGTGTTTAGCCTGCCAACGCCTCACGCGGTTTTCAGGTCACCTTTGGTTCCACATGAAAACTGGGCATTCTCAGCTTCAAGGGGAAAATTCTCGGACGCGTGTAAAAGGTTTTTCAATTTGGGTTGGTTTACGTTTTCTGTTCGGACACTTTTTGGCTAAAAATCGTAAGCGGAAATTATTTTACAGTTTCACCTAAGTTTAAAAGGTTTTTAAGTTTGACCTCCTCAAGTGTCTTCGGCGCAGGGGTTGTGGCGGGGGCGGCGGCTAGGGTTTTGTCCATCGGCTTGTCACGAGGCTAGAGCAACATGAGACGCGTACGGATAGGCCGATGGCACGAGGAAGAGCTCCCTCACCGGCGGCCGTGCTTCGGTGGGAGGCGGCGGTTTCTGGCGGCGGCGCGAGGCTCCGGGGAGGGCCTTGCCGCAAGATTCGGTTAGTTTTAGGACCCTGGATGGGACACGATATGCTACGGCGCACTCGTGCGGTTGAAACCTAACCAACGCTCATCTCCCCTTTATTTTCTCATTATACTTTTAGAGAGACGAGAGGAACACCATTAAAGAAATTATTTCCTTAATAATAATTGGAAGTGCTTCCATAGTCCTCTTAGAGATTTCGTTTCATTGTGCACGTCTGGTTATTCGGCCTGTGTTTACACTCACCCCTAGACCCGGATTTTTGAAAACGTCCCCGTGAATGGGAACCTACATTTTGTCTGGGTCGCTAGTCACTGCTTCTCTTGGTACTCTCTCAGTCTCATGTAAGATCATTTCGCGTTGGCGGCTCCCCTTAGTTGTCGGGTAAGGCTCGCCGCCTAGCCGACTTCTCTTTGTCGTTGGGTAAGGTTGTGTACGTGGGACTACGTTTCGCTGGAGTCGCTGGCCTAAGTGTGGGCCATGATCGTGTACTCAGATAGATCCTGTCCTTGCAAGGGCTCAAATCCCTGAGCCCTCATCTGAAAGTATGCTAATTTGATTTAATTTAGACATTGTCATATACTCTCCCCGTTTCTAAAACGTGTCCAGAAAATGAGAATCTAGAAAAAAAGAAAACATCTTATATTTACAAACGGAGGCATTGTGTCTACAAAATTAACATGTGATTGTGTTATTTAAGGTATAACACTTTTTCAAAAAGTGTTCACAAAAGAGCTATCATGTACTGAAAAGTTGTTTTGGGCACGAGTGATCCCTGTTCTAAAAGGTTAAAAAATTACATTTTTGTGTATTGAAAAAATACGGAAAAAACTTATATGGGTGCATATATATTATCTGCGTACGCTCCAAATTTCATTTAGAAATACGTTGTACTTTAGGCTACTAAAAAGACAAATTCGAGACAAAATAGGGGACTTTTTACTACTTAATACATCCACAAATTTGTTATTTTTCAGTAGCCCAAAATAAAACATATTTTCAACCGAAACTTTGCACAGATATGTAAACTAAATATGACACTTTTCAAAAGTATTCACAAAAGAGCTATCATGTACTGAAATGTTGTTTTGGGAACGAGTGATCCCTGTTCTAAAAGGTTCAAAATTTACATTTTTGTGTATTGAAAAATACGGAAAAAACTTATATGGGTGCATTTTCAACGGACTAAAGGAGGCTCTCGCGTCGCGCCCCAGGCGACACGGGGCGAACCCTAGCTCGCGCCGCCAGAAGCCCCTAGAACCGGTGTCCCCTGCCGCCGCTGCCGCCGGCCTACTCTGCGGTGGCGGCGGGCCCGCTGCCTTTGGTGGCGGGGAGGAGCGACGCTGGATGGAGGACGTTGCCGCGCGTGGGGCGTGGGCGATGGGAGGCAATTTTCTCCGGGGTGGCGGCCCTGACCTCGGCGGCGTTCGCGGCGGTCGCCGCGGTGGTGGTGGAGATGGGCGGTGCTGTACAGCCGGCGGCGGCGCAGTGCGGCCCAAAGGCAGGGAGACCATGTGCGGCGCGGGCTTGACCCGGGTTCGATCTGGGCCCTCAGGGCCGAGATCCATGGTCACTCGGTTGGGCTGCTCGCACTGGCTGGCTGCGTGTGTGCAGCGCCGGCACGGTACTAACGCCGGCGAAGGCCGGATGCGTGGGGGCTGTTGTCCTGTTTTTGAATAAAGATGGTGGTTCTAGGGTTTCTCGCGCGCGAAGAAGAAGATCTACTGGATGCGTGTCCTTGTCGATTTGGCCGGAGTGTCGAATCCTGGAGCCGGTGAACTTCCTTGAGCGTTTATGCCTGGAGATTGCTGGATCGGGTGGGATTCAGTCGTTCCCACGATTCTCCGTTAAGGAGGCAGCTGTACGAAGCTCTGATATCTGTTGCTAATGCAGGCACAGGCGGAGAATGTCATGAAAGCCAAGATCGAAGGACTAGGAACGGTGGTTTGACTCTTTGTGTCGATGGGGAACTTGCTTGGAGCTTCAAGAATTGCAGCAGCGGTATGTAAGAGGGGGCGACAACACATGTGAATTTCAATGTCTTACCTTTCAGGGTGAAAATCCAATGTATAGTCTTAATTGGTTCACTAGTAGGGAAGTGCCTTTCTATGGAACGGTATTTTGTGGCGCACCAAAATGGCCATGCGCCACAAAAACAATTCTGTGGCGCACCACACCAAATGCGCCACAGAATACTGTGGCGCATATACACAGGCGTGCGCCACAGAAACATGGTGGGTCCCCCCTCCACAAAAATATGGTGAGCTTTTTGTGGCGCATCTAGCTCAATGCGCCACAGAAAGCAGAATTGTTGTGGCGCATCCAGCTACATGCGCCACAGAAATATGGTGCGCCCCATCCAATGTTTTGCCTGGGTATTGTTTCTGTGGCGCATGCACCTGGATGCGCCACGGAAAATTCTGCTTGTTGTGGCGCATCCAGTTCAATGCGCCACAGAAAGCTCACCATATTTAAAATATGGTCTACTAATTAACAATTGTGTGTACATTCTTTTATTTAAATATAACCAATTTTCTTTAAATATAACCAAATTGTGTGTAAATTCTTTTTTTAAATGTGTGTATTTAAAATAATGGTCTACTAAAAATATGTGTATATTCTTTTCTTTAAATTTAACCAAAAATATTTTTTCAAAATAAATATATTCTTTTTTTAAATGTTGTGTATTTAAAATAATGGTCTACTAAAATATGTGTATATATTTTTTTTAAATTTAACCAAAAATATTTTTTCAAAAGAAACACATTCTTTTTTTTTAAATTGTGTGTATTCAAAATAGTGGTCTCCTAAAATATATGTGTATATATTTTTTTTAAATTTAACCAAAAATATTTTTTCAAAAGAAACACATTCTTTTTTTTAAATGTTGTGTGTATTTAAAATAATGGTCTACTAACAAATGTGTGTACATTCTTTTCTTTAAATTTAACCAAAAATATTTTTTCAAAATAAATACATTCTTTTTTTTAAATGTTGTGTATTTAAAATAATGGTCTACTAAAATATGTTTGTATATTTTTTTTAAAATTTAACGAAAAATATTTTTTCAAAAGAAACACATTCTTTTTTTAAAAAATTGTGTGTATTCAAAATAGTGGTCTCCTAAAATATATGTGTACATTCTTTTTTTTAAATTTAACCAAAAATATTTTTTCAAAAGAAACACATTTTTTTTAAAATGTTGTTTGTATTTAAAATAATGGTCTACTAACAAATGTGTGTACATTCTTTTTTTTAAATTTAACCAAAAATATGTTTTTAAAAGAAAAAAATATATAAGACAGCCAGGATTCGAACCTGGCTGCCTCTAGTTCTGAATTAAGTGGCTAACCGCTGGGCTATGTGTGTGTACTTGTCACATAGTAGCAAGCCGCGCCTTTTGTCATTTTAGCCACGGAATTCTGTGGCGCATCCAGCAGCCGATGCGCCACAGAATCACAGAATTCTGTGGCGCATCGGCAACTGGGTGCGCCACAGAATTCCTGACAACAGTTTTAGCCCGCCGCCGCGTCCGCGCGTCCTTCTCTTTCTTTCGATCTCTTCTATCTCTTCGACCCACGATAACTGCCATCACTGCCCTCACCGCCCCCACTCGCCGCACCACTCGACGCCGGCCCCTCCACGCGCTAGGACCGCCACCTGCGCCGCGCTTGGACCCGGCCGCGCCGCGAACTCTGCTCCCCGTCCGCCCGCGCAGCACCTCGACGCCGGCGACCTCCACCGCCGTCCGCCCATCCGCGCCACGAGGAGCATCTCCACCGCCCATCCGCGCCTCCCTTCCCTCCCGAGGTGCGCTGCCCCTTTCTCCCTCATCACCTCCTTTCCCTACCTCTAGCTAGCTAGGTGTTTGCTAAAATTCCAAACCCAAGTTAGTGTTAGTTGCTAGGTTAGTATTAGTTGCTAGGTTAGTGTTAGTTGCTAGGGTAGTGTTAGGTTAGATTGGAGATGAAAATTTTGAGTTTTAAGGTGTTTAAACATATGGTCACTGTTTAAACATACCGTTAAAACTGACTTGAATTAAGGTGTTTGAAGTTTTCAAAAAAATATTTTTGAGCTTTATCATGAAGTAATAACATAGTGCAAGAGATCCATGAAGGTACATTGTAAATAGAATCAAGATATGATAATTTTGTAAGCTTCCAAAGTTGCTACTTTTTAATTATCTTGAAGATGCATTTTTAGTTGGAATTAACTAATGCATTATTTTGCCAAATGCAGGACATTTAAAAGAAACTCAGCGTGATTTTAGGTAAGATGTGGATGTGGTGATTTGGATGTTGTATGTGTATGTTTGTTGCCGGTCGGCATCTCTGACCGGAGATGTGGAGATGTGTGGATGTTGCCGGTCGGAGATGCCGGCAACTTTGTGAAATGTCTGCAGGTACCCATGGGGCCCTTGAGTTTGCCGGAACGTCGATTAACTTCCGTTCCGGCAAATTCGGGTACTCCATATGTCCATTTTTTAGCAAAGGTCATGCCGAAATTTTTCATGAATTTTGGCATGACTTTGCTAAAAAAAATAGGACATATGATTTGTGAAATGTCTGCAGGTACCCCGAGATGAGGGTCAGGGTGACTGAGGTAGTGCATGAGTTTAGTGGCATCGATCCCCCCATGCAACCTCCGGGAGCCGAGAAACACATGCTCCTTGGAAATTGCCCTAAGTGGATCCTGGAATGGCCGAAGACCCAAATTCGTCTTGGGGGGTTAAGGCGCCGCTCCACCGGCGCCACCTCTAAACCCCGGAAGCCGATCGTTCGGCCCTCGAAGCCGCCACGAAAACCTGTTGAGAAGGAACCGGCGCCACAAGCAGCAGTCGCCACCACCCGGAAGGAACCGCCGGTCGTTGCCACCACCAGCCGCCACCAAAGACTGTTGGGAATGTCTGTACCGCAACAGTCGTCCGAAGCCAAAGACGTTGCACCTCAACTTGATGGCAACGACGATGATGATGAAAATATCGACGTCGATGGCTTCATCAACACGAGCGCGAGCAAAGATTTGTTCATGCCTGCTATAGATGAGGAACCACCCTTCCGCGCTCACGGTGATCAACCTGGTCATCGCACTACATGCCAGCGCCTGAGTTTTTCTCAAAACACGCCTCCGGAAGCCGGCGATCAAGCTCCAGACAAAACGGGTAACATTTTGAGCCCTAGCACACTGACACGGACGGTTTGCGCGGGGTTCACTGCACCCCCACCATCCCTAGAGAAGATCAAGAAGTCTAAGAAGAGAAGTAGGCAAGGCACCTCTACGAGCCAACCAGCTCCTAAGGTTATCCGGGGTCATGAAGACATGATATCACCCCGTGCAGATAGCTTGACCCGAGTTCATGTAGCTGGTAAACCATTGCTGCCTCCGGAGTTGCTCTGCCTCGCAAAAGGACCCATGCTCTCTTTGCATGAAGCTATCTTGATGATGGAGGGCCTGCTTCTTAAAGACAAGAATCCAAATTACCCGGTGTTGACGGTCCAGGTACCAAAGAACGCGGACTTCGTTACTGAAGCCCCGCCGATCTGTTCTTCATAGCGTTCGAGGACGTCTTCAACCTGTTTCACTCTAGACGGCTAGACTATAACTTGGTCCGCCTATACGGGATCAATATGGCAATGAAGATCCAGAGAGATGTTGCCCCGTACGTCACGGTAGTGGATCCCTACTACATGCGTGACAGTCAGCTAGTGGAAGGATCAACGACACGGGATAAGGCCACGGAGTACCTGAAGAGGTTCATGCTGAACAACAAGAGGAAGAACAACCTTCTTCTACCTTTCTTTCCCGAGTAAGTACACATCCGCTCGCCGCCGTCGTATCTTATGTTTTCTTATAGATTTCTTCCGTTGTTGATCCTTTCCACTGCATTTTTTCCGACTAGGGACAAGTACTGCATACTCATCATCCTAAACCCGAGGTGGTCCATTGCCACTTATTTGGACACGGGGAGTTCGAGCAATAAGAAAGACTACACCAGAATAAAGGGTGTTCTCGATGAGGCTCTCGAGGGCTACGCCCAAATTGGAGGCCACTTCGAACAAGGACAGACGAACGGGGAATGTTTCTCGCTGAACAACAAACACCGGTTCAGGCATGGGACCCAGTTCGATTGCATGAAGCAGAAGCATGGCAGCGTTAAGGATGTCTTCTACGTCCTCCATCTCATGGAAGGGTTTGTCCGGGATGCACTGAAAACAAAGTTGCCATCTAGTATCCGAGAATGGACCAAAAATGCAGGGAAAATCGCCGAGGATAAGCTTAGAGAAGACTTTCATCTCATCCAGATGGAGTTGTCGCGAATCATCTATGACGATGTTGTGACAGCAAAGGGGACCTTCAACAAAGCCAGTGGTAGGATAAATCATGCATACTCGCAATAAGTGTTTCTTTATTTTCTTTACTATAGACTTATCATACTCAATCTATTTATATTATTAACCAATATATACCTATATTGACACTGCACAAATATTGACATGGTTACAAATATGAACACTAATACATGGTTGTATCCATTTCCAGGGTTGCATCAAAGGCAAATCGAAGAACACCTAGCTCTTCAAAATGACAGCCGGACGTGGACGACGAAAGACGGCGACAAACCGTTCCCGGCGCCGCTCAACAAGAAGACTCCTTGATCAGCAGGACGTGGACGTGTACTCAGTTTGATCCTAGTTTAGGCGGTCGTGAAAACTTCATTTATACTAAGACTTGTGTGAACTTTTGTACCAGTTAATTATCACTATATATGTATGTATCTCGGGCTCTAACTGATGTAATGACATATTTATCTGTCTGTTTTAATACCGTGTCAAAATATATTACTGTTTCAATTATTTTCTCTATAAATACTATAATATACATGTATTATTGTCAAATTAATACAGCAAATAATCGATAATACAGCAAATAATCGATAATTCAGCAAATAATTTAGTGGCGCATGGTAAATAATTTTGTGGCGCACCATATTCTGTGCGCCACAGATAAATTATTGTCAAATTCATCAGCGCATGGACTAATATTTCTGTTGCGCATGAGCAATATTTCTGTGGCGCATTCTGGAAGTGCGCCACAGAATTTTCTACTTTCTGTGGCGTACAGCAGGGTGCGCCACAGAAATAATATTTTTGTGGCGAGAATTCTGTGGCGCACCCTCCATGCGCCACAAAAAGCTATTTTGGTGCGCCACAGAAAGATACTTCCCTACTAGTGGTTGTGCCTGGCAATGGTCTTGCTGAAGACATTGTTTTGAGAGCGGAGACTATCTTCAGGGTGAAAACCCAAGGTCTGGCCTTATTTGGTTGTGTCTGGCACTGTTTCCTTCTTAAAGGCATTGCTTTTGAAGAATTGGACATCAGGTGTTGTATTGGTGGTGGTTGTGCGGCAGCTGCAAGGATTGAAACTCTGTAGCGGGACTATTCTTTTTATTTCTTCTTCTTATTGTTTTTCGGCTGTGTACATCCGTAATAGCTTTTGTTATTGCGTTGTTGTAGAGGCTGGGTCTAATTTGTATCTCCTCGATATCAATATATACTCTTTATCTAAAAAAAAAATCCCATACATATTATCTGCGTATGCTCCAAATTTCATTTAGAAATACGTTGTACTTTAGGCTACTAAAAAGACAAATTCGAGACAAAATAGGGGACTTTTTACTACTTAATATCCACAAATTTGTTATTTTTCTGTAGCCCAAAATAAAACATATTTTCAACCGAAAGTTTGCACAGATATGTAAACTAAATATATGTATTCATATTCAAAAAATTGAATATTTTTGTAACTCAAAAGTACTATTTTCGAGAAAAGTTAAGAACCAGGATCACCGAGGTGCACCAAATTATCTCTCTATCATGTATGACTTTTTTGGTAACTCAAGTGGCCAAGACGATGGTTAATATGTGTATACAACTTGTAGATATGATCTAAAACAATGATTATCCTCATGATACAATAACATGTTCAGATCTGAAATCATGGCACTCGGGCCCTAAGTGACAAGCATTAAGCATAACAAGTTGCAACAATGACATAAAGTACTAACAACGGATACTAGGCACCATGCCCTAATAATCTTATATCTATTACATGAACAATCTCATCCAATCCCTACCATCCCCTTCAGCCTACAGTGGGGAATTACTCACACATGGATGGGGGAAACATGGATGGTTGATGGAGAGGCGTCGGTGATGATGATGGCGATGATCTCCTCCAATTCCCCGTCCCGGGGACGAGTAGAACTAAGCTTGGGGATGCTTGATACGTCTCCAACGTATCCATAATTTTTGCTGTTCCATGCTTATATTATACCATTTGCTACATGTTTTATATACACTTCATATCACTTTTATGCATTTTCTGGGACTAACCTATTAACAAGATGCCACAGTGCCAGTTCCCTGTTTTCTGCTGTTTTTGGTTTCAGAAAGTTACTTCTGGAAATATTCTTGGAATTGCACGAAACAAAAGGCCAAGTCCCTATTTTTCCAACACGTACACGGAGTCCGAAGGAGAGACGAAGGGGAGCCACGAGGTGGCCAAACCACAGGCCGGCGCGGTAGTGGGGCCCACCGCGCCGCCTGGTTGTTTGGGCCCCTCGGGGGTCGGCCGACATCGCCACTTCGCCTATTTATTCCCCGAGACGTGAAAACCCTAAAACACCGGGCCTTTCATCCAGAACATATTCGCTGCCGCCGCTGTCCTCAACCCTAACTCGGGGGGTTCTGAAGCTCTTCCCGGCACCCTGCCGGAGAGGGGAATCATCACCGAAGGGCTCTACATCGCCATGCCCGCCTCCGGAATGATGCGTGAGTAGTTCATCCTTGGACTATGGGTCCATAGCAGTAGCTAGATGGTTGTCTTCTCCACTTGTGCCATCATGTTTAGATCTTGTGAGCTGCCTATCATGATCAAGATCATCTTATTGTAATGCTACATGTTGTGTTTGCTGGGATCTGACTTATATTGATACCTATGTGGGGCTGAATATTATATTATCATGTCTATGTCATTTGTGATCTTGCATGCTCTCCGTTACTTGTTGAAGCCTTGGCCAAGTGAATACTTGTGACTCCAAGAGAGGGTATTTATGCATGATTGTTGGGTTCAACCTCTATTTAAGCTGGGATAGTGACAACAAGTTCTAAGGTTGTAGATGTGTTGTTGCCACTAGGGGTAAAACAGCAATGCTTTATTCAAGGATGAATGTATTGTTTACATTACGCACATTACTTAATGCAATTGTATGTTGCTTGCAACTTAATACTGGAAGGGGTACGGATGTTAACCGGAAGGTGGACTATTTAGGCATAGATGCATGCTGGATAGCGGTCTATGTACTTTGTCGTAATGCCCAAATGAATCTCATAGTAGACACCACAACTCGCACATGCATGTTATATGCACTTATCAATTGTCAATTGCCCAGCTGTAATTTGTTTACCCAGCATGTTAGTTATCTTATTGGAGAGACACCACTAGTGAACTGTGGACCCCGGTCCATTCTTTTACATCTGAAATACAATCTACTGCAATCATTGTTCTCTACTGTTTTATGCAAACAAACATCATCTTCCATACGATATGTTTAACCCTCTGTTTTCAGCAAGCGGTGAGATTGACAACCTCACTGTTAAGTTGGGGCAAAGTAATTTGATTGTGTTGTGCAGGTTCCACGTTGGCACCGGAATCCCTGGTGTTGCCCCGCACTACACTCCTTCACCAAAACCTTCGAAGCAACCTCGTTTTCCTACTGGTTCGATAACCTTGGTTTCATACTGAGGGAAAACTTGTTGCTGCACTCATCATACCTTCCTCTTGGGGTTCCCAACTGACGTGTGACGTTACACGCATCAAGCATAGTTTCTGGCGCTGTTGCCGGGGAGATATTCCCTCGTCAACTTAGCGCTAGCAACACGTTTTCTGGCGCCGTTGCCGGGGAAAACTGAATTGCTTCTGCAAGGGGAGTCTCTCACACCCAATCTCTTTACTTTGTTAATTGTCTTGCTTAGTTTATTTTTATTTAGTCTTGTTTGCTCTCTTTATCAAAAACACAAAAAAATTAGTTACTTTTTATTTTTGTTATTTCGGCCTACTTGTTATCTTTGCAAAATGAGTACTCCTGAGAACACTAAGTTGTGTGACTTCACTAGCATAAACAACAATGATTTCATATGCACTCCTATTGCTCCACCTGCTTCTAAAGCAGAATTTTATGAAATTAAACCTGCTCTATTAAATCTTGTTATGAAAGAGCAATTTTCTGGTGTTAGTACTGATGATGCTGCTGCCCATCTTAATAACTTTGTTGAACTTTGTGAAATGAAAAATTATAAGGATATGGATGGGGATATTATAAAACTGAAACTTTTTCCTTTCTCCTTGAGAGGAAGAGCTAAAGAATGGTTGCTTTCTTTGCCTAGAAATAGTATTGATTCTTGGACAAAATGCAAAGATGCTTTCATTGGGAATCTAGAACCCCCACCTTTTAACACAGGTTGGGATTCCCTGTGTAACGTGCTAGTCCCTGGATCGACTTGCTAGCACACACAGTTTGAGATGCAATACCATAACATTGTATCAAAGTATATTACACGATGATCCAGAATTTAAAAGATTCGATACAAGGTGCATAGCCGAAGGCTAGCTCAAACCAAAGTAAACACACAGCGGAAAGCAAATGATACAGTGAGCCCATCATCTTCATGTGCCAAAGGCAAGCATGTTGGTTGTAGACTCGAAACCCTGTCGCAACCTCACACATCGTCTGACGGACCTGCAACGGTGAGTTACAGCCCAACTATATGGGTCAGCATAATTGAATTGTGATGGCAAGATGACACTTATGTGGATATAAATGGCAACCTATATTCTACATGAATATTTGGCTAAGTGGAGTTTTGAGGCTGATTTGCATAAAGCCAGTTTTATCCTATCATTTGTAAAACAATTTTCATCATAGACAAAGAGTACCACTGATAGACATCAGTGAACACCTTTGACAACTACTCATGGTAAGCACCACTGATAGACATCAGTGAGCTCCCATCCCTTGTTCACCCTCAAGGTTTAATTTAGAAATTGGGATGAGGAGATCTTCAACAGCTTCCCGGTCTAGTTGCTCAAAATTGTCCATAACCGGGGACACGGCTAAGTATACTTAGTTTTTACTCTCGAGAGGGTGTGCACTTTCACCACAAGACCAATCATTCCCTCCTCCATTGCAACCAATTATGAAATGGAAAAGAGAAGACTGAGACGAGATATTTCGGAAGAACTTTCCCATCCATACCGGCCTGACGCGCTTCACCTATAAACCTCTACCACCACCTGTCAAGCCGGGATGAGTCCGCTCAACTTACTCCATCAAGACAGAGCCCATATGACATGTGGCTGCACTAGAAGCTACTGAACAAGGAGAGTCTACAATCTCTTTTAGTCTGGGTGACTTTCCACAAGTGTGCACTTCCACCAAGGGCAAATTACATAGACATGAACCATAGACATGGACCCCCTGAGTAGTCACCCACCATGGTCCACCAACCAGCACCCAGGTAGTTCATTGATTAGTTATTAATTTTTATCACTATTGAACTAATCAAAACATTTTTCATAGCATGACTATACTAAGTTCCATACTACAAGCTTTGGGTGGGGGTTGGCTACACACTAATAGGAGCATAGCATAGTATAATATTCAGTATCAAGCCTATCATGCATACTACTGAAAACACTAGATGCATAGTAGTAAAAGTAGTAGGACTTTTATGGTGTCACTTGCCTTGGCCAACTGAAGAGTTGAAGTTACACTCTTCACAACACGTGAGACACTCCGCACAATCTAAAAGACAACAAACATACAACAATTCAATACACATGCACATTACAAAAACAATGCTATGC
The DNA here is from genome assembly GCA_947311845.1 of Poa pratensis. Lineage (NCBI taxonomy): Eukaryota > Viridiplantae > Streptophyta > Magnoliopsida > Poales > Poaceae > Poa > Poa pratensis. The sequence goes on from CAMZMU010000041.1 coordinate 10,555,620, forward strand.
ATGTAAGGATGCAAACAACATTATTAAAAGAGTAGTACACTTTATTAGTTCTCTGGTTTTTAGATGATGCATGATGAAATGAGCAAAGTTTAATGCATTGTTATTAAATGAAAACATTTTTGAAATACTAGAGCATTTACAAGTAAATTTGATACCTTTGAACTCTTATTAATAAATAAAATAGTGTGTTAGGCCCTCTGGACAGAGGAGTTAATTGTTGACATTTACCAAAAGATTCATTTTAAAATAATTTTAAAACTCTAGTTTTGAATTAAATGGCCGAAATGGCTCTCTGCAAATTGATCAATTTTAACCGATGCAAAAAGTAAAACAAATGATTCTACAGTAAACTACACGTTCATAGCTTTCCAACGGTATAAAGTTTGCTAAATTTGGACTTAGGGTTAGAAAGTTATGAATTTTTGAAGTTTGAAACATTTTCTGTTTTTATTTATAAATTTTCAGACGGAATAAAAATAAACACGGCGACGTGGCGCAACGTGATTGGCCTGTACCGGTTTGGTTAAGTGATCTAACCATAGCCATCCGATCGTGATCGGATGGTCGAGATCCTAGCGAGCTAAACCGAGCGGTGCGTTTGCGTCGGCGCGGCTCCGGCGACGGTGGCGCCATGGCCGGTGTGCACGAGCGCGATGGGGAAGAGGGGTACGGGGTGCGGGATGCTCACCTTGGGACGGAGGAGGTCGAGTCGAGGTCGACCGCGTGGTCTAGGGCAGCGGGGGTGCTCCGGCGCGACGGCAATCCCTCGCCGGAGTCAAAGGGGCGGACGGTGGCGTCGTGTCGAGGACGGACTCGACGTCTCTGTGGTCCTGTGGTCACGCGAATGCGTCAGGGTGGTGCGCTGGAGGACGGCGAGGTCGAGGGGAGGGGCTCGAGGGCGTGGGGAGGGCGGTGCTCACCGGAATCGTCTGGCGACGGCGGCGACAGAGGCGGCTTCACGGCGACGACCTGGCGGCGTGGGTGGTGCGCGCTTGCTGGGCAAAATGGAGAGGAGGGGCACGGGGTTTTAAAGGCGTCCGCGAGGGTGCCGTTGCGGCTCCGGGCAAGTGGGGAGCGTGGGCGAGGTGGTGCGGGTCGTGGCGCCGGCGGTTGCGGGCGGAGGTTGATGGTGAGGGGGATGACAGGTGGGTCCCATCGGTCGGCGAGAGAGGGATGGGGGCGGGCTGGGCCTCTACGTGCGGCGCGCGCGGTAGGTAGCGCTGGGCCGGCTTGGCTGGCCCGGCTAACTTTTTTTTTGTTCTTTTCAATTTCTTTTTTTTTACTTTGATTTCTAAAAGAAATCCAATTTGAATCAAACCTTTTCAGAAAAATAATTAAAAATATGTTTTGGAAATCTTTCTTAGAGTAGGACCTTTTGGTAGCCCTTAGGACACAAAAATATTTTGTGGGTTTATAAATACCCTCTTGCAAATATTTTTAGATATAGTTTTTGAGTTTAGAAATTTTATAGGTTCTTTTTAAATGTAATGCAACAAGACATGATGATATGATGAATGTATGCATGGTTTTGAAGTTTTCAAAAATTCCAAATTTTGGGGATGTTACAGGGAAATATTATCCTCCTGCTAAGATTATATCCTTGAGAAGTAGCATTATGAATTTTAAACAACTTGATAATGAACATGTTGCTCAAGCTTGGGAAAGAATGAAATCTTTGGTGAAGAATTGTCCCACTCATGGACTGACTACTTGGATGATCATCCAAACCTTTTATGCAGGATTAAATTTTTCCTCAAGGAACTTATTGGATTCAGCCTCTGGAGGAACCTTTATGTCCATCACTTTAGGTGCAGCAACAAAGCTACTTGATGATATGATGATCAACTATTCCGAATGGCACACCGAAAGAGCTCCTCAAGGTAAGAAGGTAAATTCTGTTGAAGAAACCTCCTCTTTGAGTGATAAGATTGATGCTATTATGTCTATGCTTGTGAATGGTAGATCTCATGTTGATCCTAATAATGTTCCTTTAGCTTCATTGGTTGCTCAAGAAGAGCATGTTGATGTAAACTTCATTAAAAACAACAACTTCAACAACAATGCTTATAGGAATAATTTTGGTAGCAACAACTATAAGCCTTATCCTTCAAATGGTTATGGCAATTCTTATGGTAATTCCTACAGCAACAATAGAAGTGTGTCCTCTGATCTTGAAGCTATGCTTAAAGAATTTATTAGCACACAAAAAGCTTTCAATAAAACTGTTGAGGAAAAGTTTGAAAAAATTGATGATCTTGCTTCTAAAGTTGATAGTCTTGCTCATGATGTTGAAATTCTAAAACTGAAAGTTATGCCTAATGAAGTTAAAGATACTAAGTCATTTGCTACAGCAAATGCCATCCAAGTTCGAATTGATAATAATATTAGGATGTTGGCTGAATTGCATGCTAGGTGGGAAAAAGAGGAAGAACTTGAAAAAGAGAATAGTATAGTTAGAGTTTGTACTATCACCACCACTAGTAATGCTAATGTTTTACATGCTAGTAAGCCTCCTACTATTGATGGTAATGTTATTGGTGTTGGTAATGTCTCTACTACTTCTGCAAAGCGTTTGAAATTGCCTAAAACTGCTGAAACTTTTTCTGATAAAAGTGCTGAAATTTTTCAAACTATTGGAGACAATGGTTCCACCACCATTGACAATAATGATTTTGATGATTGTAACATCTCTGAAGTTATTATGTTCTTGCAAAAATTAGCTAGAAGTCCCAATGCTAGCACTATTAATTTGGCTTTTACAAAGCATATTACAAATGCTCTTTTGCAAGCTAGGGAGGAGAAGTTGAAACTTAAAGCTTCTATTCCTAGGAAATTAGAAGATGGTTGGGAACCCATCATTAAGGTAAAGGTGAATGATTTTTATTGCAATGCCTTGTGTGATCTTGGTGCAAGTATTTCGTTTTGCCCAAGAAGCTTTATGATATTCTTGATTTGCCACCTTTGGAACATTGTTATTTGGATGTTTTTCTCGCTGATAATGCTATGAAGAAACCTTTGGGGCGAGTTAATGATGTTTTTATTACAGTAAACAATAACCTTGTCCCCGTTGATTTTATTGTTATGGATATTGAATGCAATGCATCTTGTCCTATTGTTTTGGGAAGACCTTTTCTTCGAACTGTTGGTGCCATCATTGATATGAAAGAAGGTAATATAAGGTACCAATTTCCTCTCAAGAAAGGTATGGAACACTTCCCTAGGAAGAGAATGAAGTTACCTTTTGACTCTATTGTTAGAGCAAGTTATGATGTTGATGCTTCTTCTCTTGACACTTGATTTTCACTTTCTGCGCCTAGCTGAAAGGCGTTAAAGAAAAGCGCTTATGGGAGACAACCCATCGTTTTTATTTGCTGTTATTTTTGTTTTCTTTGAGTCAAGGAGTTTTGTTACTTCTGTAGCAACTCCTTTGTATCTTTATTTTATCGCAATGTTGTGCCAAGTAAAGTTCTATATTGAAAGTTGATGCAAGATTTGGATTTCTGCGCAGTGACAGATTTTTAGCTGTCACGGATTTGAGCTTATCTCCCTGTAGAAAATTCAAAAAATTCTGAAAAAATCACGCATATTCCTGAGATATGTACGCAACTTTCATTATTTTAGGCCAGATCCATCTGAGCAACTTAAGTGCCTCGAAAAAATTCGTCATTCCAGACTGTTCTGTTTTTGACAGATTCTGCCTTTTGTTTTGCATTCGCTCTTTTACTGTGTTTGTGTGGATTTCTTTGCTCCACAAAGCATTGGTGGCTGTAGCTAATGTCCAGAAGCTTTGGGATTGATTGTATCATTACAGAATATGAGAATTTTTGATTATGCACTAACCCTCTAATGAGAACTGTCTTGAGTTTGGTGTGAAGGAAGTTTTCAAGGATCAAGCGAGAAGGGTGATATTATGTGATCAAGAAGAGTGAAAAGCCTAAGCTTGGGGATGCCCCCGTGGTTCATCCCAACCATATTCAGAGAGACTCAAGCGTCTAAGCAAGGCATCCCCTTCTTCATCAACAAACTTATCAGGTCATCTCTAGTGAAACTATATTTTAATTCTTTCACATCTTATGCGCTTTACTTGGAGCGTCTGTGTGTTTTTATTTTTGTTTTTGTTTGAATAAATTCGGATCCTAGCAATCCTTGTGTGGGAGAGAGACACGCTCCGCTTTTTCATGTGAATACTCATGTTCTTCACTTATATTTGTTGAGTATTCTTAACTAGCTACTGCAGTGCTTTTAGCTCCTGTTTTTCATGCATCTCTTCGAGCTGTTAGCACTTGTTTATAAATACTCTCTTGCTGCATTATATTATCATTTGGAGAGTTTATGTTTAAATAAATTATTGGTGTTTGTTTGGAAGAAAGAAAATGCTACATGTAGTAGTTGGTATTGGAAAAGACATATGCATTCTTGTAGATCATTGTCTTGTTTTGATTTGATGCTTTGCAATTGTTTTGAGCTCTCAAGTAGATCATGTTTAAGCTCTTGCATCATGTAGTTAAAGCCTAGTAGTGGAGAACTACCGTAGAGCTTGTTGAGACTTGGGATGCATATTTGTTCTCTCTAAGGTCTAGATATTTTCTGGTAAAATGTTTGAGCAACAAGGAAGACAGTGTAGAGTCTTATAATACTTGCAATATGTTTTTATGTGATTCTTGCTGTACCGGTTTATACTTGTGTTTGCTTCAAACAACCTTGCTAGCCTAAACTCTGTACTGAGAGGGAATGCTTCTCGTGCATCCAAAACTTGAGCCAAAACCCATGCCATTTGTGTCCACCATACCTACCTACTATGTGGTATTTCCTGCCATTCCAAGTAAATATTTCATGTGCTACCTTTAAACTATTCAAAACTTTATTACTCCTTATTTGTGTCAATGTTTTATAGCTCATGAGGAAGTATGTGGTGTTTTATCTTTCAATCTTGTCATTTACTTCTGACAGACTTTCACCAATGGACTAGTGGCATATACATCCGCTTATCCAATAATTTGCAAAAAGAGCTGGCAACGGGGTGCCCAGCCCCAATTAATTACAACTTTCATTAATAATTCTCTTCACATGTTTTGCCCTGATTTATCAGTAAGCAACTTAATTTTGCAAATAGACACTCCTCCATGGTATGTGAATGTTGGAAGGCACCCGAGGATTCGGTTAGCCATGGCTTGTGTAAGCAAAAGGTTGGGAGGAGTGTCATCTATAAAGAAACTAAAATACATGTGTAAACAAAAGAGAAGAGGGATGATCTACCTTGCTGGTAGAGATAACGTCCTTCATGGGAGCCGCTCTTGAAAGTCTGGTTGACAAGGGGGTTAGAGTGCCCACTACCATTCGTTGACAACAACAAACACCTCTCAAATACTTATTTTGTGCTCTCTATATGCTTTCGAAAACTTAAAAAGCTCTAGCACATGATTTAATCCCTGCTTCCCTCTGCGAAGGGCCTATCTTTTACTTTATGTTGAGTCAGTTTACCTACTCCTTTCTATCTTAGAAGCAAACACTTGTGTCAACTTTGTGTGCATTGATTCTTACATATTTACTTATTGCACTTGTTATATTGCTTTATGTTGACAACTATCCATGAGATATACATGTTACAAGTTGAAAGCAAATGCTGAAACTTAATCATCCTTTGTGTTGCTTCAATGCCTTTTACTTTGAATCTATTGCTTTATGAGTTACCTCTTATGCAAAACTTTTTGATGCTTGTCTTGAAAGTACTATTCATGAAAAGTTTTTGCTTATATGATTCATTGTTTACTCTTTATCTATTTGTTAGCAAACTATAGATCATTGCTTTGAGTCACTTCATTCATGACATGAGCCTTGCAATATATTGATCAAGATTGTGTGAAAGCATGTCTCCTCAGAAATTATTTGTTGTTATCGTTTTACCTACTCGAGGACGAGTAGAACTAAGCTTGGGGATGCTTGATACGTCTCCAACGTATCCATAATTTCTGCTGTTCCATGCTTATATTATACCATTTGCTACATGTTTTATATACACTTCGTATCACTTTTATGCATTTTCTGGGACTAACCTATTAACAAGATGCCACAGTGCCAGTTCCCTGTTTTCTGCTGTTTTTGGTTTCAGAAAGTTACTTCTGGAAATATTCTCGGAATTGCACGAAACAAAAGGCCAGTCCCTATTTTTCCAGCACGTACACGGAGTCCGAAGGAGAGACGAAGGAGCCACGAGGTGGCCAAACCACAGGCGGGCGGCAGTGGGCCCACCGCGCCGCCTGGTGGTTTGGGCCCCTCGGGGGTCCGCCGACATCGCCCCTTCGCCTATTTATTCCCCGAGACGTGAAAACCCTAAAACACCGAGCCTTTCATCCAGAACATATTCGCTGCCGCCGCCGTCGTCAACCCTAACTCGGGGGGTTCTGAAGCTCTTCCCGGCACCCTGCCGGAGAGGGGAATCATCACCGGAGGGCTCTACATCGCCATGCCCGCCTCCGGAGTGATGCGTGAGTAGTTCATCCTTGGACTATGGGTCCATAGCAGTAGCTAGATGGTTGTCTTCTCCACTTGTGCCATCATGTTTAGATCTTGTGAGCTGCCTATCATGATCAAGATCATCTTATTGTAATGCTACATGTTGTGTTTGCTGGGATCTGACTTATATTGATACCTATGTGGAGCTGAATATTATATTATCATGTCTATGTCATTTGTGATCTTGCATGCTCTCCGTTACTTGTTGAAGCCTTGGCCAAGTGAATACTTGTGACTCCAAGAGGGGGTATTTATGCATGATAGTTGGGTTCAACCTCTATTTAACCTGGGATAGTGACAGCAAGTTCTAAGGTTGTAGATGTGTTGTTGCCACTAGGGGTAAAACAGCAATGCTTTATTCAAGGATGAATGTATTGTTTACATTACGCACATTACTTAATGCAATTGTCTGTTGCTTGCAACTTAATACTGGAAGGGGTACGGATGTTAACCGGAAAGTGGACTATTTAGGCATAGATGCATGCTGGATAGCGGTCTATGTACTTTGTCGTAATGCCCAAATGAATCTCATAGTAGACACCACAGCTCACACATGCATGTTATATGCACTTATCAATTGTCAATTGCCCAGCTGTAATTTGTTTACCCAGCATGTTAGTTATCTTATTGGAGAGACACCACTAGTGAACTGTGGACCCCGGTCCATTCTTTTACATCTGAAATACAATCTACTGCAATCATTGTTCTCTACTGTTTTATGCAAACAAACATCATCTTCCATTCGATACGTTTAACCCTTTGTTTTCAGCAAGCCGGTGAGATTGACAACCTCACTGTTAAGTTGGGGCAAAGTAATTTGATTGTGTTGTGCAGGTTCCACGTTGGCACCGGAATCCCTGGTGTTGCGCCGCACTACACTCCTTCACCAACACCTTCGAAGCAACCTCGTTTTCCTACTGGTTCGATTAAACCTTGGTTTCATACTGAGGGAAAACTTTGCTGCACTCATACCTTCCTCTTGGGGTTCCCAACTGACGTGTGACGTTACACACATCAAGCATAGTTTCTGGCGATGTTGCCGGGGAGATATTCCCTCATCAACTTAGCGCTAGCAAGTGCCAGAACGGAGTTTCTGGTGCCCAAAATAGGGTTTTCGATGGCGGCGGCGCTCTGAGGTGTTTCTGGAAAAGTGGTCGATCCCCCGATATTTTTAGGTCAGAGGCAATATGTACTCCAGAGGGGGGTGCCGAGGTCATGGCCGAGTCGGCCTCACCAGGTGGTGGCGCGGCCTAGGGCCCACCGCGCCGCCACGTGGTGAGGCGGCTGGTTGCCCCCCTCCGTCTCCTCTTCTGGCGCCGTGGGTCTCTTGGTAAAATAGGGGCTTTGCGATCTTTTCTGGGGATTTTCCCGAAAGTCGACTTTCTGCACAAAAAACAAGACACCAGGGCAATTCTGCTGAAAACAGTGTTAGTATGTGTTAGTTGTATTCAAAACACACAAATTAGAGGCAAAACTATAGCAAAAGTGTTCGGGAAAGTAGATACGTTTTGGATGTATCATCGCCCTACAAGGCCGTTAGATCTTGCAAAAGGGTACGTCAACAACTTGGGATGCATTGCCCGAGACTTTGGCAATCTCAATGACGAGCACTTAAAAAGAAAAGCCAAACGGACGAGGGCCGAGTACCTCATTGGCAAGCTACATGCACGGTACCAGTTCCCGAAGTCCTATGATAACCTCAATGTCACGAATAATCTGGTCAACAGATATGCTCTTGGCAAGTTCTGCAAAGCATTTAGTACTTGGAGATCAACTGTGAGGGACATGATTGATGATGGTGCCGATTTCGATGAGGTCAACAAGACCTTTCCAAATATCTCTGAGGATGACTGATGCGTGTAAAGCACACGTTCGTCAGGAGACCCCAAGAGTAAGGTTTGATGAGTGTAGCAGCAAGTTTTCCCGCAGTAAGAAACCAAGGTTATCAATCCAGTAGGAGGTGAAGACACTTCAGAAGGTTGTTGATGCACGAGTGTAGTGTGGCGCAACACCAGGGATTCCGGTGCCAACGTGGAACCTGCACACGACAATCAAACTACTTTGCCCCAACGAATCAGTGAGGGTGTCAATCTCACCGGCTTGCTGAAAACAAAGGATTAAAAGTGTGGTGTGGAAAATGATGTTAATTGCAGAGAATGAAAGAGAACAATGACTGCAGTAGGTTGTATTATCAGATGTAAAAGAATGGGCCGGGGTCCACAGTTCACTAGTGGTGTCTCTCCATAATAAAATACTAACATGCTGGGTAAACGAATTACAGCTGGGCAATTGAAAAAATAGAGAGGTGCATAACAATGCATATACAAGTCATGATGATCACTATGAGATTCACTTGGGCATTACGACAAAGTACACATACCGCTATCCAGTATGCATCTGTGCCTAAATAGTCCACCTTCAGGTTAGCATCCGCACCCCTTCCAGTATTAAGTTGCAAGCAACAGACAATTGCATTAAGTATGGCGCATAATGTAAACAACACATTCATCCTTAGAGAAAGCATCATTAGGTTACCCCTATTGGCAACAGCACATCCACAACCTTAGTGGTTGCTGTCACTCCCCCAGATTAAATGGAGACTGAACCCACTATCTAGCATAAATACTCCCTCTTGGAGTCACAAGCATCCACTTGGCCAGAGTATCAACAAGCAACGGAGAGCATGCAAGATCATAAATAACATAGACATAATATTTCAGTATTCAACTTGACATAGTATCAATATTCATCGGATCCCAGCAAACACAACATGTAGCATTACAATAAGATGCTCTTGATAATGATAGGAAGCTCACAAGATCTAAACATGATGGCACAAAAGGAGAAGACAACCATCTAGCTACTGCTATGGACTCATAGTCCAAGGATGAACTACTCACACATCACTCCAGAGGCAGGCATGGCGATGTAGAGCCCTTCGGTGATGATTCCCCTCTCCGGCAGGTGCCAGGAAGAGCTTCAGAACCCTCCCGGGTTAGGGTTGACGGCGGCGGCGACTCTGGAACTTTTCGTGGATTATGACTCGGGTGTCTAGGGTTTTCCCGAAAACATCAATTTATAGGCGAAGGGGCGACGTCGGTGGAGGCCCGAGGGGCCCACACCACGTGGCGGCACGGCAGAAGGTGGGACCGCACCACCACCAGGTGTGGCTGCCTCGGTGCCCGTCTTCGTCTTTCCTTTGGACTCCGTGTACGTGACAGAAAAATAGGGACCTAGGCTTTTGTTTCGTCCAATTCCGAGAATATTTCCAGAACAACTTTTCTGAAACCAAAAACAACAGAAAACAGGAACTGTCACTGTGGCATCTTGTTAATAGGTTAGTCCCAGAAAATGCATAAAAATGATATAAAGTGTATATAAAACATGTAGCAATAGGCATAATATAAGCATGGAACATCAGAAATTATGGATACGTTGGAGACGTATCAATGACTTCACGCTTTTCAAAGCCAACGAAGCCAAACCTGAGAAGAAGGTGCCAAGGGAGTGGGGGAAAACTGCGCATGGAAAGAACGTAGCTCCCCACACTCTCGGGAGCCGTGGTTACCCTGGAAAGCAACAAAAGTGGAAAAAGGAGGATGACGAGAGGAAAGGGCCTTCTATCTACGACAAGATCACCGACCCGCTGGCAAGATAGTTTATCAGGGCGCATTACAAGGAAATTCCTCTAACACCGGGAGAACTTGCCAATAATGCCAAGGTGAAGAAAATTATGGGTAAACTTCTGGAGGAAGAAGAGAAAGAATGAAAAGCTACAGTTGATGGATCTCAAGAAAGCTACTCGAAGGCTGGCCCATGGGTCACCCTTTTAACAGGGCGCTAAACATTGTAAAGGAACTGCCGGTGTCACGTGCACCGAATCGTAGCCATGTGATCGGCCTAGGAAGCGGTTACAAACATCAATTTTACTACGGCGCCGAGACCACAGAGCATTGAAATGAGGGAAAGAAGGTCACAGAGATGGATCTCAGGCGGGAATTGGCTGCCGTGAATGCGAATATGCAGTCGACCATCCAAACTGAAGTTGTAAAGATGGTGTCCACCTAATTCCTACCATGATGGAGTCAGTGGTATCTTGGTTGAAAGCAGGCCAAACAGGGCCTTTCCCTGTGATCAACCTCGAGGCCAGCCATGGATCAAACAATGTGTCGCCTAACATTGGCCACGTGATCAACGAACATCTAATGGGCGATGGATCGCCGACCGACAACGTGCCTCGGAGCAGCCCTTCCACTGGCACGCCAGGTCCAAGAGTCACACCATTAGCCGAGCTCAATGCTCTCAACGTAATTGAGCGTTCCAAAAGTCTCGAGAAGTTTTATAATACTTCATTGGTGGCGCCTGACGTCTTACATGTTTTCGCAGGACGACGACATGCCATGCACATTGCTATTGCGCGTTAACGGTGAGCTCAAAGATGTGGCGAAGGTAAGTATCGTGACACCACTTATCCGCACGATTGATGATGTGAAAGACACATGTTCGTTGGGAACCCCAAGAGGAAGGTATGATGAGTAAAGCAGCAAGTTTTTCATCAGTAAGAAACCAAGGTTTAATTGGACCAGTAGGAACTCGGCGATGTTCTGAAGGTTGTTGGTGAAGGAGTGTAGTGTGGCGCAACACCAGGGATTCCGGTTGCCAACGTGGAACCTGCACAACAAAATCAAACTACTTTGCCCCAACTTAACTGTGAGGTTGTCAATCTCACCGGCTTGCTGAAAACAAAGGATTAGGCGTATAGTGTGGAAAATGATGTTTGCTTGCAGAGAATTAAAAAGAACAATGATTGCAGTAGGTTGTATTTCAGATGTAAAAGAATGGACCGGGGTCCAAAGTTCACTAGTGATGTCTCTCCATAATAAAATACTAACATGCTGGGTAAACGAATTACAGCTGGGCAATTGAAAAAATAGAGAGGTGCATAACAATGCATATACAAGTCATGATGATCACTATGAGATTCACTTGGGCATTACGACAAAGTACACATACCGCTATCCAGTATGCATCTGTGCATAAATAGTCCACCTTCAGGTTAGCATCCGCACCCCTTCCAGTATTAAGTTGCAAGCAACAGACAATTGCATTAAGTATGGCGCATAATGTAAACTATACAAATATCCTTAGACAAAGCATTGCTGTTTTACCCCTAGTAGCAACAGCACATCCACAACCTTAGAACTTTCTGTCACTGTCCCAGATTAAATAGAGGCATGAACCTACTATCTAGCATAAATACTCCCTCTTGGGGTTACAAGCATAAACTTGGCCAGAGCCTACACTAATAACGGAGAGCATGCAAGATCATAAACAACATATATATGATAGATCAATAATCAACTTGACATAATATTCAATATTCATCGGATCCCAGCAAACACAACATGTAGCATTACAATAAGATGATCTTGATCATGATAGGCAGCTCACAAGATCTAAACATGATGGCACAAAAGGAGAAGACAACCATCTAGCTACTGCTATGGACCCATAGTCCAAAGATGAACTACTCACACATCACTTCGGAGGTAGGCATGACGATGTAGAGCCCTCCGGTGATGATATCCCCCTCTACGGCAGGGTGCCGGGAAGAGCTTCAAAACCCTCCCGAGTTAGGGTTGATGGCATCGGCGGCAGTGGATGTTTTCTGGAAATATGGCTCGGTGTTTTAGGGTTTTCGCCTCGTGGGAAATAAATAGGCGAAGGGGCGATGTCGGTGGAGGCTCGAGGCTCGCTTCCTGCCTGGCGGCGCGCCAGGGGGCCCACCCGCGCCGTGGGGTGGGGACGGCGCCTCGGTGCCCCTCTTCATCTCTCCTTCGGACTTCGTGAACGTGTCGGGAAAATAGGAACGTGGCATTTTGTTTCGTCCAATTCCGAGGATATTTGCAGAACATCTTTTCTGAAACCAAAAACAGCAGAAAACAGAAACTGGCACTGTGGCATCTTGTTAATAGGTTAGTCCCAGAAAATGCATAAAAATGCCATGAAGTATGAATAAAACATGTAGCAATTGGTATAATACAAGCATGGAACATAAGAAATTATAGATACATTGGAGACGTATCAACGATGCATTGTGTGCCTATGCCTGATGATGTGTTTAGGGTTGCAATTGCTCGAGTGTTGCGGGTTGCACATATTACGATCCTCCGGCTCAACCCCCCAAAACCGAAAGGGAGTATAATCTCGATGAATGCCAGTCGTGGCCGATGACATGGCCAAAATCACTGATTCGTTTAGACCTTCCTAGCATCACCCCACAACCAACACAACTGACACCGGTCGACAAGTCGGCTCCACCTGATGCAGACTGCGAGGACCCCATGGACTTCTACCTCAACGACGGGCCTCTTGACCAACATGACCATGATCTAATGCATTCTCACGTGCCTGATCTAAGAGAGAAGCTTTCGTGCTCCAAGCGTCTAAATTTCCATTCTCAACCATTGCCAGAAGCTACTGGGGAAGCCGGATTCAGCCAGGCACACTCCATGATACTTTGCAACAGGCTCTCGATCCCAAGGAGCCTAAGAAGGCGGAAAATAAAAGATTCAAGAAAAGCAAGATAACCATTGGTGCCTCCAATAGCCAGCACGTGTCGGGAGATAAGATCCCTAAACGGGTTTGTGACAAGATGACCATCCCCAACTGGCATCGGTCCCATGAGTTGGTCAAACCGATGCTGCCGGATAATGTGCTAGCCGTCGTACGTCCGGAAATCAAAAGCGTCCATGATAAAGTTCTATTATTGGAAAAAGAACTTATCAAACAGAACAATCCATCGTACCCGCTTTTCCCGGGAAAGGTACCAAAGGGCATGGGCTTTGTCGATATATATCCCGGGAACGTGTTCTTCATGAGATTTAGTGATATCTTCAACATGTTGCACATGAAGCCGCTCTCCACGTCCATGGTCCGACTATTTGTGCTCAATTTGGTGCAGCAGCTCATGAGAGAGAACTCAAACATCATGATAGTCGACCCCTACTTCATGGAAGAGTTCTTTGTGAACACCTCTACTTGTAAAACTCGCACGGCAAAGTACCTTGAAGATTTCATGAGGAAGCATTGCACCAAAATTATCTTTCTCCTGCCTTACTTTCCCGCCGGGTAAGATTCTTTCGTACCTATCATAAACATTATTTCGTACACGCTTTTCCAGTGCGTTAATTTGAAGATAATGGTCTCTATTTGTACTGTTTACCGCAGTAACCAATACGGCACCCTCGTCATTCTCTTCCCAGTGGATTTGTATGCGCCCTGTATCTCGACTCGGGAGTCAAGAGAAGACGAAAGACTACACCGGCATCAAGGATGTCCTGGATGAGGCTCTCAACAACTACTATTTAAATGAAGGCATGATGAGAAGAAATATCGAAAAGCATGGCAAGAAGGTATTCAGTCACACGACAGAGTTCGCCGGCGTCAAGCAGGCGCCAGGCAGTAGGACTGAGTCCTGGTACCTCATCCTTCTAATACGGGAGTTCATACGGGAGAAACAACGAGTACAATTTCCTGCTGCTGTCGAATAATGGGTCAAGCTAAAGGCGGCAGCCACTGATGAGGCAGTCAGGAAAGAGTTTCTTCGCATCCAGATGAAACTTTCAGAAATAATCGATAAAGAGCTCAGCCACTGTGATGGGTGTTCTATCTTAATTCACCGACAAAGAATGAGATAGAAAGACGCCTAGGACATCAGGACGATCGTAGGCCATTCAACACGCTAAATGGTTCTCGCGAATTCCCGCTGAAGTCAAAAGTCAACAACCCAAAACATAAATGACTACGGTGCGTGATCTCGCTAATTAATTAACTAGCATGTCTAGCTCTTTTAACTTGTGTGACATGTGTGAGAACTCTTTTTTACCGTCTTTTGATCATGCCGATGATTAAATTGTTGTGGCACTATGTGATCCGGAGGCGATGTGAGTGAAACCTGTGATATGCACGAATATACATTTTCTGCATCCCACTGGATTTCACTTATGCCGTCTCTGAATTTGTGTGTCCGAATCTATTTAAGTATGAGGCATGCTTTTCATTTGTCCCTATACCTCATTTTTTCAATGCCGATGATTAAAATGATGTGGCGCACTATGAATCCTGATAGTTTGTTGAACTTTGTATAATGCACACATACAAGTTATGTGCCTCCTACATGGTTCAACAAGGTTATCATAATTCCTTGTGTGCTTCGAATAATATTCTAAGTATGAGGCATAATATTTTTTGAATCTTGTTTTCTCTCTAAGTCTTACAATGCCGATGATTAAAATGAGGTGTGATGCGTGTAAAGCACACGATCGTCAGGAGACCTCAAGTGTAAGGTTTGATGAGTGTAGCAGCAAGTCTTCCCTCAGTAAGAAACCGAGGTTATCGAACCAGTAGGAAGTCGGCGATGTTCTGAAGGTGTCAACGGCGTCAGAAAACTCGTGGCGTCGAAAGGGAGGTAGAGTTCCTGATGGTTGACTTGGAATCTGCACACAAGACAATCAAACTACTTTGCCCCAACGAATCAGTGAGGGTGTCAATCTCACCGGCTTCCGGAAAACAAAGGATTAAAAGTGTGGTATGGAAAAAAGTTGTTTGTTTGCAGAGAATGAAAACGAACAATGATTGCACTAGGTTGTATTTCAGATGTAAAAGAATGGACCGGGGTCCACAGTTCACTAGTGGTGTCCCTCCATAATAAAATACTAACATGCTGGGTAAACAAATTACAGCTGGGCAATTGACAAAATAAAGAGGTGCATAACAATGCATATTCAAGTCATGATGATCACTATGAGATTTACTTGGGCATTACGACAAAGTACACAGACCGCTATCCAGCATGCATCTGTGCCTAAATAGTCCACCTTCAGGTTAGCATCCGCACCCCTTCCTGTATTAAGTTGCAAGTAACAGACAATTGCATTAAGTATGGTGCATAATGTAAACAATACAAATATCCTTAGACAAAGCATTGATGTTTTACCCCTAGTAGCAATAGCACATCCACAACCTTAGAACTTTCTGTCACTGTCCCAGATTAAATAGAGGCATGAACCTACTATCTAGCATAAATACTCCCTCTTGGGGTTACAAGCATAAACTTGGCCAGAGCCTACACTAATAACGGAGAGCATGCAAGATCATAAACAACATATATATGATAGATCAATAATCAACTTGACATAATATTCAATATTCATCGGATCCCAGCAAACACAACATGTAGCATTACAATAAGATGATCTTGATCATGATAGGCAGCTCACAAGATCTAAACATGATGGCACAAAAGGAGAAGACAACCATCTAGCTACTGCTATGGACCCATAGTCCAAAGATGAACTACTCACACATCACTCCGGAGGTAGGCATGGCGATGTAGAGCCCTCCGTTGATGTTTTCTGGAAATATGGCTCGGTATTTTAGGATTTTCGCCTCGGGGAGAATAAATAGGCGAAGGGGCGATGTCGGTGGAGGCACGAGGCCCACTCCCCACATGGCGGCGCGGCAGGGGGCCCACCCACGCCATGGTGTGGGGACGACGCCTCGGTGCCCCCCTTCGTCTCTCCTTCGGACTTCGTGAACGTGTCAGGAAAAATAGGAATCTGGCAATTTGTTTCGTCCAATTCCGAGGATATTTGCAGAACAGCTTTTCTGAAACAAAAACAGCAGAAAACAGGAACTGGCACTGTGGCATCTTGTTAATAGGTTAGTCTCAGAAAATGCATAAAAATGCCATGAAGTGTGAATAAAACATGTAGCAATTGGTATAATACAAGCATGAACATAAGAAATTATAGATACGTTGGAGACGTATCAAGCATCCCCAAGCTTAGTTCTACTCGTCCTCGAGTAGTAAAACGATAAAAATAAATAATTTCTGAAGTGACATGCTACCCACATAATCTTGATCAAATAATATTGTAAAGCATGTGAGCTGAGATCAAATCATTCAAAGCAAAAGTCTATAATTGATATTCAATAAGAGGTAACAAAGCAAGATAGTTAAACAAGCTAAAACTTTTCATGAACTATTGCTTTAAAGACATGAAACCGTACAGGTTCATTAAAGATGTTTTAAGTATCCAATGTAGGAGTTCTATCCTTCAATTCCAAGCATCAAGTAATTTTTTCATAACATAGAAGGATTCAGTCAAGTAATCATAAACATGAACGTCATGAATCAACTGTTTCGAAGTCTACTGAACCGGTGAGCGTAAGCATTTGGTATTGGCACCAGGATGTTATGGCTAAAAGAACATTAATGGAGGTTTGGAAGGCCAAAGGAAGAAAGTCTCACAAAGCTATAAGTGATCATTAGACAAGAGGAAGTCTTATAATCGAAGCTATGTAAGGAGTAGTGATTGCCATGCAACGGATGCACATAGAGCTATATGTATGAAAGCTCTCCAATGGAACTAGTGGGGGTGCATCCAACTTGGTTGCTCATGAAGACCTAGAGCACTTTTGAGGAAGCTCATCATTGGAATATACAACCCAAATTCTATAGTGTAAATTCCCACATAGTTATACTAGTAAAACATGAAAACTCTCTCACATGGAGTTTAGGTGCTAAACATGAGCACAAATGATGACTATGAATACTGCAGGTGCTGAAACATGAGCACAAGTGTGGATAAAGGATAGTAATGTTGCCCCCTTTTTCTTTATTCTTTTTTCTTTTTCTCTTTTTTTCTTTTTTTCTATTTCTGTTTCTCTTTTCGATGGCCTCCATGGCTCTTTTCACTTTTAGGGGCAACATCCTAATATGACAACACACTTTTTGGTACAAATAACTCATAATGAACAAAACATGATGTATGAAACTGTATGCCTCTGCCAGTGTAGCAGATGTGCAATGATCTAGCGTAACATGGGTAAACCGCACATCAGCTGTATAGAATCATGCAAAGCAATATATAAATGATAAATGACAACAAGTCATGTAATGTAAGATGGAAGTTGCATGGCAATATATCTCGGAACAGCTATGGAAATGCTGTGGTAGGTAGGTATGGTGGCTGTTTTGAGGAAGATGTATGGGCTTATGTGTAGGAGAACAAGAGAAAGTCTCCCACGGGTTTGGATGTAATGGCGAAGTATGCACAACTCTCAATGTGAGCAGAAGGCAATGCAGCACCGAAGAGGCTAGCAAATTTGGATGGTGGAAGTGCCAAAAACCGTAGCTTAACATTAGTCAAAAAGAACTCACAAGCTTATTGCAAACAACTAGCAGGTTCAACATTAAGAGCATGATTAAAATTCACCCCGCTAGATCCCTCGACCTTCAGCACAACTTAGTTATTACGAATCACTTTAGACATGGAAAGCTATCAAGTCCAACTACACCTTCAACAATTTTAGTAGAGTTTGTAGTACGGTACAAGCTTAAAGACAACAATCCACTAATGATTTTAACTTAACTAACCAGCAAGCTTTACCATCTAAATATCTCAAAACGTTTGCAAAGAATCAAGTTATCAAAGTTCAATGATCTACAAGATTATGCAAGTTATTCATATACCACTACCACATGCAACATTTTCTGAACCAACACATCAACCAAGCAACTCTCCAAGTAATTTACAAATGAAACAAGAGAGTACTTTCCACAAGAATTAACAGCTCTAAAAGAGATGCATGAAAAACAGGAGCTAAAAGCATAGCAGTAGCTAGATAAGAATACTCAAAAGATATAAGTGAAGAATATGAGTATTCACATGAAAAAGCGGAGCGTGTCTCTCTCCCACACAAGAATGCTAGGATCCAACTTATTCAGAAAATAAAAACAACAAGCAAAAAAAAACACACAGACGCTCCAAGTAAAATACATAAGATGTGGAAGAATAAAAATATAGTTTCACTAGAGATGACCTGATAGTTGTTGATGAAGAAGGGGATGCCTTGGGCATCCCCAAGCTTAGACGCTTGAGTCTTCTTGAATATTGCTGGGGTGACCCACGGGGGCATCCCCAAGCTTAGGCTTTTCACTCTTCTTGATCACATCATATCATCCTTCTCGCTTGCTCCTTGAAAACTTCCGCCACACCAAACTCAAAGTAATTCTCATTAGAGGGTTAGTGCATAATCAAAAATTCACATGTTCTACTGTGACACAATCATTACCAATGCTTCTGGACATTAACTACAGCCACTGATGTTTTATGGAGCAAAGAAATCCAATCAAACATAGTAAAAGAGGCAATGCAAAATAAAAGGCAGAATCTGTCAAAAACAGAACAGTCTGGAAAGACGAATTTTTTCGAGGCACTTAACTTGCTCAGATGCGAAAATCAAAACTAATGAAAGTTGCGTACATATATAAGGATCATGCGTGATTTTTTCAGAATTTTTGATTTTTCTGGAGTGAATACAGCTCAAAACGGTGGACAGCAAAAATCTGTCACTGCGCAGAAATCCAAATCTAGCATCAACTTTCAACTAGAGACTTTACTTGGCACAACAATGCAATAAAATAAAGATACAAAGGAGTTGTTACAGAAGTAAGCAACACCTTGACTCAAAATAAAATAAAATGACAGAAAATAAAAAGGTGGGTTGTCTCCCATAAGCGCTTTTCTTTAACGCCTTTCAGCTAGGCGCAGAAAGTGAAAATCAAGTGTTCTCAAGAGAAGAAGCATCAACATCATAATTTGTTCTAATAATAGAATCAAAAGGCATCTTCATTCTCTTTCTAGGGAAGTGTTCCATACCTTTCTTGAGAGGGAATTGATACTTAATATTCCCCTCTTTCATATCAATAATAGCACCAACAGTTCGAAGAAAGGGTCTTCCCAAAACAATAGGACAAGATGCATTGCATTCAATATCCAAAACAACAAAATCAACGGGGACAAGGTTATTGTTAACCATAATATGAACATTGTCAATTCTCCCCAAAGGTTTCTTCATAGAGTTATCAGCAAGATGAACATCCAAATAACAGTGTTCCAAAGTGGCAAGTCAAGCATATCATAAAGTTTCTTAGGCATAACAGAAATACTTGCACCAAGATCACATAAAGCATTACAATCAAAATCATTCACTTTCATTTTAATGATGGGCTCCCAACCATCTTCCAACTTCCTAGGGATAGAAGCTTCATGTTTTAATTTCTCTTCCCTAACTTTCATGAGAGCATTTGTAATATGTTTTGTAAAAGCCATGTTTATAGCACTAGCATTAGGACTTCTAGCTAGCTTTTGCAAGAACATAATAACTTCAGAAATGCTACAACCATCAAAATCAAAATCATTATGATCAAAAGTAATGGGACCATTGCTCCATACTTCGAAAAATTTCAGCACTTTTATCAGAAACAGTTTCAGCAGTTTTAGGCAATTTTGCACTTTGTAGTAGAAGTGGAAACATTGCCAACACCAATAACATTACCATTGATAGTAGGAGGTTTACTAACATGTGATGCTTCAGCATTACTAGTGGTGGTAATAGTACAAACTCGAGCTATACTATTCTTTCTATCAATTTCAGCTTCTCTTTCCCACCTAGCATGCAATTCAGCCAACATCCTAATATTGTTGTCAATTTTAACTTGGATAGCATTGGCTGTAGCAAAAGGCTTACTATCTTTAACCTCATTAGGCATAACTTTCAGTTTCAAAAGATCAACATCAAGAGCAAGACTATCAACTTTGGAAGCAAGAACATCAATTTTACCAAACTTTTCCTCAACCGATTTGTTAAAAGCAGTTTGTGTATTGATAAATTCTTTAAGCATGACTTCAAGATCAGAGGGTACACTCCTACTATTGTTGTAAGAATTACCATAAGAATTACCATAACCACTACCACTATTAGAAGGATATGGCTTATAGTTGTTGTTACCAAAATTATTCCTATAAGCATTGTTGTTGAAATTGTTATTTTTAATGAAGTTCACATCAACATGCTCTTCTTGAGCAACCAATGAAGCTAAAGGAACATTATTAGGATCAACATGAGATTTACCACTCACAAGCATAGACATAATGACATCAATCTTTTCACTCAAGGAAGAAGTTTCTTCAACAGAATTTACCTTCTTACCTTGAGGAGCCCTTTCAGTGTGCCATTCGGAGTAGTTGATCATCATATCATCAAGAAGCTTTGTTGCTGCACCCAAAGTGATGGACATAAAGGTCCCTCCAGCAGCCGAATCCAACAAATTCCTTGAAGAAAAATTTAATCCTGCATAAAAGGTTTGGATGATCATCCAAGCAGTCAGTCCATGGGTAGGACAATTCTTTACCAAAGATTTCATTCTCTCCCATGCTTGGGCAACATGTTCATTATCAAATTGCTTGAAGTTCATAATGCTACTTCTCAAAGATATAATCTTAGCAGGAGGATAATATTTTCCAATGAAAGCATCTTTGCATTTTGTCCATGAATCAATACTATTTCTAGGCAAAGATAGCAACCATTCTTTAGCTCTTCCTCTCAAAGAGAAAGGAAATAATTTCAGTTTTAAATATCCCCATCTATATCCTTATACTTTTGCATTCACAAAGTTCAACAAAATTATTAAGATGGGCAGCAGCATCATCAGTACTAACACCAGAAAATTGCTCTTTCATAACAAGATTTAATAGAGCAGGTTTAATTTCATAAAAGTCTGCTTTAGAAGCAGGTGGAGCAATAGGAGTGCATATGAAATCATTATTATTTGTGCTAGTGAAGTCACACAACTTGGTGTTCTCAGGAGTACTCATTTTAGCAAAATAAACTAGGCCGAAATACAAAAAGTAAAACAAGTAACTAATTTTTTTGTGTTTTTGATATAAAGAAAGCAAACAAGACAAAATAAAAATAAAATAAGCAAGACAAAAACAAAGTAAAGAGATTGGAAGTGAGAGACTCCCCTTGCAGAAGCAACTCGACTTCCCCGGCAACGGCGCCAGAAAACTTGCTTGATGCGTGTAAAGCACACGTTCGTCAGGAGACCCAAGTGTAAGGTTTGATGAGTGTAGCAGCAAGTCTTCCCTCAGTAAGAAACCAAGGTTATCGAACCAGTAGGAAGTCGGCGATGTTCTGAAGGTGTCAACGGCGTCAGAAAACTGTGGCCGAAAGGGAGGAGAGTCCTGATGGTTGACTTGGAACCTGCACACAAGACAATCAAACTACTTTGCCCCAACGAATCAGTGAGGGTCAATCTCACCGGCTTGCTGAAAACAAAGGATTAAAAGTGTGTGGAAAATGATGTTTGTTGCAGAGAATGAAAAAGAACAATGATTGCAGTAGGTTGTATTTCAGATGTAAAAGAATGGACCGGGGTCCACAGTTCACTAGTGGTGTCTCTCCATAATAAAATACTAACATGCTGGGTAAACAAATTACAGCTGGGCAATTGACAAAATAAAGAGGTGCATAACAATGCATATACAAGTCATGATGATCACTATGAGATTTACTTGGGCATTACGACAAAGTACACAGACCGCTATCCAGCATGCATCTGTGCCTAAATAGTCCACCACCTTCAGGTTAGCATCCGCACCCCTTCCAGTATTAAGTTGCAAGCAACAGACAATTGCATTAAGTATGGTGCATAATGTAAACAATACAAATATCCTTAGACAAAGCATTGTGTTTTACCCCTAGTAGCAACAGCACATCCACAACCTTAGAACTTTCTGTCACTGTCCCAGATTAAATGGAGGCATGAACCCACTATCTAGCATAAATACTCCCTCTTGGAGTTACAAGCATAAACTTGGCCAAAGCCTACACTAATAACGGAGAGCATGCAAGATCATAAACAACATATATATAATAGATCAATAATCAACTTGACATAGTATTCAATACTCATCGGATCCCAGCAAACACAACATGTAGCATTACAATAAGATGATCTTGATCATGATAGGCAGCTCACAAGATCTAAACATGATGGCACAAAAGGAGAAGACAACCATCTAGCTACTGCTATGGACCCATAGTCCAAAGATGAACTACTCACACATCACTCCGGAGGCAGGCATGGCGATGTAGAGCCCTCCGGTGATGATTCCCCTCTCCGGCAGGGTGCCGGGAAGAGCTTCAGGAACCCCCCGAGTTAGGGTTGACGGCGGCGGCGGCAGCGGATGTTTTCTGGAAAATGGCTCGGTATTTTAGGGTTTTCGCCTCGGGGAGAATAAATAGGCGATGGGGCGATGTCGGTGGAGGCACGAGGCCCGCTCCCCACATGGCGGTGCAGCAGGGGGCCCACCCGCGCCATGGGGTGGGGACGGTGCCTCGGTGCCCCCCTTCATCTCTCCTTCGGACTTCGTGAACGTGTCGGGAAAATAGGAACTGGCAATTTGTTTCGTCCAATTCCGAGGATATTTGCAGAACATCTTTTCTGAAACCAAAAACAGCAGAAAACAGGAACTGGCACTGTGGCATCTTGTTAATAGGTTAGTCCCAGAAAATGCATAAAAATGCCATGAAGTATGAATAAAACATGTAGCAATTGGTATAATACAAGTATGAAACATAAGAAATTATAGATACGTTGGAGACGTATCAATGTGACACTATGTTATTCAGGGGTGTTGTGAGTGAGCCCTATAATGCAAGAAAACATATCTTCTGCATCATACTGGCTCGCTCACACCATCCCTGAATTTGTGTGTCAAATCTATTATATGAGGCATTCTTTCGAGTTGACATGTATGAGTTGGTCTTCTTCATTTTTTTTACCATGCCGATGATTAAATGATGTGGCGCACTATATAATCCTGAGAGTTTGTTGAACCTTGTATTATGCACACATACAAGTTTTGTGCCTCCTACTTGGTTCAACAAAACTCTCGGGATTGTTTGTGTGTTTCCAATATATTCTCCGTATGAGGCATAAGTTTTTTTGAATCTTGTTTGAAGTTGGCCCTTATTTATTTGTGTCTAAGTCCTACTTTATTTGTGTCTAATTAAATCTTTTATGCACTCAATTTAATTTGTTGCCTAACTTTTTTATCTGTCTTCTGTATAGAGATGAAGAATGAGCAAGGAGGAGGCGGAAGCTAGCGGTCGGAAGAGAGGAGGAACGACCGGATACTTCATCGTGATCTCTTTGTCATCTTTGTCATTGCGTGCTGCTCACAAGCTTAGCGTTTCAATTATTGTAATATCGAAGACTACTAAACACCGTCTCAATCGTGATGTACGGTTTGCTTTTGTATGATACATATTCGGTCAAACATTTGTATAACTTTTCGGTTTGTACTTATATCTATATTGTTTCTGCTATCTGTACGTATATGCTAATATATATATACCTGTATATACTACTGAAATACAATTTTCAAAAAAAAAAACGCCAAATATACCTCTGGCGAACCTGTAAACTACCGCTGGCGGTCAAGCTCCTCCCACGCATCTGTACCGCTGGCGAGCGGAGGATGTACCGCTGGCGGTCTTGCGCACCGCCAGCGCTGCGCGAACCTACCGCTGGCGGTGGGAAACTATGTTCGCCAGCGGTATAGTTTCGTACCACTGGCGACACGGGGACGGCCAGCGGTAGCAACTACCACCGGCCATTTTGTACTGGCGAACCCGAATTCGCCAGTGGTAGGCTTAAAAAAATCGCCAGCGGTAGGGGTTTCCCTACTAGTGTGAGGCTGCACGGAGGAGGAGCGTTTATATAGGCGGGAGAAAGCGGTGGCGATGGGCGGGAAGCGGCGGGTGAGTGAGCACGCGTCGCGTCGGAGTTATATGGCGGCGACGCGATCCGGCCACGCCGACGCTTGGGAAACCGGGAAAGTCTGGGCGCCGGCGTAATTGTGAGGCGTGCCACAGACGCCTCGCCATCACGTCCCTTCGTCGCCTGCAGAAACGCGTCGCCATTAACGCGGGCGGGACGACCTCCTGCACGGCGCCATTCCTCGCGCCCTATGTCTATGACGGGTGGGGCGCACCTGCCGGAGGCCATGTCCGGGCCATGTCCGGCACCTCAGGAGGGCCTCCAATCTTGGAGACCCAATTGGGGGTGCCAGAAAAATCACTCGGGGCAAGCCTTTGGGGGTGCCACTGGTGGCCGATTTCGGTATCCGGACCCCCAATAGGCCTTTGAGGGGTCATTTGGAGGCCCCCGGTGGAGATGGTCTAAGGTTCTGGTCCTCAAGCAGTCTAGCAAGAATTTGAGGAGGGTGGACCCACGGGTTGGAGGACGTAAAGAGGGCATTGAAAGTCTGTAGCAAGCTAATTCAACCGTAACGCTCAACATGAACTTCTGACAAACATTCAACTCCTCAAACAAAAGATCGAGCTGCAAAACCAGGAGGAATTCGGGAACTAGAACTGGCCAAACAAAGTTGATGATTCAGAGTTAATTTTTCAGGGCAGCTTGTTTCATTTTTCTCGCCCAATGCACAATATATGTATTTTTTCCTTCTCAAAGTTTTACGTTCAATTAAATATATTCAGATGTTTTGCTCCCATGACCCTTATATGCTCCCAGAGTCCAAGGAGACAAAAGGGTAACCTTTGTGATTGGACTACTCTCTTAAAACAGTGACAGTAAATCAAAGGTTCAATCAGCACCATCATAGCAGCAATGTTCAGAATAAGAAAACTTGAATAAAGATTATTGATGTACACAAATAAAATATTGATTTTTTAAAAACTATAATACACAACAAGAGAAACCAGTAAGTAAGACTTCTGCATCACAGCTTTAGGATGGACAGACTTAAGTTGTCACAACAAACTCATAACATTACATCAAAGAAACTGTGTATTTAGGATAGCATCATAACATTTGTCTAGTGTATGACACGTGCGACATGGCTCAATAACCTTAAAGTTAACAGTTGAGGGCACTTTCCCATGAATATGTCTTTTAATAGCTTGGCAAGCTTTTTCGGCCTCCATGACAGCATCCTTACTCATTCGCAAACATTTGTCAATCTTGGACAACCTCCTGTCGTGACCACGGGTTGTGTCCAGTGTAAGGCACTCTAGTGACACTGTTTTTTCAAGAATGTGGTTTGTCAGCACAATCATGCTCTTTGCTGAGCAAAAACCAGTTATCATCACATTCCTGAGCATCTCATGGCGGTAGCCTGAAAGGCACACTGGACGTGAGCACTCACCATCAGAATATTCAAGGATCACATCATGTCGTAAGGCTGGGGCCTCGACCTATATAGAATTGTTTCAATGCATGTTAGTAAACAAAATATTTTGAATTAAACTGAACAAAAGAATCTTCTTAACATGTGTATGCTAGATGCACTAACAAACAAATAGCCACAGCCCACAAATACAAAAGTTGTGAAATAACAATAAAAGAGCAATTATTACTGGAAGGAACTGCTTAGAAAAAACAATTACTCTCATTCATGCAACATGACTAGCTGTGCCAGATGCAGAATGACAAATTATTAAGTTCTTAAGGTTTTATTTTTGTTAAGATCACAAGCTTATGTGCTAGTCACGCATAATTTGTGTAGTCGCTCTGCATCTGAAGAGATTCCCAATGGTAGCTATTTTCCATTACAGTAAAGAAAGGTTGAACCACATTACAGTAATCTTTGTGAGATGAAGAAGACATACACGTAAGATGAATGTCTCCAAGGCAGGAGAGGCATCAAGAAAAGAAACCAGTGAATGAAAATCAAAGTCTGGATAGAGACTTGACAATTCAAGCATTATCCCCAGCTCTAAGTACTTGAGGTGGTTGAATTTTTCAATGGTCACTGGTATGTTGACCACCTGAAAAATACATGTTCCAAATATTAATTCTGTCCATATTCCATGGTACGATAAACATGAATGAACTTCCTCAACAATGTTAAGTTTGAGAGCAACAGAGTAGTTGGACAAAGAAAGCACTAACCTCATTACGAGATGACAGATGTAGTATTTGGAGATTGGGGGCAATTAATGGAAGCTTTGTACGAGCATAATAGATCATATCAGACTCATGGTCACAGGCCATTTCTATTACCCTCACTTCTGATGAATCTCCAAGTGAGATACGTCCTGGCATCCCTATATAGTCAAAATCTCGGAGCTTGGGAGCATTGGCTTCAATCCTTTGAAGCTTGTTGCAATATCCCACCCGTAAGAGACTGAGCTGCCTCAGAAGATGAGGCATCTTCAAGAAAATTATATCATTACAGTTTGAAATGTCTAATTGTTCTAACACGGAACAATTGGAAAGGAAGCAATATAGTTCATCCCCAGTAATGTGCACACATCTCAGATACATTGTTGTCAAGCTACTCAAGCGACCAACATCCATTGTGGAATGAAAAGCACAATAAGTAAGGACAAAAGACCGAATTGAGCTTCCCCTTTCGCTGGTTAAAAGTGAACACGGGAAGTTGTACTCAATCTTGCTACGTCGGTAGATTTGCAGTTCAAATTCCTCAATCCCAGGTGAGATAGCAATTTCAAGCCACCGGTCAACATAACTCGGATGAAGACTGCGACATGGGTCTGTTTGAATCCTAACCTTCTTCAACCCCGTGCCAGAGTGATTTTGCATAATGTGGTCAACCCTACTGACAAAATCACTTGCTATTTTATCTTCTTCGTCCGTATCCAAATGTATGCCTAGGGTTTCTGTATCAAGGTGTATGCCTAGGGTTTCTGTATCAAGGTGTATGCCTAGGGTTTCTGTATCAAGGATGAGCTTGGGATAGAATCTCCAGGAATTCAGGAACACACGAGATAGGCACACAGCGCGAGCAGCATCCCGCATCGGCATGAGAGAATGTATGTGGGAAAGGATATCCTGTCCAGAAGCATGCAAGAAAATAATATCAGAGACCAGTTCTCCTAATGAATATTATTTTATTTTTGAAATATGGAATGCTGGTTTGTTAGTTCACTTTACTTTACACATCATATGTGACTGGTTAGAAATGAAGAATGGATGATTAAACCCAGCCTGGCTATCAAACTGCTTACTAACTAGTAATAAACCCCCAAGAGATTCACTAGGATGCTCTCTATCAGTGTATGAGAGAATGAACATAATAGTAGGGTCAAGCTAGTACCTTATTTGGATTCCTATGCTAACTGAATACATATATTACCACCAAATTCGTAAAATAAAATAATGAATCCAGTGCTAGTTGTGAATAAGGTGAACCTTGTGTACGTAACAAAATTACAAAATTTACATCATTACCAACTGTGCATACCTCCGGGAGAGCAATCTCTGATCCTGTCTTTTCTGCACTTTGAGAATGGTGAGCTTGTTGGGAGGGTACGACCTTTATTTCAGCAACTGTAGCAGTCAATGTATCATTTGTAATAAAAATTAACGGAGACGTGAAGATACAGAAGGAACAAATAAAATAAATTGCAAAACAGCAAGAGCGCATATAGAGTCGAGACACACAAATAATAAGTATCTTATATCTCATCTACTCACTGGAGACTCTCTACGAGACTACACATTAATCCTATAGGTTACGAAAAAATATCCATCTGATCATTTCACAATACGTCATCAGCCATTCGATTAAACAGGAGGCAGCATGCTGCCCCACCTGCATGAGGCGTGACCTCCTCCCTGCTTTCATGAAAAATAACAAGACTATCATCTCTAATCGATGCATCCTTCACGATCTGGCAGGGACGAATTTGATCTGCCGACCATCCTCCTGCCTTTGGCGCCTCTCTGCATCATTTCAAGCGCGCACCTCTGAGCTGTAGACAGTTAAAGGTCGTGGTATAGCCGACCGACGCCTATGATCGAGCAGCTATCGGCTCAGCCTTAGTTTTCCTCACTCAACGCTACTCTAAGACACTAGGCTCAAGATGAGCGCGGCTTTAAATTAATGAAGCCACCATCCCAGCAGAGTTCGTACAACCGGCAAAGCCGACAACAGAGTATGCAGGCTCGAAATAAAAGATACAGATTTCGTACAACTGGCAAAGCTCAACGCTACTCTTGCTGATCCAGATAACCAATACTATGTCCACTTCCCAATCAGTTCGGCGTGCTGCTGTGATTTGGAAAAAAAAACTGATACATGGAAAATGGCGACTTACGGGTTTGTTTGTATATCAATGGGTTGAAACTGGAGATAAACACTTAGTATAATCTACTTTATGCCCCGCCCAGTTGCATGTCCCAGGTTAAATTCTCCTCTCTACACTATCAAATACGCTAATAGTTTGGAGTACTTATGTTTTACCTTCTTAAGACAGTAGTACGAATACTGTTCCAGGGCACATATATAAGTAAGTGATGTAGCCTAGAACCAGCAAGTTAGTCTATGACAAGCAAACTATAGACATATATATTGGCTAACCTGCATGGTGTCTAAGCTAAAGTTCGGTTTCTCTGAAGAACAGGTGATTTAGAAGTAAATCATTCTGTTTGCATGTAGGCATCAGGGGCACACCTGAAGCACAACAACATGAGATTGAAACATTTACCTTTAGTGCATGCCAAGGTTTTTTATTGATTGAAGGTAAACATGATAACTTTTCTCCACTACTTACAAACAAGAGAACTTGGCAGGAAAATGAAACCATGGCCGTCCAGATGAGTTTATCCAACGATCCACGTTCGTTTGTTCTCCCCATTCCAGTTCATATGCCTCCGCATCCCGCACATATCACTTATCACGGCTCGCGACATTCACGCCAAGAGATCAGCGACGTACAGCCGAATCCGGAAACATATCAATATACCGAGGGAAGGTCAAAAATTACACGGGAGAGCAATGGCAGGTTGCCAGCACATCCCCCTCCATCGATCTCAGTTCCATACTTCCATCCCGCCGGATTTATCCCACCCACGACGCACACGACCAGGCCAGATTCTGACCACCAGGATGACCAAACCCACGACGAGGTCGACGGCGGTTTGCTATCTCAGCCACGCCATTCCTTTGCTACAACCAGTCATAGCGGACTCTGGCATGCCCAATGATTCATCGGTTCAAGTTGCAGCCCAATAAACACATGACATACTCCTCCTACGTGGCTACTACCTGCTCGACCAAATGCCTAGCCCCCTAGGAAATGTACTCCACAATGTTACCTGAAGCTCTTGCCTAGACGTCTGAAGAAACATGCAAGTTGTTGACCATGTGGCATAGTACGAGCCATGGTTGTGTTTGAAATTTCCTTATTCTTGCCACCCACAACTTATCAGCAGGCTAAACTCAGTTATACATTTTATTAGATAGCATTTACAATATTTTACCTTCCTGGCTTATTTTTCAATGATGATTGAACTCTGTTTTATTCTATAGACATCTTGGTACATCGTATGACTTTAGATACAACTGATTCAGTCACTGTGTGCAGTTTTGTTCTTTCCAAAGAACAGGTACATCCAATTACTGGATATTAGGTGTTTTTTTCCAGGATTATGGTTTACGGCTTGAAATGAAACGACATGTTACGCAAAAATATTTGGTCTGAACAGCAGGCATGCACTGATGCTATGTGAAAACATGGGAGTTGGCTCCTAGAGGTATAATATAAACCTTCTATCCAGGATGTATAGATCATTCTTACCGTTGTACAGTAGTTAGTAGTCACTACTCTCTCTGTTTCAAAATATAAGACTTTCTATCCATTCTTATTTTTGTCCTGATTCGTACGCATGTAGGCATGTTTTAGTATGTTGACTCACTCATTTCGTAACGAATTAGGACAAAACTAGAAATGCTAGAAAGTCTTATATTTAGGACAAAGGCTAGCAGCTCTTATAGTTTTCTGCACTGATATTAAGATATGAGTATTTGACATACTATGGACTCATTTGTTTTAGAAAAAATTTAGAAGAGAGGAGTCCCTAATAGACAACAAATGAATAAAATGCATAAAATTACTCCTCGTTCGAGAATGAAATTCATTTTTTGATGCGTAAATTCGTCCAAAATTGCCCTATATTTTGGATTTTTTCTCAAAAAACTATACCTCTTGCATTCCGAAATGGAGGGAGTAGTATTTAGGAACGGAGGGAGTAAAGTCAATCCTTACGAACAAAATTACCATGGAAAAAATTCCGGATTGGCAGCAGAGTTCCTTGGTGCGAAACCGGAAGAAAAAAAGCCGACAAATGTGTGCGAAACTATCGATCTCACCATCGCAGCGCAGTAACTAGTGTCGGGCGGATCAGATCTGGTAGAACCGAAATCCATATAGACAGATCAAGAGAAAATGTGTCGTACCTGTTGTGCGCAATGGCTGGTGCTGGATGGACAACGCGTCCAACATCTCCGTGGGCATGGCTGCCGCACTCAAATCGACGCCGGGAGAAGGACAGCCCTCCTCCCCTGGTCTGTCCATCTCTCTCGCCGGATTGTTCAGTCGGGAGCGGGGACGGAGGGATCTCGGTTTCTGTTTTCGAGGGTGTTTCCCGTTATTTATTTATCGCCTTAACTTTCAGCATGTTGTCGACTCGAACTCGAACGGTTATGCCTGCCTGGCGAGGTTAAAAGTTCAAACGTCAGCCAACAGTCCGTGACCGAACCCACATCAATCCCCACCATGCAACAAAGGAGGGGCCAATTGCGTACAATGCATCAGAGGAGGATGGTCGAAGAAAAACTTAAGAAAATGTACTAACTCAGAGTATAAAGGTTCGATCTGATGGTCCAGTTCGCGAAATTGCAAGGAACTGCCGCCATATTCAGAAATACGAGTTGCAGCTAGCCCTTGTTGCTGGACTTGCGTGCGGCAACCATCTGGGCTGGCTAGAAGATGGGGATTCGAAGGAAGCAAGAAGACCTATCTTGTGCTAGCCATGGCAGTGGGGAACGAGAGAGGAAACAGGACACAGAGGACAAAGGAAACCTGGCGTGCGTGCGTGCAGTTTTTGTTTTTAGTCTTTTGAGCAGGCCCCAAAACTTTTTTGAGCACATGATCATCAACTCGGACAGGCCTTGAAATTCCAACTCTGCGCCTACAGCACCAAGGCCCAAGGGCTGCAACTACGCCTTTGTTTCAGAGGCCCAAGGGCGTACAATAGGATTAGGGCCACCGCTTCAAGTACCACACCGTAAAATTCTTCGTGTCTTTAGACCTAAAAATAGACAATTCATGTAATCCTAGTCAATCAAATAGACAGTTCTTTTATCTACGATGCATGTAGTCTATACTTTCAAATAGGCGGCTCCAAGGCGATTAGGTTCAGCCTCCCGTCGGCACCGCCGCCGCTCATCTGTCTGTCTCCGTGGCCTTGGGGCCATATATGCGTGGTGGATCTCGGCCCTCGTCGACGTTAGGGTTCCGTTTTCTGGGTTTTTTGTCAAGGTTTGCAGGGACGTCGTTCTAATGGCGGCGGCGGCGTCTATTGCAATAAGGTCTCTCCGGCTTCAGTCCATCTCCGAGGCGACGTCGAGAAGCTTGTGGGAGTGGTGTGTTTCTCAAGAGCTTCTTCTGGCGGTGACGATCTCGGATCGTCGTGGAGCTTAATCGGCGGTTCATCCTTCTTCCTCGGCACCGGGACGGATGTGGTCTTCTTGACCCGTTCGGCGACTTCCCGCCCGCAACCAACAACGTCAAGCCGGCTCAGGGAGGAGCGGCAGCGGCGGCGCGCCGTCGACACGGTCTCGAGGTTGAAGACGAAGGGCATCTCAAGGATCTCATTCTAATTTTCGTTTTCATTGAGGTGTTTTGTACTGTTCGGTATTTCTTTTAATACCAGGGTCCTTTTCGCGAAAAAAAGTATCACAGGAAAATCTCTTCCTGCATTTTCTTACATGATCCGAGTTGTCTCTTCTTCATTTGGCCCTCTCAAATAGTGTGGGTCAAACACAACAAGCACCGTCCTGCGGAATTTGTACATCAATTTGATAGTTGTGGACTCTGACATGCGTCGATAGTCATTTACACCATCTGCATGAGCTTCATATACAATTATTCTCATGGCAGTAGTGCACTTGTGGATGGATGAAAAACTAGCCATTCCCAGTACGTCCATTTTCAGCTTAAATCATGGATCATACGCCCTCATGGCATGCAGGATGTTGTTGAACAAGACAAGGTTCATCCGAAAGTCTCGACGAAAACCCTTGGCGGTGAATGGTGTAACATCGACAAAGTAATCAAAGAGTAGCAAGCAATATCCTTCCATTCTATGTATTAGCTTGGTCTTCTTCCTCCCATGCGACGAGCCACCTCGTTTGGGTGCGGTAGCGGCGGCCTCGTTGGCTTGAAGTTGTAGAAGACATGTGAGGATCGCCATGCTCTCATCTTCCTACTCGGCTATGGCGTCTTCTTCTTCCAACGGTATCGCCGCTATCAATTCGTCATCGCCATCCATCTGAAATGGAAAGGGTACCGATCAATCACTCTCGCCAGCTTCAGCAACAAATTCTGAGAACAACATGCGTACCAGTATTTTGGCCGAACACCTGGCAGACAAGACGGGTGGCGGAAGACATCGATTCGCCATGTGCCAGAATCGATTTTGCTCCGACACACTGCAGAGGTTTTGGACGGCCGTTTGGGCGCGGCCAGTGAAGATGCTCTTAGCACATGCATCGGGAGAGAGTTAAATTCCCAGATTGTATGGACATGAATCGGATCGAGCATATAACATGGAAAACATATCTCATTTGCTGATTTTTTTTTTGTGAAAGAGAAGAGTACAAACCTGCTTACATCAAAGAGTACAGAAAGAAAGAACAAAAGCAAGTTCATACAAGAAGAACTCGACAGAGATCACTACAGCAGCGACGAACTGCTGAACCGCCAAAGCTCCTCGACGCCGACGACCACCGGAGAAGAAGAGCCCATACCTCCTGCCTCCTGGGAAAGGGAGGACCTCCAACGTTGAAGAAGACCGCAGAATCCACTCGCCGCAAGCGACGAGATCTTGACGATGAACAGACACGGCCAAGCCGCCACCACGCCCAGCACCAGCACCACCCGCCGCCGGGACGGCCAGGCCATGCCAGGACCACCACCACCGCACCACCGAGTCCAGCGCCTGAGTCGAGCACCACACCTCTCTGCTCTGGAACTCCCACTCCGAGTGGCTCCACCCCTCGCCTCCACGGCCGGCCAGAGGAACCACCAAGAAACGGAGCGCCCGAAGCAACCCCTTTATGAAGCACGTCGCTGCAGCACCACCCCCTGCCACCACGGCCGGCCAGAGGAGCCAACAGGACACGCCCGCATCAAGAACTCCAGATCCACCCCAGAAATCACGATGGGGCCGGAGCACACCACATCGCCGCGGAGCTGGAGACAGGGGACAAAATCCCAAACCGAGGTCGTCACCACCGCCGCCACAACCTCGGCTAGGGCACCAAAACTCGCCAGATCCGCAGATCGGCGAGCACCTAACGCCAGGCCCACTCGCCGCAGCCGGCGAGGAAGAGGAAAGAGCCGAGCCTACCACTCCCAAACGACGATGAATCCCTCTCAGATTCGCCTCCGAGGGAACCTAACTCTACACTATCTACACACCGGAGCAGCAGGAGCAAGATCCCCCCCCC
The DNA here is from genome assembly GCA_947311845.1 of Poa pratensis. Lineage (NCBI taxonomy): Eukaryota > Viridiplantae > Streptophyta > Magnoliopsida > Poales > Poaceae > Poa > Poa pratensis. Next base: position 10,589,555 of record CAMZMU010000041.1, read on the forward strand.
CCCACCGCCGAAGCGGCGAGAGACGGCGGAGATCCGCTCCGGCTCCGGCGGGGAAGAAAGTGGACTTTTTCGCCGCCCTGGTCGCCTCGGGGAAGAGAGGGGAGGGGAGGGAAGGAAAACTTAGACAGCTCTTGAAACGGAATTTTTGACATAATAGACCACATGAAAAAATAAAATGTCAAAAAAGACCACCTGCGAAAATATTTGTCAAAAAGGACCACCTCGTCGGTGGCGGCAGGCGTGCCAGCCGACACGTGGCTCCTGCCGCCACGGTCTGCTGACCGACGCAGGTGGCCGCCATGGACGCTGGCGGCATGCTGGGCAGAACGGGATTCCGTCCGGAAAACGTGGCGCTGCGGGAAAAGACGAGGAACAGTGAAGGCATCAATGAAATGGTCCCGCGCGCATGCAGCAAAATCAACACTAATCGCTGCCATGCATGGGTGCATGCAGGAAATGGTGAGCCGCACTAATCAGCCGGCATGCATGGCGCAGCACTAATCAGTCGGCAGCATGCAGCAGCAAGGCAGGAGGCCGCCACGGGCCAAGGCGGCTGCCATCCTGCCGCCACGGAGCCAGGCGGCTGGGGCCCGCAGCGCCACATTTTCCGCCAGGGACGGACCGAATCCCGTTCTGCCCAGCATGCTGCCAGCGTCCATGGCGGCCACCTGTCAGCTGGCACGCCTGCCGGTCCTTTTTGACAAATATTTTCGTAGGTGGTCTTTTTTGACATTTCGTTTTTCCATGTGGGCTGTTATGTCAAAAAATCCTTGAAACGTACGACTCTGTCTCTCATTTGCTGATTTTATTCCCAGTCCGGCACGATTCCCTCGTCCCTTCTCACAAAATCTCCAGGGCATCCACCGCGTCTGCCCCTCGCCTCCCACCGTGACCGAACCCATCAATCCCAACCGACCGCTCCAGATCCAGACCGGCGGCGGCGGCAGCCATGCACCCGTCGCGGTCCGCGCCGGCGTCGTTCCGGGACCGCACCAACGAGTTCCGCTCCGCCGTCCAGAGCGCGCACCGCCACGCCGCCCCGTCCCCCCACGACGGCTTCACGTCGGTGCGGTCCGAGTTCAGCCGCCGCGCGTCCAAGATCGGGGCCGGGATCCACCAGACCTCCGGCAAGCTCGCGTGCCTCGCCCAACTAGCCAAGAGGACACCGTCCGTTTTCGACGACCCAACCTCGGAGATTCAGCACTTGGCCGCAGCCGTTACCAAGGACATCGCCGCTCTGAACAACGCCGTCATGGACCTACAACTGCTCTGCGATGCACAGGACGAGAAGAGCGGCAACAATCCTTCCAAGGATAAAGCGGATCACTCCACCATTGCCGTGGGCAACCTTAAAGATCGCCTGATGGGTGCAGCGAAAGAATTCAAGCGAGTCCTTACCGTGCGGACAGAGAGCTTGAAGGATCATGAAAACAGGAGGCAGATGTTCTCCTCCTATAAAGATGCGTCAGATCCGTTCATGAGTCATCGTCCCTCCGACTCCGCGCCTCCAGCGCCATGGGCTGCAACCACGCCTTTGTTTCAGAGGAAGAAGACCAATGGAGGAGATCATGTGGCATCATCGTCATCGACTCCTGTTTTCATGCAGCCACAGCAGCAGATGGCAGTGCAGCAGGACAGTTACATGCAGAGCAGAGCTGAGGCTCTTCAGAGTGTAGAATCAACCGTGCATGAGCTGAGCAACATCTTTACACAGCTCGCAACCATGGTGGCTCAGCAGGGGGACCTAGCAATCAGAATCGATGACTTCACCGACGAGGCGACGGCTAACGTGGAGGGAGCGCAGGGCCAGCTCGTCAAGCTTCTCGACAGCATCTCGTCAAACAGGTGGCTGATGATGAAGATGTTCTTCGTGCTCATGGTTTTCCTCGTCATCTTCTTATTCTTCGTGGCCTGATCCCCTTGCAATACCACCCCTGACATCATGTCCGCACAAGTATTGGCGAAGTTGAGATGCGAAAATAAAAGTTGCAATGTTTGGGTCGGTGTAGCACCGGCTGATACTTTGTCTAGGCTGTACCTTGACAATTCGGTAATATAAATCGCAGCAATTTGATCTAAAAAGTATATTCTTTGTTTTTTTACAGAACTACCATGCACACAATTTTCAATAGGATTATGACCACTTGTCTAGCTCTCTGTAAATTGGGAGAAGCGTATGCTACTATCTGGCATTATTTTTTGACGGAATGTTATGTTTGTATACGGTCTCTAAGGCGAGCGTGGCATTTTTGTGTCGCGTGACTCATGAAGTCTCCCCTTGAATGTTCCACCGGCTCGATGTAACAATGGAGTGTGTTGGTGGTCGGTGGCAACGAGTTGCAAGACAAGCTAGGCGGACAAGTATACCACCCCTGCCATCATGTCCCGCAGAAGTATATCCTTAGTTTTTTATAGAACCTATATCCCATGTCTTTTATCGAACTACCACCATGTACACATTTTTTTACATGTGAATTGGGAGAAGCCCCCACACTGACCTGTTACATTTTGACAGTATTGTTATGTTTGTATACCGTCTCTCAGGCGAAGACGACGCTTTGGATGTTGTGTCGGCAAATGGACCAACGGAGTGTGTTGTTGGTCGGTAGTCGTCGATGGCTGCCAGCTGCAAGACAAACTTTGCTACGTCAAACAGCGGACGTGTCCTCATGTTTGGTGAGCTCCGGGTGAAAACCCTGCACTGATCCCGTCTTTGGAGGCATGGTTGAGCCTTTTCGCCTCCCTAGACGGTGTTTGGTCAGTTCGAGTGGCGAGCTTTGTCTTGTTTTTTTTCCGGCTAGGTTGTGTGTGGGCCCGGGTTCAGTCTATCGCCCCCGGCTTGTTGAATTGAGTTGTTTGTATTTGGGTGTCGACTTTATTCGCTTGGGCATTTTGGTTGTCGACTAGCGTGGAGCGCAACCGTTGTGCTGTGTTCGGCCCATTTTTCTTATAAACTAGCCAACTTAATCTATTGTATGTTTAAAAAGTGTAAAAAAAATTAGATCATTGTTTTGGTTCTTCAAGCAACTTTGAACAATCCAAAGAATCTGTCACGGGCAATGCCGCTTGGTGCGTGCGCATGATATACCAAAAGAATCTATTCCGGCTGATACTGATCCCCATATACCAAGGGAACCTCCTTAATCCCTAAGGTGGCGGGAGCTGACTTAATAAAACTTTTTAGGCCAATTGCCGTAATTAATCTAAGCTTCAAGTTCATTTCTAAAGCCTACACCATGCGTTTGGCTCCTATTGCTCATAGAACCATTGACCGAAGCCAATCGGCCTTCATCAAGGGAAGATGCTTACACGAGGGTGTGTTAGCTCTACAAGAAATTGTGCATGAGGTCAAAAGCAAGAAGATGAAAGGGATCTTCCTCAAGCTGGACTTCGAAAAGGCTTACGATCGGGTGAATTGGGAGTTCATCCGGTCCGTGCTACTTAGAAAAGGCTTTGAACCCGGGGTGGTCCATCGCCTCTTGGAGCTGGTCTCGGGTGGCCAGACTTCAATTAACATCAATAGAGAGATATGGTCGTACTTCCGCAACGCGCGCGGGTATGACAAGGGGACCCCCTCTCCCCGAACCTCTTTGATTGGGTAGTGGATGCCCTTGCCATGATTCTGGAGAAAGCTCGGGATAGGGGCCATATCCGCGGGCTTGTCCCAAACCTTATACCCGGGGGGGGGGGGGGGGGGGTTTCTCATCTGCAGTATGCAGATGATTCCTCCCTCAGTAAGAAACCGAGGTTATCAATCCAGTAGGAGGTGAAGACACTTCTGAAGGTGTCAACGGCGCCAGAAAACTTGCTGTTGATGGGGTGGTCCTGGCTGTTGACTTGGAACCTGCACACAAGATAATCAAACTACTTTGCCCCCAACGAATCAGTGAGGGTGTCAATCTCACCGGCTTGCTGAAAACAAAGGGTTAAAAGTGTTGTATGGAAAATGATGTTTAATTGCAGAGAATGAAAGAGAACAATGATTGCAGTAGGTTGTATTTCAGATGTAAAAGAATGGACCGGGGTCCACAGTTCACTAGTGGTGTCTCTCCATAATAAATAACTAACATGCTGGGTAAACAAATTACAGCTGGACAATTGACAATATTGAAAAGTGCATAACATGCATGTGCAAGTTGTGGTGTCTACTATGAGATTCATTTGGGCATTACGACAAAGTACACAAACCGCTATCCAGCATGCATCTGTGCCTAAATAGTCCACCTTCAGGTTAGCATCCGCACCCCTTCCAGTATTAAGTTGCAAGCAACAGACAATTGCATTAAGTAAAGTACATAATGTAAACAACACATGCATCCTTAGGCAAAGCATCATTAGGTTACCTCTAGTGGCAACAGCACATCTACAACCTTAGAGGTTGCTGTCACTCCCCCAGATTAAATGGAGACTGAACCCACTATCTAGCATAAATACTTCATCTTGGAGTCACAAGCATCCACTTGGCCAGAGTATCAACAAGCAACGGAGAGCATGCAAGATCATAAATAATATAGACCTAATATTTCAGTATTCAACTTGACATAGTATCAATATTCATCGAATCCTAGCAAACACAACATGTAACATTACAATAAGATGATCTTGATCATGATAGGCAGCTCACAAGATCTAAACATGAAGGCACAAGAGGAGAAGACAACCAACTAGCTACTGCTATGGACCCATAGTCCAAAGATGAACTACTCACACATCACTCCGGAGGCAGGCATGGCGATGTAGAGCCCTCCGGTGATGATTCCCCTCTCCGGCAAGGTGCCGGGAAGAGCTTCAAAACCCTCCCGAGTTAGGGTTGACGGCGGCGGTGGCTCTGGAACTTTTCGTGGAAATTGACTCGGGACTTTAGGGTTTTCCCGAGGAAGGCAATTTATAGGCGAAGAGGCGGCGTCGGTAGAGGCCCGAGGCCTCCTCAGCCCGTGGCGGCGCGGCAGGAGGTGGGACCGCGCCATCAGGTTGTGAGGGCGCCCCACGGCCCTCCGCCGTCTCTCCTTCGGACTCCGTGTACATGTCAGAAAAATAGGAACTTGGCTTTTTGTTTCGTCCAATTCCGAGAATATTTCCAGAACAACTTTTCTGAAACCAAAAACAGCAGAAAACAGGAACTGGCACTGTGGCATCTTGTTAATAGGTTAGTCCCAGAAAATGCATAAAATGATATAAAGTGTATATAAAATATGTAGCAATTGGCATAATATAAGCATGGAACATCATAAATTATAGATATGTTGGAGATGTATCAAGCATCCCCAAGCTTAGTTCTACTCGTCCTCGAGTAGGTAAAATGATAACAACAAAATAATTTCTGAGGAGACATGCTTCACACAATCTTGATCAAATAATATTGCAAGGCTCATGTCATGAATGAAGTGACTCAAGGCAATGGTCTATAGTTTGCTAACAAATAGATAAAGAGTAAACAACTGAATCATATAAGCAAAAACTTTTCATGAATAGTACTTTCAAGACAGGCATCAAAAAGGTTTGCATAAGAGTTAACTCATAAAGCAGTAGATTCTAAGTAAAGGCATTGAAGCAACACATAGGAAGATTTAAGTTTCAGCAATTGCTTTCAACATTCAACATGTATATCTCATGGATAATTGTCAACACAAAGTAATATAACAAGTGCAATAAGTAAGCATATAAGAATTGATGCACACAAAGTTGACACAAGTGTTTGCTTCTGAGATAGAAAGAAGTAGGTAAACTAACTCAACCTAAAGTAAAAGAAAGGCCCTTCGCAGAGGGAAGCAGGGATTAAATCATGTGCGAGAGCTTTTTAGGTTTTTGAAATCATATAGAGAGCATAAAGTAAGTTTTTGAGAGGTGTTTGTTGTTGTCAACGAATGGCAGTGGGCACTATATCCCCCTTGTCACCCAGACTTTCAAGAGCGGCTCCCATGAAGGACGTTATTTCTACCCAAGGGTAGATCATCCCTCTTCTCTTTTGTTTACACATGCATATTTATAAATTGGTATGACACTCCTCCCAACCTTTGCTTACACAAGCCATGACTAACCGAATCCTTCTGGACATTAGCTACAGCCACTGATATTTTGTGGAGCAAAGAAATCTACTCAAACACAGTAAAAGAGAGAATGCAAAATAAAAGGCAGAATCTGTCAAAAACAGAACAGTCTGAAAAGACGAATTTTTTCGAGGCACTTAAGTTGATCAGATGCGAAAAGTCAAAACTAATGAAAGTTGCGTACATATATGAGGATCACGCCTGAATTGTTTCAGAATTGTTAGATTTTTCTGGAGTGCATACAGCTCAAAATGGTGGACAAAAAAATCTGTCACTACGCAGAAATCCAAATCTAACATCAACTTTCTAATAGAGGCTTTACTTGGCACAACAATGCAATAAAATAAAGATACAAAGGAGTTGTTACAGAAGTAAGCAAACTCCAAGACTCAAAGAAAAATAAAAATTACAGAAATAAAACCATGGGTTGTCTCCCATAAGCGTTTTTCTTTAACGTCTTTCAGCTAGGACAGAAAGTGAAAATCAAGTGTTTCCAAGTGAAGAAGCATCCAAATCATAACTTGTTCTAATAATAGAATCAAAAGGCAACTTCATTCTCTTTTTAGGAAAGTGTTCCATACCTTTCTTAAGTGGGAATTAGTATCTTATATTTCCTTCTTTCATATCAATAATGGCACCAACGGTTCTAAGAAAAGGTCTTCCCAAAACAATAGGACAAGAAGCATTACATTCAATGTCCAAAACAATAAAATCAACGGGGACAAGGTTATTGTTAACCATAATGAGAACATCATTAACTCTCGCCAAAGGTTTCTCCATAGCATTATCAGCAAGATAAACATCCAAATAACAATGTTCCAAAGGTGGCAAATCAAGCATATCATATAGTTTCTTAGGCATAACAGAAATGCTAGCACCAAGATCACATAAAGCATTACAGTCAAAATCATTCACCTTCATCTTAATGATGGGCTCCCAACCATCTTCTAACTTCCTAGGGATAGAAGCTTCATGTTTTAGTTTCTCTTCCCTAACTTGTATGAGAGCATTAGTAATATGTTTTGTGAAAGCCATATTAATAGCACTAGCATTAGGACTTCTAGCTAGCTTTTGCAAGAACATAATTACTTCAGAAATATTACAATCATCAAAATCAAAATCATTATGGTCAATGGCAAAGGAACCATTGTCTCCCATATTTCGAAAAATTTCAGCACTCTTATCAGGAACAGTTTCAGTGGTTTTGGGCAATTTTAAACGCTTGGCAGAAGTAGTAGAAACATTGCCTACACCAATTATGTTACCATTGATAGTAGGAGGCTTACTAGCATGTGAAACATTAGCATTACTAGTGGTGGTAATAGTACAAACTCTAGCTATACTATTCTCTTTTTCAATTTTATCCTCTCTTTCCCACACCTAGCATGCAATTCAGCCAACATCCTAATATTGTTGTCAATTTTAACTTGGATAGCATTGGCAGTAGCAAAAGTCTTATTCTCTTTAACATCATTAGGCATAACTTTTAATTTCAAAAGATCAACATCAAGAGAAAGGCTATCAACCTTAGAAGCAAGAACATCAATTTTACCAAGCTTTTCCTCAATAGGTTTATTAAAAGCAGTTTGTGTACTAATGAAATCCTTAAGCATGGCTTCAAGATCAGAAGATACACTTCTATTATTTCTGTAGGAATTACCATAGGAATTGACATAACCATTACCACTATTTGAAGGATAAGGCTTATAATTGTTGTTACCAAAATTATTCCTATATGCATTGTTGTTGAAATTGTTGTTTTTAATGAAGTTCACATCAACATGCTCTTCTTGGGCAACCAATGAAGCTAAAGGAACATTATTTGGATCAACATGAGATTTACAATTCACAAGCATAGACATAATAACATCAATCTTATCACTCAAAGAAGAGGTTTCTTCAACATAATTTACCTTCTTACCTTGAGGAGTCCTTTCGGTGTGCCACTCAGAATAGTTAATCATCATATCATCAAGAAGCTTTGTTACAGCACCCAAAGTGATGGACATGAAGGTACCTCCAGCAGCCGAATCCAGAAGGTTTCTTGAAGAAAAATTCAGTCATGCATAAAAGGTTTGGATAATCATCCAAGCAATCAGTCCATGGGTGGGACAATTCTTTACCAATGATTTCATTCTTTCCCATGCTTGGGCAACATGTTCATTATCAAATTGCTTGAAATTCATAATGCTACTTCTCAAGGATATAATCTTAGCAGGAGGATGATGCATGTAAAATGCATACATGAACTTTGCACTATATCACTCATATTCCAATCATATTTGCATCATATAAGGGTTATACCACTATTATATAATAATTTTAGGCAATAAAATATTTATTTCCTATTTTTATGGAATTAACCCTGCGTAGGCAGAAAACCCTATTTTTTCCTTTTAAGTTTTAGGGACCCAAACGACGTCCAAATGACCTGGAAAATTACGAGCGTCAATATTTTGGAAGGAGGAAGACTTGGGAGCGAAGGAAGCGAGCAAACGGAGGCCGGAAGCCCAAAAGAGGGGGGCCCACACAACCTCTGTACCTGGCCGCGTGGGCCCACCCTTTTGGCCCTCGTGGCTCCGTTGCCGTTGATCTTTCCTCCACCGACATCGTCTTGACCTAAAAACGCCTATAAAAAAAGTCCCACGTCGTTCTCTGGAACAAGCGCCGCCGAAACACAGAAACACCGAAAGAGAGAACTGGAGCTGCAGATTGGAGGGGGAAAACTCCGGCGGGGCGCTGCCGGCGTGGTCTCCATCTTCTCCATCGACATCTCCACCGTTATGATGAAGAGGGAGTAGTCCACCTCTGGACTATGGGTTTGTGGAAGTAACTTATGTATCTCTCCTCTCTTTGAGCTTCACTAATTAGTACCGTATGAGCTGCTGAACATGATTACGGTCATCGTTGTAATTCCTATGTGGTGGATCTTTTTATGAGTTAATATATGTTTGAGATTGCAATGTTTGTTTCAGTTATGATATAGATGCATATTATGTACCCCGTTCTTATTCACTTGTTATGATCAAGCATGTTTATGAGAGCGTGTGTGGGGTGATGTGTGCATTAGTTGGAGTAACGGGGGTGGTGAGTGCGGTAAGTTGACAACTGTAATATCGCGATCCACTTGGGTGTTTTACCTTACTTTGTTGCCTCACTAGGGATACACAAAAATACCATGCTACAAGGGTTGTGGGTGATTTGCCACTTCTCCGTGACTAGATCTAGCATGTTCTTATTTTAACTTCATGTCATGATACTTAAAGCTATACTCTGAGTTATCTTAATTACTGAGGTGTTATGATTTGGTTCGCATCTTGGTGGAGTATAAGTGAGATTAATAACCAAAAGATCTCTATGTTAGGACATGATGCCCATATAATTAGTAACTTGTCATCAAACTTTGTGTTGCAATCTCATATGTCAACTCTATGTGTTCCATTGTCTGCCACTTTATTAAAGAGAGAGTGCATTTGTGAAACCATGAACCCCAGTCCATTTTTAATCATAAGAAACACCTTTCCAACAACTTTTACCACTTCTCCATTTTCTGCAATTATTAAATCCGAAAATATAAAAACACTTTTACATCTTGCATTCATCTTAAAAACCCAAAAAGCATTCATCATTATTATCATCATCCTTGCACATTTATTCACCACCATTGCATATTTATTTCTTGTTTCCATTGCATAATTATCTTGATATCATTCTTACACCTTGTGCTTGACAACCACAGGTGAGGTTGAGGACCAAAACATTTAACATTGTTTTGTAGGTAACCAAAAAGAAGGATAAGGAGATAGATCTTTCACTACTGATTCCCCGAGAGTTCGATATTAAACCCTCGAGTCACCCCTCGTGGGGAAAACATGTCTTCCACTTACTACATACTCTGCACTTGGAGGCTCAACCTAACCCCGTATACTTTTCATTGCAGGTAGCTACTGAAGGCTATCACTTCTACGGGTATCAAGACTGTTTTCTGGCGCCGTTGCCGGGGAGTCATAGCTGAATGATTTATCCAAGGGTGCACTTGTTTCCCTTGCACCAGCTCTGTTTACTGACGGCGGATTCATCATAACAATGTCAACTTCATCACCAACTTGTGCTAACACCTAAGCTTGGGGAGGTCGCACCTACGTGAGCATCATCTTATCCATCTTTACCTTCAAAGCAAAATTATTTTTTTGTCATTGTCTTGCATTGTCTTGCATTTGTAATTGGTTTGCATTTGTGAGACTCATTTTATTTTTGCATAAAAAATTAAAAAAATACATAAAAACTTGCATAATGGAAAAGAGAACCTTTTGGCCTTTTAGTGTTAAGAACTTTCCTCAAGATATGAATATCCCTGTTGAGAAATGTGTGGTAGATCCTAATATCATGAAAGCTATCTATGAGTATCATTTTTATGGGAAACCCAAAGAAGATCCTATACTCCATCTTAAGAAGTTTGATGAAAGGTGCAAAATGTTAAATTTGAGCCATGCTAGTGTCAAAATTAAGCTTTTTCCTTACTCCCTAGGTGGAAAAGCCTTAGATTGGATATTAAAATGGCCACCTGGAAATTTTAGCACTTGGTTTAACTTGAAAGCGGCTTTCATTGAAAGATTTTGTTCCACTAAAAAGATTTGTAATCTTAGACAAGTTCTTATCACCTTTAAACAAGAAGAGGAGGAACCTCTAGTGAAAACATGGGAAAGATTTAGAGGCATAGCTTTTGGATGGAACATGGTCTTAGGGATTGGATGCCATGCATGTTTTCTATAGAGGATTGTCTGAAACTTCTAGAGTCTTTTATGAATACTGCTGCAACTGATACCCACTATTTACTTGATGGCTTGCTTTTGGAAGTAAGAATTAAAGAAAGTTTAGAAAAAGCCCAAGTACCTGAAGATGTGTGTGATGACCGTTATGAAATATTCAACCTTTACAATAGGGAAAAGAAAGTTGAGTAAGTTAAATGCTTAGTGAAGTCAAGGATCCTTTGCTTGACTTAGAAAATTGTAGCTTGCATGAATTAATCTCATCTTACAAAAGTTTGCAAGTGATCCTTCCATCAACACTAATCAAGCTGGCTTTGGTTCCTATATTGCTAATCATGTCTTGAAAGAGAAAATTGCTAGGTACAACCAAGAGGCCATGATACCACCTAAGCTTGGGGATATATGGATTCCCAAGGTACTAGTAACTATTGGAAAAGAGACACATCATGCCATACTTGATCTAGGATCTAGTGTCTCTGTTTTGTCTAAAGAACTATATGAAGTACTTGAATTGAAAAATCTTGAAAAATGCTCTATTGAACTTGCACTTGCTGATGATTCCATTAAACATGCTTTAGGAAAGTAAGTGATGTTATGGTAGAGTTACATATGACTTTTGTGCCTGTGGATTTTCTAATCATGGACATGGGGAATAAAACCTCTAGTCCTATTATTCTTGGAAGACCTTTTCTTCGTACTACAGGTGCCATCATTGATTCAAAAGAGGGGAATGTGAAGTTTCAGTTTCCACACAAGAAGTGCATGGAACACTTCCCAAGAAAGAGGGGAACATCAAAGTTCAAGCTCCCTCATGAGCTTCATCTTCAATAAACAACAAGTAAGAAGCCTAGCTATATGGCTATAAAGAAAGCGCTTTGCGGGAGGCAACCCGGTTATTTTATGTGTGATTTTCTTTGTGTCCTCTTGCTGTACAAGAGTTTGTTTTTAGTTTAGTTTCTGGAATTTTGAATAAAGTGCCAAGTTTTACCCATATTGGTTTGAGAAAGTTGCTTATAGCGTTCGGAGATTTTATTCCTGCACGAATCTGTGCACGGTATGATTTTTAATTCTTATTCTGTAACTCCGAATGAGCTCATATTTGAACTGTAGTTGCAACTTTTCATCCTTTGTATGCATGAATTTTGCGGAATTTTTCGGCAAAATTTGGTAGGGTAGAAAAATACGTTTTGCTGCTGCTGTTTTTCTGGACAGATTCTGTCCCATTTTGTTTTATGCATGTTTTGAACTTTTATCTTGAATCTTTTTGATTCAAATGAGTTTATGAGTAGGCATACAACATTATATACTTTCTGGACATTCATATGATGTTTTTTTAAGGATTATATGCAGCAAGAAACCTATTTGTTTATCACTACTAATGCACCCCACAGAAAAGAAAATGGGAGAAACGGTGTTTTGAAGTTTTTTCACAGGGATTGGAGGAGATGCACCAAGAGCTATCCAAGGATGGTGAAGACCATAAGCTTGGGGATGTGAAGACAACCCCACTGGACCTACACACTCTCGGTTTGCACACGTCTAACTTCTGTTTTTCGATCGAAACACTTTATCGCATAAACTTGGAGCGTCTTTTTTTTGTTTGTTTTGGTTTGATTGTTATTTTGTGAGACCACCACATATTATATGTGAAAGAGCTACTGGAAATATGGGTTGAAATATGTTGGATGCTTTTATTGTATTGGGAAAAGGGATGTTTGAGTTGATTTTTAATGATACATATAGTTGCATGATTCATGAGCTTGTTTATGAGTAATAATTTGCAAATGCTTTATCAAGAGCTATCACTTATTCATGTTTTGATGCTGAAAGTTATTTTACTTTGTTTAACATGGATTAGTTAGTTCTATGGACACTCATGCATGCATCTAGATGGTCAACTTTCTCCCTCTTGCTAGCCCAAAAATTCCAACAAGTAAAAACTTGTTTCCAACACCTTCAACCAAAGTTATTCCAGTGAGTCCACCATATCTACCTATTGGCTTTATGCTATTCCGAGTATGTATATCATGATATTTGTGTTATCTATACCTCTGAATGAAAATGTTTTGTTATTGATTGTTATGGGAAAAGTTGGTTATATAGCTCTCACGAACTTGATGCACACTTTACTTTTATTGCATAAATAAAACATGACCCATTGTGATTAAGATTATGATGTTAGTGGCTTGATAAATGTTCGAGGTTGGGAGTTAGCCCATATGTGCTGTCACATGCAAAGCTTTCAACATGCTCCTTCATCTCATTTAGTTGATATCATGTACTTTTGTTTATGGATGCCTATCATGGTGAAATAAGGGGAAATGAAGTAGTTTAAATGAGTTTGTATAAATGGTTAGAGAGACGCCTGGGCCGCTAATCTAAGCCATGCATCATTCATGGTGGAAATTTACTTACATGCTATGGTGAACCGTCTGTGATACACCTTATAATAAAAAGCTATTCCAATGGTAAATAAAAAGGGTGTTGAGATTGTTCATCTTGTTTGTTTGTCTTGTCATTTTGATATGGGCTTGTTCCATATCCTGGGACAAGAGGTACCCCAGTTGACGCTCTTGATGATACTATTATTACTTACAATGATATAACTTGAACTTGCTTTGTTTCCCAAGTTGAGTAACTCATGGTGTAGGTACTTGTATTCAAGGGGCATGAGACACCTAACCTTTACTTTGTCAAGCACACTACTCATATTTGCTTTCACATTAAACTTTAATCATTCAAGATGCTATGATAGGGGTAATGAGAGCTTGACACCAATATTCCACATTGCAATCATTAACTTAAGTAGAAGAGTTTGGAAGTTAGATGAAACTTATGCATGCTTTACCTCTACTCACATATATATCTTTCCAAAGTGTCCACCTTTTATATTCAGATTTTCATCTACACTCTATGACCAATGTAGGATGTTCTTACTTATCATTATGCATACATGTGGTCCATATTACTATCTTCTATGTTACACTTTGTGAACTATCATTGAACATCCTTGCATTGAATACTTGATATCACTTCATAAACTATTTGCATATTGCTACTCCTTTGAAGAATGAATCATTTGACTCTATGTAGCAGTAGCAATCATCTTTGATATCCATTGTTAGTTATATTGCAAAGTCCATGTTAGTTTTATCACCTTCATACTCGAGGACGAGTATTGGTTAAGCTTGGGGATGTTGATGCATGTAAAATGCATACATGAACTTTGCACTATATCACTCATATTCCAATCATATTTGCATCATATAAGGGTTATACCACTGTTATATAATGATTTTAGGAATAAAATATTTATTTCCTATTTTTATGGAATTAACCCTGCGTAGGCAGAAAACCCTATTTTTTTCTTTTAAGTTTCAGGGACCCAAACGACGTCCAAATGACCTGGAAAATTACGAGCGTCAATATTTTGGAAGGAGGAAGACTTGGGAGCGAAGGAAGCGAGCAAACGGAGGCCGGAAGCCCAAAAGAGGGGGCCCACACGGCCTCTTGATACGTCTCCAACGTATCTATAATTTCTGATGTTCCATGCTTATATTATGCCAATTGCTACATGTTTTATATACACTTTATATCATTTTTATGCATTTTCCGGGACTAACCTATTAACAAGATGCCGAAGTGCCAGTTCCTGTTTTCTGCTGTTTTTTGTTCCAGAAAAGTTGTTCTGCGAATATTCTCGGAATTGCACGAAACAAAGATGGAAGTCCCTATTTTCCAACACGTACACGGAGTCCGAAGGAGAGACGAAGGGGGGCACCGAGGTGGCCACACCCCCTCCTCGCGCGGTGGGCCCTTGGCCGCGCCGCCAGGGGGTGTGGGCCCCTCGAGCCTCCACCGACGCCGCCCCTTCGCCTTTTTATTCCCCTGACTTGAAAACCCTAAATACCCGAGTCATATTCCAGAAAGAGTTCCGCTGCCGCCGCCGTCGTCGACCCTAACTCGGGAGGGTTCTGAAGCTCTTCCCGGCACCCTGCCGGAGAGGGGAATCATCACCGGAGGGCTCTACATCGCCATGCCCACCTCCGGAGTGATGTGTGAGTAGTTCATCCTTGGACTATGGGTCCATAGCAGTAGCTAGATGGTTGTCTTCTCCACTTGTGCCATCATGTTTAGATCTTGTGAGCTGCCTATCATGATCAAGATCATCTTATTGTAATGCTACATGTTGTGTTGCTGGGATCCGATGAATATTGATACTATGTCAAGTTGAATACTGAAATATTATGTCTATGTTATTTATGATCTTGCATGCTCTCCGTTGCTTGTTGATACTCTGGCCAAGTGATGCTTGTGACTCCAAGAGGGAGTATTTATGCTAGATAGTTGGGTTCACCTCTATTTAATCTGGGACAGTGATAGAAAGTTCTAAGGTTGTAGATGTATTGTTGCCACTAGGGGTAAAACAACAATGCTTTGTCTAAGGATGAATGTATTGTTTACATTATGCACTTTACTTAATGCAATTGTCTGTTGCTTGCAACTTAATTCCGAAAGGGGTACGGACGTTAACCTGAAGGTAGACTATTTAGGCACAGATGCATGCTGGATAGCGGTATGTGTACCTTGTCGTAATGCCCAAATGAATCACATAGTAAGACACTACAACTTGCACATGCATGTTATATTGTTATGCACTTATCAATATTGTCAATTGCCCAGCTGTAATTTGTTTAACCATCATGTTAGTTATCTTAATAGAGAGACACCACTAGTGAACTGTGGACCCCGGTCCATTCTTTTACATCTGAAATACAATCTACTGCAATCATTGTTCTTTTACGTTCTCTGCAAGCAAACATCATTTTCCACACTATACGTCTAATCCTTTGTTTTCAGCAAGCCGGTGAGATTGACAACCTCACTGTTAAGTTGGGGCAAAGTATTTTGGTTGCGTTGTGTGCAGGTTCCAATCAACCGCAGGACCTCCCTTCGACACCGCACTTTTTCTATCACCATTGCTAGGAATAGGAAGCACTCCACCAACACCACCTTTTCTGGCGCCGTTGACACCTTAGAAGCATCACCGATCCCTACTGGTCCGATTAAACCTTGGTTTCTTACTGAGGGAAAACTTGCCGCTGTACTCTTCATACCTTCCTCTTAGGGTTCCCAACGAACGTGTGTCTTTCACATCATCAAGCACTTTTTCTAGCGCCGTTGCCGGGGAGAGAGGAGGTGTTTCTGTTAGGGGAGTCTCTCACTTCCAATCTCTTTACTTTGTTATTTGTCTTGCTTAGTTTATTTTTATTTTTTCTTGTTTGCTCTCTTATCAAAAACAAAAAAAATTAGTTACTTGTTTTACTTTTATTATTTCGGTTTAGTTTTTATTTTTATTAAAATGAGTACTCCTGAGAACACCAAGTTGTGTGACTTCACTAGCACAAATAACAATGATTTCATATGCACTCCTATTGCTCCACCTGCTTCTAAAGCAGACTTTAATGAAATTAAACCTGCTCTATTAAATCTTGCTATGAAAGAGCAATTTTCTGGTGTTAGTACTGATGATGCTGCTGCCCATCTTAATAATTTTGTTGAACTTTGTGAGATGCAAAAGTATAAGGATATGGATGGGGATATTATAAAACTGAAATTATTTCCTTTCTCTTTGAGAGGAAGAGCTAAAGAATGGTTGCTATCTTTGCTAGAAATAGTATTGATTCATGGACTAAATGCAAAGATGCTTTCATTGGAAAATATTATCCTCCTACTAAGATTATATCCTTGAGAAGTAGCATTATGAATTTTAAGCAATTGATAATGAACATGTTGCCCAAGCATGGGAAGAATGAAATCTTTGGTAAGAATTGTCCCACTCATGGACTGACTACTTGGATGATCATCCAAACCTTTTATGCAGGATTAAATTTTTCTCAAGGAACTTATTGGATTCGGCCTCTGGAGGACCTTTATGTCCATCACTTTGGTGCTGCAACAAAGCTTCTTGATGATATGATGATTAACTATTCCGAATGGCATACCGAAAGGGCTCCTCAAGGTAAGAAGGTAAATTCTGTTGAAGAAACCTCTTCTTTGAGTGAAAAGATTGATGTATTATGTCTATGCTTGTGAATGGTAAATCTCATGTTGATCCTAATAATGTTCCTTTAGCTTCATTGGTTGCTCAAGAAGAGCATGTTGATGTGAACTTCATTAAAACAACAACTTCAACAACAATGCTATAGGAATAATTTTGGTAACAATAATTATAACATTATCCTTCAAGTGGCAATGGTTATTCTAATACTAGATCTGTTATGCCTAGTGAGGAAAGGATAGTAGAAATTGAGAGGTCAACTAAAAGCTTTATGCAATCACAATTTGAGCAAAATCAATTGTTTACAAAAGCTATGAATGAACAATCTGCTATGTTGAAAAATATAGGACAGCAACTCGAAAATCTGAAATAGGGAGATTTCTGGTTTGCAAACTAAGATTTCCACTGCTGAAAACCGTATTTCATCTATGTCTGAAGCACAATCTTCTTTGATTAATAAAATGGCAGCCAAACCTGAAACTCTTGATAATACTTTTGCTACAGCAAATGCCATCCAAGTTCGAATTGATAACAATATTAGGATGTTGGCTGAATTGCATGCTAGGGAAAGGGAGGAAAAACTTGATAAAGAGAATAGTATAGCTAGAGTTTATACTATCACCACCACTAGTAATGCTAATGTTTCACATGCTAGTAAACCTCCTACTATCAATGGTAATGTTATTGTGTTGGCAATGTTTTCCTACCTCTGCAAAGCGTTTGAAATTGACTAAAACTGCTGAAACTGTTTCTGATAAAAGTGCTGAAATTTTTCAAACTATGGGAGACAATGGTTCCTTTACCATTGACCATGATGATTTTGATTTTGATGATTGCAGTATTTCTGAAGTTATTATGTTCTTGCAAAAACTAGCTAGAAGTCCTAATGCTAGTGCTATTAATTTGGCTTTTACAAAACATATTACAAGTGCTCTTTTACAAGCTAGAGAAGAGAAATAGAAACATGAAGCTTATATCCATAGGAAGTTAGAAGATGGTTGGGAGCCCATCATTAAGATGAAGGTGAATGATTTTGATTGCAATGCTTTATGTGATCTTGGTGCTAGCATTTCTGTTATGCCTAAGAAACTCTATGATATGCTTGATTTGCCACCTTTGGAACACTGTTATTTGGATGTTTTCTTGCTGATAATGCTATGAAGAAACCTTTGGGGAGAATTGATGATGTTCTTATTATGGTTAACAAAACCTTGTCCCCGTTGATTTTGTTGTTATGGACATCGAATGCAATGCATCTTGTCCTATTGTTTTGGGAAGACCTTTTCTTAGAACTGTTGGTGCCATCATTGATATGAAAGAAGGAAACATAAGGTACCAATTCCCACTCAAGAAAGGTATGAACACACTTCCCTAGAAAGAGAATGAAGATGCCTTTTGACTCTATTGTTAGAGCAAGTATAATGTTGATGCTTCTTCTCTTGGTAACACTTGATTTTCACTTTCTGCACCTAGCTGAAAGGCGTTAAAAAAAAGCGCTTATGGGAGACAACCCATGTTTTTATTGCTGCAATTTTTATTTTATTTTGAGTCAAGGTGCTATTTAATTCTATAGCAACTCCTTTGTATCATTATTTTATTGCATTGTTGTGCCAAGTAAAGTCTCTAGTAGAAAGATGCTAGATTTGGATTTCTGCGCAGAGATAGATTTTTGCTGTCCACGAGTTTTGAGCTTTATCACTGCATAAAAATTGAACAATTCTGAAAAAACACGCATCATCCTCAGATATGTACGCAACTTTCATTAGTTTGGACTTTTCGCATCTGAGCAACTTAAGTGCCTCGAAAAAATTCGTCTTCACAGACTGTTCTGTTTTTGACAGATTCTGCCTTTTTTTTGCATTCGCTCTTTTACTATGTTTGAGTGGATTTCTTTGCTCCACAAAGCATCAGGTGTAGCTAATGTCCAGAAGCTTTATAATGATGTGTCATCACAGAATATGAGAATTTTTGATTATGCACTAACCCTCTAATGAGAACTATTTCGAGTTTGGTGTGAAGGAAGTTTTCAAGGATCAAGAGAGAAGGATTATGATATGATCAAGAAGAGTGAAAAGCCTAAGCTTGGGATGCCCCCGTGGTTCATCCCGCATATTCAAGAAGACTCAAGCGTCTAAGCTTGGGGATGCCCAAGGCATCCCCTTCTTCATCAACAACTTATCAGGTCATCTAGTGAAACTATATTTTAATTCTTTCACATCTTATGTGCTTTACTTGGAGCGTCTGTGTGCTTTTATTTTTGCTTTGTTTTTTTATTTTCTGAATAAATTCGGATCCTAGCACCTTGTGTGGAGAGAGACACGCTCCGCTTTTTCATGAATACTCATGTTTTTCACTTATATTTGTTGAGTATTCTTAACTAGCTACTGCAATGCTTTTAGCTCCTGTTTTTCATGCATCTCTTGAGCTGTTAGTTCTTGTAGAGAAGTACTCTCTTGCATTGTAGTATCTTTGGAGAGTTTATGTTGAAATAAATTGATTGGTGTTTGGTTGGAAAAAGAAAATGCTACATGTGGTAGTTGGTATGAAAAGACATATGCATTCTTGTAGATCATTGTCTTGTTAATTTGATACTTTGCAATTGTTTTGAGCTCTCAAGTATCATGTTTAAGCTCTTGCATCATGTAGTTAAAGCCTATTAGTGGAGAACTACCGTAGAGCTTGTTGAAATCTGGTTTGCATGTTTGGTATCTCTAAGGTCTAGATATTTTCTGTAAAATGTTTGAGCAACAAGGAAGACAGTGTAGAGTCTTATGACTTGCAATATGTTTTTATGTGATTCTGTACCAGTTTATACTTGTGTTTGCTTCAAACAACCTTGCTAGCCTAAACTCTGTACTGAGAGGGAATGCTTCTCGTGCATCCAAACCTTGAGCCAAAACCCATGCCATTTGTGTCCACCATAACTACCTACTATGTGGTATTTCCTGCCATTCCAAGTAAATACTTCATGTGCTACCTTTAAACTATTCAAAACTTTATTACTCCTTATTTGTGTCAATGTTTTATAGCTCATGAGGAAGTTTGGGCGTTTTCTGTACCTTGTCATTTATTCATGACAGACTTTCACCAATGGACTAGTGGCATATACATCCGCTTATCCAATAATTTGCAAAAAGAGCTGGCAAATGGGGTGCCCAGCCCAATTAATTATAACTTTAACCATTTGATTCTCTTCACATGTTTGCCAATGATTTCATCAAAGCAAAATTCCAAATGTTAAACTTTCAAATAGGCACTCCTCCATGGTATGTGATTGTTGGAAGGCACCCGAGGATTCGGTTAGCCATGGCTTGTGTAAGCAAGGTTGGGAGGAGTGTCATACCAATTTATAAATATGCATGTGTAAACAAAAGAGAAGAGGGATGATCTACCTTGGTAGAAATAACGTCCTTCATGGGAGCCGCTCTTGAAAGTCTGGGACAAGGGATTAGAGTGCCCACTACCATTCGTTGACAACAACAAACACCTCTCAAATACTTTATGCTCTCTATGCTTTCAAAACTTAAAAAGCTCTAGCACATGATTTAATCCCTGCTTCCCTCTGCGAAGGGCCTATCTTTTACTTTATGTTGAGTCAGTTTACCTACTCCTTTCTATCTCAGAAGCAAACACTTGTCAACTTTGTGTGCATTGATTCTTACATGTTTACTTATTGCACTTGTTATATTGCTTTATGTTGACAATATCCATGAGATATACATGTTACAAGTTGAAAGCAATTGCTGAAACTTAATCATCCTTTGTGTTGCTTCAATGCCTTTTACTTTGAATCTATTGCTTTATGAGTTACTCTTATGCAAAACTTTTGATGCTTGTCTTGAAAGTACTATTCATGAAAAGTTTTTGCTTATGTGATTCAGTTGTTTACTCTTTATCTATTTGTTAGCAAACTATAGACCATTGCTTTGAGTCACTTCATTCATGACATGAGCCTTGCAATATATTGATCAAGATTGTGTGAAAGCATGTCTCTCAGAAATTATTTGTTGTTATCGTTTTACCTACTCGAGGACGAGTAGAACTAAGCTTGGGGATGCTTGATACGTCTCCAACGTATCTATAATTTCTGATGTTCCATGCTTATATTATGCCAATTGCTACATGTTTTATATACACTTTATATCATTTTATGCATTTTCCGGGACTAACCTATTAACAAGATGCCGAAGTGCCAGTTCCTGTTTTCTGCTGTTTTTCGTTCCAGAAAAGTTGTTCTGCGAATATTCTCGGAATTGCACGAAACAAAGATGGAAGTCCCTATTTTTCCACACGTACACGGAGTCCGAAGGAGAGACGAAGGGGGGCACCGAGGTGGCCACCCCCCCTCGCGCGGGTGGGCCCTTGGCCGCGCCGCCAGGGGGTGTGGGCCCCTCGAGCCTCCACCGACGCCGCCCCTTCGCCTATTTATTCCCCCGACACGAAAACCCTAAACACCCGAGTCATATTCCAGAAAGAGTTCCGCTGCCACCGCCGCGTCGACCCTAACTCGGGAGGGTTCTGAAGCTCTTCCCGGCACCCTGCCGAGAGGGGAATCATCACCGGAGGGCTCTACATCGCCATGGCCCGCCTCCGGAGTGATGTGTGAGTAGTTCATCCTTGGACTATGGTCCATAGCAGTAGCTAGATGGTTGTCTTCTCCACTTGTGCCATCATGTTTAGATCTTGTGAGCTGCCTATCATGATCAAGATCATCTTATTGTAATGCTACATGTTGTGTTTGCTGGGATCCGATGAATATTGATACTATGTCAAGTTGAATACTGAAATATTATGTCTATGTTATTTATGATCTTGCATGCTCTCCGTTGCTTGTTGATACTCTGGCCAAGTGGATGCTTGTGACTCCAAGAGGAAGTATTTATGCTAGATAGTTGGGTTCAGCCTCTATTTAATCTGGGACAGTGACAGAAAGTTCTAGGGTTGTAGATGTGTTGTTGTCACTAGGGTAAAACAGCAATGCTTTGTCTAAGGATGAATATGTTGTTTACATTATGCACTTTACTTAATGCAATTATCTGTTGCTTGCAACTTAATGCCGGAAGGGTACGGACGTTAACCTGAAGGTGGACTATTTAGGCACAGATGCATGCTGCATAGCGGTCTGTGTACCTTGTCGTAATGCTCAAATGAATCACATAGTAAGACACTACAACTTGCACATGCATGTTATGCACTTATCAATATTGTCAATTGCCCAGCTATAATTTGTTTACCCAGCATGTTAGTTATCTTAATGGAGAGACACCACTAGTGAATTGTGGACCCCGGTCCATTCTTTTACATCTGAAATATAATCTACTGCAATCATTGTTCTTTTACATTCTCTGCAAGCAAACATCATTTTCCACACTATACGTCTAATCCTTTGTTTTCAGCAAGCCGGTGAGATTGACAACCTCACTGTTAAGTTGGGGTAAAGTATTTTGGTTGTGTTGTGTGCAGGTTCCAAGTCAACCGCCAGGACCTCCCCTTCGACACCGCACTTTTTCTGGCACCATTGCTAGGAAGAGGAAGCACTCCACCAACACCACCTTTTCTGGCGCCGTTGACACCTTAGAAGCATCACCGACTCCTACTGGTCCGATTAAACCTTGGTTTCTTACTGAGGGAAAACTTGCTGCTGTACTCATCATACATTCCTCTTGGGGTTCCCAACGAACGTGTGTCTTTCACGTCATCACCTTTGTACTGGCCACGTGGGGCCCACCCTTTTGTCCCTCGTGGCTCCGTTGTCGTCGATCTTTCCTCCACCTACATAGTCTTGACCTAAAAATGCCTATAAAAGAAGTCCCACATCGTTCTCTGGAACAAGCGCCACCGAAACACAGAAACACCGAAAGAGAGATCTGGAGCTGCATATTGGAGGGGGAAAACTCTGGCGGGGCGCTGCCGGCGTGGTCTCCATCGTCTCCATCGACATCTCCACCATCTCCATGATAAAGAGGGAGTAGTCCACCTCTGGACTATGGGTTTGTGGAAGTAACTTATGTATCTCTCCTCTCCTTGAGCTTCACTAATTAGTACCGTATGAGCTGCTGAACATGATTACGGTCATCGTTGTAATTCCTATGTGGTGGATCTTTTTATGAGTTAATATATGTTTGAGATTGCAATGTTTGTTTCAGTTATGAATATAGATGCATATTATGTACCCCGTTCTTATTCACTTGTTATGATCAAGCATGTTTATGAGAGCGTGTGGGGTGATGTGTGCATTAGTTGGAGTAACGGGGGGTGGTGAGTGCGGTAAGTTGACAACTGTAATATCGCGATCCACTTGGGTGTTTTACCTTACTTTGTTGCCTCACTAGGGATAAACAAAAATACCATGCTACAAGGGTTGTGGGTGATTTGCCACTTCTCCGTGACTAGATCTAGCATGTTCTTATTTCAACTTCATGTCATGATACTTAAAGCTATACTCTGAGTTATCTTAATTACTGAGGTGTTATGATTTGGTTCGCATCTTGGTGGGGTATAAGTGAGATTAATAACCAAAAGATCTCTATGTTAGGACGTGATGCCCATATAATTAGTAACTTGTTATCAAACTTTGTGTTGCAATCTTATATGTCAACTCTATGTGTTCCATTGTCTGCCACTTTATTAAAGAGAGAGTGCATTTGTGAAATCATGAACCCCGGTCCATTTTTAATCATAAGAAACACCTTTCCAACAACTTTTACCACTTTTCCATTTTCTGCAATTATTGAATCCGAAAATACAAAAACATTTTACATCTTGCATTCATCATAAAAAACCCAAAAATATCATTCATCATTATTATCATCATCCTTGCACATTTATTCACCACCATTGCATATTTATTTCTTATTTGCATTTCATAATTATCTTGATATCATTCTTACACCTTGTGCTTGACAACCACAGGTGAGGTTGAGGACCAAAACATTTAACATTGTTTTGTAGGTAACCCAAAAGAAGGATAAGAAGATAGATCTTTCACTACAGATTCCCCAAGAGATCGATATTAAACCCTCGAGTCACCCCTCGTGGGAAAACACGTCTTCCACTTACTACATACTCTGCACTTGGAGGTTCAACCTAACCACGTATACTTTTCATTGCAGGTAGCTACTGAAGGCTATCACTTCTACGGGTATCAGAGGATAATATTTTCCAATGAAAGCATCTTTGCATTTAGTCCATGAATCAATACTATTTCTAGGCAAAGATAGCAACCATTCTTTAGCTCTTCCTCTCAAAGAGAAAGGAAATAATTTTAGTTTTATAATATCCCCATCATATCGTTATACTTTTGCATCTCACAAAGTTCAACAAAATTATTAAGATGGGCAGCAGCATCATCAGTACTAACACCAGGAAATTGCTCTTTCATAACAAGATTTAATAGAGCAGGTTTAATTTCATAAAAGTCTGCTTTAGAAGCAGGTGGAGCAATAGGAGTGCATATGAAATCATTATTATTTGTGCTAGCGAAGTCACACAACTTGGTGTTCTCAGGAGTACTCATTTTAGCAAAAAGAACACTACGCCGTAATAACAAAATAAAAACAAGTAACTAATTTTTTTGTGTTTTTGATAAAGAGAGCAAACAAGACAAAATAAAAATAAACTTAGCAAGATAATAACAAAGTAAAGAGATTGGAAGTGAGAGACTCCCCTAATAGAAGGCTTGACCTCGCCGGCAACGGCGCCAGAAAACTTGCTTGATGCGTGTAAACCACACGTTCGTTGGGAGACCCTAAGAGTAAGGTTGATGAGTGTAGCAGCAACTCTTCCCTCAGTAAGAAACCGAGGTTATTAATCCAGTATGAGGTGAAGACACTTCTGAAAACTTGCTGTTGATGGGGTGGTCCTGGCTGTTGACTTGGAACCTGCACACAAGACAATCAAACTACTTTGCCCCCAACGAATCAGTGAGAGTGTCAATCTCATCGGCTTGCTGAAAACAAAGGATTAAAAGTGTTGTATGGAAAATGATGTTTAATTGCAGAGAATGAAAGAGAACAATGATTGCAGTAGGTTGTATTTTAGATTTAAAAGAACGGACCGGGGTCCACAGTTCACTAGTGGTGTCTCTCCATAATAAATAACTAACATGCTGGGTAAACAAATTACAGCTGGGCAATTGACAATTTTGAAAAGTGCATAACATGCATGTGCAAGTTGTCGTGTCTACTATGAGATTCATTTGGGCATTACGACAAAGTACACATACCGCTATCCAGCATGCATCTGTGCCTAAATAGTCCACCTTCAGGTTAGCATCCGCACCCCTTCCAGTATTAAGTTGCAAGCAACAAACAATTGCATTAAGTAAAGTGCATAATGTAAACAACACATTCATCCTTAGACAAAGAATCATTAGGTTACCCCTAGTGGCAACAGCACATCCGCAACCTTAGAGGTTGTTGTCACTCCCCCAGATTGTAACATCCCGAAAATTTAGGCCGAATTTTTTAAATTATCTTTGGACGCCGGAAAACTTTTTCTAGTTTTAATAAGTGTTTCCTAAAAATCTTTCGTGGCGATTTGACTTAGAGTTCGCCCTCTCTTGAATACCGGAGGACTCCCCTACCCATTTCTAGAAGACCCTCCAAAAATTTCATACTCCAATCTAATATTTCCAATTTCGGAGTTAACTGTTAAATGTCGGCTCCGATCCCAATTTTATTCGGTCAACTTAGGAGTCTCGGAAAAATCCTCATAATTTAGGGAGATGCATATTTTTGTATTTCCTACACTTCTTCCGTTGAACTCGAACTCGTTCGAGCAAGTTTTGATCTACTACCTTTGTAAGCCAAAAACCGATGCCGGTACGCGGCTTAGCGGACACATTCCCAAAACCCTTTCTCTACTACACCAAATAAGTTCAAACTCCTTAGACACTCTCCATATACCAAACAAACCCAGTGGAAATTGTTTGGGATTTTTCTGAGTTGAGGAAGACCGTTGTCATTTCATCGAGCACCTTGTGTGCGTTTGTTTTTCGGAAAACTTTGTGTTACCAAGTGTGGAGTTTTTGCGTGTGACATTTGTAGTAGCGTTGGCCTTGTCCTTAGCAACCCGTAGATACCTCACCTTGTCCGTTTGATGCCCCGAGTCAGCGGGAACGCGACGATATCGCACATGTCGCACTCTGGACATCCTGAACGCACGCTTGGGAGTGACCTAAACTTACTTAGCCCTAAACCCTGCCTAAACTCGAAGCTGCAGTACGACCCCATGTGGAACTGTGCATCTAGCACGGCAACCCCATCCCCTCCCTCCTTATCTCCTTCCTGTGGAGGGAAAACGTCATGGATGACCTCGGTTGGCCATCAATGGCCAAACCAGCCACCACCTACCTCTCCTCCTCTCCCTCTATATAAGGCCACCTCCAAGCAGCCCCGAGCAAGCCCTAGCCACTCCTCCTCATTCCCTCCCCCCTGCCCTCTTCTTTCAGTGCAAGTAGTGAGGGAGAGCACACAAAAAACTTGGCCACCATGGTCGGACACCCGCGAGCTCGGGCAAACTCGCGGGAGGGCCACCCTCGCCTCCATTTCCACCTCCCCTGGCCGCGGTGCACCGACCCGGGCCCGTCCCCGCCGCCGGCGGCCTCCCGGCGCCCCCCTTGGCCATCCCCGGCCAGCTCCTGCCCGTCCAGTACGCGGGACAGAGTAAGAAGACCTTCTGTAGTCGATCCCCTGTCTTCTTCTTTTTTTTTTTCTGCTTTGAATCGTTTTTCGGGGCCAGCCAGGGCAGTAGTAGGCCGGCCTGCTCACAACCCAGCCAGCGCAGCACACGCGCAGCGCACAGCCACGGCCCATTTGCGGCCCGATCTGTTTTTTTCGCGCGGAACTTTTTCTTTTTCCTGCTGAACCAGTTTTCAAACATCAATATCTTTCAAACCGTAGCTCCGTTTTTGGTGATTCAAATTTCTAAATCTTCGTCTCGACGAGATCTATATCCGTTGGTACTGATTTTGTTGTCTTTGAAAATATTTGGTTTCGTTGATCTATTTTAACACGTTGTTTACCGTTCCGGGTTTAGTCGTTTTTCGAGTTTCCGACGCGCGACGACACCGAGACCTCCCGGACCATTCGAGACCCATCTCCAAAGGCAAGCTAACCCCTTGCTATGAGCAGTTCAGCAGTGTTCGTTTGTTTATTTGCTTAATGTCATGCCGAGTGTTTATATTTTTGTCTGTGTACTGTTATATTTATGCCTGACTGTTGTTCGTGTTTAATATGAGACTGGTAATATTGCTCCTGCCATGTTGCATATCATGTTGCATTTTTAAATATTATCGCCTCTATTTATATCTGTGGATCTTCGCAACACCCTTTCTTTTTGTCAAACGAGAAGGCGCTTGCCAGCGGAATCGCTGCCACAGTCTTCCGGTTGACATTTATTTTTCCTTGTCGAATGAGAAGGCGCTTGCCAGCGGAATCGCTGCCAAAGTCTTCCGGTTGACATTTCTTTTTCCTTGTCGAACGAGAAGGCGCTTGCTAGCGGAATCGCTGCCACAGTCTTCCGGTTGACATTTCTTTTTCCTTGTCGAACGAGAAGGCGCTTGCCAGCGGAATCGCTGCCACAGTCTTCCGGTTGACGTTTATTTTCCCTTGTCGAACGAGAAGGCGCTTGCCAACGAAATCGCTGCCACAGTCTTCCGGTTGACGTTTCTTTTTCCTTGTCGAATGAGAAGGCGCTTGCCAGCGGAATCGCTGCCACAGTCTTCCGGTTGACGTTTCTTTTCCCTTGTCGAACGAGAAGGCGTTTGCCAGCGGAATCGCTGCCACAGTCTTCCGGTTGACGTTTTTATTTTGCTAAGTTTGGACATTGATACTACTATTTCTTGAAATATTGTGATGCTAACGTCTTGTTATTTGATGATATATTATTATGATATTGTGATTGTTGTGTTGGACGGATCATCTGTTGTTTGGATTTGTTATGATGAAACTTGATTAAATGAAACACCCCTCCAAACAACGATAGGGTCAGCCCATGGTGCCACTAATCTGAACTTTGAAAGCAGGACCATCGTCGTCTCATGGAGGACCGTGACCTAGTAGGTTGTTGAGCCCCTTTTGTGCCATCCATTGGGCGCAGTCATTCGGTTGTGCTGTCCGAGGGTAGAGGTCGACAGGCACGGGTTAGACTGTGCTAGGGAGTCCGGAGCTAGGCATACCCAGTCGCCCCGGGGATGTGCCGGATTCACTTGCCCGTTGTACCATGCGTATAGGGTGGTGCAGGAGAGTGTCTTAGCAAGTGGACCGTCGCGAGAGTGTATTTTGCTTAGTACGACTTTGGGCGTGAGAAACCTGGAGCGTCGGCTGAGTAGGGTGCATTCTGATAGGTGGTAATGCAAACTCTCGAGAGACTCAACCTAGCAAGCTAGCCCCGTTCCTCGGATATGGAACAACAATTCAGTGTCGGTCACACTGTGTGTCTTTGTCGTGTCAGGAGGTTAAACTTAAGTTCTGTTTGAAAGAAATAATGAACGACCTGATCTCACTAAATGAACAAATAAGATGATGCAGGGAATGTTGCCTTGAGATGTTGATGGTTACCCATGATATAGGATAGCGGTGTGATCGTTGGGAGCCTAGAGTTAGGCCTGAGCCAACATCAACCGTGCATGCTCAGAGTGGAAAAAATGAGGCCAGTGGGCCTAGCAGTGATCACAGGTGTTGTTGTGTATTATTTGGTACCAACTGGTACACTCGTTTACTCGTCACATGTAATCTCTTTGTATGATTGCCGGTGCACGATCCAACCCCACCTGGCTTGGACTCTGCACTGGTGATACCCCCGTTGCTTTCTTATGACATGTTTGGTTGTCAATGCCATGCTACTTTTATGTCATGTATCTAGAGTACACCTTGCCATGTTGTGGGATTTTATTTCCAATGTATATCTTGTTGCATGATTGTTGGATTGTTTGTAGTAAGTGGCGATTCTTTCTGAGTGCATACAAATGTACTCACGGGACTTGTGATTGTGGCCAGATTTTGGCGAGGATTCATCTTCTACTTTAGCGAGGACATGGAGCAAGAGTGTGCTAGGATCAGTAGCCCAGCCAGATGCCTGTGGAGTGGAGCCGCTCCAAGCCGTTGCCTTAGTCGTTTTCCGCTGCTAGTTAAATTCTGTCCTGAGCCAAGCTTGGCTTGATATTTCGGTCATGCCTTGATGGCCTTGTAAACCTTTTGTAGCACTTCTTATGCCTGTTTGTGTAATGATTTCCATTATGTTGCACTGTCGTGACGTGCGGCCAGATATCTTGGGCTGGCGCACGGGGCGGCCGCCTCTCTGGCGAGATGTGCCAGGGAGGGGTGTCACACAGATTAAATGGAGACTGAACCCACTATCTAGCATAAATACTCCATCTTGGAGTCACAAGCATCCACTTGGCCAGAGTATCAACAAGCAACGGAGAGCATGCAAGATCATAAATAGCATAGACATAATATTTCAGTATTCAACTTGACATAGTATCAATATTCCTCGGATCCCAACAAACACAACATGTTGCATTACAATAAGATGATCTTGATCATGATAGGCAGCTCACAAGATCTAAACATGAAGGCACAAGAGGAGAAGACAACCATCTAGCTACTGCTATGGACCCATAGTCCAAAGATGAACTACTCACACATCACTCCGGAGGCAGGCATGGCGATGTAGAGCCCTTCGGCAGGGTGCCGGAAGAGCTTCAGAACCCTCCCGAGTTAGGGTTGACGGCGGCGGCGGCTCTGGAACTTTTTGTGGAAATTGACTCGGGTCTTTAGGGTTTTCCCAGGAAGGCAATTTATAGGCGAAGGGCCGGTGTCGGTGGAGGCCCGAGGCCTCCTCACCACGTGGCGGCGCGGCAGGAGGTGGGACCGCGTCACCAGGTGGTGAGGGCGGCCCACGGCCCTCCGTTGTCTCTCCTTCGGACTCAGTGTACGTGTCAGAAAAATAGGAGCTTGGCTTTTTGTTTCGTCCAATTCCGAGAATATTTCCAGAACAACTTTTCTGAAACCAAAAATAGCAGAAAACAGGAACTGGCACTGTGGCATCTTGTTAATAGGTTAGTCCCAGAAAATGCATAAAAATGATATAAAGTGTATATAAAACTTGTATCAATTGGCATAATATAAGCATGGAACATCAGAAATTATAGATACGTTGGAGACGTATCAATGATACTATGATTTTGTTGGAACCTGATGACACCTGCATTGCAAACCTGAAGTTCCTTTTGATGTGTTTTGAGAGCATGTCGGGCCTCAAAATCAATTTCCACAAGAGTGAGGTGGTTATCCTGGGGGTTAACCAAGAGGAGCAGCAAAGATATGCAAACCTCCTGACGAGGGGTGTCCTCGCAAGTCCCATGGTTACTATACCTAGGGTTGATTATGTGGTAGAGAACGGGTAGTATCGGTGGAATCGATGGCTGACAAGCGGGATTTACCCGGGTTCAAGGCCCTCGAGTGAGGTAAAACCCCTATGTCCTGCTTGTCTGTATTGATGATATGGATATGAGGGTTACAACAGTCCGGCGAGTTGTTGATCTCGTCGAGGTTCTGGCGGCTATGGATTGCTTGTTCTTGATCGATCTCCCTCCCAGCCTTTATATAGGAGGCTAGGTCTCGGAAAACATAACCGACCAAGATTACATATTATGGAAAGTCTTAACCGACTATGATCTAATCTAACTTGGGAAGTACTCTTTATCTTGGGCCTCCTTTCATGGGCTTCGATTAATCCTCGGGCTTCTTTGATCATCACGTGCACCAGGTACCTTCATGCTAGGCTACCCGCAGAGCATAACCTCGTCATTAGCCCCCGAGTACTTGCTTGACTCGAAGAATCGGGCATGTGCTCACTTCATCGTGCACATCACAGTCTTTTTGCTTTTGTATTTCTGATCCGATATAGCTCTTCTAGTCTTAATTTGTTTCGATTGCATGCGTATGTAAGCCAAGGGATATTTGACATAGTAGGCCTGATTCACTCGAAAATCGAGTTCAGTTAAATGCTTATTTGAGCAAAACCTTACTAGTCTTCAGTCAGACTCGAGTCCCCGGACTCGAGCCTGGAACGTAGTCGAAAGCTTTTGCCTAGGGATATTGACATAGTATGCCTGATTCACTCGAAAATCGAGCTCAGTTAACCGCACATTCGGGCGAAACCATACTAGCCTTCAATCAGGTTCGAGTCCCCGGACTCGAAGCTAGAACACTTTTGAAACTTTTGCCTAGGGATATTGACATAGTAGGCCTGATTCACTCAAAAATCGAGCTCAGTTAACCGCACATTCGGGCGAAACCATACTAGCCTTCAATCAGGTTCGAGTCCCCGAACTCGAAGCTGGAACATACTGGACAGACTCGACTCAGGCCATTGTAGGTCTTACTGATTCGTTCTGCAGTTTAACTTTTGATACCTAACGCGTCTGTCAGGATTTTCATCATGTCTGTTGACACGGAAAAATTCAAGGGAAAACGCTGTTGGAGCGTCCCTCGGCCCAGCTCGATTGCTCGGCGGGTCTTACCTTTGTATTTGCGTATGCAGCATCCGAAACATCCGCGATTGGCGTAGTCTGGGAATTTATGAAGTATGATTCTTTTGATTTGCGAAGTATTTTAATGCATTTAGTCGAGTCTGTAGTCGAGTGAGTTCCTTACTTTCTTTTTGAGAATCTATGGGAGCGCGACAGCGCTCCCATGGGAGTAGCCCCCGAGATTGTGGTTTATTGTATTGCAATAGAGGACAATCTCAAATCATCCTTCTATACTGCTTTTGTCAATCGAAATTTTTTGTTTTTGAAAATCTATGGGAGCGCGATAGCGCTCCCATGGGAGTAGCCCCTGAGATTATTCTTTATTTCATTTGAAGTAGAGGATAATCTCAATACTTTTGCTTCTTTTCGATTTAATCACAAGAAATTTTTGATGTGCTCCCATGGGAGCACTTTTGCCAGTCGAATCCTTTTTTATCGATTGTATTCTTGAATCCTTTGTCGACTGTAGTCTGCATCTTATGTCGATTGCATTCTTGAATCCATTACTCGAACGTGGATGCTGTCTCCGCCCCTGACATCATTCGTGACATCTTAGGCGTGCGCTCGCCGTTTTGACAGGACGTGTCTATGTGGGCCCAATGCTCAGAGTTTTGACCGCAGAGGACACCGCTTCAGTTTTGATTTGGCGTAATCGGGGCGGCCCTCGAGTATATATATTTTTGCTAAATACTTCTATGCTTTTGATTTGCGCGAGCACCCAAATATATCGAGGGGGTTTGTGTTTTTTGTTTGACCCAGCCCCCGAGCCCATCGAGTGGGGTTAGGTTGTCTGTTTGACCCAGCCCCCGAGTCTATCGAGTGGGCTGCAAGTCTTGCGTTTTGCGAGTATTTTTAGAGTTTTGATCCCTATGCTTTTATGCTCCAGCCCCCGAGTATTCGAGCGGGGAAGACATATACGAAAATTATGAAGGAAAGTATATTTTTATTCCAAATTATGTATTCGACCAGCAAGCCGCCTCATTAAAAACCTTCCAGTCCCCTTAGGTACCCTGGTAAGGGAAAGAGTGCGTCTGAAACCTGCTGGCTCTTCTGACAGTATGCGCTATTACATATGAAACTTGGAGATCTATGCATAGAAACGACGCAAATGCGCTACGTTCCATGGGTTTGATGCTTCTTCCCCTGTCTTCGCATTTTTCAGTCGATAGGCTCCACCATCTATGACCTCTGTGATGATGTAAGGTCCTTCCCATGGTGATGCGAGTTTGTGGACCTTCTTCTGCTTCTCCCGCAGCATTAAATCTCCCACCATAAAGGATCGTGTGCGCAATCATCGACTATGCTAATTGCGAAGGTCTTGTTGGTAAACAGCCGTTCGTGCCAAGGCCATATTACGTGCTTCTTCCAGTAAATCAGCTGCGTCTTCGAGTGCTTTGTTTGCGTTGTCCTCTTCATACACTTCTACCCACGTGCGTTAAATTTGACGTCGGAAGGTAGTACTGCCTCTGCACCATAAACCATGAAGAACGGTGTGTACTATGTAGAGGCTTTTGGGGTGGTTCTTAGGCTCCATAGTACTGCTGGGAGTTCATCAACACATGCACCCGCAGCCCTTCTGAGTGGTACCAAGAGTCTCTTTTTGATGCCGCTGCATACGAGTCCATTGGCTTTTTCGACTTGTCCATTGGATTGTGGATGCGCCACGGAGGCATAGTTTAGCTTGATGTTCTGCTCCTTGCAAAAGGATTTGAATTCTTCTGCCGTGAAATTGGTGCCGTTGTCGGTTATGATATTGTCCATTACTCCAAACCTATACATGATCGATTGTATGAAACAGACCGCCGTAGAAGCTGTCGAGCTTGTGATGGGGATGGCTTCGATCCATTTTGTGAATTTGTCGACTGCCACCAGTAGGTGAGTATGACTGCCTTTCGATGATTTTTTGAGTGGTCCTACCATGTCAAGTCCCCATTGGCAAAGGGCCATACCAATGGTATGGTTTTTAGCGCAGATGCGGGTGCATGTGGCTTGGAAGCGAACTTCTGGCAGCCGATGCACCTTTTGACTATGTCCTCTGCGTCCCTTAGCGATGTAGGCCAGTAAAACCCTGCTCGAAAGGCTTTGGCTACGAGTGATCGACTACCGGCATGGTGCCCGCAGGTACCTGCATGAATGTCCAGAAGGAGATCTTTACCATCTTCGAGTGCAATACATCTTTGAAACATACCTGAAGTGATGCGTTTGTACAGCTCTCTGTTTATGATGGTGTATGCTTTTGCCCGTCGAGTAACGCGTCTGGCCTCGTTTGTATCTTCTGGTAGTTCATTGCGAAGTATGTATGCAAGGAAAGGTTGAGTCCATGTTGGCTCAATGAGAAGTACCTCAATCGGAGGATCCTCTGTGCTTGGTGTTTTGCCTTTGTCTGTAGTTGCCGTCATGTTTGATTGTCGTCTGTCGATTGACCTGTGCTCTATTCGCTCGAAGAAAACTCCTGGTGGTACTGGTGCTTTTGTGGAAGCGATGTTGGCTAGTTTGTCAGCCTCTTCGTTGCTTTCTCTCCCTATATGCCGCAGTTCGCAGCCCTCGAAGCTGCCCTCCATTGTGTTGTACAGGTCCTGATAGGCGATCATGTTGTCTGCGATTGCGTCGCAGGCCTTCATTGTTTGATGTACAACTAATTTAGAGTCACCGTAAATCATTAGTCGAGTGCATCCCATAGCTTTTGCCATGCGCATGCCATGAATTAGGGCTTCATACTCAGCCTCATTATTTGATGGGAACTCGAAACCCATTTGCAAGATGTAGCGGAGTTTATCCCCTTTTGGCGAGATTAGTACGACACCTGCCCCCGCTCCTTCGTTCTTTTTGGATCCGTCAAAGTACATGGTCCAGGAGTTTGATACGTCAGGTACTCCTGGCAATTGGGCTTCGACCCATTCGGTGTGAAAATCGGGTAAGACTTGTGCTTTGATGGCCTTCGGGTGCACGTATTTGATTCCAAGTGGTCCCAGCTCGATGAGCCATTTTGCTACACACCCCGTTGCGTTGGGGTTTGTGAGGACATCTCCAATCGCCGATTTGTTGACCACCGTGATCGGGTGCTCTGTGAAGTAATGTGCTAGCTTCCTAGATGTCATGAACACGGCGTATGCCAGTTTTTGATATTGCGGGTACCGCTGTTTGGATGGGGAGAGAACTTCACTTACGTAGTATACTGGTCTCTGTATGCTTTGGATGTGTCCTTCCTCCATGCGATCGACTACCAATACTGTGATGACCACTCGATTGGTGGCTGAGATGTATAGGTAGAGTGGTTCATTTTCCCGGGGTGCTACCAGGATTGGAGGACTTGTGAACATCTTTTTTAGTTCAAGGAAGGTTGTTTCGGCTTCGTCTGTCCACTCGAACTTATCTACTTTTTTCATCAGCTTGTAGAACGGGAGCGCTTTTTCGCCTAGTTTTCTGATGAATCGACTGAGTGTTGCTACTCGACCGGCTAGCTGTTGTACCTCATGTAACTTGGTGGGTCTCTTCATTGTGAGTATGGCATGTATCTTTTCTGGATCAGCCTCTATTCCCCGCGCGGATATCAAGTAACCCAAAAGCTGTCCTGCTGGAACACCAAAAGTGCACTTCTTTGGGTTGAGCTTGATGTTGTATCGATTGAGGTTATTGAATGTTTCCCGCAGATCACTAATTAGTGTGTCTTCCTTTTCAGTTTTGATGATGATATCGTCGACGTAGACTTGGACATTGCGTCCTATCTGCTCCTGGAGACAGTTTTGCATCATGCGCTGGTATGTTGCACCCGCATTCTTGAGCCCGAAAGGCATGGTTGTGTAGCAGAAGACCCCGAGTGGGGTTATGAACGCTATTTTTTCTTCGTCTTCCTCCTTCATCCGAATTTGATGGTATCCGGAGTATGCATCCAGAAATGATAACCGAGCGCACCCTGCTGTTGAGTCGATGATCTGGTCGATTCGCGACAATGGGAAGTGATCCTTCGGACAGCATTTGTTCAGGGCGGTGAAATCCACACACATTCACAAGGTGTCTGAGTGTTTCTTTTCGACTAGTACAGGGTTGGCAACCCAGTCTGCTTTTTTGATTTCTCTGATGAATTTTGCAGCACGCAATCTGTCAACCTCTGCTTCGATTGTGTCTCTCTTTGGGTCTGAAACGTGGCGCATAGTTTGCTTGACTGGTCTGGAACCTGGCTTAAGCTGTAGAGAATGCTCTGCGAATTCCCTGGGGATACCTGGCATGTCAGCTGTGCACCATGCAAATATCTCCCAGTTTTCACGAAGGAATCCGACGAGCGCGGTTTCCTGTTCGTTAGTGAGACTCGACGATACGTTGACCTTTTTGAAGGATCAGTCGGGTGCACCTGGTGCTTCCTTGTGTCGTTTGTGGCGTTGAATTCTCTTTTGGATGCTAGCCTCTTATGTTCCGGTAGAAGTGTGCGATCGTTGGAGATCTCAAGTTTGGCGAGTGACTGCTCCATCCTGTACATCTCGGAGATTTTGTTGAAGTCACGGTCACATGAATCTGACCTTTGAAAATTTCCGTCAACTGTTATGACTCCTTTTGGTCCTGGCATTTTGAGCTGAAGGTAGGCATAATGTGGGACAGCCATGAATCGAGCGAATGCAGGACGCCCGAGTATTGCATGGTATTGTGACTTCCAATCGACCACTTCAAACTCAATCGACTCGGTTCTGAAGTGGGTAGGATCTCCAAATGTAACATCAAGTTGTATTGTACCTTGTGGGAGTACTGATGTGCCTGGGACGATACCGTGGAAGGTACTTGTGGATTTTGGCAGGTTTTCGACTGATTCGTTCATCCTT
This sequence comes from Poa pratensis, assembly GCA_947311845.1. Classification (NCBI taxonomy): domain Eukaryota; kingdom Viridiplantae; phylum Streptophyta; class Magnoliopsida; order Poales; family Poaceae; genus Poa; species Poa pratensis. Next base: position 10,625,782 of record CAMZMU010000041.1, read on the forward strand.
CGTAGTGTATCTGCAAAGATTATGTTGAGGCCGCTACCTCCGTCCATGAAGACCTTGGTCATGGCGTAGCCTCCGATTTGAGCGTCGAGTACCAAGGCTGCGTGCCCTGGTCGATATACTGCGGGTGGATGGTCTCTCGATTGAAGACAATCGGGTTTCTGATCCTTTCAAAAAATTTGACAGCTGGGGTGCCATGACCGCCATATTGACGTGTCGAGTGTGTAATTTTTGCTCTCTATTGGAGGGACGTCCTCGCTGGATCATGTTCATCTGCGCGGGTTACGGGATATTTTTGCTCATCTCCTTGCTGCATTTGGTGTACGACTGCTGCCATTTGTGTTCCGTAACGGGTTGTGCTGGCACCATGTATACTGGCGTCGGTTGCGCTGGTGTTGGTGCAGGATACACCTAGTAGGCTGTGTTTGCGGTGGTACGGAATATACCTGTGCTTGTTGTACTTGTTGCGGTGCTGGATATGCCTGAACAGGCTGTGCTTGTGGTGTAGTCGATGGAGTCTGCGTAGTTGAGGAGGTGCACGTCCATCTCTTTGCAGTCGCAGTATATGTTCAATCGCAAGTTGATCGAATTCCCTGCAATTTTCAGCGAGTGGTTAGAGCGAAGCTTACCATCGTCCCCTTTGTAAAGATGGAATCTGCAATAATCGTCCATCTTTCTTCGATGAGCGCTCAGGCTCTTTGTCTGCTCGCCTGCGCCACTCTGGCCCTGTAGCTATCGCGGTCGTCGCGTCTGTGGTCTCGACTGTCACGTCGATCGTCTGTGCGATGGTCTCGATTACTCGGCGGTCATCTGTACGATGATCTCGATTATCACGATGATCGTCGGGTCGTCTGTCAGTTTGGTCGCGGCTGTCCCTTGACTGGACAAAGCCTGCTGCGATGAAGTTTGGATGGTCATCATCGTGATAACGATGCTTGCGTTTGCGCCTTCGATCATCTCTGTAGCTATCTCTGCGGTCTCGACTGCCACCCTCGTGATTTTCATGTGAGGATGCGGGTCGAGTGCCTCGTACGGAGTCTTCTCCATCTGCCCACTTTGTTGCGAGTACCATGAGTGCCGCCATTGTCTTGGTCTTCTCGACCAAGTGTTCTTTGAAGTCTTCTCTCCAGAGTCCGTTTTTGAAGGCGTCGATTGCCCTATCTTCTGATACGTTGCCTACTGAGTTACGGATGGTGGTCCACCGCCGTATGTACGATCTCAGAGATTCATCTGACTTTTGCTTGCAGGTCCGAGCTCTCGAAAGTTTTGGGGCGCTCACATAGAGGCTCGAAGTATTTGATGAAATCACCTTTGAAGTGTTCCCACGAATCGTAGTATGATTCGGGTAGCGATTTGAGCCAATCGCGAGCTGTTCCTTCCATCATGAGTTGTATGTACTGCATAGCTGTGGTTGTGGTGCCGCGCTGACATCCGACAGCCAGCCTGTAATCTTCTAGCCAGCCTGATGGCTCTTGTTTGCAGTTGAACTTTGGCGTGGTAGCTAGCGAAAATTTCTTGGGCATACGAGCCTCCCGGATTGTCGAGTGAAGCATAGCGCTCCACAGGGTCCGATTTCTGCTTCCGAGTCTGAGCTGCTGCTGTATGACCTCCTCGAGTGGCTCCTGCTGGAGCGGTGGCGGCGTGAGCTTTTTCGACTGCTCCTCCCGAGGACTTCGACTGCGACGGTCCGATATCTCTCCTTGGAGTTGCTTGTGGTTGCTGTATGGCTTTTGCTGCTATTGCCAGTTGTTTGTACAGTTGGAGGTGCTGATCCCTCTTTGGGTCTCCTGCAGGAGGTTCGATTGTTCTGAGATAGGTGCCTAGCGTCATCAGCGCCCCGGCTGGCTCAGTAGGTATGGGAACTCCTTCCGCGTTGACTGCCATAAAGGCTGGATTAGGTTTCGAGTGACCGCTGCACGATCTGCGTCTCCGAGGTTTATGACTCGCGGCCTGTTTGCGGGGTCGTTTATGCCCATCGAACTCATAGATAACGCTCTTCGTCGAACTCGATATGCTGGCCTGCTTTTTGCGCTCTTCAAGTACCGCTCTGTAGTTTTCAATCGTATCGATTCTTGCCACTGGAAGTATTGTAAGGTCAATGCCTCTTCTGGAGTTGCGTTTGCTGGTAGCATTGTGCAGCTTTCGATTACTTTGTTCACTTTTTCCGCCATCTCAGCAGTGATGGTCAGCATGGTTGTCCGTCAGGCATGGTGACTGTGCAAGGGTATTCTGTAGGTCGAGGGCATGCTGCAGCTGTTGATGTTTCTGCTGTACTCGCGGTGTAGACCTGGTAAGGTATTACCCGATCTTTTGTCCACGTGCTGTTAACGCGCATTATGGATTCGGCGTCATCGTCCAGGCTCATGTTGGAGTTGCTTTGCTTGCTGGGGTTTTTGCTGCAATCGAGTAGATCCTCGAGTGCTTTGTCCAGGTTGTCTGCGTCGCAGGTGAATATCTCGTGGCTGGCACGGACTTCTGGGCAGTTGAGATCGGCCAGGTATATGTTGTCGTCTATGTTCTCCTCGTTCCCCACGACGTTGCTGCAGTCGACGATGTTGTCGAGTGACTCAGTTGAGTTGTTTGGGCGGTACGCAGATTCGATCTCGCTCCTTCCAAATCTTTTGGCTACCTCGTCGCGGAACTCCTACGAGTTCATGGTCGTTGCGGAGTCGCTTGGCGATTGGATCGAAACGATCTGTGATGACGTCGCCGCCAAGATGGATGGTGTTGCAGTTGAAATGTCGTCGAGTGTCTCCATGTCGAGTGGATCCAACAGGTCCTACACATCATCTTTATCGACAAAGAAGTTAAATTCTCCAACCGTGATATCCAAACCTGATTCGAGTCCGGCGAAGGCTTGTTGAGCTTCCATCGAGTACGGCGTGAGCCTCCTTGGAGATTTTGGCGAGTGATCGCCTCTTGAGTTGATGCTAGTCGATCTTGTCGGCGAGTTGCCGTTTGCAGATGTGATCGGCGATTTGCCGTTTGATGATGCAGTAGGCGAGTTACCTTGTGCAGATGCGATCGGCGAGTGGTCGCTTGATGATGAAACCGGCGAAACCGTGAGCCCAATACTACCTATTCCCACAGACGGTGCCAATTGACGAGGGGTGTCCTCGGCAAGTCCCATGGTTGCTATACCTAGGGTTGATTATGTGGTAGAGAACGCGTAGTATCGGTGGAATCGACGGCTGACAAGCGGGATTTACCCAGGTTCAGGGCCCTCGAGAGAGGTAAAACCCCTACGTCCTGCTTGTCTGTATTGATGATATGGATATGAGGGTTACAACGGTCCGGCGAGTTGTTGATCTCGTCGGGGTTCTGGCGGCTATGGATTGCTTGTCCTTGATCGATCTCCCTCCCAGCCTTTATATAGGAGGCTGGGTCTCGGAAAACATAACCGACCAAGATTACATATTATGGAAAGTCTTAACCGACTATGATCTAATCTAACTTGGGAAGTACTCTTTATCTTGGGCCTCCTTTCATGGGCTTCGATTAATCCTCGGCTTCTTTGATCATCACGTGCACCAGGTACCTTCATGCTAGGCTACCCGCGGAGCATAACCTCGTCACCTCCTAAACTGCAAGTTGTCCTCCTTCCTGATAACTTACCTCGGTTTGCCGGTGAGCGACAAGAGGTTGTCTTTGAAGGACTGGGAGTTCTTGATTGGCAAGGTTGGCCATAGGACGGATCCTTGGCAGGGTAGACTCATGGACACGGCCACGCGCCTGCTCCTGACTAATGCCTGCCTGTCGAGCCTCCCTATCTTCGCCATGTGCCTTCACCTCTTATATGAGGGTACTCACGAGGGCATGGACAAGGTTCGTTGTCGCTTCTTTTGGGAAGGAGTTGGTGACGACCGCAAGTACCACATGGTCAATTGGGCCACGGTATGCAAACCTAAATCAATGGGGGGTCTAGGCATCCTTAACTCCAAGAACATGAATAAAGCGCTACTCCTCAAGTGGGTGTGGAAACTTAGCCAACATGAGGAGGGGCTGTGGGCGGATCTGATCCGGGCTAAATACCTTGGGGACGACGACATTTTCACGACGCCCCACAAGCACGGATCTCAGTTCTGGAACAACCTCAACAAAGTCAAACACCTTTTCAAGCTGGGAGCTAAGCATGAGGTGGTCAACGGTTCCAGTACCATGTTCTGGATGGATCGGTGGAAGGGCCGGGCCCTTTCCGGGAGTGCTATCCAAAACTTTTCAGTATTTGCTTAGACCCTTTCATCCCCATTGCCAAAGCTCGACTTCAGGGGCAATGGAACCTCGGTTTCCGGCGGTCCTTTGGGCCGGCTGAGGCGGTGGAATGGTGTGACCTCTCTAGGGAGATAGAGAATGTCAGGCTTTCGGAGGGACAGGATCAGGTTTCCTGGTCCCTTGACGCGTCGGGGCGCTTCACCACGAGCTCGATCTACCTAAGATTATGTGAGGGATCGACTGTGATGCATTTCGATGAGGTATGGGCGGCAAGAGTCCCCTTGAAGATCAAGATCTTCCTGTGGCAGCTAATTAGAAACAAACTGCCGACCAGCGAGCAGATTTGGAGGCGTAGGGGCCCTTCAAACGGGCGTTGCACCTTGTGTGGGGAACATGAGGATGTGAACCACATTTTCTTCCAATGTCACTTGGCGAAATATATGTGGGCGGGGGTCCGCGAGCTACTGGCTTGCTCCTGTAACCCCACGGGAATTGGTAACTTCATTTCCATCTCCCAAAGTTTGTCGGGGCAAACTCGCCGCGTGGTGTGGGTGTGTTTTGCTGCGATGTGTTGAGCTCTTTGGCACATTAGAAACAAAATGACTATCGAGCACACCTTCATATCCAACCCTGCTGAATGCATCTTCAAAATGGCTCAATTTGTGCAGGAGTGGCGACTGCTCAGCCGAAGAAAGGACAGGCCCTCGTTGAACGCCGCGGTGGGATCGCTTAGAGCCTTAGACTGCTGTTTGCTAGAGAGAGGGAGCAGTAGCTGTTTTCCTTTTTTTGTCATGTCTTTGCCTCCTGCGAGAGGTTAATCCTATGCAATTCTGTTTGCTAGTACTGTCTTTATGGCTGTTGATCGTTGTAAGTCGGAACCTGAATGTTTGTTGGTTGGTTTGCTTTATCTATAAAGCCGGGCATAGGCCTTAAGTTTAAAAAAAATATATACCAAGGGAACAGAGCAAGTCAAAAAAAAAAAAACAGAGCGGAGAGCAGAAGCACCTGGCGGCGGCGGAGCCCGCCGGAGAGAGAGGCGAGGAGCTCAGCTTTCATCCTCTCCTCCCGTCCCATGCACAGCGACTGCCTCCGGTAGCTCCCTCTCCCATAGCTCCTCGTTTTCTTTTCGCGTGCCTGCTCTCTCACGAAAACCCTAGAAACCGAGGTAGCCTCTTGAAACCCCCGATCCGCCCTTGCCGCTTGCCTGCCAATTTGGATCCGTATATTTAGGGATCGAGGCTGAGATAATGTTGTGCATCAGAAATCGACTCTTGTTTAATCTGTGTGCTATTGCTGCGGTTGTACTGTTTTCCTTACCATTTCTTCCTGTACCTTCCTCGTCAGTGAATCCCCCTATTTTACCTTTCTTTTCTTGGCAGGCAGTGATACGGCTGCGCCCTATTGTTGAATTGGCATTTGTACATGTTTGCATATCGCTACTGATGAACAGGAGAATTGGACCATAGCTCGTTCCCAATTTCAGTGCAAAGGCGGAACCGGAATTTCCTCTTTGCCCCCCAGACCTGCATCCAAACAGAGCCTAAACGACCTGCATCCATACATAACCTGAACTGTTTGAACACACTGTCAGTATGAACTATGAAGAACAAAGTGTACTTCAGTTTACTGCCATTGTGAACTTCTATGGTTTATACCGAATTGCAAAACAATGATAACTCCAATTGTGCTAGGAGGTCTGGCTCCCCCACTGATGCATCCTCAATTAGGTTCTTAAATTCTTTGCCAACAAGCAAGGTTGATCAGAAGTTTACCCCATAGGGTTAGGTTTGTGGGAACAGCTTGTTTTGACATTTTTCCATACAATCTTGGGATTTAACTCTCTTAACATGCCTGTGCTAAAGCATGTCCTTGCATAACATGAGGCAGGTCATGTGTATACCATCTCTCTTTCGGAGTGCTACTAGTTTTGACTTTTGAGCCCTGTTCGAATTATGTACTGTCTTTTATGAGTATAACTTGCATCCTTCCTATTTTTGCGAACGACATGTATCCCTCCTTTTTTGTGTGTGCGAATGACTTGTATCCTTCCTTGTAGCTGCCTATCCTCACATTTAATTATAGGCTTATAGAAGTAAAAATGAAGACTGTAAATTAATACATTAGGTCTTGTAGGCCAGTTGATTTGGTGTATTTCTTTTTCCAGTCTACATTGCTCCCTGTCAATCGTCATCTGACAAGCTGTAGCTAACACACCGGTTCATGACTTATGGCATTGCATCTCTTATTTACTTCCAGCTAGAATGAAGGTCAAGATTCTCCAATGGCACGCGGTGGCTTCTTGGACATGGGACACGCAAGACGAGACGTGTGGTATATGCAGGATGGCATTCGACGGCTGCTGCCCTGACTGCAAGTTCCCCGGGGACGATTGCCCGATCATCTGGGGCGCCTGCAACCATGCCTTCCATCTTCACTGCATACTCAAGTGGGTGAACTCCCAGACATCGACCACCCCCCTTTGCCCCATGTGCCGTAGGGAGTGGCAGTTCAAGGGCTAAGGGCATCCTAGATTTACTATGTCAGCACCAAGTGTTTTATCAGAATCTCCTTGTAGAAAAACTAGACCTGGTGTATTGCTGAGGAATGCAGTTATGTTGTCTTGAATTTACCTCTGTAATAGGTTCTGGTTACCAGACGGGCGGCATCTTATATAAGCGGAACTTCCGAGTTGGTGGCCGAGAAAATGCAAGGATAATTTTGAAAGGTCTAAGCAACCTGGGACTGTGACAATTTTTCTTGTCTTTGCTGCTTACCTTCAGATGGTTACCTATGTAGCCGCCACAGATTATTAATTTGGTTCCCGTTGGATACTTGCTATACTGTGGATATAACAACTAGCAAACAGCTTGGTTTGCTCATACATATATTTGTTCTCTAACAGCCATACATTTATTAGCAGGTTTCAAGTTAGGACTAATGAACAGAAGATTTGAGGAACATCCGCTAGGTTATACTACTATATATCTTGAAAAGTATCACATGGGAGCAAGTGACGCTGGGTGTTTGTTTCTTGTGGCAGTTATGCCTGCAGATATCATCAACGACTTGAATTACTTTTACCTGATCAGCTCATTCGAATAAACCATTAGAATCGTTGTAAACCAAATTCTCTGTGATTGAGTTTGCTACATGCCTGTTTGTATGAAGTGGGTTGTCGTGCTCTCCTAAAAGGATGTATCTAGCATCTACTGATGCAAATGAGCATGATCCTCGCCGGCAGTCATGTCGCCGGCAGCAATGAGGCCGGGGAATCGTCAGATAGCAGCTCCGATGAAGTGGTCGATCTCGTTTTGTCTAGGTGTGTGTTACAGGTTTGGTGTCAGAATATTCGGATCAATTCAAGGGTATAATCTATCCAGAGGAAGTCTTTAGCAAAGAGAGATAATTGGAGGGAGTTCAGATTTGAGAACGTCGACACTTTGTATGCATATCTGAAACAGTTCCAAACAGAGTTTTTATGGGGAATTATCGAGACAGAGAGTGATCTGCAAAGCATCAGGATGACAAAGTTGCCAGGATATGCTTCGAGTACTGCTTGTTATCTTTGCCCCAACTTAATCGAATTCAATTCGCTAGCACTAAATATAGCTGCATCTAATAGTAGTCTTTGTATACAAAAGATGAGAAGTAGAAATAGAATCAAGTGTCCTGAGTCTCCACGTTTGCTAACACGGATAGATTACGGGATTCGCTCTGCCAAAATTTAGGGAAAACCTTCTCGCTCCTCCAAATAAAAAGGTAAAACGAAGCACTCCGACTCGTACGAAGAAACTACTAAATATATTTCGCACCCTTGTTTTTCTAGCTCCAACCGTCTGCATCGCTGCCGCGTACACAAACCCTAGCTGTCCGTTCGCAGTTTGCGCGACCAGTCTACGCTTGGTAGCACACTTGTCGAGATGGAAACGCGGAGCCGCAAGAAGAAGAGGGACATGGAGAGGAGGCCTTTCTCCGAGCTCTCCGACGACCTCCTCGTCGAGATCATCTCGCGTATGCCCTTCAAGTCCACCCGCCGCTGCAAGTGCGTCTGCAAGCGATGGCGCGACGTCGTCTCCCACCCTGACCACGGCAAGAAACTGCCCTGGTCGACCCTCGCCGGCTTCTTCTACAAAACCGGCCATCTGTGTTGCCAAACTATGAACCGTCATTACAAAAGCTTAACACGGAAATTGTGCCGTGGCATCGACCCCTCCCTCTCCTTCCTGCCCAAGCACAGGCTTTGTGACATTCACATTGACATGTTGGACTGCTGCAATGGCCTCCTGCTCTGCCGACGAGAGCAGACCGATTATTACAGGACAACGGATTATGCGGTGTGCAATCCGGCAACTAAGAGATGGGTTGCCGTGCCTGGCACCAACTGGTCCAACAAGATGCCGGTCGCTCGCCTAGGGTTCGACCCGGTCGTCTCCTCTCACTTCCATGTATTTGAGTTTCCACCAGAGGATGATACACACGGTAATATATTGGGGATCTACTCTTCCAAAGCTGGAGTCTGGACATATCGGAGGAATTGGAAATATGCATTTGATATATGCAGATATTCACGTAGCACATTTTTCAAAGGGACGCTATATTTATCTCCCTATGGACAAAATAAGGTTGTAGCAGTCGACATGGAGGGAAATTGTAGGGTCATTCAAACTCCTACGTCACATGGTTCTTGTGTTGATTGTGGCGTTTATGTGTCACAGGGACAATTGTATTATGTAATTTTTACTGCTGCTGAACTATACGTGTGGGCTCTTGAAGATTCTAGTACTGAAAATTGGACCTTGAAGCACAATGTCAGCCGTTTACAATTGCTTGGAGGAGAGGACTCAGAGCAGAGCTATGACATTATTATCCACCCAGAATACAAGATGATATTTATACTATGTACGAGATTCATCTTGACAAGCATATCATTTACGAAACTAATTTCATACGACCTGGATTCTATGGAGCTGCACTCTAGAAGTGATCTTGGATATGACTGCAAGAGGCCTTATCTTTCGTACGTTCCTTTGTTCTCACATTCATTGGCTGATGGACACTAGAAATCTTAATTGTGTAGCGCAGATTTACAACTGTGTATTTGCTTTTTGCCAACAGATTGGGATGTATCTTTATTAAGAACAGGATGGCCTGTATCTTTTATTTTTGGATATTTGAGTTAGGTGTTGAACCCAACCAGCTGGCACTTGGTTAGACCTTTTATGATGTCGTGCTAGTTTTTATCGATACTTATGTGCACTATATGTACCTCTTATGCGGCTAGATATTGTAGTTAATTAACAACCTAGTAACACTATTCTTCTTTCTAAAATTGTGCTTACAACTTGTAGATCAATTCTAGTAAAATACAATTCTAAAATTCTACTTTGATGTGGGACTACTCAACTGACGACCGCCACTTTTTGTTATGGTGTTCTTTTCCATCTTTCTTCCTTCACTTTGGCCATTCCCATCGTTTTTTTGCACAAGCGCAACCATCCATGTGGCCCTCGCTCCTCTGATCAGTGCCGCCACCACTTCTATCTCCTCCCTTTGTCGCTGCATCCTCGTCATGCTCCCTTTTCCCTCACACCTATTCGCCATAGAGCTCGACATTTAGCCCGAGTGATTGGTGGAGGCCATGCATCTATCTATCATAGAGTTGTTGTTGCGTAGCTCGACTAGGCCAAACAACAGCCACAAGTGCAACCTCGTTCTCGGTGCTGAGTTTGGCTCTAGCGAAGGAAGCAGAGGGTGACAGGAAGTGGGAGGCAGTCAACACTGAGGGCAAGACTTGGTTGTGGCGTCATCCGACGAGGCCATGGTTGGAACTGGTGGCAGGCTGACAAGCGTGTGGTGTCTGCTCGTCATGAAATTTTGGTTGTGCCAAACTTTTGCTATATACATGGGCCTCTAGAGGCGGTGCAGCCCACGCCACGTGACCGCGCTAGGGATGGGGTGCTCCCCCTTCGATACTGTGTGGTGGCTACTGATTTAAATTGGTATAGAAACATAGCAAAATCATGTAAATAAAAATATGGATGAATAAAAAAGAGTAAAACGAGCAGGTTTAGTACACCAACTTGCCCTGAATGTGTGTTTTGGTCACCAAGTTGCAAAAAGTGAAAAGTAGGTCACCAAGTTGCCACAAGTGAGCGTTTTGGTCACTCTGTGACGTGGCAGACCAGTTTTTTTTGCAAATCCCCCCTAAAGTTTTATTTATTCCAATTGTTAGGTCCTTTTCAACTTTTTTTTGCCTTTTTAGGGGGATTTGTAAAAAAATAAAACTTTAGGGGGGGATTTGCAAAAAACCGGTCTGCCACGTCACGGAGTGACCAAAACGCTCAGGTGTGGCAACTTGGTGACCTACTTTTCACTTTTTGCAACTTGGTGATCAAAACGCACATTCGGGGCAAGTTGGTGTACTAAACCTGCGTTTTACTCAATAAAAAATTATACTCCCTCCGTTCGGAAAAGGATGTCACAAAAATGGTCTATCTATAGTTTATTTTCGTGACATCATTTTCTGAACGGAGGAAGTACATACGTTCCACAATGACAAAAACGTCTTGTCATGCTCTCCAGTGTTCGCGTGTCTTGATGAAGGCAAAACTTCGGAGTGCACCTATGAGACCAGTGTCCACATCAATATTACAAGGGGTGCTACCTAACAGATATCATCTATCCTTGTTGGTCGATATTTGTGAAGACAATACACAACCCTATTGGTGAGGCAAATCTCACTTTGCAAACATACAAGAGAGTGTGTAAAAAAATGTGAAGCGGGCATTTTAGGTGCTCCAAACCCAATCTCTGGTTGTGCGGTATCCTTGTATTATCATGCTCTCTGAATCAGTGGAAGATAAATAAATGCTTGTAGTATCATGAACAACATGATAATCTGGTTGTAGCAACTTACAACACACATATTTTTTAGTCGTCGAACTAATTTCAAGACTACCGGTGGAGACGCTCTAAGGCCAAATCATCATGGAAGCTCTGTCAATGCAGAGGGTACCAATCTGCATTCCCATAGCTCAAGAGCATGAGCTGACAAAAACAGTAAACTTGAAACTCGAAATTATATTGACAGTACATTTCCGATCACATCTATCTAAAAACGGCATCTTGCTTCCAATTTCACCTATCGGAGATTTGCAAGAACCAAACGGATGTTCCAATAACTTTGACTGTTTACCTCCGCAAGCGGCCAATGACGCCGGGAGGCGAGAGTTACCGCTGTGCATCGACCGGGAGATTAATTAACCACATGGTTAACTGACAGGGTAATAAACAAGCATGATTCAAACCCTAGCCTGTTTCTTCAACGCTTGCAACCAAACGCCCACGCCATCTCCGTCTCGAGGCCGACGAAGAAGAATCTGCCATGGAGAAAATATCACCATTTCCGAGACGACAGGTAACAGAGCGAGCAGTAAAGAATCAGAGGTGGCATGGTGGACACGGACTTGCGAGCCAGCGCAACGCAACAAAAGCACGCACGCACTGCTGCACTCTAGGCATGGTCAAACATGGAAACCATCATTGGCAGTAGTTTGGTACGATCCGCTTATACAGAGCTTAGGAAAAAAAATCAAAAACATCATGCACATTCTTAGATTCTAGTATTTGTTTTCCTGTAAAACACGCTTCATTTGTAGGATTAATAATAACTTTGGAATTTCTTTCTCACGGATCACTTTGCACCCAATTTCAATAGGAAGTTTGGACTGACCGGAACTTCTTGTAAATGTAATCTTGTGTCTATGACAAACTATGTATCATGTACTCCCTCCGTTCTAAATTAGTTGTCTTTCGTTTGTACAAAAGTGGATGTATCTATACTTATAACATGTCTAGATACATCCACTTTTGTACAAATGAAAGACAACTAATTTGGAACGGAGGGAGTACCTAATACTTAGGAATCATTCCATCTCTTTGCACTGCAACCGAACAACTGCGAATCTGCGATATCTACTTCCAATTTGTAGAAATACTGGGAATCAAAGAGACTAGTTGCCTCGGAAAAACCACGTTCTCCAGATTGAACAGTTTCACGTGAAAATAAGTTTATAGTTATGTGAAACCCATGGGGTAATTTTTTTAGCCTCTCAAGTATGGAGCTTAATTAAGACAAGTTGGAGAAAGGGATTCATAGGAAATTTGGTTATGCAGGGTTTAGAAAGGGATCAATAGCAGGGACAGAGACAAGGGGGGCGAGCAAGGGCTATGCCCCCCCCCCCCCCCCCCCCCCATATGATCATGATTTTCTTAGTAGTATTAAACATGATGGCTCAATGTTTAAGCTAATTTAGCTGGGTTAGCCCCCTCCATGAGATGACACACAGTGATAAGTCTACCTTTGCCCCCCTTATATTTATTTTCTGGATCCGTCCCTGATCAATAGTAAATACCAGTCAAAACCTAATTGTCGATGATTCTAGATGTTCAGTACGCTATAAAATCACCCATCGAAAAGTAGTCAAAGATAGATACAACTGCAAGAAAAACATGTAGAATCCACCTAATTTATAAAGTTGAAAATTTATCCAGCAAAAACCAAGTTAGAATGAAAACTTTGTAGGAACCACGCTTGAATTTTTTCAAAAGATAAAAAATATGACTTGTTCAGGAAAATGATGTTTTATGAACAAGTAAATTTTGAAATTCAAACTCATATTTATCTGGTCGGTAAGAAAAGCTAAATTATGTATGTATAGTAATGTTTGCTACTATTTGCCACTATTCATTGGCAGAAGCCACATTTTTCTTACCTCCAAATGAATTACTCTTAAATTTGAAATCTTGCATGTTTTTAGGTTATCATCTTCCCACCATACTATATTTTTTTTCAGAATTCATTATAACCCTCAAACATAAACTTTCGAGGTTTACCCCTGTTCCGATAGATATTTTCTGTGTATAGAGCACACTTCTCTACTCATTTAGTACGATTCTTAAGTTAGTTTTTCTCCTCCCAATGAATTTCTTTTTGAACTCGAAATCTTCATGTTTAGCATATCATCTTCCGACCATACTTTTTTTAATGTTTTTCTATCAGTTGGTATAATAATAATAGCTATGGAAGACCTCCATATACAATGCACAAGAAGTCAAGAACACTCTTCAAAAACAAAATATTTCCACTTTCGGAGACCAAGAAGATGTTGCAAATAAAGAGCTTGAGGCACAGAGGGGAAGAGAACACCCTAAAACCAACCTCTTCTCCGGACATCCTCTCAGCTCAAACTACTAGTACAAAACCTAGGTTCTTGGAGTCCTTGAGAGCTGAGCCGCGGCATAAAAAAGAGAGAGTTGACAGTGGGTGGTTGCCCCAAAGCTAGGGTTCTCTCTAACTCGGCTCACCTTGTTTTGACATGTTCCGTGGCATTGCCCATGTCCTCATCCCAAACGCCCATGTACAAGATTAGGAGCAACTAATGATAACTTTAGCTTAGCTAGCTTTCATTAACATATGAGCAGTTTATCTTGGCTCAGAACTCATATCATGGAGATATAATTGATCTCTGCGCATTCAGATCGATTTGTCAATGATTAGGTCAGATGACATCATTTGGCAATATTGCAGCACAATTTGCAACTAACTAATTTAGTGTGTGTGTGTGTGTGCATCCAGATTAATTTGTCAATGATTTGTGCTAATCTTGTCAGTCAGTACATCAACTGGCAATATTGCAATTCAATTTGCAGCTTACTAATTACCCCTATATATTAAGGGGCAAGTTTTTAGAGCCCTCCCGTTGCTCCAAAATTGGGCCATCGGATCGAGATCGGACGGCTCAGATCGTCCAATTCCGCGCGGTACTGTGTCATGAACAGTAATCTACAGTACCGCGCGCAGGTTTGAAAAAAAGCCCCTCCCTGCCGACAAATAGCTCCGCAGCCCAGCGTTTTACGAAGCGAAGGACTACTATGTAATTTCGGAACAACTGAAGGTCGTTCTGCAAAACCGTCGACACAGCTCCCCCTTGCCATCCTTCTTCTCCCGCGACGCCGAAATCGCTGGCGGCGGCGTCCTGCGAGGGCCGGGCGGCGTCGCGGCCGCCGGTGGAGGCGACGCGTGAGGGCCGGGCGGCGGCGCGAGGGCCGCGAGCCGCGAGCTCCTCCTTGGTGGCAAGCAAACCGCGGCCTCGACCGCGAACGCCACAGTCGCGAGGGCGGCGGCGCGACGGACGGTCGGGGCCGGCGCCGCCACTTCCGCGTGCCCCGCATCGCGCCGCTCCCCGCACGGCCAGGCCGGCGTCTCAGATGGCGCCAGTTCGACGCCGAGCTCGCCCGGAACGCAGCAAAACGGCGGGGCGAGTCCTTCGTGCATCCGGCGACCGGATGGCGAGCTCGCTCCGGTCGACCTCTTCCGTCCTCTCCATCGACGGATTCGTGCCCCCGGTGACCTCGTGATACGTCCAAAACATATCTACTTTCCCGAACACTTTTGCTATTGTTTTACCTCTAATTTGTGTGTTTTGAATACAACTAACCCGGACTAACGTTGTTTTCAGCAGAATTGCCCTGGTGTCTCGTTTTTGTGCAGCAATTCAACTTTCGGGAAAAACACCAGAAAAGATCTCAAAGCCCCTATTTTGCCAGAAGACTCACGGAGCCAGAAGGGGAGTCGGAGAGGCGCGATGGGTGGCCCACACCACATGGTGGCGCGGCCAGGGGCCCCACCGCGCCAGCACATGAGGAGGGCGCCTCGGTCACCCCCCGAGCCCCCCTTTCGACTACATAACCCTCTCTGACCTAAAACGCGAGGGGGTCGTCCACTTCATCCAGAAACACTTCCGTACGCCGCCGCCATCGCGAAACCTATTTCGGGGACCAGAAACTCCGTTCTGGCACTTCACCGGGACGGGGAATTGGAGGAGATCATCGCCATCATCATCACCGACGCTTCTCCATCGACCATCCATGTTTCCCCCATCCATGTGTGAGTAATTCCCTGCTGTAGGCTGAAGGGGATGGTAGGGATTGGATGAGATTGTTCATGTAATAAGTTGTAAGATCATTAGGGCATGGTGCCTAGTATCCGTTGTTAGTACTTATTGATGTTGTTGCAACTTGTTGAGCTTAATGCTTGTCACTAGGGCCCGAGTGCCATGATTTCAGATCTGAACATGTTATTGTTTCATAATGATATGCACTGTTTATTGATCATACCTGCAAGTTGTATACACATATTGTTGTCCGGAACCCGAGGTCCCAAAGTGACAATAATTGGGACAGCCGAGGGGAATGGCTGCGATGTGAGGATCACATGTGTTCACGGCGTGTTAATGCTTTGCTCCGGTACTTATTAAAAGGAGTACCTTAATTACCAGTAGATTCCCTTGAGGCCCGGCTGCAACGGCTGGTAGGACAGAAGATGTTGTGCAAGTTTCTCATTGCGAGCACGTACGACTATATACGGAACACATGCCTATGGTTACTTAGTACTTGGATGCTTTATTATTATCTGCAATGCCTATGTCTTGATTATTATATGAACTATCTTATCCATGCAGCGCCCGTTCATCCATCCCTATGCCTACAGTGTTTTAATCCTACTGTTTACTGCAATCACTACTGCTGTCATTACTTCACTGCTGCTATTATTTTACTACTGCTACTGCTATAAAACTGTTGCTACTGATAATCTGTGTCGAGCAAGACTATTCACAGGTGCAGCTGAATTGACAACTCCGCTGTTAAGGCTCTCAAGTATTCTTTGGCTCCCCTTGTGTCGAATCAATAAATTGGGTTTTACTTCCCTCGAAGACTGTTGCGATCCCCTATACTTGTGGGTCATCAAGACTATTTTCTGGCGCCGTTGCCGGGGAGCATAGCTTTATTTTGAGTTCACTTGTGATCTATATTGCTCGCTGAAATTTATTCATCATGGGTAAAGCTCCTGATGAGAAGGTTCATGTATTGCCATCCACTACAAGAAAAGGTACGACACTTAGTACCTCTGCTGCTCTTGACTCACCATCTGTATTGAGTCAACTTGTTACACCACCACAATCTTCACGTGTTACTACTGCTGAATCTGAAAATACCTCTGATGCTATTGATGATGCTTCTACTGTGATTGATGAGAGTATTTCATTAGGTCCACTTTTAGATGCTGCTATTGCTAGGTCTAAACAACTTGAAAATGCTAGAACACCTAATGGAAGTCCTACTACTCCTGTTTATTCACCTGAGTTAAGGGATTATACCTGTGATGATCCTGATGAAACTTATGTGGAACTTGATGATGATTTTATTGATAAATGTAATGCTACTACTGGTGCAAGTAATATTAGAAATTTTCTTGCACAACATGCTGTTAAATACAAGTTGTCACCTGATCCTAAGTTTGCCACTTCTCCTATAAACATTAAAGATAAGGATTATGATTTTTCTCTTGATTTATCTCATATATCTATTGTTGAGAAAACTCCTTTTTGTGGCACTAAAAGTGAAAGTGCTGTAGAGCACATGAATGAGCTCTCTACTTTGAGTGGCTTATTTTCTGATGATATCAAGAAGCGTAGCTACTTTGTTGCTAAGATTTTTCCTTTCTCATTAAAAGATGATGCTAAAGCTTGGTATAACAACTTGTCTCCTGGTTCTATTACTAGTCCTACTGGTTTGCTTAATGTTTTCTTTCAGAAATATTTTCCTGCTAGTGCTCAACATGATGCTTTGCAGAGTTTATAACTTTGACCAGGAAGATGAAGAGAAACTTCCAGAGGCATGGACAAGGTTTTGCTCTCTTATCAGAGCTCGGCCTGGACATGATTTGGAAAAGCATGATCTACTTGATATATTTTACAGTGGACTAACTATTGAATCTAGAGCATATCTGGATAGTTGTGCTAGTTGTGTTTTCAGGAAAAGAACTCCTGAAGAAGCTGAAGAATTATTGGCTAAAATCAGCCAGAATTATGATGATTGGACTCTACCTGCGCCGACCCCACACCTACACCGACACCAATATCAAAGAAGAGGGGAGGTATGATTGAATTGAATGATGAAACAATGAGGGAAGCCAAGAAGACTCTCATTGAGAAGGGTATTAAATCTGAAGATGTGAAGAACCTTCCACCTATTGAAGAGCTATGTAAGCCAATTCCCCGTTCATCCATAATTGAGGTTCACTCTCTCCAACGGTTCGATGAAGGAGATATTCCCTACTCTAAACCACCTGATCAATGCTTAGATGAATTTGATAATTATGTTATTAAGCAAGATAATTTTAATATGAGAGTAGAGAATCATTTGCATGAAAATTCTCAAGCTATTAGTAAATTGCATGATATTGTGGAGAGAACCTCCAATGATGTTAAGATGCTTATTAAACATTTCCATATGGTTCAAACTCAAATTGATCAACTCACTAAAGTGCAACAAGACTTTTAGTAAATGCCTATAGGATAAAAGAAACATGTTTGTGAAGTAACACTAGAGGAGGTGTTTCGACTCAGGATCCTCTATATCCTGAGGGTCATCCTAAAAGAATTGAACAAGATTCTCAACGTGTTAATGAAACTAGTGCTCCTTCTAAGAAAAAGAAGAAGAAACATAAAAATGTTGTAGAATCCTCTGAACCTGCTAATGATCCTAATAGTATATCTATCTCTGATGCTGAAACTGAAAGTGGTAATGATCATAATAATGATAATGATAAGAATGATGCTCTGATAAAGAAGAAATTGAGGAGGAACCTGAAAAGCATACTAAAAATACAAAGTACACTAAGGAAGACTTTCTTGCTAAGAAACATGGTAATGAAAGAGAACCTTGGGTTCAAAAGCAAATGCCTTTTCCTGCTAAGAAACTAAAATCAAAGGAAGAAGAACATTATAATAAATTTTGTGATTGGATGAAACCTTTGTTCTTGCAAATTCCTTTGACTGATGCTATTAAATTGCCTCCTTATTCAAAGTATATGAAAGATATTGTTTCTAACAAGAGGAAAATTCCTAATGAGGAAATTTCTACTATGCTTGCTAATTTTTTTTTGGACATTTATGACAGTAGGGAAGGCCCCTACTGCCTCTATATTGAAACACCCACGAAGGGGCAGTAGACACAGTTTACATATTTACAACAAGTCAAGGTTTTAAGAATCAGAGGGTGCTAATGAAAGAGTTAATAAAGCTATGTTTGCTCTCCTTTGTCCTATGGACAAGAAGTCGAAAGTCCTCTTTGAAATGAGCTGTCCAGGCAGAGGTGCAAGGAGTGATCCCATTGAAGTAGAAGTTGTTTCTCTCCTTCCAAATGTTCCATCCAGCAGTGGCAAAGACCTCCATAAACATCTGCTTCGTCCAATTGGCCTTGGATAACTTGATCAAATTCAGTCTGTCAACATCCACAATAGTGGAGAGGGGGAAATTCAAGATTTCCCAGCAAGACCTGCTAAAGGCACATTGAAAGAATAGGTGCTCCACCGTTTCTTCCACTCCATCAGTGCACATAGTGCAATTGAATGTATCCCCACATTGTAGGGTCTTCTCCTCAGCATATTCCGAGTGTTTAATCTGTCAGATAACAGCAACCAACAGAAGAATTTGATTCTGGGGATGCATTTGCTTTTCCAGATCCATGAAAACGACTCATGAGGAGTAATCTCTCTGAAACAGAATTTGTAGTATTGGCTTGAGGAATATTGATCAGAACCCCAGACATAAGACCACTTATCTATGGCAGAATTATCTAGAATTGTATGGGTTGTGTCTGTTTGTGCTTGTCTCAGTTCCTGAATTGCTTGTGGGGAGAGAGGAAGAAAGAAGTTAGCACCAAGTGTATCGGCCGTCAGGAAGTGTTTAGCTGAAACATCTTCATTCAGAGTAAAGGAGTAGGCTCTAGGGTAGGAGACAGACGCAAGCTGATTTTTCCAAGGGTCCTTCCAGAACAAAATAGTATCCCCTGAAGCAATTGTGCATTGTGATATACCTCTATAAATCTGTGACATCCTACAGACATCTCTCCACCAGAATGAACCACACAGCTCAACCGAATGTGGCACCTTGTCAACATAATATGTTTTCCAGATTAGAGTCACCCAAGGTGTGTCGAGCTTGTTGTAGAACTTATGAAGGTATTTAAGCAACAACCCTTCATTTTGAGTTTTTAAATTCAGAACACCAACACCACCTTTGTTCTTGGGCCTACACACTTTATCCCAGGCAATTAAAGAGTTACAATGTTCACCATCCTCAGTTTTCTTGTTCCACAGGCAGTGTCGTCGGATTTTGTCGATGTGTTCCAAGATTTTTGGATGAACCTTCAGTACACACATGGTGAAGGTAGCAATTGATGTTAAAAGTGTGTTAATCACAGTAACTCTCCCACTGTATGTCATCATCATGAAGTTTGCAGTCATTGCTCTCTCAATTCTGTCCACCAAAGGCATAAGATCATAAACAGTGGGTTTGGTTGTTCCCAAAGGAAGACCAAGATAAGTAAAAGGCATGGAACCAATAACACATCCAAAGATATTTGCAATGTCTGTTGCCTGCTGCTGTGGAGTGTTTATAGGAATCATGATGGACTTATGGTAATTGATAAATAATCCAGTTGATTGAGCATAAGTGTCCAGGATCTCCTTCATTCTCACCACTTGATCAGTGCAGGCAGGCATAATAACAATGGTGTCATCTGCATACTGCACAACTGGATAATCCATTCCAAAATCAGGTGAGAAAGGAGCTTGTAGCAAATTGTCGTGAAAGGCCTTATTAATAGCTGATTGAAGCAAATCAGCAGCCAGAACAAAAATCAATGGCGAGAGAGGGTCACCCTGCCTTACACCTCTTTTACAGTGGAATTGTTTACCAGGGACACCATTAAGCAGCACACTGGACATGCCAGAATTAAAAAGGAGTCAATCCACTGCAGCCATTTAGAATCAAAACCCATTTGCTTCATAATTTTTATCATAGCATTGTGATCAATAGTGTCAAAGGCTTTAGCAAAATCTAATTTGAGTAGAACTATCTCTTTCTTAGAGGTTTCACACTGATGAATAAACTCAAACGCCCAGGCGATGCAGTCCTGAATTGTTCTGCCTTTCAGGAAGCCATATTGATTTTTATGCACAATTTGAAGCACCACTTTCTGTAATCTATTTGCCAGTAGTTTGGTGATCAATTTCAGACAGCAATTAAGCAAGGTGATTGGCCTAAAATCATTTACTGAGGCAGGGGAGCTCACTTTAGGAATTAGGGTGATATATCCAGTATTGATGCTTTCCAAATTCAGCTTCCCTTCATGGAACTCTTGACAAAGCAAATAAATATCCTCTTTAATGATGTGCCAGCAGGACTTTAGGAACTGTCCATTAAACCCATCAGGTCCTAGGGCTTTATCTACTGGCATTTCTTTAACCACAGTATCAATTTCCTCGTGCGTGAAAGGAGCAGACAGAGAGCCAAGGCCATCAACTGGTTCAATAAGATCAGCAAGATTAAAACCCATCACAGGGTGCTGGCAAGTGCCTAGCCTCTCCTTGAAGGATTCATAGATGATTTTCTCCTTATCAGCATGAGAGGAAACCTGAGTGCCATCAGGCAAAGAAAGTTGTGCAATAGAGCTTCTTCTATATCTGTCAGTGGCCATTGCATGGAAAAACTTTGTATTTTCATCCCCAAATTTAGTCCATCTTATAGTGCATCTCTTTTTCCAGTACTGCCTTTGGTAATCCAGGAGCTTAATTAGATGATCCTTGATGATTTTCCTGAAATTGGTCTCAGGTGTAGTGAGCCCTCTTCTGTCCTCCAGATTATCCAGTTCCAGCAGTGCCTTATTACAGTTCTCGATACAGATGGTGAGGCGAGAGATGTTTTTACTCCCAAACTTCAGGTCATATCGAAGACGTTTTAATTTGGCATTTAGATTAGCAGCATTGTTTTTCTTGTGGGTGGGTTTGTTCCAGCTAGAGGCAACAGTCTGAAGGAACCCATTATGAGCTGTCCAAAAGTTCTCAAATCTGAACAATTTACAGGCAGGAATAGATGTTTGGATAGCTACCACACATGGTGTATGATCAGAGGTAGGTTTGCCTTGTGGATTCACAACAGTATTTGGATAAGAGGCAGACCAGTGCAGTGATGTAAAGAACCAATCCAACTATTCTAGCAAAGGATCCTGTTGCATATTGCTCCAAGTGAAGCTGCGACCTTTAATTGATAATTCAGTCAGGTTCTGAGTTCTGATTAAATCATTAAAGAGCAGCATGTCATCCACATCACCTCCAGGTTTATTCCTATCCTCTGGGGATCGTATGAAGTTAAAATCACCACAAATTAACCAATCTTCCTCATCTGGTATAGTGAGGTTATAAAACCAGTTCACAAATTCCTCTCTCAAATCACCCGAGCAAGGACCATAAATATTCATAAGTGTCCAAGAAAAGTTATCCTGCTTCGATGTGAAGTAAACTGAAAGAGCAAAAGCTTCACAATGCATCACCATGCCAGAAAAAACCGAGCTTTTCCAGATAATTATGAGCCCACCAGAAGCTCCATTTGAAGGAACATAAACAAAATCATCGAAATCACTTGGGTAGCAAAGTTTAATAAATGCCAAATCAAAATGCTTGCTAATTATTCTTACAATGGCAAGGTTCCTAAGAAGCTTGGAAATCCAGGTATACCAACCATTCCTTGTTCCATCAAGAATAATTATGTTAGAACTGCTTTACGTGATTTGGGAGCAGGAGTTAGTGTTATGCCTTTTTCTCTTTATAAGAGACTTTATCTTGATAAATTGATACCTACTGATATATCTTTACAAATGGCTGATAAATCTACTGCTGTCCCTGTTGGCATTTGTGAGGATGTCCCTGTTCAAGTGGCTAACAATTGCTTGATTTTAACTGATTTTGTTGTTCTTGAGATGCCTGAAGATGATAATATGTCTATTATTCTTGGGAGACCTTTTCTAAATACTGCAGGTGCTGTTATTGATTGCAATAAAGGAAAAGTGACTTTCAATGTTAATGATAAAGAGCATACTGTTTATTTCCCCAAGAAAGTTGACAAGATTTATGGAGTGAATATTATTTCTAATTTTAAAACCATCAAGGTGGGAAGTATTGATTGCCCTATATGATCATCAAGAAGGATATCAAAACATTATGATTGGATCCATATCAATACAATTCAAGGTAACATGAGTGTTTCATGATGTTTAAGTTATTTGTGTCATGTAAATTTATTTGGTGGCAAGACTTGATCAACCTTGTTATCAAATACATTTATATACATGAAGTGCTAAACAACATTTCTTTCCTCAACCTTGTTTTACCTCCTGTAATGATATTTAGTTTGCAAAAGTTTAGTTGTTTTGAATTTTAAGAATTATTTTTCTGCCTGAGTTTTATTAGCTTAAGTGCCAGTTTTCGTCCAATTTGAAAGTTTTCAAAAATCTGTAAAAATTATATCATTGTTCCTATTTTCAAAAGAGCATCGTGGGAGTGCCTGGGACTGACCAAGGGGACCCACCATGGGCTCAGACCACATGGTGGCGTGGCCACCCCCTTGGCCACGCCAGCAGGTGAGGTGGGGCCCCCTTGGCCCTCCAACAGCTCTCCCACCTACCACACCTTCCCCTTCCTCGACAAAACTCATTTTTCCTGCTCAAACCCGGGTTCTTGCTGTTCTTCTTCGCGATTTTGATTTCTTTGCTCAGCCCATCTCTGCTGCTGAGATTTGGGGCATTTGCTCTCCGGTATGTGACTCCTTCATTTATCCAAGTAGAATTTTGTTTAGTGAAGTATACTTTGAGTATTTTGCTGCTGTAGGTGATTTGTTAAGTGAGTTTGCATGCTTGTTCTAAGTGGAAATTATTAGTTTTGATGCATGTTTAGTCCTCTAGCAAGTTCATATAGTAGTTCCCCTCATTTGTATGTCTCAAAATCAACTTTTTATAATGTTTGTTAAAAATTTCAGAAAAGGAAAATGCATAACCACACCTTTGGAGAGGTGTTTGAAAGGGATTCTCAGAGGGCAAGAAGGCCTTTGAGGGCATCCCCTCGAGTTAGGCGTTCCTATGATGAGGATGTCATTGCACCGAGCATTGGAGATGGAGGGGATGATCGAATCCCAAATGCCTCATCCTTTCCATGCACTGATTTTTTGCATAATGCAGGGTTGCTTGATGACTTCATGTTCCTTGTCCAGAGAGTTGGCTTGACCACTTATATGCAGGATGAGGGCGACCAACATTATTGGCTCACCAAAACTTTTGTTGAGAGTTTTAAATTTGAGAATTCACCTTATGCGCCTTCTATTAAATTCAAAATTTATGATACGCCTGTTACCATGACTTTGAATGATTTTTGTGCTGCCATAGGTATTGCTCCTTCAGGTACAGCAAAGAGGATTGCAGGAAACCCCCGTGACTTGCCGGAACTTTACCGAGGGGTGACCAACGATGATGACCGCACCGCTCAGCGTGGCAAGATAAGGAACATTCAATTCCCTGCCATTAGATATTTTACTTACTATCTTGCCACTAGCATTCTTGGTAGGGAGAATACCAGCAACATTTCTAATTACCATCTTGCTTTTCTTGCTGCTGCACTCACCGGTAACACCACTTATAACCTTGGTGCTCTCATTGCTCGCCGCTTAGCTGCTAGTGGACCTATCTATGGAGGAATTGTTGCAAAACGTGTTGCTGATTATTTGGGCCTCCCTATTGATCCTAATGATGAGAAGCTAACCCCTTTCAGGCTCGACCTTGCTGCTATGATAGACCATCATTTTGCTACACCCTGTTCTCACATGGGGAACATTGTTTACAAAGTTTTATTTACTAACGGGGATGAATATGAAGTGCCTTTGCCCCAGGCCGATTTGTTCCCTATACACAGGAGGCCGTGGTCGTACTCCAAGGAGGCGTTGGAGGAGCAGCTTAGAGTGCGTGGCTTTCGCCAGCAGGACCAGGAGGAGGAAGAAGCACCTGATGATCACTTACCCTGGTGCGTCGTCAGGGTCGTACCAGGATGAGTACCCTTCTTCATCATACCACGACAGTGGCACATCATGGGGGCAGTGGCATTGACCCCTCCACTTAGGCCAAAAGCCTAAGCTTGGGGGGAGGTATATACTCACTCATTTACATATCATATCTTGTCGATACTTTGTATATCCATGTTTCGATTTTCTTTCTTTCTTTTTTGTTGTTTGTTTTTAGTTCCTCATTTCAAAACACAAAAAGACCAAAAATATTTCTGTTGTTTCTCTCCATTTCTCTCTTTAAGTTTTAGTATTAGTTTGCTTAGTTTTAAATTCGGTTTGATATTCAAAAATCCAAAAATATTTTGCTTTATTGTTTGCTTCTTTTTGCTCTTGTCTTAAAACTCGAAAACCCAAAAATATTTGTTGTTTCTTTTTGGTTTTTTATCGCTTGTTTCAGAGTTAGACAGCCTTCTGTGACTCCGGTGGAGCTTGGTTTTCATTCATATCATTCGAAGCAACACAAGTGAATAAGCAATAAGGATGATCTACAACAATTCGAGTTGGGTGAGAGGCTGGTATGGACTCTATTTGTTTTCATTTTTGTACATATACTCATCCATGTGAGCATGCTTAATTGGTTCATATGAGGTATATGTCATTTAGTGGATGCTTAGTAGTTCTTGTTCTCTTATGATCAGTTCCAATTTATTAATAGAGATAGCATGTTATGTTGATGTTTGCTTGCATTGTTCTTTTCATAAAAGGGTATGACATTGTGGTATCCTCTGAATAATTCATTCGAATTGACTTGGCACATGCTCATGCATGCATATGACTAAAAACAAAAGTCAATTAAGCCTCGATGATTTATTTTGCCTCAGAGTTCTTGTATCACTTTTATGCCTCAATTAATTTCATTTTGTCGCAAGCATGATTATGACGGTTATTGCTCTCTTGATTGTCGCTTCCCAGTCTATTGCTAGCCTCCACTTGTCCCAAAGTGTCCACCATAAATACCTATGCATGGCATTTCAAACCATTCAAGTAAATTTTCATGTGCTACCTTTAAAACCTTCAAATTACTTCTCATTTTGTGACACTGTTTTTAGTTCATGAGGAAGTAGTAGTTGGGTTTGTTATCTTCCATACTAAGTTAAGAACCCCGACTTGCATGCTTCATCTGCTTGTCACTAATTTACAAAGAGCTGGTTAGACCATTGTAATATCAAAAAGCTTAAAACAAATAAAATAGACACTCCTCCATGGTATGTGATTGTTGGAAGGCACCCGATGATTCGGTTAGCCATGGCTTGTGTAAGCAAAGGTTGGGAGGAGTGTCAAACAATATATAAAGTGCATGATATACATGCTTAATATCAACATCTCGGAACCGCTCTCAACTTGTTTAGTATGGAAAATAACAGAAACTCTATTGCCATTCGTTGACAGGAACAACCACCTCTCAAAACAATTTTTGCATCTGTTTTAAAAATAAAAAAGCTCTAGCACATGATAATCCCTGCTTCCCTCTGCGAAGGGTCAATCTTTTACTTTTATGTTGAGTCACCATCCTTTCTTTGAGCACTTTCTCGAGAGCATAGTTGTCGTTCTTAGTGTAATGTGCTTGTCCCAGAATGCAGTTAACTGTGGTATAACTTTGATGCTTTTATCTTTGATATCTTTACTTCTAGTCTTCCCTTGAACTCAGAGGTGCCTGGGCATTTATGTTTTGCTGTACAAAAATAGGCAAGCGAGATACCACCTTATCATATCTTGTTATGAGCATTACAATCTTGTGAGTTGATATGTTTCATGTTGTTTGCTATTAGTATGTTGGCATCTTTTCATAGTTTACATACCTATTAGGTGACATTATTTGCATTTGCCTCATATTGAATTGCCTAAGCACTTGTTCATATAGTGAGAATATATATATCATATGAAGCAAATGTGTTCGTGAAAGTCTCTTTTATCGCACTCAGTTGTTAACTGAATTGATTGAGGACAAGCAATAAGCTAAGCTTGGGGGGAGTTGATACGTCCAAAACGTATCTACTTTCCCGAACACTTTTGCTATTGTTTTACCTCTAATTTGTGTGTTTTGAATACAACTAACCCGGACTAACGCTGTTTTCAGCAGAATTGCCCTGGTGTCTCATTTTTGAGCAGGATTTCAACTTTCGGGAAAAACACCAGAAAAGATCTCAAAGCCCCTATTTTGCCAGAAGACTCACGGAGCCAGAAGGGGAGTCGGAGAGGCGCGATGGGTGGCCCACACCACATGGTGACGCGGCCAGGGGCCCCACCGCGCGCAGCACATGAGGAGGGCACCTCGGTCACGCCCCCGAGCCCCCCTTTCGACTACATAACCCTCTCTGACCTAAACACGAGGGGGTCGTCCACTTCATCCAGAAACACTTCCTTACGCCGCCGCCATCGCGAAACCTATTTTGGGGACCAGAAACTCCGTTCTGGCACTTCGCCGGGACGGGGAATTGGAGGAGATCATCGCCATCATCATCACCGACGCTTCTCCATCGACCATCCATGTTTCCCCCATCCATATGTGAGTAATTCCCTGCTGTAGGCTGAAGGGGATGGTAGGGATTGGATGAGATTGTTCATGTAATAAGTTGTAAGATCATTAGGGCATGGTGCCTAGTATCCGTTGTTAGTACTTATTGACGTTGATGCAACTTGTTGTGCTTAATGCTTGTCACTAGGGCCCGAGTGCCATGATTTCAGATCTGAACATGTTATTGTTTCATAATGATATGCACTGTTTATTGATCTTACCTGCAAGTTGTATACACATATCGTTGTCCGGAACACGAGGCCCCAAAGTGACAATAATTGGGACAACCTAAGTGGATGGTTGCGATGTGAGGATCACGTGTGTTCACGGCGTGTTAATGCTTTGCTCCGGTACTCTATTAAAAGGAGTACCTTAATTACCAGTAGTTTCCCTTGAGGCCCGCTGCAACGGGCTGGTAGGACAGAAGATATTGTGCAAGTTTCTCATTGCGAGAACGTACGACTATATACATAACACATTCCTATGGTTACTTAGTACTTGGATACTGCTTTATTATTTATCTGCAATGCCTATGTCTTGATTATTATATGAACTATCCTATCAATGCAACGCCCGTTCATCCATCCCTATGCCTACAGTATTTTAATCCTACTGTTTACTGCAATCACTACTGCTGTCATTACTTCACTGCTGCTATTATTTCACTACTGCTACTGCTATAAAACTGTTGCTACTGATAATCTGTGTCGAGCAAGACTATTCACAGGTGCAGCTGAATTGACAACTCCGCTGTTAAGGCTCTCAAATATTCTTTGTCTCCCTTTGTGTCGAATCAATAAATTGGGTTTTACTTCCCTCGAAGACTGTTGCGAGCCCCTATACTTGTGGTCATCACCTCGCCGTACTCCTGCACTTCTTCTTCCTCTCCTGCTCACTCTGATTCGGGCTCCCCGTGTAGGTCGCCGTCGTTCGCCGCGGTCCATTGCCGCCAAGCCATCTCCGGCGACCTGTTTCCAGCGGTGCCGCCACCGTTTAGTCGCCCCCACTGCGCTTCAACGCCTGGTTCTCCTCGTTTGTTGCCTGATTGCAGCGGTCACGATGGTGGCCAGCGGCGGCGTCCATCCCCTCCATGGCCACAGTGGCTTCGCTGTCCCTGCTGCCGCACCTGCTCATCAAGCCCTCCTTCCAGCGCCTCTCCAGGAAGGTGAGGACCAGCTTCTCCCCCTGGATTTGATTGTAGTCAGTGGTCAGCTTTTGATGACCAAGATAACTGCAAATACTCTGCTCAGGCGCAAAAGTTACATTTTTGCTTCTTCATCTTCATTATCCTGGTTGATCTGCTGATGCAATGCCGTGCTAATTTTACTGTTGACTAAATGAATATGATGCTGCAGTCTCACCTTTGTAAGCATTCTTGCATCCTTCATATGAGTAAACTGGTGTAGATGGGGTCGACAATAGGGTTAGAAAACATTAGGCATGTTTTACAGAGCGTAAGGCAAACGATTGGAAGCAACGATTTTCCTTAGTTTCTCTACAAGTACCTTCTCCACAGTTTCACCTTTGCTTCAGACCTTTAGTTTATGTACAATTCTTTAAGCCTTTTGTACAATATATTTATTCTTCTATAATATACAAGGACAATTCAATGCTTCTTATCATTTTTGTGTGGTGCTTTGCTGATTTTCTTGAAGGTTAGCTTATCAATGAAGTTAATCTTTACGTTTGTGAAGAAGGTGTCACCGAATCTTAATAGACGACATCCTTATCGTGTCACTGTTTTTACATGGAGGTAAATTCATTGATGAAGGAGGGACCAATGCATTTGCTTCTGCTTCGTCAGTACTGCTAGGTGCTGTTAGCAGTACCTTTTCTGGAGTTTATGGTTGCTATCTAACCTGTGCATACCAACGTTGGATGTCATATATTCGTGAGTTGTGCTTTCCAATCGAAACTTAAATTGATTCAGTAGTTCATATAGCTCACATGTATACGAAATCTCATGTATTTCCCAACATCAGTTTAGTTAAAGTTACACTGTGCAGTATAAATTTTCCTCTATGATTTATCTCTTATTATTGGGACTCGGTTGTCCATATTGCAAAGAAGCGATTTAAGAGTACAGAAGTATGTGTTCTTCCATTAGAAGGAACTATGAACTGTTGCCCAGGAAAAATATATGCTTTAGTTCCTCACTCATTCCATGGCATAATCAGCCTCGGGTTTCTGGTGGCACATTTTTGGGTATAAATTGCCATATTCCTGCACATAGCATTTTGCTGCACTTTTATATTTGTTTGCTATTGCGGCCTGCATCTTTCTTACGGCATTGAAGTTAACAAGTACACGTTGCTCTATTGGTTTGATTTTGTGTATAGTGCCGGTGAGTTTTCATGTCCGAAATTAACTATGTTCTTATATTCCTGAATGTATTAAGCACAATAGACAAATATCACTTATGGCGTAGCTGCTGACATCATATGCATTGTTATCCTGGTCAACTCCCATTTGGAAATGAAAAATAATGCACATGGGAGCAAGCAATGCAATTTCTTCATCATATGGCAGTATATTTAAATTCAATTTTTCCCTAATTTCCATCCGCACTTTTCCACTTGTATTTCTCAACTTTTAATAATTTCATTATGTTTTAAAATGGCCTAAAATATAGGCAAAATCCATGGATGCTCTTATTATTATTATGGAGCTTCCCACATTTTTGGTTTAAATTTTTATTTTTTTCCACGTTAACAATTAGGAGAAAGTTTTCGTATTTTAGATAAATTCCTATCTATTTCAAGTGCGAAAATTTCTAGGTGAATTTACAAAGATGTTCACGAGTGAAGGTTAACTATGTTACCAAATTGTCCCAAAAATGTTAGGCTAAAGTTCCCGAATTCCACGACAATAATTTTCATCCGATAATATTTAATCATACTAGACGATTTGACGCGAAGGCTAAAAAAGAATCATTTGAAGTTAGCAGCAAGATGCGATGGACCTGAGAAATGCTAGCATGTACTCCACTGTAAATTTTTCTTAATTATGTAATTTGGTCTAGGTGAACATCGTTAAAATTTGCATCCCAGTTTGCTTTCTCACGCACAGAAGTATTTCTTTATGTTAATTATTACTTTTGGCCTCAAAGAGCATTCTTGATGTACTGTAGAAAGTATTTGTTTATGCCAAATATTACTTTTGGACTCATATAGCATTCCTGGTACACAAAAAATCTTATCTTGATTTGCTTTTGCCGATTGCTTGCCAGGCCTACATCAAGAACCTGAAGACGAGCCGGATGAAGCTGGCTCGCATGGAGCAGGAGCTCAACCGGGCCAGGCAGCAGCAGCTGCTCTACGCCGGTGCAAAAGATTTTTCCAATTTAAATATCTCTTAGATTGTAAGGTCATAAATAAGATTGGTTCCTTTTTAATCCTGTTAGGAATGTGTCCACAGTATTTTGATAGTTGGCATGATTTATTATAGGTACAGAACACCGACAAATTTGTTAAATTTCGATACTGGCAGAATACAGCCTGATTCTTCAGGTATTTTAAGTTTCTGACGTAGCCACGTAGGGATCAATATATTTTCCATGATGTCTCTGAGGTAGCATGCCCGGATAAGAAAAAAAAAACATGCACATGGTGATGCAAACTTTGCTCTATTTTTTGTTTCTTTTTTCCTTAGGAATGAGGTAGGTTAGTCTCTGCCATACTTCTAAATCCTACCCGGTGACTGTACTACTTATGCTTATATTCAGAAGTTTTTTCTTATATTTGATTAAAATTTGACTCTTAGTGTTCTTATGGAACTCTACATGTACCTTCCATGGACCAAGACCATGAGATGAACATTCACACGGGAGAACTTTAATAACCTGGGTGTGGTCCTAGATCCATCTTTTTATTCTGATTAAAAACAGAGGCTTGGCTTGGTATTTGGTTCTTGCTGGTCCTGGTGCAGAAGGTGGTTCAAAGAAGTAAAATACATATTTTGGAAAAAAAAAAGATGAAATAGATAGCTAGGACCTAGGAGGCAGAAACCATTTTGTTGACTCCTGGATGATAGGGATTGCAGCCATTTTGCTGTTTTTTAATGATTACTGTAGGGGAAACCCCCACATCCCTTTATTAGAGAAGCTTTATTAGAGAAGAGAATAATTACAGGGATCTACAATATGTGCAGATGGAAAAATTACAGGAGATTGCTTACCCATAATTCTAAAGTAGGTAACAGACTTTATTTGAATTTTTCTCAATATTGGGTCTGTCCTTTTACATTATGATCATGATGAACTGAGAGAGGGCTGATGCGTGGACGGTACAGTAACACATTTCGTCAGCACATATCTTCGCCAGCTTCGGTTCTACTCTGCATGCGGATCATCATGTAGCCAATTTGGTCAGTAAATTTCGATTGATCAACATAGTCAACATTCTAGGGGGTATAAGCAGAATAGCCTCCATGTTTTCTTATCACAAAGGTAAACGAGTATGGTCATTTTGACTGAATATTTCAAAAAAAAAAACCTCCCCAAAATTAGCATCAGCGCCTATTCAACTAGTCTTATGTCAAGGAGAGAATGGAATCTTAGTCTGAATGGTCTGAATTGATTGCATGTGTATCTGGGAATGAGATCTGTGCCCATGGAACTGCGCGTGAAATTTGACAAATTTAACCATTTTGACAAACTTTAACAAAAAATAACCCTTTTTTGAAACTATTTTGAAATCTAACCCTTTTTTGTAGCGCCCAACCACGGGGCGCTACACTCTTCTACGTAGCGCCCTTCCGTACGGCGCGACGGTCCTGCCAGCGTGGCACGGCGGGACCTGCACGCGTGATGTGTAGCGCCGTCTAATAAGGAGCTATACTATGTTGTGTAGCGCCGCGCCATATGGAGCTATCCGATTAAAATTTGTAACCCACGAGTCCAGAGAGCTGATATCGTCCAAGCGTCGCCAAAATGGCTAAGTCATGTGTAGCGCCCTACTACGTGGAGCTACACTATATTGTGTAGCGCCGCGGCTTGTGGAGCTATTGTCTGTAGGCGAAATAGAAAATGGCCATCATGTGTAGCGCCCTACTGCGTGGAGCTACACTATGTTGTGTAGCGCCCTGTGACACGGAGCTATCCTATTGAAATGTTGTAACACAACAATAGCCAAATTTTGACAACATTTTCACAATTTGCAGCTAACAGAACACACATTTGTCAACAACACAAGTTCATAACAGAAAATAACGACATGTCCACACGCCTTGGCGATAAGTTCAAACATAACAATAAGTGCATGACGACAACACATTTGTCAACAACACAAGTTCATAACAGATGTCCACACGCCTTGGCGATAAGTCCAAACATAACAATAAGTGCATGACGACAACACACATAAAACGACAACTGGAACTACAATTGCATAAGGAAACTAATGACAACAACTACTTCTTTCCCCTCCTCCTAGGAGGTAAAACAGGCTCATCCTCCTCGTCGTCATTGTTCCTCAACCTCCTCAATGCCGAGTTATGAACTGTTTTGTTCGAAGTCTTCTTCATCCGCACTCTCCTAGCGGGCTCGTGGGCATTCCCTTCCGGTGCGTTGGTAGCATTCTTCCTCCTCACGGGCAGCTTCGTCGGCCTCAAGGGTGGCTCCTCCTCCTCGGACTCAGAGTTTCCACCGTCTGTCTCCTCCTGGAAGTCACGGTATCTCGCCTCGTCCGAATCCGAATCTATCTCCGGCACCTCGGGATCGGACACTTCAACTTCTTTTCCCTTCTTTTGCTTGTCCCATTGGGTGGGTGTGAAACGGATGAACTCCTTGCTTGCCCTTAAGTTGTGACGATGCTTCTCGCTTGCTTGAAATTCCTCCAAGGTCATACCGTCCGGCACCTAAGCAAAAAGAGGTTTCGGTTAGAGCTACAAGCACCATCAAAAAAAGTAATGGAATGCATATTTCGTACCTCATCATGTTCCGGGTTTGAACTCGATGCACCACAAAACAGTGGTGTCGAAGTTGACATCGGTTCACTAGGCACGGTATCATCGATGGTACGACAACCAAGTAAAAGAGCTAGTGAACGAAAGCGGTGGGCGCTTTGCTGTGACATTGATGTAAGATGTGAGCATGGTCAAATTGAAAAGGAAAATTTGCACCGCAAGGAACATGTTGCCAAATTACCTTCGCAAACTCTCTAACGGCATTGTCACCCTTCTTGCTGCGAGGGTAGGCGGCTGCTTTCTCGGCTTCATCGGCGTGCTGTGAGATCTCGGTGCGCTGAAAAAATTACCATAAGAAACATGTCAACATACGAGCTCTAACTATGATGATGAGAGGTACAATGTCAAAAAATTACCATAAAGTTGATCAACGGAGCAAACTTGGTTTGATCTCCCTCTCTCACGAGCCGGTTGTACTTTAGTTTGAAAAAATCATCTCCAAGACTTGGGTCGTCCAATATGGTCGCATCATAAGCCGGCCGACATAACTCCACACGAGTACTACTAGTAAACCATGCAAGATAGTTGTCAAAAGCACCTTGATCATACGGTGGATGGTTGGCTATAAGACGAATATGTTTCTTTGCGTCCGCCACATGGGCATTCCACTTTTTAATGTACTTCTTATGTGTGTTGTCCCATTTCTTCACCTTCTCCGACTTTTTCGGTTGTTCAACCTTCACCAAAAAAAATAACAATGTTAGTATCGTCAATATCATGTGGTACAAACGGTAATAGCAAATGATGAACTCTCACAAGTGAAGCGCAAACTTAGTGTCCTTCCACTCCGGCGGTGTAGTCTGAAATAAACCAAATTGGGTCATCACTCGATGCGGCAAGTGATACTCAACGGCATACAAGCATATCATTGGGGACTTCAAGAGCCAAAGATGTTGTTCCGCCATGCACATATGGTTCAACGTGAACTCCATATTGTATCCCAATTTGTCTCCCGAACCATATGGTTGCCATGTCACCTACACATAATGGGCACAATTAGGGGTGAATACAAATTAGGGTACGGAGTTTCTATAAATGAACAAGTAGATGATATACCTGCTCGGGTGTTAGCTCGTCGAACTCGTTGGTGTACCGCACGTACTCCTTCTCCGTGTCGCCGTTGAACTCCTGAACCACGTCCCAAACGTACGCCCAAGTAGGATAACGCAACACGTCGCGATGGTCGTTCCAAACCTGCCATTGCATCCTTTTTGGCCTTCCAATCGACATGTAGCACCGTAGTGCGAGGCGCTGCGCCTGGACGTGTAGCGCCGGCCCATTCGGCGCTATACTTCGGCCCGTTGGGCCCCGCGTTGCCACGCTGGCACGTCTGTAGCGCCACCGTCCACGGAGCTATACAGAAGAGTGTAGCGCCCCGTGGTTAGGCGCTACAAAAAAAAAGGGTTAGATTTCAAAATAGTTTCAAAAAAGGGTTATTTTTTGTTAAAGTTTGTCAAAATGGTTAAATTTGTCAAATTTCACGCACTGCGCGAGCTGACCTGGGAAGTCTTGCCGGATCTATCCTGATCCGCCGCTTAAACACCCTCTGTCTAGTACAATTATCTGTGTGTGTATATTTTTGAAGATGAACCATTATGTCCTGGATTTTATTTATGTAACAGTACTATGTCCTTCACCCATATTTGCAGTGGGTGGTCCGGCTTTTGTCACCACAATGCTTAGACAGATCAAGACAATGTGGATTAATTATTGGAGTACCCCATTGCAGCTGCCCATGATGCTATCCTGGAGACTGATTATCCACAGAAACTCCCGTGCTAATCCAAAACAGATCATGACAGTTGACAAATCTCACAAACATTTTCGCAAAGAAAAACTCTCCATGAGAATCTGACTTTGACCCACGGGATAACAACGAAATCCAGATGAGACGAGGCCATGCTATTTTCAGATGAGAAGCGAACTGTTGCTATCGTGCACGAGGTCAGCGGTGGCAGTGCAGCATGGACAGGGCAATACAAAAAAGTTGAGGCCTTTTCTGCGACAGCTCACGGCTTCACAAGGCTTACGTTGCTGTTTTGACATTGCCCTGGATTCTCTGTGTATGAGTGAGATGTGCCACTAGTTCAATCAATCACTGTCTGATTATGGGTTTGCTTATAAATAAAACGAACATGAACATATTATTGAGATAGCTATCAGAACTTGTCACCTACCAATTGTATTCATCAACATTTAAAATCTGCAACTATACTGGAAAACTTATTTCCTCAGTGGTCTAACAAACTTAGTGTCGATAAAGTGATTCCATAATCATAAAAGGAAACCAAACAACAAACAATGATGTGGTGAATAAATAATTCTTCCCATTACCCGGAAAAAGCAAAACAAATAATGAGAAGAAAAGATGGAACCAAATATTTTCTTGTAGTAAAGCACATGTGCATTAAGACTCCTCCTCCACAAAACCCAGTAAAGCAAATAATCATCCAGTCAAAAGCTTTCGCTTTATCCATGAAGAAAAAACCAAAAAGCCAGCCCCCAATAACAACATTAAATCACAGTACATTTAAATTGGAAACAAAAAGTCAATGGCCAAAGCCCTTCTTGCGGCAACTAACAGTAGTACTCCCTCCGTCCCGCTTTATAAGTCTGCTACGTATCCCAATGTGATATATATATTATAAAAAATCATCTAGACAAAAACTTTTGCTTTACCCATAATAAACAAAAAAACCAAAAAGCCAGCACCAATAACATCACATCACAGTTCACACACACTGCATTTAAATTGGAAACAAAAAGTCAATGGCCAAAGCCCTGCCCACTTTCCAGCCCAGTGCGTGAGTGAGCCCCAGGGGACAGCAAGAAACTAACAGTAAAGCCAATAACCAGGCACCAAACCCTTTGTTTTTTACCCGGTGGACGATGGATGTTAGTGGCCTGTACCAAAGCACACCAAAGCACAGCCAGCCACACTAAAATAGTACTTTCTTGCTCCGTCCAGAAAAAAGAAGTTACCTGTTCTTGGGTCGAAATGAATGCAGCCCCCCTCCTCCTCATCATGATGCCGATGCATTTAGTGCAGCAAGTTTGGTGAGCGGCCGGAGGATCTGAGCGAGCGAGTGAGCTGGTTCATCCATCCCTAGCTAGCTACCATCCTCCGAGGGGTTCTTGCTTGCTGGAGAGAGAGCGAGTTCTTGGTGAGTGCTGGGGAGAAGAAAGCGGAGTCAAATCTCTGGGGTTTCTCTCCTTTAATTTGAGTTCTTGGTCTTGCCAAAAGTCCCAAAGCGAAAGCCCCCGACTTTTTTGCTGGGAAAGAAAGGTGGAGGGTGGTGTCGTTGCATTTCAAGCTCCGGAATCCATTTCTGCCTCGGAGATTTGTTCCCCAACGTCAAATCCGAGAAAGCTTGAGGTTTCAGCGCCCATCATCACCCGTGGTTCTTGGTTGAGGATTGCTCGGGTTCTGATCCGTGCTGGAAGACTCCACATTTTTTCTGATCCAAGAAGAAGAGATCCGGTCACCAGAAATCTCGGGGCTTTCCGCTCCACTCCACTCCATGCGCGCTGATCCAACTGCCACTGGAGGAGCTGCGGCGATTTCCCCGTCGTCGATCCGGGAACTCGGGGAGCCCGGCCCATGCCATGCATCTCTCCCTGTGGAAGCCGCTCTCCCACTGCGCCGCCGTCCTCCTCTCCAAGAACCACCGGCGCCGCGGCGGCGGTGGCCATGGTGGTGGCCGCGACGACCCGGCGTCGTTCCTCCGGCAGCTGCGCGACGCGCTCGACGCCGCGTCGGAGGAGGGCGCGCTCTGCCCGCCGCCGGACGCCGCCGGCGCGGACGCGGACGACGCCGCCGTCACGCGCTCCCGCTCCCTGGCGCGCCTGCGGGCGCAGCGCGACTTCCTCCGCGCCACCGCCCTCGCCGCCGCCGCCGGCCCGTTCCGCTCCGTCTCCGACCTGCCGCTCCTCGCCCACGCGATAGCCGCCTTCCTCTCCATGTACCCGGACTACGCCTCCACCTCCGACGTCGACCGCCTCCGCCTCGACCACTACTCCCACCTCGCCGGCAGGGTCTGCCTGGACTACTGCGGCTTCGGCCTCTTCGATTCCAGCTGGGACTCCTCGTCCTCCTCCTTCACGTTGTCCGAGCTCAATGCCAATCTCAGCAACCACGCTCTCTACGGCGGTGCCGACCCGGCACGGCCGAGAACGACATCAAGGAGCGGATCTTGGAGTACTTGAATGTGCCGCCAGCGAGTACGCGCTGGTGTTCACGGTCAGCCGCGGGTCCGCGTTCAAGCTGCTTGCCGAGTGCTACCCGTTCGAGAGCAACCGGAGGCTGCTCACCATGTTCGACCACGAGAGCCAGTCGGTGAACTGGATGGCGCAGAGTGCGCGGGCCAAGGGTGCCAAGACGCGCGCGCATGGTTCCGCTGGCCCACTCTCAAGCTCTGCTCGACGGAGCTGCGCAAGGAGATCGTCGGCAAGAGGAAGGGCAGGCGACGGGATTCTGCCGTCGGATTGTTCGTGTTCCCTGCGCAGTCTCGGGTGACAGGCGCCAAGTACTCCTACCAATGGATGGCGCTGGCGCAGCAGAATGGCTGGCATGTTATGCTCGACGCCGGTGCACTTGGTCCCAAGGACATGGACTCGCTGGGGCTCTCGCTGTTCCGCCGGACTTCATTATAACCTCATTCTACAGGGTTTTTGGTTCAGACCCGACTGGGTTTGGTTGCCTTCTCATCAAGAAGTCGGTCATCGGGAGCTTGCAGGGGAGGAATGGCTGTAATGCCTCTGGGATGGTGAAGATTGTTCCAGTGTTTCCACAGTATCTGAGTGACTCCATAGATGAGTTTGATGCAGCGGAAACGGAGGGGCTTGAAGATGACTCTTGCACCCCCAAAGATGATGATCCAGTGCCCGATGTCCGGAATGGGTCGCAGCTGCCAGCATTTTCAGGCGTGTACACGTCTGCTCAGGTTAGAGAGACATTTGAGAGTGACCCTGGTCGTGACAGCAGCTCGGATAGGGACGGAGCGAGCACCATTTTTGAAGAAACTGAGAGCATATCTGTTGGTGAGGTGATGAGGAGTCCAGCATTCAGCGAGGACTGTTCGTCAGAGAATTCTTTCTGGGTTGATGTTGGCCAGAGCCCATTGGGGTCGGAGAAGTCTGGTCAGTTCAAGAAAGGGAAACTGGGTCACCATTACCATCGTCCTGGTTCACTGGCAGAAAGTGTAACAAGAGGATGTCGCCTAACCTAACATCTAGGATATCAAGAAGCCCACTCTATGATGGTAATGTGATTTCGTTTGATGCTGCTGTACTATCAGTTTCGCACGATGTAGACTGCCTGAGGGAAGACCCTGAAGAAGAAATCTATGAGAATGGCAGGAGAAATCATTTCAGGCAAGTTAGTGAAATCCAAGAGGAGCCAGAGGTTGAAGAGGTTGCATGCCAACGTGCTATGAACGGTGACGTGGATCACAAAGAAAGTGCGATAAGAAGGGAGACTGAAGGGGAATTTCGTCTTCTGGGAGGGAGGGACGGAAACAGCAGATTTACTGGGGGCCGGCTCTTTGGTGTTGAAGAGATTGATGGAGCTATAAGTATGGGTCGCAGGGTTTCATTCAACACTGAGGCGAATATGATTGCTGACAGGCTACATCGGGCCTCAGACGCTGCTGAAGCTTCTGGATATCCATTTCGTGATGACGATGGTTGCATCAGTGATGGCTATGATGATGCTGCGCAAGACTGGGGCAGGAGGGAACCGGAGATAATTTGCAGGCACATTGATCATGTTGATATGATGGGGCTCAACAAAACAACTCTTAGGTTAAGGTACCTTATCAACTGGCTAGTAACTTCCCTGTTGCAGCTGAGGCTGCCAGGCTCAAAAGATGTTGATGGAGTCCCTCTTGTGCACATTTATGGTCCCAAGATTAAGTATGAAAGGGGAGCTGCCGTTGCTTTCAATCTGAAGCAAAGTGGTGGCAGTTTCGTTAATGCTGAACTTGTTCAGAAGATAGCTGAGAAAAATAGCATATCTCTTGGTATCGGTTTTCTTAGTCATATAAAGATTGATCCAAACCAGAAACTGTCAAATGGAGCACTAGATATACCTGAGGCTTCCTTTTATAAGAATGGTCGCAGAGACAGTAAAAAGGTGACTGTAAGAGTTGAAGTTGTGACAGCTTCTCTCGGCTTCCTTACTAACTTTGAAGACGTGTACAATATGTGGGCATTCATTGCCAAGTTTCTAGATCCTTCATTCCTGGAAAGTGAGCGCATTGCCATAGCAGCTGACCACTCAGAAGGACAAATTTGAGCTCGATGTATGGTTTAGCAACCGACGAAGGAGAGGAAGGTGATCTTTCTCCTTTTGTTGAGCCATAGTTTATGTTTTCGAGGGGTAATTGGTAGTGATTTAGCAGATTTGTTTATTCTTTGCCTAGTTCCTCGACATGTGACTTATTTTTGTGTCATGTAGAGTTTGCTCAAATATGTACCAGCGGCTCATCAGTAGAGCTCCTTCCACTGAACAATGTTTGTAAAGCAGCTCACTGGAAATGAAATAGTTTTGAGTGCTTTGTACTGGAATGTACCTGTGATGCACTTTTCACATCTTCTGTCAGTATTGCTTATTGATGTGTTTTTGTTTGTGGCTCCTTTATTTGTAACTTTATTTGCTGATCTCTGATAATCTATCAATTGTCACTTACTCTCATATTTGTTCATGAAGTAAACTCACAACTGCAAATGATGTGGACCAGTTTTGTGTTACCATTTCCCTTGAATTTTATTATAGTCAGTCTGTGCAACATGTTTATGTTCAGTTGGGTTTGAAGTTTGTGTGAGACTGTGAGTACCAATGTTATCCTTCTTCGATGAACATGTGTTGTCTCAGTGTGGTATTATATGATTTCGATTTCTCTCTTGGTTTTCTTACATCAAATTGTTGTGGCTGCATCGGTCTAAAACTTGAGTGGCTTCTAAGCATTGATCTGAAGAAACATTAGGAACCAGTCAGAAACTGCTGTTTCTGCTGGGAGCTCCTCCTTCTCTCGATGCACAATTGAACATTGTTTCATAGCATAACATTCTTATGATCTTGGGTTCTTCTCTCAGCATGCTCACAGGGATGAGATCATGTATGTAACCATTAATGTGATTGTTCCTTTTGTACTAGTAAATTAAAATTAGGAATATTCACTACATATGTATCTGGTGCATGTCTTTCGTCGACCCAGTTAGGCAGGTAACTCTAATTTTGATTGTGAAATTTTACTTTTTGTATGACTTGATTCTCCCCATTTGTCAGTAACAAAAAATCAGGGACTCCCATCATAGATCTGCTCCAGTATCATGAAATATCTCTTATGGTCC
Source organism: Poa pratensis (assembly GCA_947311845.1). Lineage (NCBI taxonomy): Eukaryota > Viridiplantae > Streptophyta > Magnoliopsida > Poales > Poaceae > Poa > Poa pratensis. The sequence continues at coordinate 10,665,835 of CAMZMU010000041.1, forward strand.
TTCCTTGATGCTGGTAAACTAGATTGGTAATTCACCACAAGTCACACAACTCACAAGCCTTGTCAGTGTTTGCTCTCAGTACAAGTTTCTACAGTAATTGTTCATGTATTTATGTGTGTTGTTAGGTTTTATGCTTAATATGATGATTTTTCCTAGTAGAAAACTTCAAATGCCAAAATATGTGTCATTTTATATTTTGAAATGCAGAAGATAGTGAAGTTGTGATACACCACTCACCAGGCTCTGAAGTGATGCAGCTACTGTAGCTCATTTTGAATTTAACTCCTCAAACATCAATTTGAGTTTTTGCCCCTACTGCTGCTGTTTTTATTTTTTCTTGTACTGCACATGTCAGCAGCAATATTTCGCCACAGTGGCAGTGCAACTTACGTAACATGACCGAAATTGCAAATTGTACTGATTTTAGAAGTAAAACTGGAGGTTTCAAGGTACAAGGTTGAAAATGGACGAGCTTGAAATCAGACGGTCTAATATTGATGTCTCCCTTGCACTTGTGCTTGTGGCTGATTAAGCTGTCTAACTTAAAATTGAGTCATTTAATGTAATAATTGTGTTACAGAAGTAAAAGTACTTTCTGATTGCACATTCAATTTTTACATTTCAAATGTTGACTCGTTTAGTTTTGTAATTTGATGTCTATGGAAGATGTCCCTGTTATTGCAAAAACAGAGGCCCGTTTCAGTTCAGGTCTATTCCTCTCCTCTCCTTAACTAATCAGTTATAAGTGCTGAGTAATTCACATAAATGTATGTCTTAAAGGGTAGAATATGGTACCTCGACATACACAAAAAAACTTGTGACTTTTGGGTTACACCTTACACCATATTATATATCTGCGAGCCCGTGACCTTTGCATTGCCCCTGTCGAGAACATCCCTCTGTTTCTGGCTCCTTGCAAAACATCCTGGTAATCTCCTGCTTTAATCTCTGTTCTTTTTGTGATTCCAATGTCAGCTGATTCTGCTACTGCTCTTCTACTTCCTTATCTTCTTTGATTTACTTAAAGGAGAAAATGATGCTAGAATATGCCAGTAGATTCTGCACCTTTTGGTGCTCAAAAGTCAAAGCTCTGAATAGTATTCGTGTCATGCTTTCATCTGCATCATCCTGACTGAGCTTTTGAAGTGATGTTCTTTTTTGACAAGACAACAGTAGACATGCTGCCAGTACAGGACACACAAGTATAGGCGGTATGGTGTTCGCTGCATGTCAAGTGGGCTGCCATATATGGCTATATTTACTAATCAACACTGAAGTTTTAGGTTACTTACCACATGCTTGCGTGCCTTTTAACCTTTCTTTCTAATAACTTCATCTAACATTGTAGGAGTGATCAGAGGATGGACAAGTCTTGCACTGGATGCAAGCAATACATCGCGCATCAATATTGGCACCACATGGATAATCGGAAAAAGCGTTTCTTCAAACCTATGCTTGGTCAATTCCGAAATGGGGTGGTAGGATCTTCTCAATAAGCTGTTCATCTGGACGAAGATATATGTTCTGTAGTTTTTCATTTTGGGTAATTTGACAACATAGGTCTTGGGTTAACAGTATTATGGGCTATGTATTGATAGTAGTACTGGAGTTTGGATTCCGAGATCAATTTGCTATTCTTTATGGGAAAATGTAACACTAAGTATACAAAAAAAATGCTGAATCTCAAAAGTATTTGGAGATTTTCAGGGTTATTCTGTATCCCATTCTCACCCGTAGTCAGAACCCACACGTCTGCCAAGCATGGATAATTTGTGAAACATGCCCTATAAAAATTGACTTAGTGGAGTTGCATATCCAAATAACTAGTTATAGTTGCATTAAGAGAACATTCTTGTTCTTGTCTTCAGGTAAAGTTTTCAACAGCGACCTGGTTATCTATGTGCATCAATATGAACTTGTTACTACTACTAAATAGTAAATAATGATACCGGTTTAATATCTTAGAATTTTGTGATATACTGTATAATACTGTAAGTTACCTCGTTTTTTTTTCTTATTATATGCATGACTACTGCCTTCACATGTAATTTATTTTTACTCATCCCTGTAGACCATACCAGAGAAGTTTGTTCGCAGCATCGGAGGACAGATCTCTGAATTAGTCAAGCTAGAAACCCCAGATGGTAATACATATAGTGTTCATGTTGCCAAAGAACTGAATAATCTAGTCCTGCGATCCGGATGGTCAATATTTGCCAGTGTTTATGGACTTGAAGAGGGTGACTTCTTGAGGTTCAAGTACAATGGGGATTCCCACTTTAAAGTTGAGATCTATGATCCAAGTGCTTGTGAGAAAGAGTCATCCTGCATTGTAACGAATTGCAGTCCCGGTCTTCAAACATGGAGCATACCTCGTGATAATCCAATGTCGTCACAAGAGGATGAAAGGCTAGCAGCACATCACAATAGTTGCAAAACAGCACATCACAATAGTTGCAAAACTTCAAAGGTAAATCAGCAGGCTCTTCTCCACAAAAACCAAGTAAGTGGACATACATTTCTCCTAGTTCCAGTACAGTGCAGATAAATTTCATTATTAACAGCACTCATATTTGTTTTTTCTCAGCCAAGAAAGAAACCCCATCTTCTGAAGGCATTCAAGATTCCATTAGTTCAGGTGAAGGTCAGACTTCCAGCTGGTTTCCCTATTTCTTAGCGACAGGGTCCAATCTGACTACCGAACATAAAGCAGAAGTCGATAAAATTGAGCAGAAAGCGAGGCCTGAGATTCCACTGTATGTGAAAATCATGGCCAGTACCAGTCCGGTTGATGCATTTCTGGTATGTTGGCAGTTGGGTAGCTTGCATTGCATAACTTCTCAAGCTGTGTAACTGACATTACATGTAATAGGTCATATGCAAAGATTACGCTGTCAAATACCTCCCACATGACGATGAAATCATCACTTTGCCATGCCAACAATAGCAATACATGGGGTGTTCATTTTAAGATTAACGATGATGGTACCTACCATCTTTCTGCTGGTTGGGTGGGATTTGTCCAAGACAACGAGTTGCAAGAAGGTGATACTTGCGTGTTTGAAGTGTTAAAGGGCCAGAAAAGTTTCACAATGGCGGTTCATCTGCTTAGCGCAAGCTATGGCCATCCACCAGGTAAAACCTTAACCTGCATATATAGTATTAGGAACCATCCTTTAGATGTTGCTTTACCACAGTAGGATTTATAAAGAAAAATCCAGCAGACTCTCGGTAACAGAAATTATGTAAATAAATGCTGAAGTGTTAATCTAACATCTCCAACACTATAAACCTTTACTCTACAAAAATATTTGTGGTTAACATTTCTACAATTTGAATATCAATAATTGTAGCATGTTGAATGCCCTATTGATTTGATGGGCCATGTGTTGATAGTTTGCGATTGGGGCTTTTATGCAGGATTTGTCACTTCTGCCAACAGTCGTCGTCCGAAAGTTAAGGTTATGTTCTCACGATTTACCACTCTAAAGGGTCCTCTGAAGACTAAAGTATATGCGAAAGTAGAAGCTATTAATTCTGAAATACCAGTATTCGTGTCCGTCATGCTGAAAACCAATATCACCCACCACTCGTCCATTCTGGTGAGTCAACGTCGCTTTCTTCATATAAAAAAGAGAATGAAAAATAAAATTCATCAGTGGAAGTTCATTCCCTGGTAATTTCATAAACAGAAAAAAATACAGCAGCATTGCTCCTTGGGTTGCTGAACAGTATTTTTTTTTCTCATGCAATCAGGCCTTCAGTCTGGATTATGCCAGAGGTTATCTCCCTGCCGTGAGCCAAACTATCAGGCTTCATCGGCCTGGGGAAAACACAACATGGAAAACTTCATTCAAGATCTTCAGTGGGAGGCGTTGGCTCGTTGGAGGCTGGAGGCAGTTTTCCTATGAGAACAAACTGAAGCTAGATGATGTCTGCCTCTTCGAACGGATGGAAAACAGGAAGAAGCTCGGGATAATGGTCAATATCATCCGAAAAGAAGAGTACTGTTGATTTGCCAATGCTCATGTAGTCGCGGAATTTAGTATTTTCAGTCGCTTTTGTGTTGGAATTTCCCAGGATCACATCTATCCCGACTCCCAACTCCCGACCCATCCAGTTACCTATAGGACAAATCCTCTGAACGTGATAGAATAAACGTTTATTTCCTATATATGATGATACTTCCTGGTTTATTGTGTCAGAGAACTACGATCGCTTGCTATTTTCACTTTTAAATATCAGTACAAGTTTTTTTGGGTACTCACTTAGGGGGCATATTCTTTGAAATATGTCCAGATTCTGATATTCCACTGAAATTGATGTCTAGAAATTTGACAAGCTTATGTATTGCCATGCAAAATTTTAATTTCAGAATTCAATATACCAACGAGTGAGAAAAAGAATGTTTTTAGCAAACATTTTCACCAGGTATTAGTGTTTTGATTTTCCAAACCCAAACTACTTTCGGGTGCTGATATGTTTGTGGAAAAACTCTGTTTTGTTGCCATGTGTTGTCTAATATCAATCGATTGTCAAATGTAATGTGAAAAGAATTGTAAATTCATTTAGGTCAGTGACGGTTTGTTGTTTGAACTGAAAAATTCACATGACCTGTTTAATGAATTGATTGATTACCTATGCCTCTCCATTTAGTATGGCATGCATCCAAAGTTGAACGTCGGTGTCGATTGGCTACTACACGTCATTTTTTGGTGTGTAACTTTCCTGACATTTTGTATCTTTAAAATTTGGAGATCTTATGATCGATACGCCACAATCTTACCATTCGTACTTGTACATCAAATCAGAATCAAGCGAGTTTACACTTCCACAATAGATGAATCTGTTGAGCGCAACTTTAGTCCTTGGAGCCAAAATGAGGGAGTTGTCCCGCACATGAAAACACAATAAGGAAAAGAGGTAGGGTTGCGAAACTCTGCAGTCTGTTGCCATCATGGATTTACTTCTGTTCCATGATGAAGTCAAAGTGTGAAGAATGGCATGGATGCCGAGATTTGTGGACTTACAATGGTGGTTCAGTCCTGGTGGGATGAGGGATCGGCTAGGTGATTCGTAACTTGGAACAGCAGCAACGGCAAGAGGGGGCGACAGCACAGGAGAAGTTCAGAGTCTAAACTTTCAGGGTGAAAACCCAAAGTCTGGCCTTAATTGGTTGTACCTGGCAATTGCCTTGGTGAAGGCATTGTTTTTGCGAGTGTGGACTTTTTTCAGGGTGAAAACCTATGATCAGGGCGACGACGGCGCTTTAGCTTAGCACTGTTCCCTTCTTGGAGGCGTCACTTTTGAAGAAGTTGGACTTCTGGTACTGTTTTTGTGGGGTTTGGTCTGCTGTAACAGGAAATGGATCACTGTAGCGGGATTTTTTTTTTGTAATTCTTCTTTTTATTCTAAGCTGTGTGCATCCGTGGAGCCGCTAGGGCACGCGTTGGTGCAGAGGCTAGATGTAATTGGTGTCATCGTGATATTAAAATATGCTCTTTATCAAAAACAAAAAAAACAGATGCTCACATACACGCGCATACACTCACCCCTATGAGCGCACACACGCACACCCTAGACCTATGAGCACCTCCAAGAGAATGAGCCGGCGGTTGGGTCTTGAGATTGACGAAGTCACCACGGGCGCCTCGCTGTCGACGGAACGTCGCCTCCCGCTGAAGAATATTCCTTCTAAATGAGAAACACCAGCGTCAAAACTGAGGTTTGAACTCTGATGGGCTGGGGGTACAACCACCCTCCTAACCATCTTGCCACAGACAAGTTCTCAAAATAATAGTATTTCGCTTGAGACTAAAAATGATCAGTTATCCTAAAATCTCTTAACTCATTTCATAAACTTGGACTAGACTAAAAATCATTAGGGTCTTCTTTCACAGTTATTCAGCCAATCATATTCCTTGAATTTGGTTTCACCAGAGTCCTAACAATGCCTTAGAGGCTGTGCCAAAGTTTACAAAATGTAATTGGTAGTTGAATGGAACATAACTGTTTTGCAGCCCCGTAATATTTTTGTCAGACAAGACTTTTTCTAACTTGTAATATTTTTGTCAGACAAGACTTTTCTAACTTATAACATTCGACGTATAAATGAAACCAAGACCCAAGCTGCCGATGGCTTCTGCATCTGTCTGCAAGTTCAACCCAACTAGTTGAATAAATTTTTGGGATAAAATGTGATTGACCAGATTATCTAATGATGCGCTTTAACAGACTGTGGATGCGGATAAATAAACATTTTACGCCCGCTAGCTCTCGATTGAAAGAAAAGACTGTTAATATACACGTACGTTCGTTTTATATTACTATCTGGCAGCCGGCGGCTATGGTACGGACAAGTCAGACTATTTATTCATGTCTTTACTTCAGCAAAGAAAAAGTGGCCACGGTCTTGCACACGTATTCAAAGTTCACAAGACCAAAGAACATGTATATAATTGATGTATATATAAAAGTTCGTCAGATTCAGCCTCAATTCGGCTGTCCACGTCGCCTGCAAAACGCGAGCCGTTCGATCGCGACGCTGGACGGTCCAGACGGGCTTTAAAATTCGCGAAGCTACAGCAATACTGTAGCTAGAGGATTTCTACCAACCAGCGCTCGCGCCCGTGCTAATTTCACGAAAACGACCCCACAACTTCCGAAACCAAACCCGCGGTCCATATTTTACAGCAGCGAAGGACCTCTACGCAAATTCACAAAACCGCAAGGACTTTTTCGCAAAACCATCCGCACACCTCCCCCTTCCTCTCCTCTCTCCTCCCGCGAACCCGACCTCGGCGGCGCCGCCGGCGCGCATCGCCGCCGCCACGGCCATCCCCGCTCCAATCGCCGCCCATGGCAGACTCGCCGTCGCCGCGCCTCCCTCCTCGCCAAGCGCCGCTTGCCGGAGCGCTGTGACCTGGCCGGAATCGACGCCGCCATTAGCTCGGTTCCGCCGCCGCATTTCCGCGCCGGTGCGGACGCTACGGCGACCTACCAGCGGCGGCGCCGCCTCTCCCGGGTCATCCGCGTTCACCCGCGTCCGCCGCGCTCAGGAACGCCTCCTAGCTCGCCCTGACGCGCCGGCGCCGTCGTCGTCGCCGCCGCAGGCGCCTCGGCCGCGCCTCGGCCAGATCCAGCATCCGTGACGTCACCATGACGTCATGGTAACGTCACCCATATCAGTTTTTTTTTAAACCCAATTTTCTTCCAAAAAAAAAACCTACGAAGACCACAAATTAATTTGAAAAAAAAAATCAAACCTACATTTCAAAATAATACAAAAAAAATATCAACATTTTCTAAATTTCTCAAATTACCAAATCGACCACACAAAAACCATTCAACAATTTAAAAAAAAAACACCTTCCGACTTACAATTCAAACATAACAATTATATAAAATGATAAAATCAAACTCAGAAAATATACGAAGACCACAAATTAATTTGAAAAAAAAAAATCAAACCTACATTTCAAAATAATACAAAAAAAATTTAAAACTTACACATTCCAAATTACAATTCAAAATACAATCCTGACATGTGGGTCCTGTCTGCCAGATATTTCACAATTACGAAGAAAATAAAAGTTTGAATTTTATGGAAAAAATATTCTAAACTATAATAATTCAAAATAGTGTAAATATTGTGCCAATTTAAAAAAAACATACCAACTTTTAAAATTTCCGCAAAAAAAATAAACACCAACATTACATTACGCACAAAAATACAAATATTGTGTCAATTTTTTTTAATCAAAAATCCAACTTCTCCATAAATCAAAATAATGCACATAATCTGTCAAAAAAAATCTTCTAAATTATAATAATTCAAAATAGTGCAAATATTGTGTCCAATTTTTTTTGTTACCAAAAATCCTAAATTTCCATAATTTATAATAATACAAATAATTTGCCAAAAAAATACCAAATTTTAAAATTTCCACAGAAAAAAAAACACCAAAAAATACAACTATTTTGTCAAAAAAAATTTAATCAAAATTCCATCTTCCCCATAAATCAAAATAATGCAAACAATTCGTCAAAAAAAGAAAAATACCAAATTTCCACAAAAAAAACCAAAATTACATTACGCAATTTTTTTTTGCAAACAATCAAAATTTCCCAATAATTCAAAATAGTGTAAATATTGTGTCAATTTTTTTAAAAAATTACCAAAATTCCTAATTTCCCATAATTTAGAAACAATTCAAATAATTTGTCAAAAAAAAAAACATACCAATTTTAGGGAAAAAAATCTTCTAAACTATAATAATTCAAAATAAAAGAAAACATACCAATTTTAGGGAAAAAAATCTTCTAAACTATAATAACTCAAAATAGTGGAAATATTGTTTCAACTTTTTTTTTAAATTACCAAAATTCCTAATTTTCAAAATAGTACAAATATTATGTCAATTTCAATAATTCAAAATAGAGCAAATATTGTGTCATTTTTTTAAAAAAATTACCAAAATTCCTAATTTTCCATAAATTATAAATAACACAAATAATTTGTCAAAAAAAGAAAACATACCAACTTTTAAAATTTCCGCAAAAAAAACACCACCATTACATTATGCAAAAAATACAAATATTGTGTCAAATTTTTTTTATCAAAATTCCAACTTCTCCATAAATCAAAATAATGCACATAATCTGTCAAAAAAAACTTCTAAATTATAATAATTCAAAGTAGTGCAAATATTGTGTCCAATTTTTTTTGGTACCAAAAATCCTAAATTTCCATAATTTAGAATAATACAAATAATTTGTCAAAAAAAATACCAAATTTTAAAATTTCCACAGGAAAAAAACACCAAAAAATACATTATTCACAAAAATACAAATATTGTGTCAAATTTTTTTTAATCAAAATTCCATCTTCCCCATAAATCAAAATAATGCAAATAATTCGTCACAAAAAGAAAAATACCAAATTTCCACAAAAAAAAACCAAAATTACATTTCGCAATTTTTTTTTTGCAAACAATCAAAATTTCCCAAAATTTACAAACTGCCAAGTATAATTTGTCAAAAAAAACCAAAATTCACAATTTTCACAAACAAAAAAAAATACATTATGCACAAAAAATACAAACATTGTGTCAAAAAAATAAAAAAAATACCTCTAATTATGACTTGAACTTAAATTGAATTTAGTAAACACTCAAAAAATGTATTTCCCCCCAACATAAAGTTAAATTAATTCCAATAGATTTCAGTAAATTCCAACGAAATACTTCTTTCAAATTCACTACTTCTCATAATTACACAAATTTTAAATATGCACGTTACCAAATCTAAAATTTATTTGCTCTACACGCGCGGCATTGCCGCGCCCATAGTATAACATAATACCTCACGACTTCAGCGCGCTGTGGAGGTGTCCACGCCGCGGCACTGTAGCAGCGCTACAGTGTACGCACATCTACAGTGCGAAGTGCACCTTGCACTGTAGTACTACAGTACGCGCAATTTTTTTTCTCTTTTCGTGATAATATGTACACGAAAAATACACGCGCCGACAAGTAGGTTCCATTTCTGTGATCGGTTTCAAGTTTGGTCGACTCTAACTCCTTAATTTTTTATCTAAACTCGCAAAAATATTTGACAAAAATTGTCAAATTCGTTGCACTCAGTCTTCCGTTTGAATTTTACTCTCACGAGTACATGGATATCACCCTTCCAAACAACTTCCATATTTTAAACTTTTTATTTCGACGTACATATACATATTTCTCTCTAATATTCAAAATCGTTGTATTTTAGGTTGTGAAAAAAAGACAAATTCTGACATACTTCAAAATTTTGAAATTCGAGGTGGCCAAGTCGCCTGGTCACCGTAGAAGCGCCGTCGCTTCGTCATCCGCGGTACGCGTGGCACTTTTGTGTAAAGACCACTGCATGTTTTGAAATTTGCGAACCGGTCCTCCGCGTCCTCCTCCTCGCCTCTTTCCTCTTCCGCTCGGACGGAGACGCCGCCAGCGCCGAGCTCCTCACCCGACAAATCGAAACACACAAGGAACTCTGATGTGCACTTTCTCGCATAAAAGTCCCCGATGTGCACTTTTACAGTGAAATCTCGCTTTTTGCAAAAAAAAGTCCCAGATGTGCACGTTTTTCTGCATAAAAGTCCTCGCTTTTACCATAAATTGAGCACCGGTCGCCCGGAATAAAAAAAGTTTTTGCAGCAACATCCCCGTGTTTCCCAAAAAAATTGTGAATCGGTCCTCCAGTACAGAACACACGGGAAAGTCCACGCACGCCGCTTCTTTTGCATAAAAGTCCACACGTTTTCCAAAATTTCCGAATCGTTCACCCACAATAGCTTTCGACATATTTTTTCTACCTAAAATTTTCCAAACGCATTTACATAGGTCTATTTCCCAAATAAGTTTAGACTTTCTAACGATATTTTTCTTTAGCTATTTTATAGCTTTTAATACTTTTTTAGATTTTCTGACAAAAAAGTTTTACCGTATTTTTTGTCCACAATTTCGCAACCGTATTGACACATTTTTCAAACAATTTAGATTTTCCAGCTGTATTTTTGGTCGTATTTTTTGGCTGAAATTTCTCCACCACATTTATATACATCTACCTCCCGACAAAAAAAAATCGCCTAATCGATTTTTCTCTCTTTTTTCCTGTTTCTTCTTTTCAACCTATTGAATGATAAATGTTGACACAACTTTTCGTGCAGCATTCGGCCACTGTATATCTCGCTATTCTTAACTAACCGCACCGCAACGAGTCCACGCCGAAACAACAGTGCTACTGACGAGTGCCAATAACCAGTACACATAGAAAATACCGAGAAACAATAGTAGCTTACAAAAAGTAACATGGAAAGTTTTCCCCTCCTTCGTTCCTCATCTTAGCCTTTTCCACACAAAAAATGGACACGCATTTTTGTTTACAATTTTCCTACTGTCGTTAATTATACCTACCTCCAAAAAAACACCTACATGGTATTTTTTCCCAGCCTCTTCAATGAATTTTTTGCCGCACCTTTCCTGATTTATAGCCTCTTCGAAGATAACTTTTGACACAACTTTTTTGCTAAGATTTGCCTTCCATAATTAGCTTAATCTACCTACCAAAAAGAATTTGCCTTTAGTTTTTTCTGCTGTTATTTTCAAACCTACTCGGTAATAGATTTTAGACACATCTTAATTTTCTGAAGTTAGTTCTCCTACATTATGGCAATATTTTCCAATACGCCACCAATTTTCAAATGCGTCTGTGCAAAAATCACAAACTCTGACAGATTTCAAAATTTTGAATAAATTTTTTGATGTAATGCAGCAATTCAACCTTCTCCAAATTATTTACGTTGTGTCACCACACGGGCGCGGCGTGTCGCCGCGCAAATATTCCTAGTACATATACAACCTCAGCCGCCGGAGAAAAATTCTCGTGTCACAAGAGGATTATCAAAAGACGGTGGAGTCCAGACAGTTTTGCTAAGCTGGGGTAACCAAGGTCGTGGCGTGTGATCTATACATGATGCGCTTCTCTTGCTTGTCCTTTTTAATTTGCCGATTTGCTAGTTCTCATGCGTCTCGTCTCAGAATTAACTAAATCTCAGTCGTCTTCCTATCAGTTTTTAGCTAGTTTGGCTAGGCTCATAGAAACATCAGTGTCCGCCACCATGGGTAATGACCACCAATGTGACAAGGGAGACATGGATTTGTTCTGCACGTCCACCACTATCACAATTGGAGACGTTCACATTGCTAATTTTTCGCACGTGCCATGGTTAAATTGTCTAAAGTCGAAGGACCTTGCTCCATCAACTTTTGACATCTCCTTAAGGAAAAACTTTACCGTCAACAATGGGATGTCAATTGACTTTTGGATCTCCAAGATCAACTTTTTCGAGGGCTAGGTTTGTCAATGGTCGAAAATAAATGAGGTTCGCCTCATCGAGAACACGACGGATAACATCACCTGGAGATTCACTACCTTCAGATCCTACTAGTTGAATTTCAGCGCGCCGTCACGGCGCGCCCTGGGTGGTTTTTGGAGGTGCATGAATGGTTGAAATATTCATTTTTGAAATTTCGCCATGTTCAATAAATAGTCAATTGAGCATTTACTAATATTGTAGAAATGTTTGTATACAAAATGCACGAAGTGTTATAAACTCATGCAAAGCATGATTTATTTTAGAATTTGATTTTTAATTTTAATAGGCAACTTTAGCTCGGCATTTTGGCGCGCGTGTATTTTAATTTGGATATGAAAATGACGGCATTCTAAAGGTGGCCAAGTTTCGAAATCGTTGAAATTGAAAATGCTTTCGTTTTAAAGATGGTAACTCTTTGGAGATTGCTTAAATTTCTAAATTAGTATATTTCAATTTTAAATGTGTTTGTTTTTTTACGTCTTTTGAATTGTTTCATGACATCGACAATAGCAGCATTTGGAACGTCTTTTGAATTGCCAGATTTCGAAGCAAGTGGGAATTTTTGAAGTATTCAAATTTCAAAGTTGGTCATATGTTATAAGTAGTGAACGTTTATTTTGTGTGGTGATGTTGAAATGTTTGTCACAATTGGAAATATCGTTCGGAGGAACTTTTGAATGGTAACTCTTTGGAGATTGCTTAAATTTCTAAATTAGTGTATTTCAATTTTAAATGTGTTTGTTTTTTTCGTCTTTTGAATTGTTTCATGACATCGACAATAGCAGCATTTGGAACGTCTTTTGAATTGCCAGATTTCGAAGCAAGTGGGAATTTTTGAAGTATTCAAATTTCAAAGTTGGTCATATGTTATAAGTAGTGAACGTTTATTTTGTGTGGTGGTGTTGAAATGTTTGTCACAATTGGAAATATCGTTCGGAGGGACTTTTGAATTGTCAGGTTTCGAAGCAAGTGGAATTTTTTTGAGGTATTCAAATTTCAAAGTTGGTCATATGTTATAAGTAGTCAACGATTATTTTGTGTGGTAATGTTGAAATGCTTGTCACAGTTGGAAATATGGTTGGGAGGGTCTTTTGAATTGTCAGATTTTGAAGCAAGTGGGAATTTTTGAGGTATTCAAATTTCAAAGTTGTTCGTATGTTATAAGTAGGGAGGGAAATTTCGAATTTTAAAATGTCGGCATGCAAATGTTGGCTCCACTTGAATGCATCGGAGTTAGGAAGTAGAAGTTGACGTTTGCAAGCTGTCCAAATTTTTTTACGGTTTCAAATGACCAGGTCTTAAAGGCATCGAAAATTTTAGAATATTTGAACTTGAAATTTGTTTAAATGCTATAAATAGTCGTCGTCTTTTGTTAGTGTTAGGACTGGAATGTTTTTCACATATGTATTTTTTTTTTGAACTCACATGTAAATACTTAGTATTTGAAAATTTGGGGAAAAAATTGGAATTCAGGAAAAGGAAAATGCAAAAAAAAGAAAGAAAAAAAAACCAGACGCAGCGGGCCAGCAGCCAGGCCGGCCCACGTAGCGACCGTCGTGGACAGGCCGGCCCAGCAGGCGGCCCATCTGGAGGCCAGGCCCGCTGGGTCGTTTCTGTGACGTCGCTGCTGGCGTCACTACTGCCCGGAGACGGCGCGGCGGCGACGGCGTTGCCGGCGGCGAACCAGCGCGTCCCAGGACGCGAGGCTGGGCGCGCTGGATAGGCCTCGACGCGGGGCGCCGGAATGTGGCGGCGCCGCCCGGATTTGGTCGCCGGAGCGCCGCCGACGGCGCGCGGACGGCAGGCGGACGCGGCGGATGGCTGCGGGCACGGGCGCGCTGATTCCGGCGAGGGCGCGGCGGGTCGGCTCGTGATCCGCGGTGAGGAGGTGTAGCGAGTGGCGGCGGAGCCGGCCGTGGCGTCGGATCCGTGCGGGGAGGCCTGCCACGGCGGCGGTCGGCGTCGGCGAGGTCGGACGCGCTCGCGAGTGGGAGGAGAGGGGGGAAGTGGCGACGTTTTTGCGTCTAGGCCCTTGGGTTTTCGCGAATTTGTGGTTTGGTCCCTGCGTTCGTAAATCCGGAGGGGCGCGGTTCAATTCGTCGGCCGCGAGGGTTGTTTCTGTAAAAATGCCGGTGTAATGTCGCTGACAGGTGGGTCACACGTGGTACTGTAGAAAATGAACAGTAACTACAGTGTCTCGCGCGCGGAGAGGCCGCGGATTTGTGCTCCCTTAATATAATATATAGTTAGTAATTCGCGGCGGCATCCGCATGCAAGTCTTAATTAAAAGGAATGACAACGTCTGGAAAAATTGCACCCCACTCCCCCAAGTGCAAGCTTTTTGTGTGTTAAGTTCTTGAAGACCGTGTGCGGATAGCCGGCCTCCTTCACGTGGAGGCAAATTACGGGCTTTGCCAACTTTGCAAAAGGGAAGATGAATTCGTGATGCATCTCTTCTTAAAATGCCGCCACAACCTTAGAATTTGGAACAACGTCCCTTGGCTTGGCCTCAAGTTTTTTTTGGTTTTGAATCCTCTCCTGAGAGTACAAGTTGTAGTATCTGATCGGACATACAGGTACGCACACCACACACGCACACACACACCACACCAACACCCACCTATATGTCTAAACTAGACCTACAACCTATATCCCTAATACGTCCTGAGAGACTTATCTGAAGACCAGCTCTCCGGGACCGACGGGCACGTCGACCTCGCCTGTGGCACGTAGACGTCGAGAGACACCTGCGAAATTGTAAAGCACTGTTCCTAGTGAACAGTGTTGCTGCAGTGTTTCTGATAAACAGTGTAGCACAGTGAGACACCCTAAAATCGCTCCAGCGGGAGTCGATCTCAGGCGGGCTGGCCAGCCACTGATGTGCCCAGTCAGTGGGCTACGACGCCCGTCTCGCTCGGCCTCAAGTTGATTGATACTTTGGCATGGTCCTCATGCACCACAATCAAGGACTGGTGGGAGTCTGTCATCTACACCGATGGTACCTGGGGAAACCCTTGGGGTCACTCATCATGTTCATTTCTTGGGATATTTGAACCGAGCGAGAGGATTTTCCGCAACGTTTCCACCATGCCTTCTCTGATTACATTGGACGATTGATCATTGTATCACCCTTAATAAATATATCCTTTGTGTACTTTTTGGAATGATGTAATTGCGTATAATTCTAACATTACTGAATTGAATTTCAAATTACTGGAATTTAGCAAACTTTGGCAATTTTCAATGATTACATCTTTTTTTCGCACGCAAGTTATTATAAATACGAAATACGGACTAGTAGGCACTTGGATTATAATATCCCAATTCTTTTGCTATATATATACGGCCAGGAAGTGGTCACTCCTACTCCTATAAACGACCAGACAAACTCAGGCGGCAGAGAGATGGTCAAGATGAGAGTCGCGGTGGTGGGTGCCGGGGCAAGCGGCATGGTGGCGGCGCACGAACTGGCGAGGAGTGGCGGCGCGCTTGTGACGGTGTACGAGAAGGAGGAGCGTCTCGGCGGCAAGAACGCTGGCAGGAGGAGCGTGGCCGTGGACGGCGTCGAACTTGACCTCGGCATGATGTACTTCAACCGGGTGGGCGTCAAATTAATCAAGAAGATGACATATTCGAACTATTTTGTCGACTAAATATGACTGATCGATATGCATGGCAGGTAACGTATCCAAACACCGTGGAATGGCTGGAAGCAAGGTTTTGGATTTCGTTTGTAAAATTTACCGCCCCTGGACGAAATGGGCGAAATTCGGCTTTTCGGAAATTTTTCGGAAAATTCCGAACGAATTGCACACTCCAAAATTTGAATTTAAAAACGAAAACTGAGCGAATTTTGAACGAAAAGTGACCGAAATTGTCACAAAGAATCGAAGTCTGCAGCAAAACAAAATAAAGCCGAACCTATCAACAGCAGAGAGCAATTGACTGATTGTACAGACACAAATCGCTGCAGTTGATTAGACTCCAATCATAAACTCGAACTAGATCATTCCTAGGCACCACGCTGCGTAATCCAGGTCCGTTCCGGCCGGCCGGACGAGCGCATCCGCGCCGCAGCAAAATAGAACGCTTCGTGGCGTCCTTGCTCACCTTGCTACGCCGAGCTGCACGCGCCCGTTACCGCCTCGTGGCCAACGCCATGAGGTTGTACCCGAGGACGATAGGCTCCAGGAAGAGGAGGCGGCTCAAGCTCATCTGCGTGAGAAAGGCGTCGGCGGGCGGCGCTCTGAGAAGAAGGTTGGGGAATTTGACTAATTTTAGGGTTTGGAGCTCCGTTTGGACTTTTTGTATCAGCTAAAGGTCAAGCAGGCTGGGCCGGAGGCTGCATCGGGCCCAAAATTCAAATGGGGCCGAATTATTTGGGCCGGTAAACAAATCTACCGGGCCTTAGCGAAATGGCCGAATTTTGCCGGAATTTCGTTTTTCGGGCCGAAATCCAAAACCCTGGCTGGAAGCGCTGGGCCTGGAGACGGAGAGGTCGCCGGACATGTCCATTTCGGCGAGCACGCAGCTGTCCGGCGGCGGCAGGTGGGAGTGGGGCAGCCGCAACGGTGTCGTGTCGGGGCTCCTGGCGCAGAGGAGCAACGCGCTCAGCCCCAGCTTCCGGGGCGTGGTCCGTGAGGTTTTCAGGTTCAGGAACGATGCGCTCCGGTACTTGGACGACCGTGAGAAGAAGAACCCTGGTGATCTTGACCGGGACGACGAGACGCTGGGGCAGTTCGTCCATTCGCATGGGTACTCCCAGCTCTTCCAGGAGGCCTACCTGGTATATACATATAAATCAACTTGTCAAGCATATTACCCTTTTTTGGTTAACTAGCAATGTGGCCCGCGCAGTGCGCGGGCGACATCTTGATGGTTGATTAAAATTTCTTATATGATAATTCATTATTCTATTTTTATTTTGTTTTGAATTTGATGATTAATATTTATTTGTATACTTTTGGTGTATCTAATTTTGGTCGACTAAGACTTAGCCTATATCTCACTCACCTCATTTTGTGTGAAAATTTCACGTATCATGTGAACATGTTTTCACTGTGTGAACATTTTTTCCCGTTGCAAATCATATGCAAGTGAAAATCCTAAATTTCAACCCACGCACACCTTGAGAAAGTACGAATTAGTCTTCGAGGTCTAAATATTCTTAGTTGAATAAAAATTACCAGAAGCATATTTATTTTAGGAGTTTCAAAAAAACAATTGGATTTTTTGCAAAAGTTAATGTTTTATTGTGCATTTTATTACTTTGTAATTAATTGTCTTGTTAAATAATACGGAGTAGTATAATTTTCTATAACTCTATTCCGTCAGACGTCCGTATTTTCTCAAGTGCTCACCGTTTCACTTCTCTCACTTTTTGTCCACCGCCGCACCGCTTTATGCAAATCTTGTTGCCACTCCCAGTAATCCAGGAAAATCAGATCACCGCCATTCTCCCCTCGCCTACGGATGGAGCGTACGAATGGAGCTTGAGTTACAGTTGTAGGAGGACCAAGTTGGACGTCTGTGGTCTAGAGGGTCAAGCACATTCGATCGATCCGAACAGGAGTGCGAGGCTTCCTGTGCAGGTTGGGGTTATGGCTTGCGGCCTGCCGGCTATCTACTTGGAGACTATAGATGGCCTTGTGACTGGTATTAACATGTATTCTTATATTCTCAAGAATTATATTGCTGAGATAATATACTAACGAAAATTACTGGCATAACCTTGGATATATTGATCAGCTCAAGGACCATTGGGGAGTTTAACAAAAAGATCTAACAATTATTAATGTTTTGTTTCCTTCATGCACTTATGTGTATTTCAAGATCTCACGTGGCAAGAGAAGAAAATAAAAGAAAAAAACAATTTTCCAAGAACATGGAGATCACGTACGTCAATAATGGCAACATAAATAGACATGTTAGATTTGCGAAGGTCTTCAGTTCAAGATAATTAAGCACGGATTCTATGCACCTTCCGTATAATATTTTAGTTATACCACACTTACATTTTGTGCAGATAAGCAATTTTAAATATTTTCTAGAAGGAAACAGTTTATCTTTTTCCCTTCCCAGATCCAACATAGCATTAGTTTTTTCAGAAGTGATCTAAAATTAGACGATTCTAGCGTTTGTAGTAGTATCAATCTGATGAAGGCTTTTGTTGTTAGGATTATAGGATACCAAACAGTTAACATGATCCATTCTCTGTTTAGGCATTTGTTTACCTACTTCCAGGTTCAAGTCTATCTATATTTAACGATCATAATTTTTATTTGGATCCACCTATTTGCTCCTGCGAAACATTTATGCTTTTCTGATAGTTTTGGATTTGAAGTTTGTAGTCAGGTATTATGATAGAATTGTATTTTAATGCAAGCTGATATTTTCAATTTATTCTTTTAGAGCAAAATATGATTAACCAGGTAGCGTATTAGGATTGAAAATATATAACATATGAGAATCTCGCTATTAATTGTATCTTTAAATCTACAGGCAGCCGATTTTCATGCATAATAAATTAGATCTTTTGGTCTCTTAGCACGAGGTTACTACCAAAGAAAAAAAAACTATTGATGGAGTTCAAAACTGCATTTGTTTTAGTTGCAGAATAGATTTACGTGGTCTTGAACCTTTTATAGCTATCATGGAGAATCTTTGTGATATCAGTTTTTTCCTTCAAAATTAGGATCCTGTGAATAAGTGGCACAATTATGAATTATCTGGACATTGTCAATATTTTGAAGTATTCCTTGCTGCTGCGGACGCTGCCGCTGCCGCCGTACTCTCGCAGGTTCTAGGTTGGTACGCTATGTAGCCCCGGAAAAGATAGATGAAAGAGTGAGCAATGCATGTCGTATGTGGCAGTGCAAAAGATAAATAGATCGACGAGCTAGGACTTGGCACATACATGCGTGATGCAAGCGTGAAAGGGCTGGATCAGTCGATTGTGGATTTGCCTCATGCACACAGCCGTACAGCCTTGAGCTAGGTAATAGCCCTTGATTATTTTTATTGTCAGTGCCTTTTGTTTAAAATACAGTCTATAGAATTTTGTCAGCTTCAGCAACTTTCAGGTCCGCACCTACCAATCATTAAAAAATTACTTACTGCAACTAAAAGGTCCACGTCTATCAATTGGCAAAAAAAAAAAGGATTACTTACTGCAGCGAATTTCTTCCTGGTGAGGTTTTAATTCTGTAGCATATAGGAAGGAATTATGTTTTAAACAAAATGTTTGTTGAAAAAACAGTAATAAGAAAACATTTATAAAACATCTAGCAAAAAAGAGGGGCCAAAAATAAACTTGAGATTCACGAGAACCAAGTGGAATAAGATAATCGGCCTAGCTGAGCTACGGACTGGTACGTATGTTTTGACCCATTGCTCACTTGGAATCAGATAACTGGGTAGACATAGTTATACATGCATAAATAATAGGTTTGAGCTGCGCCTCTAGAAGAATAAACAGAGGTATACACACTTTATTTTTGGCTGAACGGACCACATACGAGTAGCGTGCTAACTAATTACTATATGCATGACGATCCTGCAAAAATACAAAGACAAAGATACTACCTCTGATCCGGAAAGGTTGTCACAAGCACTGCTACTAAGTTCTGACTAGCTCATTTTCAGCGACAACTAAACCGGATTGGATGGAGTACATATTTGAGTTGCTCCTGAAAAATAAAGAAAAGACGTGATCTTTTTTGGCTGCACAAATCATGCAGGAGTGTCGGGCTAATTAGTTACTACTTCATGCATACTTGATGTTAAAAAGTATGAAAACGTGGAGGTTAATTAATTACCTCCTTTTTGTTTCGATGACCAACCGACCAATGGTCTTTGGTACATACTGAAAATATAAACTTATTTCTTATTTGTTTAACTATCTTTTCTTTTTTTAGGTAGTACGACTAAAACCCCAATCATTAATGTATAACAATAATTGTATATGGAAAAGAAAATAGAAATTACTTCCATTGTAGACAAAAAGTGGATGGCACATTGTAAGCATAAAACTATTTAAAAAAAATTAAGTTTATA
Source organism: Poa pratensis (assembly GCA_947311845.1). NCBI lineage: Eukaryota > Viridiplantae > Streptophyta > Magnoliopsida > Poales > Poaceae > Poa > Poa pratensis. Next base: position 10,685,807 of record CAMZMU010000041.1, read on the forward strand.
AAAAGTTGAAAAAATACTTAAAAACTAATTTATTTCTTTGTTCGGTATCTTTCCCATTTGGATCCCCATTCTATATTTAACCATTGTTTTGTCTAATCTTATATTTTCTACAAATAAATGTCCACATTATTACAAAATAGAGGTAAAATATGTAACTTACTATGTATATGATAAGAATCAACACATATAGTTACTAAGATGTTAACCAACTGAAAGAAAAATTGCTACACCCAATCAGGAAACAATGGGAAAGTATGACCTTTGAATCCCAGTAAGGCTAGAACGCTGCACGGAGGTAGTCAAATCTCTGACTGAAAATGTCTACTATTAACAATTTTGTATTTTTATATATCATAGGAGAAAAACTAAAAATCTGCTAATGATATGATGTACAAAGCTTATTCTGACATTAAATTAAATATACAAGATGTAAGGAAGAAGAAACAAAGAGTATCAGGTGATATGCCAATAGACTAATCAACAAACAAAAAATTGCAGAATAAGCTTCTGAATTTTTCAAGTGAAATATTGCAGAAAGCTAGATTATAGAGATTACATAACCCTTAGCCGACTTAGGTTTAACTAAATATCAATTAATTGCAAAAAGAATGCAACTTATGTGCAACCCAAATTCAAGACGATTCATGACAATCGTCTGGCAATAAACTAAATCTCACTCGGTTACACCTAATTCCAGCAAATCACGCCCAACTCTGAGACCAACACGAATAACGCCAAAAAACTAATGGGTAAGTAGTCAAATGATATGAAGATATATATAAAAAAAAGTTGTCGAATGATATATAAAAAAACTAATGGGTTTCAAAGTCACATAAGTGCAACTCAAGTTCAGTTCTTAAGCCTTCCGAGATTTAGTTTGTTATGCGACTGAGTTTTAGCAAATCCGTAGAAAATTATTCATTATCCGTGAAATTTAAAACTTTATAATTTAAGCATGTGAACTGAGGTAGATAAATAAAAGAATTTTTTGACCCCCAAGTAGGAGTGTTGTATTTTAAATTAAGGAGAAGTGAGGAACATCAAATCTAACCCGATTCGACTAAGAAACACCACCGTGCTCCACCAGAGAAAATAGATAACATTATTACTTATCTTCACATATTTTTCAAAATAATCATTAAAAATCACATTCTCTCTTAGGATTCAGTTACATGCTGACTTTTATTAGGTTGCTGTATTGATCTTTCTAGGCTTGAGATTTGTATTCTCTAATCATTTATGCATGTTATCACACATGAAAATTTGAACAATGATCTAGATGAGAAATTTCTAAAGGCCCTCAAGATATTATTAGGTTGTACATAATTGATAAATGACCATCAAGATGTTGCCCGCGCGTGAGCCGTACTATGGCCATTTGAAATTGTAGAAAAGATTGGAACTTTGGCCTATAGATGGAAATTGCCAGTGGGATCAATGGTACATCTGGTTTTCCACGTGTCTCAATTAAAGAAGAAAGAAGGGCGCTAAGCTGTGGTGATCACTCCATAATTACCTCTTACGGGACCAGAAGGCGAGTTTCAAGCTGAGCCAATGGCTATTTTGGAAAGGAAGATGAAAAAAAAGGGAGATGCATATAAAGTTTTCATTAAGGTGAGTTGGGCACACTTACCGGAATCTGAAGCAACCTGGGAGGATTATTATGAGATGGAGAAGCGTTACCCAGAGTTCATGGCTCACCAAACGCCTTGAGGTCAAGTCGTTTCTTGAAGGGGAAGGGAGTGTCTAGATCTTAAAATCGAATTAGGTTCATTCGGATTTTGTTTCTATTGGAGTAGGGAAGAAGGTTCTGACTGGCTGGGACCCATAGTCAGGATTAAAGGAGTTGGGGACGAGTTAACAGCTCGGGGAATTTGCGGGAGAAATGGGATTAACAATATTATTTGTGACATCAAGTATTTGAGAACATCAATATATATGTTACATGAAACTATGTTCCATCCAAGTGGGTTGCGTGTGTCAACGGAAGAGTAGAACACCTCCGCTGAAGAACGGTGGATAAGAGGAAACATGGAAGACATATATAAAAATAGCACTCATACGTTTCAAGACAGAAATTTTGGATATGCGACATGGTATTGTTTTGGAGATTTCATAGTAATTACTCTTCATGCATTAACATTATTCAAAATATTTCTCTCACATGTGATGTTCTACCTCATATAAGTTTTGTGGCAGCTAAAAAGGCTATTGACTTACAATTTCATGTTTCCATTATCTATCTCCCAATAATTTTATCTCATGAGCAGATTCAATACCCTAAAGACGTCACCGTTTCACTTCTCTCACTTTTTGTCCACCGCCGCACCGCTTTATGCAAATCTTGTTGCCACTCCCAGTAATCCAGGAAAATCAGATCACCGCCATTCTCCCCTCGCCTACGGATGGAGCGTACGAATGGAGCTTGAGGTACTGTTGTAGGAGGACCAAGTTGGACGTCTGTGGTCTAGAGGGTCAAGCACATTCGATCCGAACAGGAGTGCGAGGCTTCCTGTGCAGGTTGGGGTTATGGCTTGCGGCCTGCCGGCTATCTACTTGGAGACTATAGATGGCCTTGTGACTCGTGTTGTTTTGAATCGGTGGTGCTGCTGCCATGAACTGGTACCTGACTCAATTTCTTAATTTTTATTCTGCAATGGAAGTACCAATACTTTCTTTTGTGATATCATATGACACGCCTTTTGTTTCTTCTTCCTCTCGGCTCTTTTATTCGATTCCATCTAAGTGTTAGCTTCCCATGGTGCTCCCAGGTTCAAGGAGCTTTAATTATCAGGTCTTCACTACAGGAATGGGGATCTATGCCGACGGCCAAACCCTGTGCCGACGGCTTTCTATCGGGGCCGTCGGCATAGGTCCCTTCGAGGCCAGCCCGTCGACAAAGCCGTCGGCATAGGATATGCCGTCGGCATAGATTTGGCACAGGGGCTATGCCGACGGCTTTGCCCTCGGCATAGGTAGGTCGTAGGCATAGCTCTTTTACCCTATTTTTCATCTAATATGGAATAATTCATATCTTTAAATCTATAAATTGAAATTTAACAAATAAAATATCTAAATCTATTAGAAAAAATAGAGGAATCCAAATATGACATCCATTTCATCTTTTTTTTCATGTATATGACTTTTTCCAACATATTCGTGGTACTTTATTGTTTAAAAAGTTGTTTTTGGCACTTAAAAATTGGAAAATAATATTTATAATAATATTTTAAAATTTTGTTTTTGGTAACAATGTTTGCCATACCAAGACACACCTATGTGTCAAATGTGGACACTTTATCACAAATCATGGCACGACGGCCATTTTGACAATTTTTTCAAAAAAATAAAAGAAAGTGAAAAATACTCAAAAAATGAAATCCTTTGGCATGGAATCCTTTTATATGTACTAGTTGATAGGAAAAATGATAAACATGATTTTTGACAATGTTTCCAAAAAACTTCTTCACAAAAAGGTCTATCATCTATAAACATGTATAAGTTTCGAGTCAAATGACCTAGATATGAGCATCCCCGTGCCATAGTTTGTGATAATGTGCCCATATTTTACACATAGGTGTGTCTTGGTATGCTAAACAATGTTGCAGAACTAAGTTTTTTCAAATTATGTTTATAAATTTCATTTTTCATTTTTTTATTGTCAAAAATGACATTTTTTGTGAAACGGGTACAACAAATATAGTGCAAAATGACACCTATCCAAATTTCACACAAAGTAGGCCATATTTTATTGATAATCTAGCAATATTAGAATTTTCTCAGTTCTACCTAATTTCGCTTATTTAAATGACTTTATGCCTATTTTCCGAAAGTAATTCAATTTTGAACTACAAGTGTGTGATAGTTTGCTCTGAAAATTTTACAAAAATCATTTTAAGATACACCAGTAGTGGTTATATCACAGAACCATCGATAGTTTGAAAAATGTGACCCCTTTGAATGAATAGGCACGACGACCATTTTGACCGTTTTTTCAACAAAATAAAAGAAAGTGAAAAAATACTCAAAAAATGAAATACTTTGGCATGGAATCCTTTTATGTGTACTAGTTGATAGGAAAAATGATAAACATGATTTTTGACAATATTTCCAAAAAACTTCTTCACAAAAAGGTCTATCATCTATAAACATGTATAAGTTTCGAGTCAAATGACCTAGATATGAGCATCCCCGTGCCATAGTTTGTGATAATGTGCCCATATTTTACACATAGGTGTGTCTTGGTATGCTAAACAATGTTGCAGAACTAAGTTTTTTCAAATTATGTTTATAAATTTCATTTTTCATTTTTTTATTGTCAAAAATGACATTTTTTGTGAAACGGGTACAACAAATATAGTGCAAAATGACACCTATCCAAATTTCACACAAAGTAGCTCATATTTTATTGATAATCTAGCAATATTAGGAATTTTCTCAGTTTCTACCTAATTTCGCTTATTTAAATGACTTTATGCCTATTTTCCGAAAGTAATTCAATTTTGAACTACAAGTGTGTGATAGTTTGCTCTGAAAATTTTACAAAAATCATTTTAAGATACACCAGTAGTGGTTATATCACAGAACCATCGATAGTTTTGAAAAATGTGATACCTTTGAATGAATAGGCACGACGACCATTTTGACTGTTTTTGCAACAAAATAAAAGAAAGTAAAAAAATGCTCAAAAAATGAAATCCTTTGGCATGGAGTCCTTTTATGTGTACTAGTTGCTACGAAAAATTATAAACATGAGTTTTGACAAAGTTTTCAAAAAACTTTTCACAAAAAGGTCAATCATCTATAAACATGTATAAGTTTCGAGTCAAATGACCAAGTTATGGCCATCCTCGTGCCATAGTTTGTGATAAATTGTTCATATTTGACACATATGTGTGTATTGACATGGAAAAGTTGTTGCCAAAAATAGTTTTCAAATTATTTATATAAATATCATTTTCCATTTTTTAAGTGTGAAAAATGACTTTTTTATGAAGCAAGTACCAAAAATATCTTGCAAAAAGGGACCATCTTATTTCCACATAGATAAGTACATATTTTATGGATAATCCCCAAGTATTAGTAATTTTTTTCCATTTCTACCTAAATTCGCCTATGTAAATTACTTTATGCCGATTTTCCGAAAGTAATTGAAATTTGAACTACAAGTGTGTGATAGTTTGCTCAATTATTTTACAAAAACCATTTTAAGGTACACAAGTAGTGACTATATCACATAACCGTCGATATATTTGAAAAATGCGACCTCTTTTGATGAATAGGCAAGGCGGCCATTTTGAACATTTTAAAAAAATAAAAGAAAGTGTAAAATACTCAAAAACGAAAATGCATTTGCATCGAGTCCTATTATGTGTACTAGTTTCTAGCAAAAATGATAAACTTGAGTTTTGACAAACTTTTCATTAAAACTCTTCACAAAATGGTCTATCATCTATACACATGTATAAGTTTCGAAGAAAATGACCAAGTTATGCCATCCCCGTACCATAGTTTGTGATAAAGTGTTTATATTTGACACATAAGTACATATTTGATCGATAATCCCCATATCTACCAAGCGTTTTGTGGAACTGTAATGGGAAAAATCATGCAATCCACGTAAATCGAAACAGAATCAATCTGAAGCGTTGAGAACTAACACACAATCCGCGTGTTTCGAAATGCTTCAATCTGATTGGTTGGGACAGATTGTTGTGGATTGATTACGTGGCATGTGCGTTCTCTCTCCTGGTCACAGAATCCTTATCTCTCTCCGATGCCTCCATTTACGCACATACTCCGTATTTTCTTTCTCCTATCCTTATCTCTCTCTTATCCTTATCTCTTACGCAGGCTCGACCAGAGGCTCGATGGCAGGGGGCGGCGGACGGCCGTTGCGAGCGGCGTGCTCGTGAGCGGCGCTCGAGGGCAGGGGCGGGGACGACCATCGCGAGCGGCCCGAGGCGTAGGCGCGGCGTTGGTGGCCATCGTGATGCGCGAGGTTGAGGCGCGGCGCTTAGGCGTGACAGCCGTCGCGAGGCGGCGCAGGACTTAGGCGCGGTGGCGCTGCGGTGGCCTCCCTCGCCGGCGCCGCGTGTGGCAAGAGCCGGCGCGCTGTTCCGTCGAGGATGGCGACGTGGTGACGACGCCCTCGAGCTAGCCGCTCTGCCGGTGTCCTCGCCGCAACCCCGTCTCCGCCGCCGCCGACGTCCACGGCCTCGAGCAGGAAGGTGTCCGCGGCCTCGAGCAGAAAGGTGGCCTCCCGCAGGCCGCCGGCAACCTCCCCGTGCAGGACCGACCCAACGCCGCCACCACCACCGTCTCCTCCGTGCTCCGCTTCGCGCTCTGCCCTGCCTCCGCCTGACCCACTCACGGCCGAGCCTCGGGTTCCCGGCGCTCAGAGTCTCTCCCTCCGGCTGCCAACTCGCTGCGCACCCACGGCCCCGCTCCTCGCGCCCCTCCTCGTTGCGCACCCGGGCGGCGCCGTCCGCGTCCTCACCCTCCCGTTCCCCTTCCACCGCTGCCGACCGCGTCGGACACCGCACCGCGCCGACGCCGCCACGAGCAAGCCGCTGCCGGCGAGCGCGTCGGGTTACGGGAGAGCCAGTGGAGCGAAGGCTGCGTGCTGCGCCTGCCTGCAGTGGATTGACGCCGTCGACGTGCAGGGCCACGCCGGAGGATGCGACGTCGTTCCCCGTCCCCAGGCTGTCCCCAGCGAGGGACGGCGGGGATCTTTTTTTACAATGCGTGTCCACCCTATGCCGACGGCAAAGCCATCGGCACAGGTCCTCCTGCCTCGCCTGGCTGAGGTGGGACCCACCCACGCTGTGCCGACGAACACGGTGCCGACGGTGCTGTTTTGGCCGTCGGCACAGCCTGTGCCGACGGTGTTTACCTGTGCCGACGGCCACGTGGCTTATGCCTACGGGCACCTATGCCGACCACTCTGTGCCGACGGCGGCCGTCGGCATAGGTGTGTGCCGACGGTAACTTGGCCTATGCCGACGGGAGAAGGCCGTCGGCACAGCCCTCGATTCCTGTAGTGCTTATCTATCGGTCGTTTGTATAAGTTGGATGCAGCTTTCTTTCCATTCCGTCCTGCACCATAGCATTAGCTTATCGCCAAGTTCTTTCGGGAACTAAATGTTTTCTAGTCAAAGCATTAGCAGGCCTATTTTTGTACTCATAGTATACAAATATTCCAAATTATTACTATTATTCATTCTATGTCTGATGTTTGACTGTCACCTGCAGGATTCCAGTATTACTGAGATTCAAGGGTCATGCTTTCCCATTTTTTGCTGTTTAGGTACCAAAAGTTTCTCCTTCGGATGGTTTTGGTTTACCTGCAAGCCAAAGTACACATGTACATGTTTAAATAGGTCACATACCAATGATTTTATAGTGAGGCTCATCGCAATTGTGTTTTCCTGATATAAAGTAGCACCCTGATGGTAGTCTTTTGAGATAGTTTTCGGAGTGGTCACATCATCTATTTGTTGATCCAAAGGATTTTAACTAATGGTCTGCAGCTAAAAACTTAGATCTGAGGTGGTTTTGTTATGCAGTTTCGTACTATAAACCATGATATATCTACAACTTCAGCAATTCGCCATTTGGATCCCTTTGCTCTCTAACTTAAATACTGATGAAACATATATTTTAAGGTTGTGCCTGTTTGTCACAAAACTAATCCTTTTAAATGCCCACTCCACTTAACAAAACCACTGCATGCATAATAGCAAAGTTTGTGTGCCAAGTACCAGCAGCCTTTAACTGGTACCTAATCAATTGCTGCTTTGGTTGTGCATACAAATTCCTAAATTCAGATAAGAACAAAACAATGAAATAACTTTACAAAATTAGAATAGGTAAAATGTACTTGATGATCCAGGTTAGAGGCAAACCTTTTTTTACTTCACAATGACATAGCTCTATAAGTTCCTTTTAATGATTTTTGCTGTAAAACATTTGTTCTTCAATCGTTCCTTTGTTGCTTTCATAACTTCCAACATCGTATGGAAAACATCTGTTTCACAATGCCTATAATAAGTTTGCAGCATAACCAAATAAACGTGTAATTTCAAAGCATCTATGTAACCACAGTCTTATATAACCACGATTGTTAGATTATGCTAGAGATCTTCATTGAACATATTTCCTGGAAAATCCCCCATACACTGATCTCGATATTCTAACCACTGAAGGAAATTTAACCATGTGATTAGATTTTTCCAAAATATATAAAATAAAATTGGTGTAGTAATTTAAATTGCTTACTCTAGCAAAAGGATTATCACGGATGTTTGTACTCTGCTCCTGGCCCCATCCCTTGTTTTCAATGTATTTCCCCATAGCCATAAGCAGCCCAATCACATCTGCATAGAAATATGTTTATATATCTGATTCGATCAAACCTGTCCCTTCATATGGATGATCCACATGCCTGAATTTGTTTTTCCAACATTTACCCTACTCTCCAAGGTATCACTACCAGCAAACTCGAAGTAGTAGCCCAAAAAAATAGCAGTCTTGATCTAGTTCCTTCACGTTGTATCAAAAAGGAAATTGATTTTGAGATTGTTCTTCAGCAGCCAAATTTTTTCATACTCCAGACTTTGAAGGACTTAGATATGTAGATGTAGTCTTCTTGAATTTTTATTCATTGTTGGCCAGCTTGTTCAAAATTGATGAATGGATCGTATTGCCCTACATAAAAAGGAAATATTATAATGTTTTGAATCAAGTAGACTAATCAAATCATGTATAGAGATATATCTAATCATTGTACCTTTTCTTATCTGATAAAATCATATCCGTGATAATTATGTCCATTGGTCGATAAGTTTATTGCGTCCCAGAGCCTTAAACTTGTGACCTTTATTATCCATACCTAAGTTCTTGTAGTCAATGCATTCAACTGTGTGTGTGCCATATCGTCTCATGCTTCATGTTAGTAACACAAAAGTGATAGCGAAAAAAGTCTTGGTATAGTTATCCGGAGGAAAAAAAGTGATAGATTTATAATTTTTCCAAGCAAACCATGCATAGAAAGTATTATCCGGAGGAAAATATACTTATAGCAAGGGCATTGTTCTGGTCATATAAACTATTCCAGGACGCATAGATTATACTCTCTCTAGATTAGTACTTTATTGAGTATACTTGCAGAATATTTATCTATTCATACTTCTACTGGATTAGCTCAAATCTAATATTTATGCATGCATATTTATCCCTGCGCAGTTATCTGATTCAAGTGATTAATTGATGAAAACATGCGTACCACTGTGTAGCTCAGCCGGGCTGATTGTCGGATTCGACTTACTTCTTGTGAATTTTGAGTGTAGTTTGGTTCCACCTTTTTGCCAGCTGTTTGAGCAAATTTGGATCTCAACTATTTATGCCACAAACTATTTGTTTAAAATGCAATTCATATGCTACCAAATTAAAACTTCACAATACCGGTTGACAGACGCGGACCTTGAAACTTGCTGAAACTGACAAAGTTTTATAGACTGTATGTTGTAATGAAAAAATAGATGTAGTGGAGAATAAAGATATAGTCATGTGCTATTACCTGGCTCAAGTCTGCACGGTTGTGTGCAAGTCCTCAATCGATTGATCCTAGCCAACAGTAATGAAACATAGAGCAGGCTTGGAATCGTTTGATCAAGAACTCACCCTGCGGTCATGGATGTGATTCGAGGCAGTTGCTGCAGCTCCTCTTCCTCCACTACCCAGAGCCCATCGGCCTGTAAGAAGACAAAATCAGAAGGAATAAAAATCGATCTGAGAGAGGCCAGCCAAAAAGAAAGATTTGGAGGCGCTGATACTTTTTTTCGGACGACGCTCCCCTATCTTCACTTCCAAACACTCTCCTGTCTCCATTGAGCTTAATTGATCTTTCCGTAACTACACCAAGCAAATCATCAAATAAACAGATTGTTCATCCCTCAATTAAAGCACGTGTAAACCTTGGATAGATTGTAGTAGTACCTATTTCTTAGCTGTTTCATGATGATAAACGGCCAACCAATCTTGTAGAGCTGGCGAGCCATGTATGGCAAGTCCTCAATCGTTGATCGATCCATCTTTTGCAAGGCTACATGCGGCATGCAAAATCCATCGATCCATCCTTTTCATGGCTGCATGGTATATGGAGGCACAAAATCCATCAATCTATCCTTTTCAAGGCTGCAGTGTATGGATGCATCGGACGGGAGAATCGATCTGTGGGAGTACGACTGCAACATCCGCGTCCGGCGTCCGGCGTCCGCAGCAGCGACATGAGGATATGCAGTAAGATCTGAATATGGCGGCGGCTGAATTACAGGAGTAGTTCTTAACGTAGACGTCGAAGGGGTATGAGGAATTAATTAAGGGCATTGGTGGGCAATTTTTCTGAACCTTGACGTGAAGAGGAGATTTCTACGGTTGTGATCAGCTAATTACGGTAGTCAATGGCCAGATGTCTCTGATTTTTGTGGTAATTTCTAGAGTAATTCTCTTAATTCTGGTAGCTCGTAATTTACTTTTAATATATAATAGATCTGAACTATTCATTGTATCTTGGCTCATTCGTTCATGGATTAATGGAATAATTGATACATGTAAATTCATGCAGATTCCTGTCTGCGCGTGCATATGGTCATGCCCGTCACAAGATATTTTGGGCTTCCCTGCTTTCTTCATGCTCTCGTGCTATCAGTTTCTGGAGGTGCGCGCCAACTTCCTCCATGTATTTTATCCGATAAAGACAGTTTTATTACTTCAATTATTTAAGCGTTCTGCATAATTAGGATGCACACAACGGTACTCCCTCCATGCATGCATGCATGCATACACATATACACATTCACACGTTTCTTACTTTCTTTGACATGCATTGCGACTGATTCGCTTGTTTCTTTACTTCTGGTGGTTCTTTTCGCGTTCAGCCGTTCGGTGGGCGTCCCCAATGGCTTAATGTAAAGGATGGTTCACAGTCCTACGTAAATAAGGTAATTCAAACTTCTAGATATCGTCTGCACCGGGCGGTAATAAATTTACTAAAAATCATTGTAATATTATGCAAAGTTAGAGAGCAGCTATTCAAATGTTTCAAACATGTCATACAAAAAAAATGACTATCATGCAAGTCTTACATTTGTGTAAATAATGTTCAGAAACTTGACAACCAAGTTGTTTTAACCCGATAGCTAAGCACTATACAATCTGAAAAGTAAGTGTCAACAATCTGGAAATTGCAACCAAGAAAATGCTACCAAAACATGTCAATGTGGGCTCTAGTTCCAAAAAAATTTGGCAACTGAGACGAGAGTGAAAACAGATCGTCAATTGTTTATGCGGTTTGAGATTTGTTTTTCAAGTTTAAAAATTAATATACTCTTTGACTATATAATCAATTTGACTGTATAAAAGAGAGTGGTAGTATGACAATACGGGAGGACTAATATGCATCGGCTCCTGCTTAGTCTGGTCTAGATTCTGTGAGGGAGGATTATTTTTACAATTTTAAATATGATACAATATTTATTTCATATTCATATGCTTTTCACTAGTCAACAATTTACAATTTTGATCATGATTTGTAACTATAACATGTCCACAAAATTAGTGTAAATATATGTGAAATAAATTAATTTTGCAAAAACGATCGCAACGATGACACTTATAGGTTTATTACAATCCATAAAATTAAATTTATTATTATTAATTTTTTGTGAAAAGGCCAACCAATTTATTGATCATCATCAACGGTACAAATAGATCTAAAAGTAATAAAAATTACAAATAGCTCTCAGTGGTCAAATTTGTGCGTAAAAAACGTGCAAAACTGATGGAGTACGAGGCAGCAAAATTTCACACTTCCAATTTCTGAATCTCTTCATCTTAAAGAAAAGAAATTATTTGATATTTTTTTCAATTCAAACGGGAATTTGTTTCTCCTCCAAATCGGATACTGTTTTACTCAACCGCATTTGAAATAAGTCGCTGGCACTTGTCGAGAACTCTAGATATTGTGCATGCGGCGCGCCCATGACTGGTTCCATCTCCGTCCCGGCCTAGAACGCAGCTAGTACGAAGTAGGCAACACGGGGCGCGCCGGCGCCACGGACGGCCGAGCCGGAACGGCTGGAGGGACACGCGCACACACGTAACTAGCTAAGCAAGCAAGCAAGCAGCTAGCTGGATGGATTGGTCAACGCACGCTAGTAATTGCCGTCAGCATAGGCCTTTATTTCGTCGGCGTACACCTGTGCCGACGGCCACCGTCGGCATAGGGCCGTCGGCAAAGCTAATGTCGGCGTAGCTCCGTGACCGTCGGCATAGCCACAGCCGTCGGCGTAGAGCATTTATGCCGACGGGTTATCTAGCCGTCGGCCTACCTCAGCCGTCGGTGCGCATCACGGACGGACGGTGAGTTGACGGCGGACGGAAGCTACGCCGACGGTAACACTGTCGGCTTACACCTCCACGCGGCAGGAAGTGTGGCACTCGCCTATTTCACCTATGCCGACGGTAGTACCGTCGGCGTACGAGTACGCAATGCCGACGGTATAACCGTCCGCTTCCTCTTCCACGCGGCAGAACCTGCTAAATGCGTGTATGCCCTATGCCGACGGTAATACCGTCGGCACCAATGTCCAGACGTAAGCCGACGGTTTTTACCGTCGGCATAGGTTGTTCCCAGATTTTTTTCCAGCCTTTTTTGTAATCCTGCAATTTTAAAATGTTCCCAGGCCACAGATTTATATATATATATATATATAATGGCGAATTTATTGTATGCATGTAAAAACCATCGCCAAACACATATAATGATCAAATGTCCATACATCAACAACATATGATCATCAATTCTCCATACATAGCACAAAGTATCGAAACACGAGTAATACAAGGTCACATAGTGCGTCACAAAGCACTACAAGGTCACATAGTGCATATCTAACACGAGTACAAGTTCACGACAAGTTCACTAAAGAAGATCTCCGAGAAAAAACCGGTGAACAGAGTACATGAAGCACCGGCATAACACGTAGTCCACCACCGAGAGCATCATCACTACAAAATGAAAAAGAACACCCGTTTAGCATGACAAATTTTGTAAGTCAAAGTTCATATATGGCAAATTGATCAAAGTCATAGATTTTGCACGGCAAATTGGTCCAAGACCAAAGTTAAGCATGGAAATTTTTTCTATGCTACTTTTGCATGGAGAATTATTAAAATTCGAAGTTTTTGCATTGCGATTGTTCCAAGTTGACATTGTTGCATGGCAAATTGTTAAAGTGTTGGTTTTATGCAAGAGTTTGCTTGGAACTAACCGGGATCGGCGAGTGTCGGCGCGAGTCACGGCTCTCGCCATGGGGCACTCTACTGGGCGAGGCAGAAGCACCAGGGCTAGGACCACCAAGGTGAAGCGGAGTGGCCGAGGGAGTGGCCAAGGGAGTGGTCGAGGGCGACTCGCGGGGCGAGGCAGAAGCACGACCAAAGAAAGCATGTGAACTATCTGATCCCTACATGTTTGAACGAAATATGACAAGTGTAAATATCGATGTGTACAAGTAGACGGTAACTATTAACTTAGTAGTTTGGTGAAGTACTAACCGGAGTCCCCGTGGCGGCATGTGCGAGGAATTCGTCCATCGGCGGCATCCTTGGCATCACTGGTCTTGCCGGAGGTTCGACATACTGGGGCATTTTCACCTATAAGTGCAGAACTTTACTAGGGATCAAGCGATGTCGGTGAAGCGGGTCATACACAAGAGTTGGGTCTTGCCTCCCACCACCTACCACAACAATATTACACATGTACTAGGGGCCCATGCAAGGTTAGGAGGGATTCCGATGCCCCGGAGGTCATTTTCCTGTGAACCCCTAGCCCCGCTGGAAAAAGTCAAACTTGGCCGTCTACCCCCTAGCTTTCTCCGTACGAGGGTTGACCAATAGACTTTCTTGCTTGGTTGTGTTAGGGTTGTACGTAGGAGCATGGAGAACCAATATATTATGTGATTTGTCGCATGATTCCATCCGGTGAACCCGTAGCAGGGGTTTTCACCTCTAAGTGCAAAACTTTACTAGGGAGCAAGCGGTGTCGGTGAAGCGGGTCACACACCGGAGTTGGGTCTTGCCTCCCACCACCTACCACAACAATATTACACATGTACTAGGGGCCCATGCAAGGTTAGGTGGGATTCCGACGCTCTGGAGGTCATTTTCCTACGAAACCCTAGTCCCGCTGGAAAAAGTCAAACTTGGCCGGCGTCGAGAGGGGGTGGATAAATTTTCCTGCCGGCATGCGAAGAGGGTCACACCCAGGAGTTAGACATGGCATTAATGGACCTTACATTAAAATTAGTAGGTTAGGCCATAAAATTAAATGTAAGTCGGTAGGGGGAAGAAAACCGAAAAATATCTACGCCGACGGTAATAACCGTCGGCGTACCTTGGGTCAGCAGCGCCGACGGTAAAACCGTCGGCATTGGTTCAGGTAGTTATGCCGACGGGCTTCTGTGTTCGGCCGTCGGCATTGCGCTGACGCCGTCGACGCTCCGTTCCTGCGGGGGCGTAAGTGCCACGTGGGGGGATACACCGACGGCAATTTAACGCCGACGGTGGCCGTCGGCGTAGCTATACCTACGCCGACAGTCTTTCTGCGCCGACGGTGGCCGTCGGCATAGATCCTGTGAAGCCGACGGTGTTCTGAAGCCGACGGTATTTATCTGGCCGTCGGCATTGCGTCGTTGTGCCGACGGCCCCGACATTTGGCCGTCGGCGTTGCTTCCGGCCGTCGGCACACGCGCTGTTTCCTGTAGTGAGCTAAGCTATCAGCTAGGCTGTTGGAGCGGTCGGATGGCCGATGGCTGGCTCCTGCGCGTGCGCGGTAGGCAAGAACGAAAAGAAAAGCGACGGCGAGGCGAACGGTGGCGTTGGGTGGCTGCTTTGTGCTGCTTGCTGCTCGATGTTGGCCATTGGAAAAAATAGCAAGGAGCAGCGGTGAGGCGAACGGTGGCGGGCAGAAAACGTACAGCGAGCGAAGCTGACTGAACCAGGAGCAGCAGCAAAACCGGTCACCGGTCAACAAAACCACTGCCACGTCAACAAAACCGGCACATAAAACAGCTCAGGGGGGTCAATTACCTGGTTTTGAAAATATGTGGGGGTTAAGTGTGCTAGTTTAAAACTGAGGGGGTGCTAAGTCCAAACTCTGAAACTTGTGGGGTTATATGGACTTCTTTCGCACTAAATGATTGAGTAGAACTGTAGAAGCAGTGGCGGAGGACCCCTTCGGGTAAGGTAGGGCAGCCGCCCTACCTTGATTTTTGGGCCGATGGGATTCGCTGGGCGACCACGTTCCTCTGCGTCTAGCGATTGGAGAAGAAAGGGAAAGGGAAAGGGAGAAAGAAGCATGGCCGGTCGCTCGCACTGGGCTAGTCTGCTGGGGTGGCTATTGGGCCTTGTTGCTGACTAGACTTCTGTGGCTAGTGCAGCTTGATTTGGGCCACGACCACCAGGTCAGCTCCAGGAACGATAAGCCTTTGTCATGCCAGCTGGGAGCATGGTTAATTTAGTGATACATGTAATTTTATCAACCAAACCAACTTTCACGTGTTTTATCAATCTGCACTTTTATTTTTTCATCATTTATTTATTAATGTTGTAGAGTTCGCCCTACCTCGATTTTTTTTCGTCCTCCGCCACTGTGTAGAAGGCAGCATAGTGTCACTTGACATGCTGCATTGCTGCGGGTCGCGAGGTCCTTGCTGGGTGGCGCTCCACCTGGCTTCGGACGGTCACTCCGGCTGCAAGATTGAGTCGGCGCTACCTGGGGAGGGGTTACGTGCGTATGGCACGGCGGAGTATCCCGCCTACGAGGCGGCTCTTCACCTGCGACGGTTCTCGCGCATACGTACTACGAATCTAACCAGGAGATACACCTGGCCATGGGGGAGCGGGATGAGTACCTTCTGCACCTGAGCCTCGGATAGGATGAGGTCGCCTCGAGGGAAGAGGAAGGGAAGTCGGAATGTTGGTTTCTCTCAGCGCAACCAAGGTGCTTGTGGAAATGACTGCAAGACACCGTTTTTCACATTTTTTGCTGTTCTTGGATTCTTCTCCGTGAATCATAGTAACTGCTCTGTAGCAAGCTAGCTGCACACCTCAGAGCGCACTTAATAAGGGACAGAACCAGTTGCCATGGTTGCTCTGTACGAACAAATTTATTTTCCTATACAAATACACATCATATCCCAATATCTAACATCTGATATGCGAAGAAGATTTGCTGTGGTTCACACACTTTGTTCATGGAATTGGATGCCTTACAGGTCACGGACGAACTGGGAAGCATGGGTTGCAGGATCAAGACCAGCTGCCAAGTCGAATCTGTTTCAAGTGTCGACGGAGGTACTGCCCAGGCTCATTCGTTTTATTTTTCTATCGTTCCCTGTTCTCGCACGCTGAAATGATGTCCCCTCCTCCGTTGTGTTATCATCCATTGTTGTCTCCAGGTTACAGAGTACTAGAGGTCGATGGTTCGGAGGAGGTGTACGACAGGATTGTATTTGGGGTGAGTGCACCTGGTTCTCTAAGAATACTAGGTGCTGAAGCAACCCACCAGGAAATGAGAATTCTGGGTGCTTTCCAGTATGTCTGCAGGTAAAGCATACCGCTGCATGTTATTATGGCCTGTTATGTAGCTTTTATATCTACTTATGCATGTGCCTTATCATCTGCAGTGATATATACCTCCACTGCGACAAAAGTTTGATGCCATCAAATTTGTCGGCGTGGAGCGCCTTGAACTTCCTGAATACGTCAAGCGGGGTGTCTCTGTTACCTACTGGCTAAACCTGCTTCAGGTACCTTACCTAGCAACTCACATATTGCATTTACAGTTAACTTTGGTATTTATGGAGCTGGGAAATGGTGATATCTTTAGCCCTAATATATTTCGGCTTTATAGAACATAGCATCAACCAGCAGACATTACCTGGTTACGCTGAATCCTCCTCACGTTCCGGACCATGTCTTGCTCAAATGGAATGCTAGCCATTCTGCCCCCTCAGTTGCTTCTGCAAAGGCTTCTCTTGAGCTCCATCACGTCCAGGGGAACAGAGGAATATGGTTTTGCGAAGCATACCACGGTAACTTAACATCTGTTTATAAAGAGAATTTTCTTACTGATTAGGTCTAAAACACCTCTTTTTTCCTGCATCACACAGGTTATGGCTTCCTTGAAGAGGAGGTTAAGGTACTCCCTGGATGCACAACCCTTTCTCTCTCGTAAAATCTATACGTTTACATCTGATACTTAAGTTTTGATATGTTGATCTGTGCAGGCTGGGAAAGCAGCAGCTCAAGGTTTGCTTGGGAAGGAGAGTAGCCTTCTGTTAAACCCGAAACAGATGTTGCCCTCATGGACCGAGGCTGGGGCACGCATTCTGGTAGCAAGATTTCTCAATCAATTCATATCCCTCGGTAACTTAATGTGAGCTCTCCATCAACTGATCTATATAGTGGTCTATGCATATCTAGCTACGAGCGATCCTCACTTGGTGGTTATTTTCAACCCTAGCTTGCTGGAACAAGGAGGCACTACGTTCAGCTTTGGCAAAGCAGACCCAAAGTGTCATGCGAAATCTATCCTGCAAATTCATGCCCCTCTTTTCTATTGGAAGGTTCAGTTAGCTTCTCCTTCAGTTTTGTTGATGCATACTCCACTCCATTCCACTTGCTTGATCTGATCTCATGTAAATGCAATTTACAGGTTGCAACCGAAGGAGACCTTGGTATAGCAGATGCCTACATTAACGGTTATTTCTCTTTTGCTGATAAGAGAGAAGGGCTTCTGAATCTTTTCCTGGTAAATTAAAAATTGCATTCTATGTGGTTAATTGGCCATGTGTATACTGGTCTTAGTTAATCCATTTCTCTACAGATTTTCATTTCTAACAGAGATGCGCGCAAGAGTTGTACCAGCGGTATCAGTAAAAGGTTCCGTTACCCCACTCGATCCATCATGTTGAAGTCAAAAAATATATGAAGTAGAGAATATTTCTGAAAAATATATAGTAACTACTCTGAAGTATCAGTGGATCATCTGCTACTGTGTGGTTTTTCATTATATGTTTCATTGGCAGGGGTTGCATCTGCTAAATATTTCCTACGCCACGTCTCAAGGAAGAATACTGTCACACAAACTCGCCAAAACATCTCTTAGCACTACGATCTGGTCATTCCGAATGCCTTTACTACTTTCATTATTACTACTCCCTCTGTCTCGTTACATCTGGGCATAAACTTGACAGTCTTTGTTTTAAAATGTTTGTTTATTGAAGCAAACAAAAAGTGTGTTTATTGCACTTATTCCACTATGTACCTGTAAGAGGGCAGCCGGTGCACGTGGCGGTCATTTGTACACAGGCTTTCCCTGCATTTCTGCAAGAGGCTGTTTCGCCGATTCTGTATCTGTACTTAAATATTTTGTAATAGGTTAAGTGTTTTTATATGCCTTTAGGTATAGCTATGTAGTCATTTCCCATCCATTTTCTTAAACAAAAGTGTTACTCTTAAAGAACTATTGACAGTGTGAAACGTTGTGAAATGGAGATACTAGTTTAAAAATAACAAAGGCTTAACAAACCTCATCACTGTCTGTGCAGAGTAATGAATTCTTCTCAATTTTTCTGGATCAAACGATGACCTACTCTTGTGCCATCTTTGAGGTTTGCCTTGTGATTGGATTTTGTACTACATGCAAATTTGATTTTTTTCTGCACGGCCATCATTGTTATTAACTTATTATTCCTTTGGTAGGTGAAGAATGAAAGCTTTGAAGTGGCCCAGCTACGTAAAGTTAGCCTCGTAATCAACAAGGTAATATTACTAGCATAAGTGAGTTCCATTCTCATCTCAGATAGATATGTGCACACATTATCTGATGAATATGTAAATAATCAAGGCTAAAGTGGAGCGGGATCACCATGTTCTTGAAATCGGTAGCGTTTGGGGCACCCTAGCAGTTGAGGTGGTGAAGTAAACTGGCTGCAAATACACAGGGATTACCTTATCCGTGGAGCAGCTTAAATATGCCCAAAATAAAGTGAAGGGAGCTGGTTTAGAGGTAAATGTGATATGAGAAAAATATAACTCTGACCGCTAGTTTCTACTGTAGTCTCAAAACTAATATAAATATCATTTGATGAATATATATAAACAGAGACTTGGTCAAACTGAAAATAGTTTTGTTACATGTGTTCTAGAATATATCTTACCTTTTCTATTCTACTGGAGAGAGTGCCATACTCAATAGTACTTAAGATCACCATGAAGAAATTAATCCAAGTGATCTGAGGACTGGTAGATAGCACAGTTATAGAGGCCCAGTTGTGGGTTCTGGCCGACCAGGAATACAATCCCAGTGGAAGCGAAATTTTGCTACCTTGGTTACAATTCGTGGGATTTGGTCTTGTGGTACCTCAGTATCTCTTATGTCTTAATTAAAAATTGTGGGTCTCCTCCCCTGTTGGACCTGTTTCATGTAATCCAATTGTTCAGTGTGTCATGCCTATATATTGTCTTTTTCAGGACCTCATAACTTTCCTGTTGTGTGACTACCGGCAAGTACCAACTTATTGCAAATATGACTGATCATATCTTGGTAAGTAATACTGCTGATATGGATTGTTGTAACATAATATGGAACTGAAGGAGTAGGTTTGTACATAATTCTTGATTAATTTTGTGGCTGGGCCTCATGTTCTCACAGTGAGATGATTGAAGCTGTTGGTCATGAATACATGGACGATTTCTTTGACTGTTGCGAGTCCCTTTTGGCTCAAGACGGCATACTTGTCCTCCAGGTTCTCTAATTATCATCATCAACTACACATCCATCGCATCTTGCACCAACTTTGACCTGGAATCAGCAACTAATTTAGTTTTTTCCGAATATATCTACTTATCATAATTGGTATGCAGTTCACCTCCATTCCAGAAGAACGGTATGATCAATACAGGAGAAGTTCAGATTTTATGAAAGAATACATCTTTCCAGGATGTTGCATTCCTTCCTTGGCCCGGGTCACGTCTGCCATGTCCGCCGCATCAAGGCTCAGGTGCATGCTTTATATAGTTTATCACCTGCTCATGGCCCTGGTTGTTGATGGACTGTTACTGAATACTGATTACCCTGCATATGTGTTGAGTGCAGCATTGAGTACGTTGAGAATATTGGGGATCATTACTACCCAACACTGATGCGCTGGAGGGACAACTTCCTGGACAACAAAGAGTAAGTCAATTCCGAAAGTAACAGAAGTTAACTCATAAATCAAACCAGATACTAAATAGTATATGTTTGTACATTCTCTGGATTTGCAGTAAGATTCTGGCTCTAGGATTTGACGAGAAGTTCATTCGCATATGGGAATACTACTTTGTATACTGCATGGCTGGTTTTAAGACACGGACGCTTGGAAACTACCTGGTATGTATGTTGCAGTCAAATTTCTTACACCATACTTTTCAAAATTTAAGCGATTCTAGTTTTGTCCTAGGTGAAACTTCTTTAATTTCTCCAGAGTTGAATGTTAACATTTATAACACCTAATAAAAATATTTTGATAATATATTTCATGATGAATCTAACGAAGTAGCTAATTTGGTGTTGTAAATGCTGATGCATTTTTCTATTGTATTAAACTTAAACAAGTTTAACTTAGGATACATTTCGAAATAGTGGGAGTAATATGCATGGAACTTATGCAAAGTTGATTGTCGAGTAGTAGTACTCATACATGTGCCGACATATGTGTATTTTCGTGCATGCAGATTGTGTTTTCTCGACCTGGAAACAACAAGCTGGAAACTTTGCGCAAGATTGCGGCAGCCATAGATGATTTATCTCCATAACCACTTCGTATTAACCTGTGCTAATTAAGTGGTGCGGTGGAGCAAATGCGAAAATCGTGCGTCCACATGTGGTGGTGTTTGCGTTGTTTATGTGTGTGCTCTCTCTAAAATGATCGTTTTGTATCCTCTCAGAATAAATTGCGCAGCCTGCATTTCTCATTACATCCTAATAAAGGATCTATGTGTACTAGTTAAATGTATGCTCAAATGTGTTTCTATGTGTAATACATGTATCTCTTCTCTATGACTGATATTTCTCCGATTTGCACAAAGGACGGAAAATCTCCGAACATCCATGTAGATGAGAGGTAACAATGCTCTAGTTACTTGCTGGATAACTATTCGATTAAGTCTTAAATGTGCTTCTCTACAGTTTGATTTTTGATTGAGGTGTTTTTTTTCTTCTT
The DNA here is from genome assembly GCA_947311845.1 of Poa pratensis. Classification (NCBI taxonomy): domain Eukaryota; kingdom Viridiplantae; phylum Streptophyta; class Magnoliopsida; order Poales; family Poaceae; genus Poa; species Poa pratensis. Next base: position 10,707,139 of record CAMZMU010000041.1, read on the forward strand.
TTCAGTCGACAAGACATTTCCATAACATTATAGAAAATACATGTTCCATGCGTAAGACAATCAAGTTACAAAAAATAAAAACAACACTGAGGGCATCCACTTGTGACGAGCCCCATGAAAACATCTCCTCTAACCTACGACAAACCTATCGTCATGAAGCAAACCGAGCCATCGACTTCAACGCTGCTCGTGGTCATCATCGCCTCGCCGACAATTTTCTACATCAACAACGTCTCTGGCAATTACTACCTCTACACCGCCGATAACTATCTACACAACAAACGTTTTCAACAACCACCACGTCGTCTTCGTCCACCACAAACCGAGCCGTCAGAGTTGCAGTCCATTTTTATTTTTGCTCAATTTATTTTGTTGAATTTTTTTCGTCTACTCAGACAACAAAACAGCGGAAAATCTGCGCTACGCGCCGCCGACCACGGAGATCTTATCTGCTTCTTCATCCGGCTCTGGCACGCAAGGTTCATGGTGGTCCCTGTCTTCGCATGTCGGTACTGGCAACATCGGCGCGTGCCTTCGTCCCCGAAGCGCTACATCAACTCCAACAAACGTCTACCTCAACTTCCCTAACAACGGTAACATCGACCACGACTACAGCATCCACAACTCGGCTACATCGGCATCAAGGGCTATCATCTCACCTCCCTCTCCAGTTCGCTACTTCGGATTATGCTCTAGTCAGACCATCCGTGACGCTCCAGCTGTTCGCGTCACTACCGATCCGACTGCGGGAGGGGGGGTGTTAGAGTACAATACGGTCTAGGTATATTTGGTAGTTTAGGATTGTGTTCGAATTCTATCTTTATTAGCTTTCGTAGTCTCCAAGTCTTGTACCCCTTTATATACAGTCCACCGTGGCTCCTTGTAATCAATCCAGTATACAATACAACATATTTTGCAATCTTACATAATCCACTGGAAAAAAATATCATGTGACTTCACAAAGAGCCCAAACTCCAAGATAAAATATAGGGGAGCATACCATGTGTGGAATCAGAACTTGCGTTATGTGAGCATGTTGACCACTCGCCTAGTACTTGATTAAACAACATAATGAACGCGACAGCTAACTTCGTGAAACATGTTACTTCCTCCCTCTCTGTTTACACGGCGCGCTTCAACAATCTCTGGGACCTAGGTGATACCTGATTGGCTGTCATTTCGTTTGGCAAGGACGGAAAAATAGCATCGGTATTACACCATGACGCCTAATTAGGAGAGAGATAATCGCCCATTAATTCCCCTGGCCAGTAACCGAGGCGAGCGTACATAGCGCATGCATTGGTGGAGGAAAAGGAAGGAGCGTGGAGGACATGCCTAATTGATTAAAAATAGCCTAATTAAATCAGCAGTAAATGCCTACGCGTGCTGATGTTCTGAAAATGCATGAAAATGGAAGGGCACCGTGTAACGCAAAATCTAAATCGTGCCTGCGCACTATTTGCTTCCTACAGCGTGCGCGCATGTGTGGCGCGTTGGATGAGGATCGTGCGGCGCAGCGGTTACGGAGTGGGACCAAGCGCACGTGTCGATCGATTTGGGCAAACCGCGAACGTCATTAAGGGCGTGGCCTGGCTTATCGCTATCCTCTCGTCCACGGTCCACCTCGTCCCCATCCCCACCCCCACGGAATCCAACTCGAGAGATGAATCGCGTCCCCATTGAGATTTAAGGTCGGCGGAGGAGGAACGGGAGGCAGTGGTGGTGCGGATCTCACGAGCACGCTTCCGTGGCGGCCGACGGCCGGAGGGGGATGAATCGAACCGCGATGGCGGCTTCCGAGGCGAAAGGGCAGAGGGCATGGAGTTGGTGGTGGTTTGGGTGAGGAGGAATGGGGGCGGCCCCCGCGCTCCCGAGTTGAAAGACGACGGCCATTGTGGCGGTGATGTTGGTGGGGGGAATCGCACGGCGTCCATGCTACCGAGGAAAGGGCCGCGTCCATGGCGGTGGTGGGGTAGCGGATGCGGCGGTGTGGCGTCGACGGGGAGGGGGGTCCGCTGATGCTGCCGGCGCTAATGGCGGAGGTGGTGGAGGATCTCAACGGCGACGAGATGATGAGCTGGTCGAGTGGGAGGAGGAGGGCCTGGAATATCTTCGCGTGGTGCTCGCAGTGCATGGTGGGGGCGTCGTTCTGCCGTCGGGCTGCGTCCTTCCAGGTGCTGCTTCATTCCGACGATCCTATTGTCTTGAAGTCACTTATGCAACAGGATGGAACTTATGCTTTATTTTCCCCTATTGTAGATGTAACTTATGATTTGTTTCCCCAATTCTATGTGTAACTTATCGAGCGACGACTCTGTGACCACATTGTGGAGCTATGATTTGGTGAGAGGCAACGGCGCGAGAGGAGCATCCACGGAGCGGATAGACCGTGGATGGCGCTGCACCACTGCTCTTCATCTCTGGTTCATTTTGCCTTCGGATTTCATCAGGTTAGTCACCAAATCTCAGATCATTTGCTCGCGCCCTGCCCTCTTTGTCTTCTGTCCTTGCGATACAACAGCTGACACCGAGGTGAATAGCAGTCATATGTGCACGTGGTGGTTAGTTCTAGCTACGGTTTGCCCCAATTTTATTGTTAGAAACAATACAACAGGGGTTATCTAATCTCTGCTAGATACTTACTTTTGTGATGTTACATGTAGAATTAGTCCAGGCATTTAGATTAGTTGATGGAAATTTTTCATGTTGAATGTAGTTTTTGGTAGGAATTGAAGTGTAGTGGATGCTAAACATGCAGGGATGAAATTGGATTATTTGAGTGTGTTATTAGCACATCAGTAGTACATATAGGGATGTTGATAATCTACATGGGATGTAGTTTATATATGCAGTTCGTGCAGTAATTACAATGTCACCCACAAATTGCAGCATTGCATATAAGTTATGACACATTAGTATGTATATTTTAATAGTTTGGATGTAGTTTTAGTATGCATAGTTAATATCATGGATGTAATTTTAGGTTAATCAAATAGGGGCTGCATAAATAACATCATGGATGTCGTTTTAGTAGAAAGGCGTAGGAAATTATGCATCCACATCGGCAGTAGTTTGTGTGTAGTTGGTTATGTTGTCGAGGTTTTTAACGTCATAGCAGAATGTAGTTTTCACCCAGATTATGCACTTTTGTATATATATTTATGACCAAGTTAGCTCTCCTAATGTAACTTTTGTCAAGGTTTTTAACATCAGAACATGATGAAATTTCAACCCAAATTATGCACTTTTGCATGTAGTTTAAGGACCACGTTAGCTGTCATATATGTAACTTCGTAATGTAATCCGCGGTTGTAATTTTGCTTCAACATCAGCTGTTTTTATATGTAACTTTCATGAAGTCGACGGATTTAATTTTTCACTAACGATGTAATTTTAGTTTAATTGCATATGTAACCCGTCATCCAACAGACCCTAGCTATGGTATCACCAAACCAGTAGCTCTCATGGATGTAAATTCTCTTTCTGTTTTGGTGCATAATTTTACTTCCAACATACCCTTTTCTAAAACAGAGGCTTGTAGTTTTTTTATATAGGTGATATTCATAGTTTTTTATTGTTTTTTGTTACTTTTATTTGATTTGCGGGAGTATCAAAGACTTATTAAAAATTAGAAATACATCCATACACAATGATACTCCTCATCTCTTTGCATGTCCTCATCTCTTTCAGCTGATTGATTCAAGTACAAACCACCAACTGGGATGTTAACTTCCGTAGCTGCAGCACAAACATCAAAAAATTACATTGTCATTTCTTGTATGGCTCACACTTTTACAAGGAACAGAAAATACATCTTAGGAACACATTTTTATTTGTAGTTCAACACATACATGTTGCATTTTATTCAGTAAACCAGCAAATGCAGTACCATAATTGTGATTATGTGTTCAACATTGCAGGTTCTTCAGTACATATTACAAGCGATGCAAAAGAGAACATTGGTGAGAGCTACATGACCTCAACTGCTGAAGCATTTGCTTTTCAGTTTTAGGTTGCACCGTCAGAAAACCGTGTTTTTGTGGTCATCAAAGTGCAAGTTTGTGCAAGGGTAGAGGAAGGATAGTGGTGAAACTTCCTGATGCTTTGTATATAGCAATTTCACCTCTGTTTTGTTTCATGTCCTGGGTGATGGAACACTTTTTGACACAACTATTGCACTACACATCTCCCTGAAGGTTTCCTACATGTAAAACCTATCCGTACTTACATCGCTGCACAAATCTAAGCATTTTTTACATCCTGGGGTTGGTTACCCTTTTTATTTTGCACATGTGTACATCTGGTCAAGTCATATACAACATTGTCATTGAATTTTTCTGACCAGAGTTACATGTAAGGTGGTCAAGAGTTCCAGTTATTTTTTATTGAAAAGTTGCAGAATAGTTGACCCGATGGAGGATTTTGGGGGAATGGGTTTTTGGAGGAGGGATGAGCTTTAGGTGCTACCTTGATGGAGGGAAGCAAGACCTGTAAGATTTTACCTGCTATTACTGGATGAGCTTCATCGTACTTTTCATCAGGTTTTTGTATGGGATTTTCTGACCAAAAGGTTCGATTTGCTAGATGTAATAACATGTTGGTGGCTGTAGAGGTAGGACGGGGGTGTTCAGGAGTAGAGGAGATGGAGAGGAAGAGAGACTGGGGTTTTGGGGTCTGTGTCATGTATTTTTCTCCAGGTCGAGACAAATAACCCAGTGGAGGTGGGTGGGGAAGCAGGGAGTGGTGCATACCACGTGCGCTACGCGCCAAGACCCTGCCGATAGAGGACAAAACGTCCTGCTACCACTTTTTGCTGTTTTGGGAAAGTCCATCGTTCGGACAGGGGGGCACCGTGGAGCGCTAAACAGTGCCCGCGCACTGTGTAGTCGCGTCCACCGTGTAAACCGTGATAGAGGGAGTACTTAAACGTGAAATTCAATGCATCAACATGAGTTCTCTCTGTACAATCTACCCACCTTATGTCTGAGTTTTTTCATCTACCACACATTTGATGTCTCGTAGGCATCAGAATCATTTCCCCATATATACGAGAAGTTTGTCCTCCACACCCTAGATATGTGTCTTGCCCTTCTCTAGACTATTTCCTTTTGTCTTCTCATTTTGCTTCGTTGCTCTTTACGTACATGTAGCCATGGAAGGCATTAGGAAGTTTACAGCTGCCTGATGTTGATTTTGTACGACATGGGATCAAGGCTGTTGACGTAGCATTATGGATATTAGGGAGTAATTCGTCGTTTTAGTATATCTACTGCTTCTAGAAAGAGCGAAAAGAGCCAACACAAGTACAAGTGCGACTCAAGATACGACTAAACCATAGTAACTTAGTTCCTTCTGTTTGACAACTGGTATGGTTTATGATTGACAATTCCACTTAATCCTGGTGTCCTATACAGAGGCGAGAAATCTGGGTGTACCTACGCTGGCACTACTTGTTTGCCTCGTGTTTGTATGATGACAATACGGTGATTTATTTTTACAAAATGCACCTCCTTTTTCTCTGAGTCTACCTCTCTACAAAACTAACGAGTCAAACCAGACGCCATCTAGAATACCACCGCCGCGTCGGTTGTTAGCAATTACCAGCCGGCCCAGCGTATGTGTGACACAGAGCAGCTGCATGGGCCGTGGCGCAGCCCGTCAGCGATTCACAGGATGGAGCACGACCGGGATCAGGCCGGCAACTGGATGTCGCATTCCAGGTCCAGGTTCCCGTGCGGTAAAGCCTTGCTGGTTGTCATGGGAAATTCTCAGGAGGTTTAGGTTACTCTTTTGGAGACATTGAGCTATTCAATTTGGCAGTGTTGGCTTGACAAGTGTGGTGGATCTAAAAAATCCTGAAGCTCTCTCAGTGCAAGGGTGCTCCAAGCAGTATATTTCCCCTACGCAGAATTTCATGTTACCACGCTGAGATTGTCTCCCTCACATGTTTGGAGGGCCATCGTGGAAGGTCGTGATACGACGAAACAAGGTCAAATAAAGCCGATTGGTATAGGGGAGCATACCATGCGTGGAATCAGAACTTGCATTTTGTGAACATGTTGACCACTCAATTGCTTAATTAAACTACATAATAAATACGACATCTAACTTCTTGAAAGATGTTACTTAAACGTGAAATTCAATGCATAGACATGATTTCTCTCTGTACAATCTACCCACCTTATGTCTCAATGTTTTTTTCATCTACCGCACATTTGATGCATCGTAGGATTATAATCATTTCCCCATATATACATAGGAGAAGTTTTTCCTCCACACCCTAGATATGTGCCTTGCCCGTCTCTAGACTATTTATTTTTGGCTTGTCATTTTGCTTTGTTGCAGTTTAAGTACATGGCCATGGAAGGCATTAGGAAGCTTACAACTACATTCAGATGATTTCGTACGAGATGAGATGGTAGGGAATAATTCGTCGTGTTACTATTTCTAGTGCATCTAGACAGAGGGAAAGCGTCAAGATAAGTACGAAGGCGACCTCTCACACGCCTAAACAATTGTAACTTAGTTCCTTTTGTGTAAAAATTGGCTGGTCTATGATGAACAATTCACTTAGTTCGGTTGGCGCTTATAGCGGAAAGAAAATATCGAGTCTCCATTTGAAGCCACTACCACATAAAATTTCCTTAGGGTGTACACGGTGCGGTCACTATTTTAGTATTTTTTTGATGAGGCCTAGTGATTATCGTTGCAATGTTAGATAAACTAATAACGAAGAACACATGTAGCCACTAAGATCCAGTGATCTCATATTTTGAAAAATCGAATATTTTAGTTTTGCATTATAAAAAAATTCGATTTTTTAATACAAGTACACACGGGCATAACTTAATTGGGGAAGGGGCCATGGCCCGTCCAGCCTGGAAGCAAAACTGATATTTAAGTATGTGCATTTTGGAAGCCCAATTCACTTAACAGCATCCAAATCTATCCTTCAGCGGGCCCTCCTTAATTTTTTTTGAAGCTCCACCAGTGCAACTATACTGAATTATTTTTACCTTTTTCTAGAGCTATGATTTGGAATTTTTTAGATAGACAACAATATAACGTATTATTGATTTTCGTGTAGATTACAATGCAGACATGTAGATAGCATGTGTATGCATGTATTCATGTATTCTGTTCTTAGAATCTATTATATACTAAAAGCAAAATGAGTTAGCTAACGGAGCCATCACATTAAGCCACATCACCTAAATTAATTTTAATAGTTAGATCTAAATTTAACGGTTCAGATTAATTAAATTGTTACGTAACTTAATGGTCCAGATTAAATAAATTGTTGCGTACCGGCACGTGCACACGATCAAAACTGATTCGTATCGTAGTTTTCCTAAAGAAAATGATCGGGAAGAGTCAGTCCGATCTATTATTTGTTGCTAAGATTTAATGAAAGTCTATAGTTACGTAACATGTTTCACAGTGCAACACGATTAGCGTGTCAATACGTAACTCTCATATTTTTTGTCCCCAAAAGCTACGTAACCTATTTAATCGTTGTGCAACATAACGTGTCACGTGACTGTTCCTTTATTTTTTTCAATTTATTTGATGGCACATGCCAAGAAACCTGATCGGACTTATTTTTTCTTTTATAAACTACCAAAGCTTGCTCGATCGGTCCACGCTTCACCAAAACTGATTCGGCAGATTCCATTTCTAACCAAAATAATATTATTTGACTTACGATATACTACCTCTGTTCTACAATGTAAGATGTTTTAGGTGTAACACATGCATGTCTAGATTCATGCTAAAATGAATGGAAACATGCATTTAAACATGTCTAGATACATATGTGTACATGTAAATGTAGAAAAAGCCGACAAAATCTTATATTGTGGAACAGAGCGAGTATCTTAAGACCACAAAGCCCGTGTCATTTGATAAGAATGCTTATGGCTCAAATAGTAAATTGAGATTTTTTTTCGCAAATATAGAGGAACCAGAATTGACTGCGACGTAAACTTTCCATCCAAATTTCATACGACAAAATAGTCAGTCGGGATACTCGGCCAAGCATTTTTAGCATAGATTTTTTCGGATTACATCGCACGAGCGTTGACGCAAAGAGTCATATGAATAGCACAACTCTAAAAGAACCCATCTAAACATAATGCCACGTGTACAAAACCATGTAAAAGCAAATGGATATTATACTATTATGGCTAGAAAATATTGATAACATTTTGTATATTTCGGGGATTTTGAAAGTGCGTATATTCATATCCACACATATAACATTTATGTACCCTTGAATTTGGAGTATTTCTAATTACAATTTTCCAAGTTTATGCCATACATCCTTGACAACATAAATGATTTTATTTTTGAAAGAATTTTACATGTTCGTAAATATTGTTTTGATTTTAAAAAACAAAGGGATCATTGGAGCTCCGGAGCCCAGGAAATCTATGTTCATTGATACATTAATATAATCTTCGACAACCTTAATATATTAAAGAATTAAGTGGCGGTAACACAACGTAACAACATTCACCGACGAGTAAAAACTACATTCTACAGAGTTATTGTTAATCAAAACACGAAAGGAAAGAATGTGTTAATAATATAACTTTTGAAATGAAAATGTTGCCTTGATCATTTGCATGCATTTCATAAAACATTTTAACTTCATAAATGATTATAATTATAGAACAAACAATTTATATGTTTGTATGCGGGCCATCATATATATACATATACTTAGACCACATCATATACAAACAACTTGAGTCAAGGAGTATCGAGATTCAAAATATTACCATTATTGACACTATCGATGCTAATAACCAAAAGTGCAATCATATTTAATTAGGAACATATGGCGAAAAAGTCCGATGTTTGACTAATATAAAAATTACACGACGAGCACCATCAGTATGCACCACACTGCAGAACACACTAACATAAAATAACTAAAATACACTTACGATACCAATATTCTTTTATTCCTGATGGAAACGTATCAAATAAATACATTGTCATGAAGAAGACACTAACATAACATATGTAAAACCTTCCCTAAAACATACGCAAAACACATTTAGGAGATTGATTATTAACTCTCTCACCTCTCGAAGCCTTTATCTGTTGTTTAGGCTGAATGTAGCATGGCAGAGGTTGAAACAACTTCGTTTTAAATGATAAGTATAATTTAGATATCATATTCGAGGGCGAGGGATCTAAAGTTGAAAGGAAGCCATACAACATGTGCGAGAAGTTCTCAAAAAGAAAAACAAATCTGGTCATCAGTCTAGCAGACCTTCCTTTTGTTAGTATACCACAAAAAACAAATCACCATAAGTATTAATAAACAAGAGAAACCCAACATACCATCTCAATTATGGTTTAACAAATCACAAGTCAATAAATTCTCATAGTTGTATGGTTAATAGACCGCGATAATTGCACTAACCGATAGACCTTTATAAAGAGTATAAAATTTAAAAATATAGCTGGAAATTACAACAACTTATGGGTTTCATCACTATACTTCCACGTGATATAAAACATCATCCAATGATCGTAGAGTTTAAAAATTAGGATGAACTATGAATACCAACAAAATGGACGTTCTTAAGATATGTCACCTATACTATTTGCTTTTCTATCAAAACTGATGGTACCAATATGCTACAAATAATTCTAGAGTGATTATAAAATGGTGATTCGTAGAAATTACCTATGAATTTCGAATTTTTTCTTTTGAGAACTATAAATCAGAGAAAGTATTTCTACCAATCACACTCGATCAGATTCTTTTTGAGTATTATCATTTGAAAAATAGTCATCTCTCATGAGTTCCTATGGTTTTCGTATGTTGTAATTAAGTACACACTTTTCTGTCGGTTTTCTTTTGGGTTTTTTGCGAGGAAATTGATATGATTTTTTATTCATAAAATATAAGTAGGATCATTCTTGGAACTTTCAAACATGTATTAAATAATATCACCAATGAAGATGCCAAAATAATACTGTTTCATGACAAAATACAACACAACGAGGGTGTATTATTATTTGGGTTGAAGAGTGGGTTTAGTAGAGAGACAGTGAAATCATGTAAATAAAATGATCGACCTACAGTATCGGGCAGTGTGAGAATGCTCCAAGGAGGAATAACAACATGCTTCCTAAAGTTTTTTGGTGCAACTAAAATTTGTGAGGTGACTTGAAATAAATTGATGATAGGTTAAAATGCTATTACTATTTACGATACAATTTTTTTATTTTCGTATGCTATGTGGAAAGAGAGTATAATTATATATATTAAGATAGCCGTACCTATAGTTAAAACTAAACGACGTTCTAGAATATGTGACAATTTTTTAAAATATAAGAACAAATCCTCTCCCATAAACTAAAATGTTCGACACTATCATAATTTATCTATTTCAGGTAGTCATAGAATATTATGGTTTAAATTTTCTCTTTCAGTATCTATGAAATCACAACTTAAGTTTATGAACATTAATATGCTAAAGACGATGCCCTCGCATTTGCGAGGGCCACCTTGCTAGTTTTTAAAATTATAAAATACCATTTTTATTTTTTCAAAATACCAGCATCACTCGAACTCGGGAACCAAAAATCCTCTCTCAACTAATAGCTGCAACTTCGATCACACTCAGTTTGCCTCATGTAGTCATGTTGTAGTATGACAATGCGGTAGCGTTCAGGCCGGCTGTCGCGTTCCAGGTGCCCGTCCGGTCGCCGCTACAGCGGTGGCGAGCCACCGAATACCAAGGGCCCCATCTCGCCGGCGCTGGGTTATCCGTGGGCCGAGGGTGAGCGGAGAAGCGGCGAGAGGCGGAGGGCGCAGATCTATAGAAAACAATCCAAGAAATATTCTTACTGAATAGACCTGGCCTGCTGCTCTGACCGAATCAGCCAAGCCCCGTGCTCCTGTTCCGTTCACTGGATTTGACACAGCGAGCGAGTCTCAGTATGGAGAAGTGTGGATTTCTTGTCCATTTTATTACCGAATGGAACAGTATGATTCGATCCAGGTGAAGGTATTGACAAGCTCAATCTCGTTTCTTGCCTTGGAGTGTTAAATGGTGTGTACACATCAACACTATGTGTACTACTGAATCCTTAGCACTTAAGCTGCAATGTAGAATTTCCTGTGAAATCTTGTTTTGATCTCTCCGGAGGCTCAGCTGCACTGGAGACTGGACTTGACGGCTGGCAGGATATTCTTCAACACTCCCTGGGTATTGCTTTGCATCCTCATCTCCTTGAAAGTAGGGAAATATGGTTAAAGCAGATGTCAGTAGATTCCTTCTGCTATGATTGCAAAAGAAGGGACTCCATCATTGCTGGATGTGAGTGCGTTGCCGTTGCCATAGCAGCCATTCAGAAGAATAAAATTTGAGCTTGATCTATGATTTCGAAGGAGAGGAGGGTTATGTTTCTCCTTTTGTTCATCCAGAATTTATGTTTTCAAGGGGTATTCCTCTGAACAATGTCTGTAAAGCAGCTCAATAGAAAAGAAATAGCTTCAAGTTATTTGTACTGGGACACAATTTTGTCTCTGGATGCATTTTGTCTTTGTGGTTTTTGCTTCACTATCTTTTTGTTCCTTAATTAACTCACAACTGCGATAGCTGTAAACCGCACTTGTATGTCCCACTTTTTTAGAATTTTAGTGGCGTTCAACATGTTTATGTCTTCGTGAAGTAGAATCACCCAGTTAGATTTGAAGTCAGAACATCTTGTTTTGATCCCTCTTGTCGTTTTTTCTATACAGGTTCAGCTTCACTGCACCAGAAGACACTGACAGAATCTTCAACAATACTCCGGGTATTGCTATGCCTCTTATCTCCTTGGACTCGCTAAAAGAAGGAAAATGATTCTAGCATATATGTCAGTAGATTCGTCTGCTCAGATTCCAAAAGGTACCCAAATGTAATCAATTGATGCTTTCATCTGCACCTATCTGAATAGCTTTTCAACTGAAACTCTTTTTTCGACTAATGATATTATACTAGTAGTCCGAAGCCAGCTGGTATGGTGTGTCGTTTTTGTGCATATATATATGCCCTTCTGCTCTGGGCTTGGGGCTCGGGTATCGTTGGCACTGAGGCTGTTTCTCTTGGCAAAGGTAAGAGAGGCTTCTTTCTTTTTCTTGGTTGTACATCTTTGGATCATAAAATTGCTACATCTATAGATCATGTTTATGATGGCACACAAGATCCTGAAGTGCATAGCTTGCTTTCTGTTTGTCCTGGAAAATAGTACTATTATTGCAAAACCTTTTTTGATTCATCTGGCATCAAATATATTCATCCATGTGAAGTTGGAACTGATTTCTACTCCTGATAATAACACATTCAACATCTTCCTATTTTAGACTTCTGGGAGAAGTGAGGCTGCCTTTTGTTCTGGACTTGGGGCTTGGGCATCATTTCCATTGAGGCAGCTTCTCTGCAGAAGTACTGGCTTGTTCAAAGAGCTTCTTGCCAAAGGTAAGAGGCTTCTTGTTCTACTTGCTGCATCTGTAGATCATAAACGTGCTACATTTTTTATCATGTTTATGAAGGCACTCAAGATCCTAAAGTTCATTGCTTTTTTCCTGTTTCTCCTGAAAAATAAGGCTTTAGTATTGCAAACCTTTCTTTGGTTTATTTGGCATCCAATACATGTATCATTGTAAATCAGGAAGTGATTTGCCACTCTACCAATATAGGGTCTCTGCTGCTCAAGTTCGACCTCTTCTAGGTTGGCTCATAGACACATTTACCTGATGTTCCTGGGCGTGTGCTTTGATGTAAGGTTAAAACCCCTGCTTTTTTCCTATTGATAGAAACCCTACGGTTCCCTGGTTCAAAATAAGATGAAACAGATTACTACCGCTGATAATCAACATCTCTCTATTTTAGATCGCTTGAAGGGGCACTCTGGTATCTTGTTCACTTGCTCCCCACCATTTTGATTGCTTTTCATGACGCTGGACCAAGGCCATCAGCAAGATAATAGGAGTGGTCACAACATCAGCAGCACGTCCTGTCAGATATGTGAGGAGTACGATGCACATTACTATTGGTGTCATATGGATGATACCGAGAAGTATTTCTTCAAGTTGATGGTTGGCGATTTCAAAGAAAAAATGGCAAGCCCTGCTGCATTCATACATTTTCTCTCATTCAGATGGAATGCCATACTGGTCAGAATGATACAATTTTTGCTTCTTACCTTTTTTGTGCTGTATTCCTGCAGATCATACCAGTGAAGTTTGTGAAAAATTTCAAAGGTCAGATATCTGAAGTTATCAAGCTAGAAGCTCCTGATGGGAACAAATACGATGTTCAGGCTACCAGGGATCTGAACAAGATAGTCCTCGGATCTGGCTGGGCAGCATTTGTTAATGCTAATAGACTAAAACTGGGTGAACTGCTGGTGTTCAGATACAACGGGGACTCTCAATTCAAAGTACTTATATTTGACCGAAGTTGTTGTGAGAAACCATTATTCCGTGTTATCATGAACAGCACTCCTGATGTACAAGAAAGGGACATATCTCACGATCAGTCATTCCTTGGGGAAAGGCGACAAAGGAGCGGACGGCATGATAACGACAATAGGAAAACTAGGAAAATGACTCCACTTGACTTGCCTTCACCAAGATCAGGTAAAGAATATAATGGGTGCATGTCCATTTACACTGGTACCTCTTATTGCTCACTGCTGTCTTGATGATCGTCATTGTGCAGCTGAAGGAGTCGCATCCGAGAACATGAATTCTGGTTGCCTTCAGGAAACCACAGAGCCCCGCTATGTCCTGGCAACAGGGTGCAATCTTACTACAGTGCAGAAGGCAGAAGTCGACGCGCTTGTGAAGAAAATTAGGCCTTTAATTCCATTATACATTCCAGCCATAAACAAGACAAGTCTCTCTGGATCTCTGGTACTGTATTGTTTCTTCAGACAGATTCAGTGAGATAAATGACTAATACTTCTAATTTTGTGATACAATGTTCAGGATTAAGACTCTTGCTTTAAATTTTTGTTGGAACTGTTGAAATTCAGTAGCGATCCGTGAAGTGCAATATTCAGATAATATGACAGCCAACTGATTCATTAATCTGTAACAGGTCATCTGCAAGGACTACGCTGCCAAACACCTTCCACATGAAGACACATTCATCACGCTCAGCCATCCTCAGAAGAGCACCATATGGATAGACAACTTGAAGGTTCTCACTGACGGTGCATGCATGCTTTCTGCTGGCTGGCTCTGCTTCGTTCTTCACAATGAGTTGCAGGAAAGTGATGTATGCGCATTCGAATTATCGAAAAGCAACGGTGAAGTGACCATGGTTGTTCATACTTTTAAAGGAGGCCATCAACTAGCAGGTGAGTATAAGACACATTGCTACCTGCACATATGAAATAATAAATTACCGCTCGGGATAAATAAGTTAGAATAAGAACTTATAAGTCGACTTAGAAACATCCACTCTACTCCTTTCCAAAAAAAAAAATTCACTCTGTTTCTTATGTAGTCAGCTAATGCATAAGACTGAAACAGTAGGAAATCAAGAATGAGCTAGTGTGCCTTACCTGATCAGTTTGGAATGAGCAGTTGTTTTTGTTTTTGCTTTGACAGAGAAAGAGCCTGAATCTAAAAACAAATGCAGTTATCCAGTTGAGGGCGAGGAGACCGAGGGAGAGGAGAGTTACAATGAAAATGCTGAGTCCGACTACTACTACTCAAGTTTTGCCAAACACCTGACCAGCAAGGAGAAAAATGAGTTATTGAGGTCAGCTTCGATCCAACTCGGCAACCCGGTATACGTAGCCATCCTGCGAGAGAGTCACCTTCGCAGAAATAACAACGTGATGGTCAGTCAAGTTGTATGACAATTTACACTTCAACTTAGAAAACCGTTTTTGATAGACTTTCTCACAAAGCTTTCTGTATTAGTGACTGATGCTCTTTGCAACATATGCAGAGCATCCCCACAAAGTTAGGGGCTAAGCATCTCGCTAAGAGGTCGCACGACATCCTGCTCCTGAGACCCAACAGGAAAGAGGAGTGGTGCGTGAGGTACTACTACCGCAAGAATCCCCCTCCGGCCTTCATGTCCAAACACTGGACCAAGTTCATCCACGAAAACAGGCTGCGTGTGGACGACGTCTGTGTCTTCGAGCTGTTGAAGGGCATGACTGAGGTTACAATGATGGTCCATGTTTTCAGGAAGGGCGATGACAGGTTTGTTCTATTGGGCTAAGTTTCAGGTCGATGCGTGATAGGTTAAGACTTGACCACCTGGTGTGGAGTGTGGTTCATGGTATATGTAGTCTGAATAATGAGTGCCGCTGTCACTGGAAACTAGTTTTTGGTATGATGCAGGTGCATTTCGTACTGTAAAGCCCCATGTAAATGTGGTTCCAGTAGAAGAAAACCCGGTGTTGTTGAGCTGTGCCGTGTAATGGTTTGAGCAACTCCATTTAATCTCCTTGGCACTTACGTTGTGATTAGAGTAATTTACATCACTTCTGTTTGCTAGCTAGGTGATCTTTTGGTGACATATGTAAATCTTCTGTGATTACAGTAATTTAATCAAGTGGAAAAGGGTTCACCAGCACCCAAGTTTCAAAAAAGGCAAAATTTTGTATTTTTAAGTTTAAAGAAATCTTGAAAAATCATGCACACGCATATTGTCTTGAATCTTATTCTCGGAACGTACTATTCATCAGATACTTCTTTTTACCTAACTTACATAGTTTTCAATTCAGTTTCAAACTTCGCGCACATTTTTTCGCTAAAGAGCGCTTTACTAACTCGAAAGTTAGCATCAGTCCGGAGTACTCATTTCTTTGCACATTCAGATGCGCTTGTTGGCCCAGTATCTACAAGTATAACACTCACAAACTTGTGTTCCGTTCAAAACCATGCACAAGGGTTACAAGTGTCTCGACCGGTCCACAAGTTGCATCTATGTCCGTGATGTCGTTTTCAGCGAATCCGTGTTTCCATATGCTGACATTCAGAGCTATTCCCGATGTTTCTGAACTCACTGATCTTCCTACGTTTCCTCAACGCGCTTGTGCGACATCACGAGAGACTATACTGGCAATAATTGCTATGCATAATTAGAGACTAGTTGGGTGAATTTTTTTGTACAATATTTTTTTTTGTTCGGCAAAATGTTGGCCAAATTGGAATGGTCAAACATGTTTTTATTTTGTTATGAATAGGCAGCATTTTCTTTGTGAGCATTTTTGGTATATTGTGTAGAATATTCAAATATTTAGTGGTTTGAAATGTTCAAACATGTTTGTATTTGGACGGCAAAATTTAATTGAAACTAGAAAAATCCGTTTGAATTTGATTGGCCAAATTAGAATATTCAGATATATTTGGAATTTGGTATTAGTATGTAGAGTTTTTTTTAGCATTTTTGATATATTTTGTAGAATATTCGAATGTTTAGTAGTTTGTAATGGTCGGACATTTTTGTATTTCGGCGTCAATATTTAACTGAAATTATAAAAAATGCATTTGAACTACCTCCAAAGTGGGAAGCTATTTGTATTTATTTTTTGTCTTTCAAATGCCCAAATTTAGAACCTATTGAAAATTTTGAAGTTTTCAAATTTGAAATTTGGTCCTATGGCATAAATAGAAAACGTTTATTTTTCTTGTTAATGCTGATATATTTGTCATATTTGTGAATACGGTGGTGGGTGAAATTCAAATTTGAAGATGTACACATTCAAAAGTTGTTTAGATTTGTTCCATTCTTTTCGGTGGCATCCTTCCGCATTGGCGGCGAGATTGTCTAAATTTCAAAATTTGTAAAAGCTGCTCGCATGTGAATTGTTTTTTTTTTGTGGTTTTTAAATGCTCAGATTCAAAAGGCATCGGAAATTGTAAAGTTTCCAAATTTGGTAAAAGCTGCTCGCATGTGATTCGAGTGTTGTAACTAGTAGGTGTGTTTTTTTTTGGTTAATGCTGATTTATTTGTCCTATTTGTGAATATTTGGTGGGAAAACTTTAAATTTGTGAATGTGCACATGCAAAAGTAATCTATGTTTGAATATTTTGAAATTTGGTAGAAGAAGTTTACATTTACAATTCTATTTCAATTTAGTTAAATAGTGTAGGCCCACACGTCAGAAATTTAACGGTTTCTGAAATTATTTCTGTGAAGAAAAAACATCTGATATATTTTAGAGTATGTCCAATTTTTAAGCAAGTTGGAATGTTCAAAAATGTTTCTGTTTGTTTGTCAATTTGTAATTTAAGTCCATAATGAGTGTGAAAGCACATTTATTCAACTGAATTTCAAAATTAGAGAGTTTGTTTTGTCAAATTCAACTCCATATGCGCATACAAACATGTATAACATGATAAATTAGGGAGTTCATTTTAAACCCTAGAAGATGGATAATAACTTAAATGGGGTTCAAATAGCACTAAAAACAATATTTGGAACAAACCCCATAATTGAAAAAAGTGGCATTTTAGTAATTCTAGGCAAGAACTAATTTAAGTTGGTCAATAATGCATGAATTTATCATAAATAAGTTATTTATTTTTTTCTGAACATTTTGGTATATTACTCATAATTTCCTGAACTACAGATCAAAAGATATGACCTTCACAAATTTTAGTATTTTCTGTAATTACTAAAAATATGACCGATGGGACCCGCATGTCAGGGTTTTATTAATTATGAAATTTGTTTCTGCTAACAGGTGGCCCAGACGTGACGCCACAGCTGACGTCAGCGCAGGAGGCAGGCACCGGCGGCTCGGCACGGCGGCTCTGCCGAGGTCGTGCTCGGGCAGGGGAGCACGCCCGCAGTGCTGGGGATACGCGGATCCGCTAGAGGGCGTCGAGGGGAGGAGACTGGCGGCGGAGGGAGCCATATGGTCGCCGGAGTTGGCCGGCGGCGGCCAGAGTCAGAGAAGAAGAGGAGCCAGAGAAGAAGACTCGATTCGCCGCGCTCCGAGCGTCCCTGCACGCGTGGCTTGCGGAGGAGCTAGAGGGAACGACGGCGGACCTCGGGGACTGCTTGAATGCGTCGAGAGAGCAGCAGAGCGGCGGTGGCATGCGCTGGCGCCGACGCGGCGAACTCCGCGTCGTGCGGAAGGAGAAGGAGAGAGGGGGGCGGGTGGTGTGAGGGCATTTGTGCGTTTTCGTCCGTCACTTTTGTGTAATTTGCAAATCGGTCCATCGCCTCGCGAAATCGTGGACTGCGGGTTAATTTGTTGTTTTCTGAGGTATGTTTTTGGAAAAGCGTCACGGAGATGCGCGCCGTCCGTCTGATCATAAAATGACTGTGCGGATGAAAGCACTGTTGAATACTGTTCATTTCTACAGTACCAAACAGTACCACGATCGCGGAGAGGCCGCGGATCCGGCCAAGTTTTATATAGCTAGTAATATATACAAAAATTATGATGATCCATCGATATTACATAGATATCAAGGAATACAAACACAAGCACATGTACGATCTGAAAATAATACAGTGTGATCCAAGATAACTTTTGTTATCTTGTCATGTCACTCCCGTGCAATGGTAACCAACTGCTTGCCGACGTTAAGCCCAGAGAAGAGCCCGATGAGTGCTGCTGGTACCTTCTCGATCCCCTCAGCAACATCCTCGATGACGGTTATTTTTCCTTCCTTGAGGTAACCCGCCATCTCCTCCTCGAACTTGCTATAGGTTCCTAAGTGGTCTAGGACATTAAATCCCTCCATGCGGATGCGCTTGGCGACAAGGCAGAAGAGGTTGGGCGCGCCGTCCGGCTTTTCTAGGTTATACTGTGAGATCATCCCGCACACGGCGATTCGGCCATTCATCCGCATGTTGAGCAGCACAGCCTCTAGCATCGCACCACCCACATTCTCAAAGTAGATGTCGATGCCCAACGGAAAGCACCTGGGAGGAAGTATCACAACAGAGGGAACGATAGGTTAGGGTGTCTTTGTCAATATTTGTAAACTTCAGAAATTTCGTAGAAACAAAAACTCTCGAACCTCTTTAGCGCAGCGTCGAGATTATGTTCCTTCTTGTAGTTGAAAGCGTCATCAAAACCAAACTTGGTTTTCAGGAGGTCGACCTGATGTTACCATAAAGACAAGAGAAATTTGCTCACATTCTTTTAGACCAAAGTGGGACTAATCCATTATAATTTACTTGGTTGTAGACAGGGTACGTTTCCTGACTTTAGGAGCTATGTTCATTCTAAATTGTAATTATGTGATCAATGTTCACATAATTTGCTATTTTATATTCCATAAAGGGCAGATTTATTTAATTCATTTATTTAGAGTAGGTGCCGTGGCAAGATGGCAAGGAGTTGAGGAAAAATCACCTTATCAGCTAGGTTAATCTTACCTTAAATAAATGTTGGTATCACTTTAATTTGGAATTGATGTTAATTTTGTTGTCAATGAAATGATTCAGAGCATAGTTAGCTTTTTAGTGTCACAGCTATTGTTATGAACTTCTAATTGATATGTTAAAAAATGAAACCCTTATAAAAGCATGTAAGGTTATTTTAGTTTATATTGGAGTATAATTTATGCCAATGTTCGACAACCAACTCATCATTCACTTGCCCAATAGAAACCCTTGGTAGTGATAGAGAAGAAATGAGCAGAGAAAAAACCTTCTCATCCGAACCAGCACTGCCAACCACATAGCAGCCTGTGATCTTGGCTAGTTGTCCAACGAGCTGCCCAACGGCGCCCGACGCCGCTGACACGAAAACGTAATCATCTTTTTTCGGCTTTGACACGCCAAAAAATCCAGTATATGCAGTGAGTCCAGGCATGCCTGCATTACCAAGGTTCTTTTACAGTTAGAAAGAAACGATTAACACTCTATCGGTTATAAACATGGCTAGAGACACGATAGAGGACATGCACCAAGCTTATGCCTTACCAACTAATGATCAACTACTTGATGTCTTATTTCTTTTCTACAGTCATTTATCCAACCATTATAATTTTTTGTTGCAAATTTTGTGTAGTATGAATATCTTTTTGAAGTAGCATGAGTGTCTGAACTTTACATTAGATTTCTTGACTCCATGCATACAGTTACTTTCTCTGTAGTTCCAAAAATTGGGGAAAATTGATTCATACTTTCACTTTTAAAATATATTTTTTAATGTAAAATAAGTCCACCGATTAACATCACCTTCAAGATAAGGTGAACAACATGAAACTTACACAACATTTGCTTGGTACATACATGATTAAGGAGAAATTGGGTGAAATTTGAAATTTAAGTTTCTCATGCTGAGAACACAAACAAATACCATGGACTCATTCGATGTCGAGCGGTTATCACCACTACCACATAACTTACTACATATGAGCAGACCTTATTTTAGACAAAAGTTGTTTTAATGCGTTAAACATCTTTATCTAAAAAAAATGCGTTAAACATGAATAATCTTGTGAAAATAAAATTGTACTCACCAAGAACACCTGTGTAGTATGACAGAGGCAGTTCACGAGGGTTGATCTTGAAAATATATCCTGGGTTGGGGATCACACTGTATTCTTCACATCCAGTTTGACCCCAAATAAGATCGCCTGCCTTGAAACCTGGGTGCCCAGAGGCTACCACCTTGCTTACTCCAAAAATAATCAAAACCTGGTATAACAAAACTAGGTGAATCAACTGCTGGTGCAGAGGCTGGAGGCACACCCTCCATTTCGAAAAAAAAAAACTGCAGTGATGAAATGAATAGCCTTCTCCACTTCAAATGGATGGTAGGCGCGCGGGTGTGACTAGTGAATAAATTAGAGTAGGTACCTCCCCTGGCACGAACTGCTCGATGTAGGCGGCGTCGTTGTGCTGACTCATCCGGTTGCGCAGGTATGGGTCGCAGGAGACGTAGAGGTTCTTGACCAAGACAGCCGGCGAGCCGGGTGGCAGGGCCAGGCGCACCGTCCCGGCGACGACCTCCATGTCGTCCTCGCTGGGGAACCCCGTCACGAACCGCTTCAGGATCACGCCCTTGTTGCTCACCTCCGCCATTGCTAGCTCGATCTCTTCGTTTCAGCGACGTATCCGGCGGCTAGCTAGCTGAGGATGATGACCGGTGAGTGGATGACTGGTGCCGGCCGGCTTTTATAACCGTCGTCCTGCGGTGGTT
Source organism: Poa pratensis (assembly GCA_947311845.1). Taxonomy (NCBI): domain Eukaryota; kingdom Viridiplantae; phylum Streptophyta; class Magnoliopsida; order Poales; family Poaceae; genus Poa; species Poa pratensis. Next base: position 10,728,292 of record CAMZMU010000041.1, read on the forward strand.
TCCCGGCGCGTACGTTTTTCTGTGTGTGTGTTGAAGATGTAGCGGGTGGTGCGAGTGCGACCACGTGCCTAGACTTGCTGATCGGAGCTGAGCGGGACAGGACAGAGAGTGCCCGACTGTGGTCGTCAAAGAAAGTCGCCGATCAGAGTGGAACGGAGTGCCCGTCCCGCGACGCTGGCTGATATTGATCCTAGGTTCCATCTTTGGTTGCTGCATGCAGCACGCGTGTCCGTGGAGCAGGCGCGCCCAGCCGCCGGCGCCGCCGAGTCCACATTTTTCCACGGGGATTTTGCTTTCCAAGCACATGGCCGGGGCACTAACCTTTCCAACAATTTTATCTATCTATATATTAAGGCTCGTTAGAAAAACGTCCACAGATCCATCCCTCTCCTCTCTCTCGCGCCAGGCCAGAGGTCGCCGCCGCTGCCGACGCGCGACGCCGCCGTTCCGAGCCTCCCCGCTAGAATCGGAGCCCGCGGCGAGCTTCGCCGTCGCGTCCTGTACCTCCACGATGATGAACGAGTTCCGGGACGGCCAGAATCGCCGCCACCGTGTTCTTCTTCGTCGCCTCCGGCCGACGGTTACCGTCGTCGATCCCGACGTTTCCGGCGACCATTTGGCCCAAGCTCCGCCACCATCCAGGTCGCCGTGCGCCGATCTATATATTAAGGAGATGTGGTTATGCAATTTTGTGAGCCATCCTCAGCCATCGGCACTGTTCAAAGAACAGTACCGCTCGCGCGGTCGTCTCCGCGCCGTCCATCGCGTATCCGGTGGCCCGTCTGACCGTTTTGCAAAATCAACCCCCGAAAAACCATAAATTGTCCCGCAACCCACACTTCCTCGCTGAGATTGACCTATTTGCAATTACATAAAACTCCAGGGACCTCGTCAGAAAAACGTCCACAGATCCATCCCTCTCCTCTCTCTCGCGCGAGGCCGGAGGTCGCCGCCGCTGCCGACGCGCGCCGCCGCCGTTCCGAGCCTCCCCGCTAGAATCGGAGCCCGCGGCGAGCTTCGCCGTCGCGTCCTGTACCTCCACGATGATGAACGAGTTCCGGGACGGCCAGAATCGCCGCCACCGTGTTCTTCTTCGTTGCCTCCGGCCGACGGTTACCGTCGTCGATCCCGACGTTTCCGGCGACCATTTGGCCCAAGCTCCGCCACCATCCGGGTCGCCGTGCGCCGGCGAATTAGACGTGCGTAAGCGCACTGCCCCGCTCGCTCTCCTTCCACCGCAGCGTGCTCGACATGGCCGCTGCGCCATTGCTGACGTCAAAGGACGACGTAATCATGGGCCCCACTAGCCAGATTTTTTTCTTTTCGTACATATTTTTGCAAATTATGAAATTTCTGACGTATGGGTCCCGGTTTTCAGGACTTTAATAATTACAGAAAATGGCTGATATTTGTTAAATTCATACATTTTAAACCGTAATTCAGAATAAGGCAAATGATATATCAAAATTTGCAGAAAAATGAAATCTATATAACTAATGCATCTCCATGCATAATTAATCTATCTATCTACTATCTATCTACTAACTGTAATTACTTGCTGTGATTGAAAGTTCTGTAGTTCGGGCTAAAAATAGAAGGTATTTCATTGTCGCTGAGCATTCCTAATGTACTTGCTTGCTGGCTCTACTGCAAATGTGCTATTGTTGTTTGGACTTTTGGCTGTATTTATTTGCTTGATATTCTTCAAGAGAATATTTTGTTCCCTTGATATATGTTGAAATGAAACAATTTACTTACATTCTAAAAGATGTATTGGCTAATTGTTCTCTGAATTTGTCCAGGTGTTTGATTTTATTTTGCTGCTTTCCATATTGTTGGGGCTACCATTCATTTAGTTTGTTAGTTTTCATGAAACACTTGCAAAAGATATTATTCATTTTTTGAGTATGAAAGCATTAAATTTACTTGATAGTTAATATTTAATATGTGTTTACAACGGTTTTGTACTCAGGACCGTGCACATTGTGAAAGGAGCTTCTATTTAGTTAGCTATTACTGTTGATTAATGTTCTTATTCTCTTTTGCATATTCGGGAATATGTCTTATACTCAAAAGGTCTCGCTTATATAAAATTCTGTAGTATATTTTGCACGTGCAACATCTAATTGACTGATTATACTTTAGATCAATAGTACGCTGCCTCCAGTTTTGTTGTGTATATTGTTTACTTTGCTTACGTTACAAGATAGCGTGAGTATTGAAAAGAAAATTGATGTATTCAGAGTCTTTATTTCGTATTGATTTTGCTTTTCCCTAATTTTGGAATCAAATCCAAAAAAGTACATTTCCACTAATTTTGTACTTATTTGAAAATAGAGGAATAGTTGAACATTTCAATTTGCTAAAAATTTAGATATAATCTAGAATATATCAACATGCTTAGAAAAATGAATACTTTAGAGATAATTAAAATGAATTTTTTCCTCATTACATTTAAAATATTCGTAGCAAAATACAAAAATATTAGAACATTCCAATTTGCTATATATTTGGATATTCTCTAGAATACATAAAAAATTCTCAAGAAAAATAAATGCTAACTATTTATGGCAAAATACAAACATTGTTGAACATTTCAATTTTGTCAATATTTGAATGAAACATAAATGAACTTTCCCTAATTTTAGAATCAAATAAAAAAAGTGCATTTTCACTAATTATGTATTTAAACTAAATATTAATTAGAAAATATAAACATATTTTAACATTTCAATTTGCTAAAAATTTAGAGATACTCTAGAATATATCAACGTGCTCAGAAAAATAAATACTGCCTATTTATGAAAAAACAAACATATTTGAACATCTCAATTTAATTAATATTTATACATAATTTAGATGAACTTTATCTAACTATAGAAAAAATTTATAAAAACATACAAACCTTTCCGAATATTTTAACTTGCTAAATATTTGGAGATATTTTACACGACAAATTCAAACGGATTTCAACATTTAGAATCACGATGGGTGCGGCGTGTCGCCGCGCCAATATACCTAGTCTAATATATTAAAGATGTGCGATTTCGCGAGCTCCCAGCGGCCCTTCGACTGTAGCAGCTACAGTTAAGCACAGTGATCTATGGTGCGCCCATCCGCGCCGTCGCGCGGCGATCCGACGGCCTGCACGGATCCTCACGCGCCATTTTGCGAAAAGGCCCCTCACGGCCAAGAAATTGCCCCGCGGTCCACTGTTGCACGAACAGAAGGACCTGTTCAGAATTATATCAAAAGATGAGGGCTTTTCTGCAAAAACGCCCAGACCGCCCCCTCCCTCCTTCTCCCGCGACGCCGGAGTCGCCGCGCCGCCGCCGACGCGGCCCGCCGCCGCCACGACCCTCCCCGCCCACATCGGCGGCCGCGGGAGGCACCGCCGCCGCGCCCTCAATCTCCTCGCCGTGGATCGCGCCCTAACACGCCGCCGGCACCCCGGAATCGCTGCCGCCGCGGCCGCTGACCTCCGCCGCTTTTGCACGTCGCTGGCGCCGCTCCGACGACCATAACGGGGCGGCGCCGCCGCCTGAGGGTCGAGCGCGACGACACGCGTCCAGCGCGCTGCCGAGCGCGTCCCAGCTCGCGCTGGTTCGCCGCCGGCGTCGACAGCGCCGCCGCCGCGGATCGGCCCAGATTCGCCACCGTGACATCATCATGACGTCACGCAGGGCCCACGTGTCAGATTTTTTTTTTGGAATGCAAAACGTCCAAAAAAATTTGCTACACGCTTTAAAATCAATAACATTAAATATATCAAATGTTAAAATATAGTAATATGTCAACGTGATCACGTAAAAATAATTGCTCGCTATTTATGTCATGCGATAGAAATTTAAATTTGCATGTTCCAAATTTTGAAGTTCATTCGAAATTTGCCCATTTCGTGAACGTCGAACAGTTCATATCTAAATTGCTTCCAATTCGAACAACAATCATAATCTTTCCGTTTCAATAATTTCTGACTCTACGCAATTTTTAAGTGCAAATATTTCCAATATTAAATCACACAAAATAACCGCCGCCTATTTATAGCACACAATCAAATTCCACATCCAAATACTTTAAAATTTCAAATGCGTTTCAAATGTGCAATACATTTAGATCTAAACAAATTTTGACTGCAGACATTTTTAAAATTAAATTTTTTTGCCTCGACGTTATTTACAAATGTGACGAACATATCAACATGCACATAAATAAATGCTCCCAACATATCAGAAATACAAATATATTTTCCATAAAATACGCCCAAATATGAGTATTCCCCGCATAAAATTATCATAATCTAGGCCTATACTATTTGAAAAATTTGCAATTTAAGTTGAAATGCCCAAATCTCAGAAATACAAAAAAATGTCAGCTACTTACAGGGGTTTTTTTTCCCAACATTTTTTAGTTGGTGAATATTTTAAAATTCAACTACCAAACACTTAAATATTCGACGAAACATAGAAAAAATGCTAAAAAAATGTGGGACCATTGACCATGGAATACAAAAGTAAGATTTTTTTTTCGAAAAGTCAATGCCTCCGAATATATCCGCTGCAAAAAAATACAAATAATATACAAAACAAACAGAAAAATACATGCAAACTACTTATGCTATAAAACAACATTGAATATGCACATTTCGTCAAAATGCGCTGACAATTCAACTGCGCTTTTCCTAATTTCAATTAAGTATTGACGTCGAAATAAGAACATGTCCGATCATTTCAACATTCTAAATATTGCAATATTGTACATAATAAAACAAAAAAAACCCTCGAATAAAGATGGAAGAAAATAAAAACATGTTTCAACGTTCCGTTTGGGCAACATTTAAACGAATATTCCAAATACAGCTTACATATATCTAATTATGTACTCACATTTAAAAAAAATTAACTACATAAATATTTCCACAAGATAAGTTTGTTCCCTCTAATTACATCATTATTCCAAAATGAATTTAAACTAAGCACATCACACTAATTACAACTGCCAACTTTCTTTATAATATATATAACACAATTAAAAATAATACACAAATTATCACACTAAAGATTCTCACCAAACGCGCGGCGTGACGCTGCGCAAAATATAACTAGTAGTACTTTTGATTGTAGAACCTAGGATTAGAAAAGGAAACATGCTGCGATCGAGGGCGACACGTGTGTGTCTTCCACCTGATGAAAGGCGCGACTAAGGTGACAGTGATGGTCCGTGTTTCCAGGAAGGTCACCTGCTGTCAAAGTTCATGGTATCTGTAGACTTAGGATCTGTTTGGTTGTGATGTTCTGATTTTCGAACATGTTTCTACTGTCAAAAGGTTAAAATCTAACAAAAGAGATATTTTTCGCAGCAGATTCCACAAAAGCAATCTATTTTTCGTAGTGTTATTTGTAAAGCAGGTGTATCCTGCTTTCTCTGCTTCCAATTTCAACTTTAGACAAATATTATTCATCAATGCCACGGATAAATTGTACCTCTTCGCTATTATATTTTCTTTCTCGTTCAGATCGCGCGACATATCTCCTAATCGAAGATCGCGTGGCATATCTTCTAACCGATCGTTCCTCTCATTTTTTAATTCTCCGTCCAAAGCCGAGCCCATCCCTCGGCTCTACTAACTAAAAACCTCTGCCGTGGCAGGCTCGGTTCAAACTAAAAAGAGAGAATTTTTATTTTGGTAAAATGGATCGCTCCAGATTGCATGAACCAAACCATATTAGATGTTCGATACAAGTTGCGGCCGACAGTAACAAGAAAAGAACATGAAAGGAGAGAAAGGAAAGGAGTATAAATGTTGTCCCCCAAAGGAAAATTTACGGCACACAAAGATGAGGCCTATTACAGGAATTCAACAGCGTGGACCTCATCTATGACTTTTTGATCAAATCACCCCAGACGTCGTCACACATTTAATCTGGGGACCTTTTTCATTTTTCGTCCAAGCCGAACCCATCCTTGGCTCTACTAACTAAACACCTCTGCCGTGGCAGGCCATCTGTTAAGCGATAAATCGGTGAAACGAGATCATGCGTGAAATCTCATGAAAACAGAATCTATTAGGTGCTCTCCAAATCGGCCAAATGAGCATTTGGGCGCCGTCGCTCCCCACTCGCGCCGCCCAAACAACATTTATAAAATTCGAACTTAGGTAAATTTCATTCAAATTTTAGGATTTTTTACAAATTTGAATGAAATTTTAAAAACTAAACCTAATTCTACTGGTAGCGGCTGTCGAAGGCCCATTAGGGATCCTTCTCCTCCTCCTTGACGCCGCTGGTTCTGTTATTTTCTTGTGATCCAAATTCGTATGTACTGATAAAGACCAGCTTGTGACGTAGGAGAGCGGTGCGCCACGGAATCAGAAGTTGGCCCATCACACTCGTAGGCCCATCTGGTATGCACGGAAGGGGGTGCGGGGGGCGGCAGCCCCCGCGGTACGATACGGATCGTTTCCGGGTCGGACTGCAGCCGACCTAGGGTTTGTCCACTGTAAATACATCTTGTAAGCCGCCGGTTGGGGTAAGCCATACATTGTAAACCCACGGCATTTGTAACCTCACCCCGATATAGTGAAGTGATTGCTGGCTGGCGCCCGTGGTTTTTTCCTCTCCTTTGTTTGGAGAGGTTTTCCACGTTAAATCTCGTGTCCCCGTTGGTTTGATCTTCCGCTACTTCATCGTTTCTTGCTATCTTTTGTAACAAGTGGTATCAGAGCCCGTGTTTCAGATGTGTTTTCAATTAGGGTTTTGGATGGCATCGATGAAGTTCGATCTACCGTTGCTGGACTACAAGACGAGATTTTCGTTATGGCAGGTCAAGATGCGTGCGATCCTCGCACAGTCCAATGATCTTGACGAAGCGCTGGAGAAATTCGGCGATAAGGCGGCGGCCGACTGGACCGCCGATGAGAAGAGAAAAGACCGTAAGGCTATGTCTCTTATTCAACTTCATCTATCTAATGATATCCTGCAAGAAGTACTACAGGAGAAAACCGCAGCCAAGCTGTGGCTAAGCTGGATCGATCTGCATGTCCAAGGATCTCACCAGCAAGATGCATGTGAAGATGAAGTTGTTCTCGCACAAGCTGCAAGAAGGTGGTTCGGTAATGAATCACATATCGATCTTCAAGGAGATCGTTTCTGACCTAGTGTCGATGGAGGTAAAATATGAGGATGAAGATCTTGCACTTTTACTTCTAGTTTCGCTGCCAAATTCCTATGCAAATTTCCGTGATACCATACTGCTTAGCCGTGATGAACTAACCACTGCTGAGGTTTATGAGACCCTCATGACGAGGGAAAAGATGAAGGGTATGGTACAGAAGGAGGAGGAGTCATCTTCCAAGGGTGACGCTTTGGAGGTCCGAGGCAGGCCTCAGCAGCGAGACAACAACTACAACAACTACAACAGAGACAAGAGCAAGGGCGACAGAGGTCGCTCAAAGTCTAAAGGCCGTGACAAGTTCTGCAGGTATTGTAAGAAGAGTAATCACACCATTGATGATTGCTGAAGTTGCAGAACAAGGAGAAAAGAAAAGGTACTTACCAACCAAAAACTAATGAAGGTAATGATACCGGTGAGGCTGCTGTTGTTGATGGTAGTTCTGATGGCGAATGCCTAGCTGTTTTAGCTGCATGTGTTTCTCGTCAAGATGAGTGGATTCTAGATACTGCATGTTCTTTTCATATTTGCTGTAACAAAGATTGGTTCAGTTCTTATGAGTTAGTGCAGACTGGAGACTTTGTGCGTGTGGGGAACGACCAGCAATGCACCATTGCTGGCGTTGGATCTGTTCAGATCAAGACACATGACGGCATGACACGCACGTTGACGGGAGTGAAACACATACCAACCATGGCGAGAAATTTGATCTCGCTCAGTACCCTTGATTGTGACGGGTACAAGTATACCGGCGGAAACAGACTTCTGAAGGTATCAAAAGGTTCTCTCATTGTTATGGTTGGTGATATGAATTCTGCTAAGTTATATGTTCTTAGAGGTAGCACTTTATCTGGTACTGTTGCTGCTGTTTCTCATGATGATTAACTAACCTCTGGCATAAGCGTTTGGACACATGAGTGAACTTGGTATGGCAGAATTGATCAAGAGAGAGTTGCTGCAAGACTGCAGTTTGGGAAAGATGCAATTCTGTGAACATTGCATATTCGGTAAGCACACAAGAGTTAAGTTCAATGCTTCCGTTCATACCACCAAAGGTACACTTGATTATGTATATGCTGATGTTTGGGGGCCGTCACGTAAGCCCTCTTATGGTGGTGCTCGTTATATGCTTACTATTATTGATGATTACTCTAGAAGAGTTTGGCCTTATTTCATGAAAAATAAGGATGATTCGTTTGCTGCTTTTAAGGAGTGGAAAGCTATGATAGAAAGGCAAACAGAGAGGAAGGTGAAAATACTTCGTACTGACAATGGTGGTGAATTTTGTTCGAATGCTTTTAATGATTTTTGCAGAACAGAAGGAATTGTCAGGCACCTCACCATCCCGTACACGCCTCAGCAGAATGGTGTAGCGGAGCGGATGAACAGGACAATCATGTCCAAGGCTCGCTGCATGATCTCCAACGCTCGCATGAGTAAGCGTTTCTGGGCTGAGGCGGCAGCCACCGCCTGTTACTTGATAAACAGGTCACCATCTATTCCCCTCGACAAGAAAACACCTATGGAGGTATGGTCAGGTACTCCTGCTGATTATTCACAGCTTAAAGTTTTCGGTTGCACTGCTTATGCTCATGTTGATAATGGAAATTAGAGCCGAGAGCTGTTAAGTCTGTTTTCATTGGTTATGGTTCGGGTGTAAAAGGATATAAGTTGTGGAATCCCGAAACTAACAAGGCATTCATGAGCAGGAGTGTTGTTTCAATGAATCTGTTATGTACTTTGATAAGTTGTCCTCAGATGTTTCAGCTAGTTCAGATGAGGAACAGATTCGTGTCGAGGTGGAGCACTCCACTGAAAAGGAAATTGTCACTGATGACAATGATGGTGATGCGTCAGATAACTCTGATTCTGATAATGATAATATGCCTGATTCACCCCTGTTATGCAGCAACAAAATCAGTCTATGCAGCTGGTAGACAAAGGAGGAATTGTGGTCCTCGACCACGTTTAATTGAGGAGTGTAACATTGTTAATTATGCTCTGAGTTGTGCAGAACAGGTGGAGCATGGACATGAGCCATCCACATATACTGAAGCAATTGCTACAAGTGACCGTGAGAAGTGGATCTCCGCTATGCAAGAGGAGATGCAGTCACTGAGAAGAATGGCACATGGATGTTGTGCGCTTGCCTAAGCAAAAGAAGGCAGTCCGCTGTAAGTGGATCTTCAAGAGAAAGGAGGGTTTGTCTCCAAGTGAGCCTCCAAGATTTAAGGCAAGGTTAGTGGCAAAAGGCTTCAGTCAAATCCCAGTATTGATTACAATGATGTTTTCTCTCCGGTTGTCAAGCATAGTTCTATTCGGACATTTTTCTCCATTGTTGCTATGCATGATCTTGAGCTTGAGCAGTTAGATGTTAAAACTGCGTTTCTGCATGGAGAGTTGGAGGAGGAGATATACATGGACCAGCCTGAAGGGTTCATAGTGCCGGGTAAGGAGGATCTTGTTTGTAAGTTGAAAGGTCCTTATACGGTTTGAAACAATCTCCTCGACAGTGGTATAAAAGGTTTGATTCATTTATGTTGTCACATGGCTTTAAGAGGTCTGAATTTGATAGATGTGTGTACATTAAGTTTGTTGATGGATCGCCTATATACTTGCTGTTATATGTTGATGATATATTGATTGCTGCCAAGAGCATGAAAGATGTCGCTGCCTCAAGTCACAATTGAGCAGCGAATTTGAGATGAAGGATCTTGGTGCTGCTAAGAAAATCCTAGGTATGAAATTACACGTGACAGAAATCTAGGTTCTTATTTCTTAGTCAGCAAGTTACATTAAGAAAGTTCTTCATCGTTTTAACATGCATGATGCAAAGTCTGTTAGTACTCCATTGCTTCTCATTTTAAGTTGTCATCTACTCAATGTCCTACTGCTGATGATGATTTGGAGTACATGTCTCGAGTTCCTACTCTAGTGCTGTTGGTTCCTTGATGTATGCTATGGTCTGTTCACGTCCTGATTTGTCATATGCTATGAGCTTGGTGAGTAGATACATGGCTAATCCTGGTAAAGAACATTGGAAAGCTGTTAGTGGATTTTCAGGTACCTCCGTGGCACGTCTAATGCTTGCTTGAAGTTTGGCAGAGCTGGCGAGGGACTGTAGGCTATGTGGATTCAGATTTTGCAGCCGATTTGGATAAGAGGAGGTCCCTCACAGGTTATGTGTTCACCATTGGTGGTTGTGCTGTTAGTTGGAAGGCAACACTTCAGCCGGTTGTTGCCCAATCCACCACGGAGGCTGAATACATGGCCATTGCAGAAGCAGTTAAAGAACTGTTTGGTTGAAAGGTTTGTTTGCTGAGCTTTGTGGAGTTGATACTTGCATTAACCTGTTTTGTGATAGTCAGAGTGCCATTTACCTTACTAAGGATCAGATGTTCCATGAGAGAACAAAGCACATTGACATCAAATATCATTATGTGCGTGATGTTGTTCACAAGGTAAGCTGAAGGTATGCAAGATTAGTACTCATGATAATCGGCTGATATGATGACAAAGCCTGTTCCTGTTACTAAGTTTGAGCTATGCTCAGGCTTAGTTGGTATCACTGTCTAGCCCAAGAGGCTATTTGGCGCCGAAGGTGTTTTCTTTGTTGTTTCAGGGGTGAAGGTTCTCGTTGATGCTATAAGATGGAATTTGTCTCAAGGTGGAGTGTTGTTTTCTGGTGAATCAAATTCATATGTACTGATAAAGACCAGCTTGTGATGTAGGAGAGCGGTGCGCCCCGGAGTCAGAAGTTGGCCCATCACACTCGTAGGCCCATCCGGTATGCACGGAAGGGGGTACGATACGGATCGTTTCCGGGTCGGACTGCAGCCGACCTAGGGTTTGTCTACTATAAATACATCTTGTAAGCCGCCGGTTGGGGTAAGCCATACATTCTAAACCCACGGCGTTTGTAACCTCACCCCGATATAGTGAAGTTATTGCTGGCTGGCGCCCGTAGTTTTTTCCTCTCCTTTGTTTGGAGAGGTTTTCCACGTTAAATCTCGTGTCCCCGTTGGTTTGATCTTCCGCTACTTCATCGGTTTCTTGCTATCTTTTGTAACAGGTTCCTGCGTCGCCGTCGTCCTCCTTCTTGACGCGGCTAGGACCGGCGGCGTCGCCGGTGAGGACGAGGAATGGCACGCCAGTTTTCTGGGCGTGCATGTACACCGACCAGGCGCAGGCACTCTGCGCGTCCATGGGCGGCACGTCGTTGCGCGACGCGGCCTCCGCCTACCGGAGGAGCTCCTCGTCCTGCGCCGCCTTCAGCTCGGTGTAGAGCGACGCTGCCTGCGTCGTCCCCGGCTCCGCCTTGACCTTCATCGGCTCCGGCTTCAGCGTGAGGAGCCCGGCGGCGCGGGTGCGCGAGGAGGAAGAAGACGCCCGTGATGAGGACCCCCGCGACGATGATGCCGTCGAGCGCGAGGAAGATGGCGTCGCAAGCCGCGGCGCCCCACGTACGCTGGTGGCGCCCGAGGAGGAGGAGGCGGCGGCGCGTAGTAGTAGGGTGTCGCGGGCCACTCCAGAAGGGAGCCACCGGCGGCGATGTGGTCCATGACGTTCTGGAGCGTGCGGTGCGGCACGCTCCAGAATGCCTCGCGCCCGGTGGCGTTCTTGTCTCTGGGCACCGGGCCGGGGCCCTCCCACCTGTTCATCTCCTCGTCGTAAATGCCTCCTCGTAGCGGGGGGCGCTGCCCGGGTCCTCCGGGTTCCAGCGCAGATCGTCGCGCTCCTCCTGTGTCAGCTCACGCCAGTAGTGCGTGACCTGCGTGGCGGGGAAGTTCTTGTTGGCGCGCATGAGCGGCTTCGCCACTGGGATGCCGCGCACGGAGATCCCGTATCGATGCCCGACGCGCATGTCAGGCGGCACGGGTTTCTGATGACCCACAAGTATATAGGGGATCACAACAGTCTTCGAGGGAAGTAAAACCCAATTTATTGATTCGACACAAGGGGGCCAAAGAATACTTGTGAGCCTTAACGGCGCAGTTGTCAATTCAGCTGCACCTGCAAACAGTCTTGCTCGACACAGATTATCAGTAGCAACAGTTTATGACAGTAACAGTTGTGAAATAATGGCAGCAGTGAAATAATGACAGCAGTAGTGATTGCAGTAGACAATAGGATTAAAACATTGTAGGCATAGGGATGGATGAACGGGCGCTGCATGGATAAGATAGCTCATATAATAATCAAGACATAGGCATTGCAGATAATAATGATAAAGCATCCAAGTACTAAGTAAACATAGGCATGTGTTCCGTATATAGTCGTACGTGCTCGCAATGAGAAACTTGTACAACATCTTCTGTCCTACCAGCCGGTGGCAGCCGGGCCTCAAGGGAATCTACTGGTAATTAAGGTACTCCTTTTAATAAAGTACCGGAGCAAAGCATTAACACGCCGTGAACACATGTGATCCTCACATCGCAGCCATTCCCCTCGGCTGTCCCAATTATTGTCACTTTGGGACCTCGGGTTCCGGACAACAATATGTGTATACAACTTGCAGGTATGATCAATAAACAGTGCATATCATTATGAAACAATAACATGTTCAGATCTGAAATCATGGCACTCGGGCCCTAGTGACAAGCATTAAGCTCAACAAGTTGCAACAACATCAATAAGTACTAACAACGGATACTAGGCACCATGCCCTAATGATCTTATAACTTATTACATGAACAATCTCATCCAATCCCTACCATCCCCCTCAGCCTACAGCAGGGAATTACTCACACATGGATGGGGGAAACATGGATGGTCGATGGAGAAGCGTCGGTGATGATGATGGCGATGATCTCCTCCAATTCCCCGTCCCGGCGGAGTGCCAGAACGGAGTTTCTGGTCCCCGAAATAGGTTTCGCGATGTCGGCGGCGTACGGTGATGTTTCTGGATGAAGTGGACGACCCCCTCGCGTTTTAGGTCAGAGAGGGTTAAGTAGTCGAAAGGGGGCTCGGGGAGGTGTCCGAGTCGCCCTCCTCAGTGGCTGGCGCGGTGGGCCCCTTGGCCGCGCCGCCCTATGGTTTGGGCCACTCGTGGCCCATCTCCGACTCCCCTTCTGGCTCCGTGAGTCTTCTGGTAAAATAGGAGGTTTGCGATCTTTTCTGGTGTTTTTTCCGAAAGTTGACTTTCTGCACAAAAACAAGACACCAGGGCAATTCTGCTGAAAACAGCGTTAGTCCGCATTAGTTGTATTCAAAACACACAAGTTAGAGGTAAAACAATAGCAAAAGTGTTCGGGAAAGTAGATACGTTTTGGACGTATCAACTCCCCCCAAGCTTAGCTTATTGCTTGTCCTCAAGCAATTCAGTTAACAACTGAGTGCGATAAAAGACTTTCACGAACACATTTGCTTCATATGATGCATATATTCTCACTATATGAACAAATGCTTAGGCAATTCAAGATGAGGCAAATGCAAATAATGTCACTCAATAGGCATGTAAACTATGAAAAGATACCAACATACTAATAGCGACAAACATGAAACATATTAATTCACAAGATTGTAATGCTCATAATAGGATATGATAAGATGGTATCTCGCTTGCCCGTTTTTGTACAGCAAAACATAAATGCCCAGGCACCTCTGAAGTTCATGGGAAGACTAGAATCAAAGATATCAAAGATAAAAGCATCAAAGTTATATCACAGTTAACCACATTCTGGGACAAGCACATTACACTAAGAACGACAACTATGCTCTCGAGAAAGTGCTCAAAGAAAGGATGGTGACTCAACATGAAAGTAAAAGATTGGCCCTTCGCAGAGGGAAGCAGGGATTATCATGTGCTAGAGCTTTTCATTTTTAAAACAGAAGCAAAATTGTTTTGGGAAGTGTTTGTTGTTGTCAACGAATGGTAGTGGGTACTCTAACCCCCTTGTCAACCAGACTTTCAAGAGCGGCTCCCATGAAGGACGTTATTTCTACCAGCAAGGTAGATCATCCCTCTTCTCTTTTGTTTACACATGTATTTTAGTTTCATTATGGGTGACACTCCCCCCAACCTTTGCTTGCACAAGCCATGGCTAACCGAATCCTCGGGTGCCTTCCAACATTCACATACCATGGAGGAGTGTCTATTTGCAAATTAAGTTGCTTACTGATAAATCAGGGCAAAACATGTGAAGAGAATTATTGATGAAAGTTATAATTAATTGGGACTGGGCACCCCGTTGCCAGCTCTTTTTGCAAAATTATTGGTTGAAAGTCTGTCATGAATAAATGACAAGATTGAAAGAAAACACCACATACTTCCTCATGAGCTATAAAACATTGACACAAATTGAGAAGTACTTTGAAGGTTTTAAAGGTAGCACATGAAAATTTACTTGAATGGTTCGAAATGCCATGCATAGGTATTTATGGTGGACACTTTGGAATAACTTGGTTTTCATGGTTTTGGAAGCACGAGCAGCATTCCGCTCAGTACAAGTGAAGGCTAGCAATAGACTGGGAAGCGACAATCAAGAGAGCAATAACCGTCATAATCATGCTTGCGACAAAATGAAATTAATTGAGGCATAAAAGTGATACAAGAACTCTGAGTCAAAATAAATCATCAAGGCTTAATTGACTTTTGTTTTTCAGTCATTGCATGCATGAGCATGTGCCAAGTCAATTCGAATGAATTATTCAGAGGAGGATACCACAATGTCATACCCTTATGAATAGAACAATGCAAGCAAACATCAACATAACATGCTACCACTATTAATAAATTGGGACCGATCATGAGAGAACAAGAACTACTAAGCATCCACTAAATGACATATACCTCACATGAACCAACTAAGCATGCTCACATAGATGAGTATATGTACAAAAATGAAAACAAATAGAGTTCATACCAGCCTCTCACCCCAACTCGAGTTGTTAGATCTCATTATGCTTTTTCACTTGTGTTGCTTCGAATGATAAGAATGAAAACCAAGCTCCATCGGAGTCACGGATGGCTGTCCAACTCTGAAAACACTATACAAAACCAAAAAGAAACAACAAATATTTTTGGGTTTTCGAGTTTTTGAAACAAGAGCAAAAAGAAACAAACAATAAAGCAAAATATTTTTGGATTTTTGAATACAAACCGAATTTTAAAACTAAGCAAACTAATACTAAAACTTAAAGAAACAAATGAAGAGAAACAACAGAAATATTTTTGGTCTTTTTGTGTTTTGAAACGAGAAATAAAAAACAAAAAAAAGAAAAAAGAAAGAAAACTGCAACATGGATATACAAAGCATCGACAAGATATGATATGTAAATGAGTGGGATGTCGATATACCTCCCCCCAAGCTTAGGCTTTTGGCCTAAGTGGAGGCTAACAATCCCATGGTCCCCATGACGTGCCGCTGTCGTGGTATGAAGGAGGGTGCTCACCCTGGTGCGAGCCTGACGACTCACCAGGATAAGTGACGGTGTAGTGATCTCCAGGTGCCTCTTCCTCCTCCTGATGCTGCTGGTGAAAATCCTGAAGTCGAAGCTATTCCTCCAATGCCTCCCTGGAGTATGACCACGGTCTCCTGTGAATGGGGAACAAATCGGCCTGGGGCAAAGGGACCTCTGTTGGCTCCCCGTTAGTATAAAATACTTTATATATTTTGGCCTCATATGTACATGTGATTGGTCTAACAATTTTATTGCCTATGATCTGGTGCAAGAGTTGTACTAGTACTATGTTGCTCCAATCTCTTTTTTCATTAAGTATAGATCCATTTAAGCAAATCCCCTATGATACCATTATTGATGAGTGTGGTGTTTTGGATGGCACAAAGACATGGTTTCACACTATTGTGCGGGCATGGCTGTAGGATATTCTTAACAGAACTACACATGTGAATGCATTCCCTAGGCCCATAAATGTGAAGTATCATGTAGTCGACGTTCACATGACACCACTAGAAGAATAACACCACAACTTAAATATCAAACCATTAAATATTACTCAACATAATTCCACTACTAACAGCATGACTTCTCCCATGTCGTCAAGAACTAAATGAACTACTCACAAGACATCATATGGATCATGATCAGAGGTGATATAATGATGAATAACAATCTGGACATAAAGCTTAATTCACCGATAAAACTTAATAGCATCAACCACAATGAGTAATTAACATCGGGAAAGTTTCCCCTATGAACTAGACAAGATTCAACCCTAGATGTTACAGCGGAATAGGGTGGAGCGGTGGAGATGATGGTGACGGCGGTGGAGATGATCATGATGATCCCAATGAAGTCCAGCTCGATGACGGTGACGATGGCGATGATTTCCCTTCTCCGGGAAGGAATTTCCCCGGCCGATTTCTCCTGCCGGAGAGTTTTTCTCTCTCTGTGGATTTCCACCTCGTGGAGGCGGTGGAATATTTCCTCGATGGCCCCAGTAAGCGAAGGGGCACCGACTGAAGTGGGCCAGGGCACCCACGCCAGGTGGCGGCGCGGCCAGGGTGTGGGCCGCGCCGTGCCATGGCGTGGGCCCATGGTGGCCCACCTTCGCCTCCCCTTTTGGCAGACTCCAGCATCTGGTAAAATAGGAGCTTCAGGATGTTTTTCGTGAATTGTTGATCTTCGGAAATAAGGTGTCTTGACGGTGCTTTTTTCAGCAGAATCCTGACTCCGGCAGTTAATTTTCCAATAATCATCAAACATGCAAAATAGATGAATTAACATAAGTATCATCTCTAAATACGAAATATATCAATGAATAGCAGTAAATTATGATATAAAATAGTGATGCAAAATGGACGTATCATTGACAACCCCACAAGGAACTCAATTGGTGACGGAATACATCGCCGGCACGTTCATGCAACAAAATAGGCTCAAGGAAATCATGCTCCTTCCTTTCACTCTTAAGCATTTTTTGCTTTCTTGAATTTCCATCATTCCTTTGCACATATGAAGGTGTGTTTGAGGATGATGGTTGATTTCAATTCCTTTCGGCAGCAACCGGCACATCCTCATCGTTCTATGGCCGAAGGTATCCCAAGGTTTGTACTTCGACTCGTACCCCAAGGCAAAAAAGGAGGACTACAAGGAAATCGAGAATCTTCCGAATGGTTGTCTCACCAGGTTTGTCTTGCGTGGAAATGTGCTCAAAGTCACAAAGCGCAAGTCAGACTGCATATTCACCATACCAATTTCCCCTGCCTCAAGAAAGCTGAGAACATTAAGCTTGATGCCTACTACGTCATGGTTCAAATACGACAGTTTATAAGGGATCAAGAAAACCTTCGCATGCCATGTGACAAAGACCAATCTCATATCCGCAAATGGTGCAATGACATAGCAAAAGCTTCGGGTAAAGTGGTTAAGAATAATCTATGTCACATCTAGCAGGCGCTTGCGTCAAACATCTACACATCGTTCTACCCAACGGAATGTTCCACGCTAAGAAATTAACGAAGGTGGAGGTATAAGAACACTTAGAGGGGCAGGGAGACACGAGGCCATTTGGCCCATTAGGTGACATTCTTCCCGAGCGGCCGCCAAAGATATCAAACTAAAGTGCGAACTTTTTTTGCTTTATAACATGAACTTCTTACGTTATGAATCAGCCATGCTTTTAAATATGTTCATTCTCTTACTAAAAAAATTGCGCTTTGTTTGCCTTATATTTATCTTTGTCACCCGCAGGTGCACAAGTTCTCGAGCAACATTCACAAGTTGTTCACAATTAAGCAAACTACTTGGAGTTCTTAGCTAGAGGGATGTGGAGAGGATAGTGGGTTGAAGAACTTCATTACCGTTGTGTTGCTACTAGTCATTTTGTTTATGTTGTATCTCATCATGCTTTTTATGATGAGCGAACTACTTGTACCTTAGAATGAAAACTCTTGATGTTTGGTGACGTTGTAAGCACATGGCTGACTCAATTATATATCTATGCGATACTTTCGATGTATACTTACTTATCTGTATGGTTGTATGTTATTACTGCTATTTCTACACTTTATATGCTGCTGTTAATTTACTGTGCAAATGCTGGAATTAAATAAATTATTTACAAATTATATATATTCAAAAACAAGGTAGCAACGCGTGTACAGAAAGAACGTTGCCACTACATGTCCTCAACTTACAGCGTGTACTTAGCACACATGTTGCAGATATCTGCTAACGGCAACGGGCCGCGGATACACACGTTGCCAATAATACAAGATCTGACAAGGCACACCGAGACACGTTGTCAGTAAACTTAGCAGCAGCGTGACACTGACAACGTGCGCCCACACGTTGCCAATGGGCCTAAACCGCACGTTGCAATGAGCTTTTCTGTACTTGTGCTAGCCGCCTAGAGAATCAGGAGAAGCATATTCGTTTCAGCGATACGACGATACTCAGGTCCAATTGACGTTTTTCGTGTTCAACTGGGTTTTCATGCATGGCAGGCCGTCCCCGGCCCATCGGCCTAACAATGTCATTACTTTTATTTGAACTTGCATTCCTTGATCCTAAAAGTTCGCCCGAGGTCACCAACGACATACCATCGGATGCTGAACCTTGACGTTGATGTCTCTGAACCAATGTCCATCCTTTATCTTCGGATTCACCACAGCACAAATGCACCATAGGTGAAAATACATGCAATTTATTCTCTGATAGAAAGATTAACACTTCAGTTCTTGAAGATCGCAAGAAAAATGATCCAGTTGCAACCATCAACGAAGAGACTCTGAGGACTTAATGGAGTTGAAGACGACAAAAGCATCCTCCTTCCACCCAGAGATGCAACCTCGGCTTCTCTTCGTATTTAGATCTCTTCTTCTCACGTAAATCCCTCGTCAGTGATGGTGTCGGCGTGCGGCACCAATATCAGGGACGATCCTTGAGAAGACGACGATCACTGATGACCACGTCATCCCCAGACTCTGAGGAGAGAGAGCCCAAAACCTTCCACTGGAGAAGGAAGGGACAGCGTCACCCACATCAACAACCCCCAACATCGCCTTTCATTACTCTTTTGTTATGTCTCTAAAATTGGGGAAGAATTTTACTTCACGGCCTCTGCACCAAGTCAGGATGCACACAAGGCCACAAAAAAAGGCTTTGTACCATAAACCCGCAAGTCTTCGGTATCCCTACCGTGGTAAAACTTTTATCCATGAAAAAAGGCTTTGTACCATGAGCCCGCAGGGCTAGCTTGGTGAGTACGTAGGAGGCACCACATGAAGCTATCCTTATGTTAGGAGCCTGTTTCGGGCTGTCTACAGGGGCGGAACTGGGCCTGGGCAGCCCGGGCTACAGCCCGGGTCATGGCCCATGTAGTCAAGGTACATCCCATATTAATTTTGCAAAATTCCGAGATCCCAAGCAGGCCAGCCCGTGTCTTGTGGCCAGAATGACCAGGGCTACTCTCATGAGCCCAACAAGGCAGCGAGACCACCACTCCCTGGAACCAACGATCCAGTAGCGCATCTACGCTAACCTCAAAAAACAAAAAAGCGCATCTTTGTGTCTGCGTGACCGTGGCTCCGTATTCTAAACGCCAAGACGCCGCCGCCACGCCGTTCGTCCAAGATCTCGACCAGCAGAACGGAAGCATGCGGAAACGTTGATGTTGCCCAGCTGCCGCCGTTGCAGATGCATCGTCGCTTGCGTTTCAACGTCCGCTCATCATCTCCAATTGGCCGGCTTCTTGCCTGCTCAAAGGTAATTTCCTTGTTTCTAATGCAAAGTCCAAATTCTGACGAAGGGGGAGTTAATTTCAGTCCATGAACTGGCACAACTAGGTTTTGCTAATTATGGATTAAATGTTTTTATTCAATGTGATTGCATAGAAAATGAAGGGACAAAGAGATCGAAAACTTATTCAATCCGATTATAGATTTAAGGACCAAAATGAATGATGATTCTATGAATCATATTCTGAAATGCTATATTGAGGGAGACACTTTTACAAGCGTCGAAGATGATAAGATTTTGGAATATTTTCGAAGTATGAGGTTAAGTAAGGGACAAAAGGTACTTTCTTACTGATATAATATATTAACAATATATTCATTTTTACTATTTTTTATTGTTTTTTCTTATCTTTATAGACTTGTTTGTTTTTGCGAAACACAGTACAACGCAGACGTTCACATATATGTGCACACACTCACCTCTATGAACTCACGCATGTACATCCTACCCCTATTAGCATCAACGAAAGACTGAGTCGGCGGGCAGATCTTGAGATTGATTAAGTCGCCATAGACGACTCGCTGTCGACGGTAACGTCGCCTCCCACGGAATAATATAGAAGTATTTAAAATGCGTCATGACTATGCAATTATGCAACTGACTTTATTTTATGCTTTTCTTATTATTGTTTGGTTAAACATTGAGTTTTTGTCCCACGTCAAAATGCCATTTATGCATTTGTACTGTTTTAGTGATATATTGTGTTATTTGGAGGGCATGAGAAGGTAAGATTTTTCATAGTATCTCCGCAATACGATTTAGCCCTGGTCATACCCAAATCCTGGGTCCGCCACTGGCTGTCTATGCTCAGCTACACAAGGAGAAGAGAATGAGATGGCTATGGACACGCGAGACGATGAAATGTTTCCGCAAAGCAATGGGGGACACGATCTACCGCAAGGGTGAGAGCTCATGCTAGATCTTGGACGGTGCATTTAATTTAATTGTTATATTATTTATGCCCTGCCCACTTGCCTCAAAGACTGTTAGTGCACACGCATGAGTAGACTTGGTTCTACTTGACATTGTATCTTGTTTGTCTGAATGTGCACATGCTTGTCTGCGTAGAGAAGTGGGTTGTGTTTGTTAATACCACTTGACTAAAAAACGGCTGTTAATGCGAGGACTTTACTTCAACGGTTTTGCTAATTCTCAGTCAACTGAGAAATTAGCTTAGTGCTCAATCACGTCCAGCGCAGTTGATTGTTTACTTCAAGATTCGTGTTTGTCTTTTGTCTTTTTGTCTGGCCCTTTTGCGCGTGGGAGCAGCGTGCGTGTGTGGTGACTGGTGAACGCGTGTGTGTGGCTGCATGCTTCAAGATTCCTTTTTTTTTGTCCTTGTCCGTTGTCGTTAATGTACTAGGGTTGCATTAGGCATTTGCTTTTGTTTTTTTGTATGGCCTGCTGGTATACGTACATGCGCAGATGCGCTGCTGCTAGTCTCAGTCTTTTTTGTTATAGTTTCTAGCAACCCAATATAAATTGGAAGAGTGACGGTTGCAACTCAATTTACTGTATAATTTTTTATTTTCCCAGTTATAAGTGGAGTCAAAACTAAGAATTTTAGTTTTAAATGGGGTAGAATTAAGCTTTCTTCAGTTACAAGTAGAGTCGCAACTAATTTTTTCCAGTTGCAAACGGGGTCGCAACTGACTTTTTCGAGTTTGCTAGTGGAGTTGTGACTGAGTTGTCATCAGTTTCAACTGGGGTTGCAACTGAATATGTTTTTTTGAGTTGCAAGTGGAGTTGCAACTGAATATGTTATTTGAGTTGCAACTGGAGTTGCAACTAAGTTTTTTTCCAGTTGCAACTGGAGTTGAAACTGACTTTTCCCGATGCAAGTTGGTCGTAACTGTAAATTTTAGTTGTTGTGTGTTGTGGTTGTATCTGAGCTTTTTTCCAGTTTCGAGTGGGGTCGCAGCTGACTTTTCAATTGCAAGTGGGGTCGCAACTGACTTTTTTCAATTTGCTAGTGGAGTTACGACTGAGTTTTTCTCAGTTTCAACAGGGGTTGCAACTGAATTTGTTTGTTTGAGTTGCATTTGGAGTTGCAACTGTGTTTTTTTTTTCATTTCCAATTGAGGTGAAACTGGGGTTTTCCCAGTTGCAAGTGAAGCCGCAACCGAGAATTTTTGTTGTTGATGTGTGATGCTGTTGGATCTGTACTTTTTTCTAATTGCAAGTGGAGTCGCAACTGACTTTTTCAGTTGCAAGTGCGGTCGAAACTGATTTGTTAAGTTTGCAAGTGCAATTGCGGCCGAGTTTTCTCAGTTTCAACACGGGTTGCAACTGAATTTGCCTTTTTAAATTGCAAGTGGAGTTACAAATAAGTTTTTTTTTCAATTGCAACTGAGTTGAAACTGAATTTTAGGTTCTACAAATAAGTTTTTTTAGTTGAAAATGGAGTTGAAACTGAATTTTAGATTCTACTAATTAGACGATAAGTAGGAATTAATATGAACAACAAACAGGATGGTAACCAGAAAGGGACGGCCAGGTCCGGGTGCATGCATACGAGCAAAAAGTAATGCTGTTCCATCCAACTGATTTGCTAGTACTCCCTCCGTTCCAAATTAATTGACTTGGCTTTGTCTAAATACGGATGTAACTATACTTGTATAGTGTCTAGATACATTCGTTACTAGACAAATGCTTGTCAATTAATTTGGAACGGAGGGAATACGAGCTAGTAGCAGCTAGTGTAAGGGCCGGCCGGGTGCATGCACGTACAATACTACCTTTTCTACCAGCTGACCGCATACACACGCCGCTAATGTCAGCCGACTGAGAATTAGACGGACCCTTACTTCAATAATAAAATAGATAAAATACCGTCGTCGGGGTATCTGCCGACGGTGAGAGCTCGTGCTTGCTTCCTGCACGTTACAGATAGTCCGAGCCTGCATAGAGAAGTGTATCATTTTGTTGATATCCAACCCACTTGCCTCATAATCGACCGGAGTTTTGTTGACATCAAATTATTGCTCCAATAAAACAGCATCGTGCTGCCCGCCACTGACCTGTGTACGTAAGAGGAATTCCCCAAGTTAGACTAGTCATAGTGGGGGCTCGTAAAGCATGAAGTGAGATAGAGAGTGGATTTTGTACGCATATGTGTACATATCGCTCTATTGTGGCCTTTGGCGCTCGGCCATGTTCCTGGAGATATGAGACGCCGGCGTAACAGATCATTAGAGCAACTCTAACGGCTAACGGTGGATATATAATCAGCCGTGCCCTATAAAATCTGTCACCAAACGGCAAAAAAAGGATTCTAGCGGCTACCCTATTATACTCCGTGTCCTAAAATGTTTTACATCAGAACCCATTTTAATGCAAATATACGTCAAAATGCAGCCTGTCCTATATCCCAAAAGCCGAGCGTGCAGCCCAACTTGCGCGCGGAAAGTTTATTTTCCCCTCCCGTCGAGCTACCACCGACCCCCGTCCCGCCGCCGCCGGCCAGAAATCGACCACCGTTGCGCCCGCCCCATCCCCGCCGATCACCGTCGCACTACCTCCTACTTATTCCCGTCTCTTCCCCGTCGTCGCCGGCCACAGAACCGCCCGCCGATGAGTTGAATCCGTTGTGCGCCGCCGCCATTGCCGGGCTCGATTCGGGCTGTCTCCGGCTGATTCTGCCGCGCAACCGAGTCGCCGTCGCGCCCCCGGCGAGGATCTATCCAATGCGCGCGACCAGGACCAGCACGGCGATCGGGCCGCACCACCTCTGGGAGAGCCGCACGCAAGGTGTTATAGGTAAGTGATAGCCCATATTTTTGTTAGTGTTTGGTTTGATTTCTTTGTAGAGACTTGAACACTCATAAGCGTGGTCAAAATGTGGTCTATGGGTACCTATGAGTTGATGGGGTGGCCGGTGAGGCCGAGGCGAGGTGGAGACCGAGTTGCACGCTTTCTTGAGTCCTACCACGACATGCGTGGCTCCGACATGCACGAGGATCATGGAGGAGTGGTGGTCATGGTATGGACAGTAAAAGGCAACACTGTGCACTCGATTAATGTTTGTTCCATGTCATGAAACAATTCTATTGTGTGTTGATTTGTTTGCTAGATGATGAACCATTTGATAAACAATTTGTATTGTGTTGTATTAATTGATTTTTATTAAACCTTTATTTGTTTGAATTCATTTGTAGATCATCTTTTATACTATTCCTTTCACATATGTATGCAAATCATAGTGAAAATGAGGGGCTGTTGCGCGGCAGCTGTGCCCCATAATAGGGCAGCCGCTGAGCGGGTTGTGCCCTATTATACATAAGCCGGTCGTTTTCGTGCCCTAAAATTGAAAAACTAGTGGTGTATAATGCAAAATCGGTGCCCTATTTTATATCAGCCGTAAGTGATGCTCTTAGGCTAGCTGTCTCCTGTTGTGTTACGTTAGGTTTTTGTGGAGCCCACATTGCAGCAGATAGCTCATGCAGCGAAAGACAAGGCACAACCTGCTCTTCTTCAGCTTTCGGACCAAGGCCATAGAGACGGTCGACGGACCTGTTTATTGCCTCTAGTTTTAAAAAAGAACTGTTCGTGCATAGAAACTATCTCTCCTGGAGGACAGACTCGAGGTCCGTCACAAGGAGGGATGAAAGTAATCAAAAAACAGAGAGGGCTAACAAAGTTTGACAATCTGTGAGTTCTACCAACTCTGTCTTGTTTTGTCTCTGATGATATGCCGAATAATACTCTGTGTCATAAGGGCGGAGATGAAAGTAATCAAAGAACAGAAAGGGCTAACAAAGTTTGATCATCTGTGAGTTCTAACAACTCTTGTCTTGTTGTTTTGTCTCTGTAGATATGCCGAATAATACCCTGTGTCGCAAGGACGGAGATGAAAGTTATCAAAAATCAGAGAAGAAGGCTAACAAAGTTTGACCATCTGTTCACTTGCTGATCGTACAGAGTTGGGATAGAATTTGTAGTGTGCGAAGCAAAAAATAAAAAATAAAGGTAGGCCGGGGAGGCCAGCTCATGCATCATGAAAAGAAAATGGCATGCGGTCCCAATGCTTTTGAACTAGTAGCTGGGTCACGTGTTTCACGTGTATGTCCAACTTGGATCCGTTTTGCCTATAAATTGCGTCTCCACATCCATATCTGAAGCACAAACACTGCCATGGGTGACCCTCCTACTGGTTACCCACGTTCTATGTATAGCCCCGAGTTGCAGCCCAAGGAGCATGCCTTCGTCGTGTACGCCCACCATATAGACGAAGTGAGCCCGCTAGACAACACAAAAGATCTAGGGAGTGGTATTTTCATGTATAATTGGACCGTCTTTGATAGCGCTAATCGTGACACCAAACTTGTTGCACGGCTCCAAGGCATTAGCTTTACTGGTTCTGGCAGTAATTGGTGTTCATCGATGAAAGGTTGATATATTTCTTTCCCCGTAAGTTTTGTTTCAGCTACAACGACTCTTCCAATTTACTCCACTTCTCTTTCTCAGGTACCCCTCAACAGTGGCGGACCCAGGATTTAGCAAAGACCAGGGCTAATTTCTAATGCCCAAAAGACTATGGAAAAAAAATGTATCGACACCTCCCAACAGCTTAATACTATAAATGAGACACACAAAAATGCATCAATGGAACTTTCACATGTTGCATACGTTCAAATATTTAACCAAATGACAATTAAAAAATCACAAAATAGTCTCATAGCATAATACTATAAATGAGACACATGTTTAATACCTAAATGGAGAACCTTTGCTCTGATCTAACCTATCATTTCCTCATCAATCATAGGAGAAGGACCAGAACCTACAAAGACAAGAAAAATAATCAAAAAAATAGTTTGGATAAATACATGATACATAAATTGTATAGATAAGAAATAACTTACCACTAGACGCACGTGGTATTTGTTTTTTGCGTGACCTCATACTTTGGAAACACTCCAAAATGATATCATCTTTGATGCTTGCAAATATGTCTCGCTCAATATAGCATAACATACTATGATTCATCCAATCATCATTCATCTTGTTCCTCAAATTTGTCTTAATAATCTTCATAGCCGAAAATGCTCTTTCCACGGTCGCTGTTGCAACCGGCAATATCAAAGCTAACTCAATAAGACGATATACCAGAGGAAATGTCTTGTGTCTCTCTGTTTGAACCATCTTCACAGCAAGTTTCCCAAGATCAATACAATTTGCAAAGTCCGGATCATCTCTTGCATCAACAATAAATGTGCCAAGTTGGTCTCTAAGGACTATACACTCATATTGGGAGAAATCATCAGCATACATTGTTGCAAGTTCAATTAACTTATCAATATCAAAATTAGCAAATGAATTCTTAGGATCAAGACAAGCTATGCACCTCAGTAGCTGAGTAGATCTTTCAGCAAATCGATTATTAAACTCAACAATAATCTGATCAAGCACCACATTAAATATTTCATGATGGAAATGCTCATAATAAGTTACTAACTGGCTGCCATGACCCCTCGAACGACCTCTAGCTGGTATTTTATCTTCCATATTTGGCACAACAATATTATGTGCAAGACAAAAGCCCTCTGTATCTTCCAAAAGTTCATCCCAGCCAGTGTTTCTCAACTCCTCAATTGTCTTCAATGTACTACCAATCAGCCCTACAGCACGTACAATTGTCTTTGCAAACCATGGAATTGCCCCCTCATGTTTGATGCTCCATCATAACCTTGACCTCTCACACTAGAGATGGATAAACCAAGAGATTTTATCATACCATCCACAGCTAACTTCAACGAAGCGGATGTCGTGTCTGGAACATGCTTCACACCAACAAACCTCTCTATCACCTGTCCGTTATTGTTGACATACCTACAATGGACAAATTACATAATCAGCACAATTTTAAATTTTAAATTGCTTGGACATGAGAAATAAACACGAAGTAGCAGCAAACCTCAAAACCATGGCCATTTGCTCCTTAATAGATGCATCTCGCGCCTCATCAACAAGTACCGCAAACTTTTTATCCCCAATTTCATCGACAATAGCTTTGGTCGTGACATGAGCACAAGCTTTGCAAATCTGTTTTTGTATTTTTGGTGAGGTCATTTGATGGTTTGCTGGAGCACTGTCAAGCAATTGTGCAGCCTTTTCATCTTTCCCTTTATATCATTTCAACATCTCAAGAAAATTTCCTCTATTATTTGAGCTAGAAGACTCATCATGCCCACGAAAAGCAAGAGCCTGCAATAATAAAAATTTGGCAATGCCAATCATAATTGTAATACGAGCTTTATATTCTGCCTCATCCTTCTTTGTGGCCGCTGCCAACACATAATCCACACCTTGCCGCTGATTTTTAAAAGCCTCGCAATATTTTCTAGCTTTGTTGTGAGCACTATTAATATTCTTACCGACATGAAGATCACAAGCTTCAATCCCATTCTTCCAGTAGCTAAACCCAACTCTTGTAAATGATTCTGTACCATAATTTTCTGCTCGTGGTTGTTTAAAGAGGAAA
The DNA here is from genome assembly GCA_947311845.1 of Poa pratensis. NCBI lineage: Eukaryota > Viridiplantae > Streptophyta > Magnoliopsida > Poales > Poaceae > Poa > Poa pratensis. Next base: position 10,755,650 of record CAMZMU010000041.1, read on the forward strand.
CAGTAAAAGCAAAATGCAGCATCTTTAGCTACACTGTATTCCAACCAGTCATACCTTTTAAACCACTTAGACTGAAATCTCCGCATTTAGCTTGCAATTAATTTAGCAGGAAATTGATGACCAACTGGTTGGCATGGACCCATTACCAAATACTCCCTCCTAGCAGCATCTCTAATGTTTACATCAAGCTCCTCGATCGGTTTCCGAAGGCCAGGATCAGCAACAATGTCATCTGGATTAAGCTCCACACTAGGATTTTCTTCATCTGTACTAACAACAATGTTAGTATCTTCTTGTTGCTGCTGCTCGGTGGACTGCTGCTGCTGGGTGGACTGCTGCTGCTCGGTGGACTGCTGTTGGTTGTTAGTGCCTCCATCTCCAACAATTGATCCACTTCCATCTGCATTGATTTCAGGTTCTTGAGCCCCATGAGATTGGTTCGAATTTGCCCCTGTTTGTGAGGATGATGTAAAATAAGATGACACCGGTCTCATTGGACAAGGCTTTGCTCTCTTCGTCCCCTTCATCTTCTCTTCTGTGTAACGAATTAAGAGTGTTCAGTAATTCAGTTCAACACAATGTGTAATTGACTCTTCAGTTCAACAAAATTAAGACTTTGCATCAGATTAAGAAACCTAGAAATTACCTGACAGAGCCGGCAAGATGCGTGGGCAGCGGCAGCCAGCAGCCGACGGAAACAGCAGTACGTCGGTGGCTTGGCGCGACGAGTCGGACGACGGCGGTGTTCTCGCGAGATCGACGGGCCGGCGGCGGGGGGCGATCAACTGGACAGAGCTTGGACGCGATTTCTTCGATGGCGGCAGGAGGCGAGGCGGCGATGGAAACGAACAGGTATTCTTTTTTTTAGACGGTATACGAACAGGCAAGTTACGATCGATGCGATCATGCGAACTGTGATTCATTGCTGTCCAGTTTCGTGGGCTTTAGCCCAGCAGCCCTGGTCGCTCTGGGGGAAGACACGGGCTGGGCTCCTAGGATACCTTTTTTTCTGAAATATGTACAGGATCCTAAGATACTACATCGGCCACGACCCGGGCTGTAGCCCGGGCTGCCCGGGGCCCAGTTCCGCCCCTGCCCCTCAACCATCAAGTTTGCTGGATCTATACGGCCACATACCCCAAATGATTCGGCCATCATTGGTGGAACTGGGAAATTCGCCAAGGCGCAAGGCATCGTCACATCCCAGCAAGTCCAGGCTACGGGACCCAGAATAAGAGAGTTTCGAATCCGTGCTATGGTCCCAACCTTGGGACAAACTGTAAGGAGATTGCAATGGTTGTTCAATCTATTATGCATATGTACAGTTATGAATAAGCTCATTTCTCTCTCTATATAGGTGCCAGTCACTAAGAATGGCCCGTGGGGTGGGGATAGTGGGAGGGAATTGGATATCACAGAGCTACCTTTAAATCTAGAAAGTGTGACAATTGGAAGTGGTGATGTTGTTGATTCTCTTGCATTCTCGTACGTCGATCAAGCTGGCAATAAGCGCACGGTTGGTCCATGGGGAGGTGATGGTGGAACTAAGAACAAGGTGAGTAGCTAGTCTACTTTCTGTATGCATTCCCCTCAATGTCCTACTTGGATGTACATATAGAAATAATAAATTGGATGGCTCTTGCAGATCCAACTTTCTCCTATGGAGACGGTGACTAAAATGTCGGGAACTACTGCTGATTTTGATGGAAACATTGTTGAAACAAGCCTCTCATTTGCTACCAATTTGAGGACCTACGGTCCTTATGGAGTTGAAAAGGGAAACAAGTTCAACACTGCAGCGGGGGATAATATTATTGTGGGATTCTATGCGCGTGCTGGCTTTCAAGTCAACAGTATTGGAGTTTATGTTCGTAAGAAAGAATAATTAGTGCCAGCGAGAATATTTACCTACTCAGTTACACTTTTTTTAAGATTGTTGTGAATAATACAAATGGGTGTGTTGTATGTCATCTACTGTAAAAGTTATTTATTTCCCTTAATTTACATTGTGTCTTCCATTCACTACATTTACTTATTTATGTTACAAGAGAAATAAAGTTTGTGTGTTTGATCCTCTATCTTGATCAATGGATGCATTGTTATGACTAAAGTAATCAAGGGAACTGATTTCACTTGTGCGAACTTGTCGGGTTGTGAAAGCCCTCTACAAGAAAACAAAACAGTTGTGATCAGTAGGAACAAAAAACCTTCTTATTCATAAATAAACCTGTGAATTCTTTGGTAGATCAGTCATCGGAAGAAGCAAAAGAAGCAATCATAACCTATATCAAATGGTGTTCCATCAGGACGTTCATGAAAAGATAGATCACACCTTATTCTGGTGGTGCAGCAGACGAGGTCGGTGCAGAGGTAGCAAAAGGAGTGGCAGCTCACAAAGTCAGGAGCTGTGAGGGCATTGTCGACCACAAGCCCCTTTTTCTTCTATGGTGATTTTTCCAATTAACCTGATGAGAGTATATCCCAGTTTCAGCCGGCATTCACAAAATAATCAAAAAGAATCAGTTGACCTACCGTCCTTATGGAATTGAAAAGGGAAAAAATCAACATTGCAGCGGGGGATAATATTATTGCGGGATTCTATGCGCGTGCTGGATTTCAACTCAATAGTATTGGAGTTGATGTTCGTAAGAATTAGTGCCAGGAAAAAAAAGTTATCTACTTAATTCCACTTTTTTTAAAGATTGTCGTGAATCAGACAAATGGGTGTGTTGTATGTCATTTACTGTAAAATATTTATTTCCCTTAATTTACATCTTGTCTTCCATTTACTACATTTACTTATTTATGTTACAAGAGAAATAAAGTGTGTGTGTTTGATTCCTCTATCTTGATCAATGGATGCATTGTTATGACTAAAGTAATCTAGGCAACTGATTTCACTTGTCATATTACGAACTTGTCGGGTTGTGAAAGCCCTCTACACGAAAACAAACAGGTGTGATCACTAGGAACAAAAAACCTTCTTATTCATAAATAAATCTGTGAATTCTTTGGTAGATCAGTCATCGCTAGAAGCCAAAGAAGCAATCATAACCTATATCAAATGGTGTTCCATCAGGACGTTCATGAAAAGACAGATGACACCTTATTCTTGTGGTGCAGCAGACGAGGTCGGTGCAGATGTAGCAAAAGGAGTTGCAGCTCACTAAGTCACGAGCTGTAAGAGCCATTGTCGACAACAAGCCCTTTTTCCTCTATGGTGATTTTTCGAATTAACCTGATGACAGTATATCCCAGTAACAGCTGTGTGATTTGCATATAAAATGATTGGAGATTAAACAAAATCTAGATCAGTTTGTTCACATGAAATTAGCCTACTTGTTTTGTAGGTTACTTTCACCTAATTTTACATAGCACACTACTACAACAATACGGAACATGTATTTTGTTAGCAGCCCGTGTTGCACAAGCAGAAAAATAACAACTTAAAGCACCCAGGTATGCTCTCAAATTATATATTGAACGGATTACCTGCCAACACGCGTGATGCAAAAAAATTAAGGAAACAATTATGACAACCACAAAGGCAAACAAGCAATTGAGTAGTCAAGGTGACTTTGTTAGAATAATTGTCAAATTTTATAAAAAATGTACAGAGGGGGGAATTCCAGTGTCTTGTGTGGACATACTTCTGGCCGGACACTTTAGGCACCAAACCTACCCCAATGATTCAGCCACCACCAGAACTAGGAATGGTTTGCCCTTTAAAGAACAAAAGCATAAACCAAATCCACAGGAGATCCAAATATGTGTGTTGCTGTAAAAGTAGGATGCAACCTGATGTAATTGTGTAACCCGAAAAGTATACTCACTTAAACAACTTTAAATCCAAAGGGAAGTTGGTTCTAATTCACACTTTGTCATGTATATGTGCTCTTATTGACCAGAGTGAGAGCTTAGTTATCTATTTTGGCCCTTCCCATTAAACATTTCTGAGGTCTCCCTGGACTAACTTTTTAAATCTTTAGATATATAACAAAGTTTAAAGGTAACGCAAAATTCTACTCTCAGACTTCAGTGTCACAGAAAAAACTCTCCAATTTGTAGCGGTGCACGGCTGTCATCAGATGATGCGGCACCAAGGTCTTCACACCAGGAAAGTCATAATTTACTGACATAGACTGGATTAAAGTTAAAACAATAATGGCTAATGCAGTTCTCATTCAAGAAGCACGGACAATGAAAGTTATTAGGAGGTGCATATCTTTATTAATGATGTTAACTTGGATTTAGCTAATCCTAGGCAATACATGTAAATTTTCAGTTGTACATGTGTCACACAAGAGGTGGTGCTCAGATAGCTAGAATAAGAAGAATGCAGTTTGTTCAATCTTCTGATCTGAGGTGAGAATAGAAAAAATCATATAGCAGGCGGCAGAAAGCTACAAAGCTTAAGATAGCAAGAACTTACATTGTCATGTTCAGTTATGGTCAAAGCAAAATACTTATCAATATTAACTTAGTGCAAACTGAATGTTATACAACCAGAAGAGAATTAATTGAGAGGTCAGCTCAGCAGTCTCACTCGCTAGCCAAAGTTTATAATAGTTCGGAGGATTTTGACAACTTCTATTACACTGCATACTCTCCCGACAAATTGAGTTCTTTTCTGGAATATTAAGAACCCATTAATTGGCTAAAAATGACAAATTGTGTTCTTTCCAGCGATAGGCAGATTTCTAAATCGTATGAGGTCTTGACTCTTTATATCACATTATCATATTTACATAGTAACTTGGGAGTAAACTAGGAAACCATTTAATACATTGTATCTACCTTTTTATCCATTGGAGAATGCATCAGGGGCTGATCAATGGCATTACATTGATCAATTTATATATGCATATATATGTTACACTCCTTGTAGCTTCGCAAAGTTGAGAACCCACCTGTAGCAGAACAAACACAATATCAGGGCCATTGTCGATCACAAATGGTGATTTTAAAGATCCATACAAATATGTGCATTCCCAGACATTAACTTATTGTCTAAAACTTGTATTTCATATAAAGGGTACCCAATTTGTTCTGTCTCCAATGGATGCTTCTCAAATTTCTTATTCTGGGAGGAATTTGCTTCCAGATTTCCAGTATGTCATGCGGAGCCCTGGTAAACATTCTTGCTTGCTTTCCATTAATTATTATCTCATCAATAACCAGGGAGTCCTAGCCCGCATCGCACAAGTAAATGGACATAAGCAATAAGAACACTACCAGGGAATTCCTACCTATATCACATTTGTAGAGCCTAATTCCAGAAATGTACTAGACCTATTTCAACGGAGCTACAATCAAATATAACAGCCAACTATCGACCGTGAGATCAAAGTGTAGAAACCGGCTCTTCAGAAAAATAAAATATGCTACTGGTTCTTGCCAAAAAAGGAACCAAGGTAGTATTAGTTGAACCAACATGCAATTATGCAGGACTAAACAGGAACTAACATCACTATTATAATTCATGAGGAACAGTATGGGATCAATGAGGTACGATTCCACATGTATTTGCGTAAATTATAACCAGTGTATGCACTATAGGATTACTCTTAAGACAACACAGGCCTAAAACTCATACCATTCAGCTAAATCAAACACCTCATTATCAACATACCTTTACTCCGATACCAATGGGATCTTTTAACACTAGATATAAGAAAAAACAATGTAAATGGATTCAGTAATTTGCATGAGATCAATAGCTCCCAGAAACAACTCATGAGCTCCATAACAAAGGAACACCGAAAGGGCTGCTATTAACATCCTAACATAGTGATGAGCTAAGCCTACTGCTCACTCGCATCTCAAACCCCTAATTTGATCTTGTAACACTCGAAAAGCAAGACCAGGTTAAATGGATGCATTACCTCGCATGAGCTGAATATCTTCTAAACAAAAACAATTGAGGAGCTCCCAAACAAACACAAAAAGTGCTAATATTCAGCCATGCCTTAACCATACTGTCTAATGAGCTAATCAAACATCAGTGATCAGTGCATACCTACCAGCATCACAGTGTCACAAAATTGTTTCAGGTAATAGAAATCGCACTCCTATTTTAATGAGTTACAGAAGCGAGCGAATCACAGGCACGTGAATCACCGGATGGGGCGAGACGACATACCCCCGCTTGGCCTCGGCGGCAAGCTGGTCGCTCGATGTGGCGGCACAGCAAGAAGGAGTTGCAGCAACCACCGCGAGAACCTCCGTGACCCTCCACCCCGCGCATCTCCTCCTCGCCCTCGCCATTAAGCCTTCTCTCCCCCGTGGTCCGGCCAGGGGATCCCTTGGAATGAGCAGGGGCGTGCCGCCGGCGCGACGTAACTTCCCACATCGGCGGGGAGTGGGACGTGGTTGAGGCCAGCGGCGGGGAGGCCGCATTCGGCGAGTCCGCGGGGAGACAGGACCCTGAGTGAGTAGGTCGCCGGCGATGGGGACAAAAGAGGATTGGTGTGCTCACGGGAGAAGAGAGGTGCAGTGAGGCAGAGAGAGTGGGGAGAAGAAGCGGTTTTATTTTTCCTGTCCAACGATTTTTTTTTATTCGTGGGGGAGTATCAAGTTTTTTCTGATTATTTTTTATTGAATATATACTAACAATTGTAATCTGTAATCGAGCAGCTCATCATGTAGTTTGTGCATGTTAAATTTGATAGAGTATTAGACAGGAGATATTAAATTTGAATTTTGAAGAATTGAGATTTGTATTTTGAAAACGTGTGTCTTGGTTGCACATGAGCAGCTACTAGTTCAGCAAACAACGAATACACAAACCTTCCGGCGGCCCATTAAGCCACAAATGGCGGCCTTGGTCATCTAAAAGAGCACCTGTATGTAGCTCATCACACAACACGAGCTCTTCAAAATACCCCTAGTATCCAGAATTTCTAGAACAATATGGGCATAGCTCCCACACCGTGCCCTCTTCCAAGCTCCGTACCACATTCTTGCAATCGCTTGCAACATGAATCATGTGCACGTGCACCTGAATACCTCTAGCTAGTCAGAGCACACGCTTAATTCACGACATGCAAGTGCCTCGAGCGTCCCGAACCAAGCGCCGCCGCCGGATTCCGACACACCGCAGCAAGCCCTGGTTCCCTGCCATCGTTGGAATGGGATCCTGCGCCGTTGCCGGTCGGAGCACCCGCGCGGCGGCCTGCAAAACATCGGTGAGGCCCCTGCATTTTCTTCACCCCACGGACGGCACTCTTCTTTTCGTTCCGTATGTGGAAGAGCGACATGCGAAGTAAGCACTTCTCCTGTCCGGCATGCCATCTGCACTACCGCCGAAGGTCATGCCCCGGCGATACTTATCAATTCCTTGCTTCTTATTCCCCACACCCTACCGCCTCATTTGCTCCAAATTAGTGCGCATGCAAAAAACGACGATAGATATGCTATACACGCTCTATGCCTGCTAATAATGTCTTTGATGCCAGGATTTGATTCTCTTCGATGTCAATAAAATTTGTCCGAGTGGGGTATCTAAACTCTTCAATAGGGTGGGAGCAATTACCGTTATTTGGTCGACGTGGCTATGTAGAAATGACAAGGTTTTTAACGATAAAAATGTTTCTGTTATGCAGGTTATTTATCGGTGTACAGCAACGCTACGAGCATGGTCGGCCCTGCAGCGTGTGGAGCACTGAGACTTGTTTTTGGAGGTGACGTTACGTTTGGAGGCAGCGGCCCCGGAGTTATTCTCCCGACATGGATGGCAACATAGTCTACGGATCGATCTACCGTCTTCTTAGGCGGCTTTACAATTTCTCATCATGATATGTAATTCGTCTTTTTTACTTTCAGTATTGAGTACTCGTGAACTTGTGGTTGTGTGCATCCTTGTTGTGCAGAGGCCGGGTGTAATGCTTAAAACTCTTAAGTAATAAAATCCTTTTATCTAAAAAAAATTTGGTCCGAGTGGGGTATCTAAATATTACCCCGTTGCAACTATTTACTCATTCCACATACTACCTGAAAGCACATTTTGGTTACCGCAACAACGAGTTTGCTAACCTATTGCTAGTCTGTAGAACTATTTTGTTGTTGCAGGCTTAATTTTAGCCATGCCAAGGCTGAAAAAGTACTTAATTTTAGTTCCACGAGATACTTTTGTGTATTATATATATTTTATTTAGCAATTTGGAAAAAACTTGCTGCCGCAGACAATATCAATGTCATTTTTTGTGCCCTGGACCGATTGAACCATACAAAGAGCTGACCTCGCTTCTCCTTTCTCATACAAACTTCTTAGATAGTTTTGCATATATATTTGTACTAGTTGAATCGGCGCGGCGCACGCCGCGCCCTTGATGCCAATTTGTGTAAGGTTTTTTTTAATTTTCGAATTTGAATTTCGGCAATGTGGCATGTAATGTTAGCATTTTTGTGTGTGGTTATATTGATATATTTTCATATTTTTTCGGATGAGTATATTTGAATAGAAAATTCTTGGTGAATTAATATATTTGTATCTCTGATATAAGTAGATAGCGGTTTTTTAATAGCATTTTTCGATATATTTTATGGAATATCAGAATATTCGCGTAAATGTTGGCCAAATTAGAATGTTCAAACATGTTTTTAATTTCTTATGAGTAGTTAGCATTTTTTTCGAGCATTTTTTATTTGTTTTGATTTAGGTCAAAAAATTGTTGAAATTCAGAAAATGTATGTGTTCGGAAGTTGTTCAAATTTTCAAAATGATCAAATTGCGGAGATATTCTTATTTGAATTATTTCCACATTCATTAATTGCTCAAATTTTTTGGTCATGTTGACATATTTTTCATATCTGTGAACACCGTCGTGCTAAAAATTCAAATTTGTTAACGTCTACATTAAACATTAAAATTTGTTTATATTTGAGTTTTCTGAAATTCGGAAGAAGTCTACACTTAAAATTTGTTTAAGTTTTAGTGTAGATACCATAGTGCAAAAAAATTCAAATCTGGAAATGGCCACATTAAAATTTGTTTAGATTTAAATGTACTGAATTTCGGGAAGAAGTTTGCACTTAAAATTTGTTTAAATTTCGGAATTGTAAAAATTGGGAAGGCATTCATATTTTAATGCGGTTAATATTTATTGAATGCTCAGACTTGAAAGGTATTCAAAATCTTGGAACATTCAAATTTGATTTTTGATCGTACGACGTGAATAGTCAGCGTTTATTGGTGTGTTCATGCTCATATCTTTGTCACATTTGGAGACATCGTGGTGCAAAAAAAATCTGAAAATGTCCATGTTCAAATTATGTTCAGATTTGAGTGTATCGAAATACAAAAAATATCTACATTTATGAATTTATAAATACCGTGGTGCAAAAGAAAAATTTGGAAATGGCCATGTTTATACTGTGTTCGGATTTGAATGTATCGAAATACAAAAAAGGTTTATGTTTATGAATTGTTTGATTTCCTAAAGTTGGTGAAATAGCTAGATTTGAAAGGCATCTGGGATTTTAAAATACTTAAATTTGTATGACGTTTTTTGGTGGTAAAATTGAAATTCGAAAATGTCTACATTTGAAATTGCGCAGGTTTAGAAATTATTGAAACTGTATTTGAAAAGATATAAAAGTTTTTTTTAAAAACGTAGAATAAAAGGAAAAGGGAAAAAAGAAAAACAGGGGAAAAAAGAGCCGAGCCAGCCGGCCCAGCCCATGAAGCGGGCCAGCAGCCCAGCCCAGGCCTTCGTGACGTCAGGATGATGTCACCAAGGGGCGGAGCCGCCGCGGCGGCGACGACGACGCCGGCGGCGTGCCACCGCGAGGCGGGATGCACGGGTGCGCGCGTCCGACGCGCCTCCACGCAGGGAGCCCGCGAGCGGCGGCGCCGCCGCTTTTATGTAGCCGGAGCGGCGGCGACGGCGTGCGGACGCGGCGGAGGCAGTGCGGCACAGCAGCGGCGTTTCCGGCGACGGCGAGGCGTCCCGGCAGCGGATCTGCGGCGAGGAGGTGGAGGAGTCGACGGCGAACCTCAACGTGGCCACCGATGTGAGCGGGGAGGAGCGTAGCGGCGGCTGAGCGCGTCGGCGGTGGCGGCGACTCCGGCGTCGCGCGGGAGGAGAAGCAGAGGGGAAGAGGTGTGAGGTTTTTTTGCATTTTAGTCCGTGCCTTTTTCGTAATTTGCAAACCGGTCCGTCGCCTCGCGAAGTCGTGGACTGCGGAGCAAGTGCTCGATTAGCGAGGTTTTTTTTTTGCAAATCTGACGCGGTGGTTGCGCTGGGATCGTCGGATCGTGAACGGACGGCCTGAATCGCAGCGGGCACTGTTCATAACTGTTCACATGAACAATGCTCGAACGCTTCCCAGGCCAAGGAAATTTTCCCCCTTTATACATAGGGGTAATTCTCTACAGCAAGAGATTAGGTTAGGCTGATAGATTCTGCATCAGCTTGCCACACTCCTGTAGAAATTACCTTTTCTTATCTTCTACTCCTGCCGGCTTTTTCAAAAAAGAGAGATTAGGTTACTTTCCTTCTACAAAACTGGACAACGTGGGACGTTTCTGTTTACTGAAAACAGTTATGGTCGAGCAATACATTTATCACTTTCAGCAACTTCATTCATTCAGTTTGGACCGTCCGTTTCGTCCGTCCGACGGACCAGATTTTGTCCGTTCTTGTCCATCGGACGGACGAAACGGATGGTCCAGATTTTCCCTTGGCGTCATATGCCATTGTAAATATCTTTTTCGATTCATGACACCTTATAACCATTCAAATGAGCATTGTTCCCTTGTAACCCAGTAGAAGTATGGTAGGCTTGGCCCATGGCTCTTAAAGATGCTGCCGAAACCCTCTTCATGCATGTGTTGCTGCTCCTGTTGAATCCAGTTCATTTTACACATTGTGCATCCGGGTCCAGAAATGTTTGGGGCCCTTCCCATGTATGTGTAACTAGGCTTAATTATGTGTCTGTAAACAAGAAATAAAATCAATCAGCTTAAAAAGGCTGTGGTGAATAGCAGTTGGGCCTGAAGGCTTGCGCTGTAGCTGCATGGCGGAGCACGATAGAGTTTGGACGTCATGTAGGTTGTACATCGCTAGCATTACTTCACGTCTTCACGTACCGATCCGATCGCATCAGCTGCTCAGGTCATATATGAAAACCGAAAAACGCATCTGCACCATCGCCTGCCTCAGCCGTCGCTCGCCCGCCGCAGCCTAGGAGCTTGACGAGTCGGCTGATTCCGTGATTCGTCGTCCTATTCCGGATTGCCCAAGGCGCCGCCTCGCCCGGCAGGTATCTGATTAATTTTTTTCCCCTAATTCTTTTGTAGTTTTATGCCCTAATTTGGAGTTGTATTTTTTTAATTAATCAACTAAATAATCTGCTAGTTTGACGAGTTTGTGGGGATATTAATGACCTGGCAAATTGAGCTAATCTTGATAACAAAGTAATGGACACATTAGTGGAAATGGGGCCTAATAGAGAAGAAAATATCACTTTTCCTTTTACATGAAAAGTAAATACATATTCTTATTAGAAATGATTTTCCACCTAAAATGTGTGTCTAATTTCTCTCGTTCGATTTAAATTTTGTTAACATATGCGTGTCTATTTATACCAGGGTCCAAATTTTAGTCTCGCCCCGGGTCCCGAAAATGTCAGGACCGGCCCTGTGTATGTGAAAGAGTTTTAAGTGATTGAGTATATTTATTGGACTTTATATTGTCCAGGAGATCCTTCAGTGTGCTGAGATGAAAGGAGTTGCGTCACTTCTGATTTTGATAAGCGAATGATGTCGTATATCTTGTATAAGATGGTGAACCAAAAGGACCATCAGTAAAGATCTGAAAATCTAAATGAAGTCGGTTCACAATTTCTGCACCTAGCTGTAACGCTGGGGTCATCTTTAAAAATAAATATCAAACCACCAATTTCCCGTTGCAACGCACGAGCCCTTTTTCTAGTATCTCTAATTCTAGGAATCTAACTCAATGTTTAACTCAATATACAACAAAATAAAAGAGATAAATTCAAGTCAGTAGTGCTTTAATAGACCAAAGGCACATCCAATTTGATATTACTCCACACTCTGTTTGTTATTACACCGCCCTCTGGTTTTAGTCAAATTTTGTAAAATTTGACCAACATATAGAGCAAAATATCAACATGTGATATCCCCTTCTGTCTCAGTTCATAAGTCCTATGCATATCCCTAGGTCGTGACTTTGACCAAGATAATACGAGAAATATATTATGAAAAATATATCATTAGAAAATTCAGATGTTATATTTTCTAACGGTATAATTTTTGCTTCAGAAAACATTTATTATATTGCTCAAATTTTCGACCTAAGAATACAAGGATGACTTATAAATCGGGATAGAGGGAGTAACAAATGTCATAAATGCATATGATATAAAATTGTGTCATATGATGATTCTAATAATACCAAGTTTATACGATATATGGCTTGAAAGAGGTTACAAACATCCCAAGTTGTATTGTTACTTTTTATTTCTTATCTTTTATGTATTAGCCTTACAGACGAAATTAGTAGTATGCTTGCGTCGTTGTAATCAAACAGAGGTCCCAATCGAGACTTGATACTCGTTGCCAATTTTATTTCCAGTAACATTTACTTAGCCCATCACCTCTATCCATTCCTAAATATAATATGGTTTAATCTTTTCTACCCCGCACGTATCTATACGTGCTTTGTATATGCATGTACATATCACACTAAAACACGTCTAGATACGTGTGTGGACCATAAAGATTAACACATTTTACATTTAGAATCAGAGAGAGCAGGTCAGGAGAATAGATAGATGTGGCGGTTGCCGATGTTACCTCAGCTTTGAGCCAAGGTGTGCTACACTTCCACGTCATCATCGACCGACAATAGTTGATTGCGGGTCACACACACAGTAACACACCGTTCATTCATGCAAAACACAATAATCATCCATCTCTGCAAGGTCGTCGTGATGCACTAACTATTCACAAGGCTGGAGCGTGTGCTTGGGTGCAGCCCGTCAGTATCTACACGTACTCGTACTACATGCCATTTACTACCTTCCACAAACAGCTCGGTTGTCTCCGTTATCACGAGGGCGGGCCATGGTATCACTCCCACACCAACGTTGAAGGGTCCAAGATGGTCGATGTAGAACCTTGCCATTCAGCGATGACGCCACCTCGAGCACGGACAATGGTCTGTGTAACTGTGTCTACTGGTTATGTCGTCTAGAGGCGAAATGCGTGCACGGCGAGGGTCATTGGCGGACGCAGCGGGTGGGCCGGATGGGCCGTGGCCCACCCAGAATTGTGAAAAAAAATCGGACCCCCCCAGATATCGATCGACTGGTCAGCAGCCGAGCTGCCGAGGAAGGACGAGACGATGACTCGACAAGCCCAGGCCATGGCGACCACGAGGAAGACCTAGCTCAGCTGCTGGCCTTCTCCGCCGCCGCCGGCCGCCGCCACCCCATCCCCGCTGCTGGCCTCCCTCGCGTCCCCGCCGCCGGCCGCCACCGGCCTCCAGCCACCCCATCCCCGCAGACCCGCTGCCGGCTCGATCTGGCCTTCTCCGCCGCCGCCCTCGAGGCTCGATCTGGCCTTCTCCGCCGCCGCCCCCGCCCTGCCCGCCGTCCACCGTCGCCCCCCCGCCCTACACCCTTGATCTGGCCGCTGCGGACTGACGGCATCGCCGCATCGGTGTGGCACGGGCACTGCCCACTTCTAACTTCTGGGCATTTTTTTTAGATAAAGATTCTGGGCATATTTGTTTGCTTGTTTATCTAGTGTAAATTGTGACTGTTGTTTGCTTTGCTACTAGATATACTTCTGACTGTTGTTTGCTTTGCTACTAGATATATATTGTGTAAATTGACAATTTGTTGTATATTGTGTAAATTGATTTACACAATTTGCTATATATTGTGTAAATTGACAATTTGTTGTATCCAACTAGGCACTAGCAACCTCTTGATTGTATGTGTTGTTTATTCAATTTTATTCTAATTGTAGAATTCAACATGAAGAAGAGGAATAGCGATATTGCGTCTCTTTTTCGGAAACATGCAGCAAAGAAGATGGTGGTGGATGATTTACACATTGAAGATAGTAGGCTTGCGTTGGCGTGTATTGATTCCGCACCTCCGATTCAATCCGATTCCGAGATTGAGAGTGAAACGGAAATGGAAGAGACAACATCAAATCCACCATCACCCCAACAACCGTCTACAAGGACATATGATTCTCACTTCCTTCCACATGATCCGGGTGAAAGAATTCCTATATCAAGTTATGATGTGAATGATCAAGATGATGTTCGAAGAGGATATATCATAAATCTATATTGTCATGAATCAATTTGTTGTTTATATTGTCATGCATTGGAATCACACAACTTTGAGAAATATGTATTAATCTATATTGTCATGAATCAATTTGTTGTTTATATTGTCATTTGCCAAATTTTTGTGGAGTGTGCCCACCCTCCAATTTTTTTCTGCGTCCGCCACTGGCGAGGATGCATGCCAAATTGCATCCAGCCGTCTATGTAACCAAGTTCCCTGATTATGTTATTGTTGCTTGTTCTCCGAGCACGTGTTTGGAGTGAGGTTGGACAGAAATGACACATCCACATGCGCTTTGGCGCCATACACCATGTCCCTTTGCAAGACCACATTTTGACCAAGTAACATCTAAATATAATCCCAACCACTCTCATGCCAAAATAGAGTTGTGTTTGACAAGAGAGGAAATGAGATATGGTGGAGGTATATATGAATATATCACTCCTTCTAATTCGGGCTAGAGTTGCATAGTTGAGCACATCACGAGAAAATACTGTAATGGAAGAGAAAACTTTAAGAAAAAATTGCAGTAGAAATGGGAGACCTTCAAGCTAGCTTTCGGGCGCTTATGCGAACATATATACTCATCACTGATGGGGAACAAAATGAGATGGGTAGTCTCATCAATAAAACTTATACACCATGTGAATAATAGATATGGCCTTACACATATGTTGTTGCGCTACTGACATTTACTAGAAGAAAATTGATACTAGTGTATAATAGTACTCCTACAATGCATAGTATCATATAGTACACCTCTTTATTTTGTTTGTAGTACCAATATAAATATGTGTACAAGATTAACTTGCTATTAAATAACTTATTTTACTTTACGTGCTATGATGCCATAACATATGTAGATACCACTATCCTTTTTTAATTTATTAATAACGTGCCACATCAGATTTTTGCCAATATGGCATGCGTCATATTAGCTATGATACCCTCATAGTCTAACACTCTAACATGCAACATCTCTCTTTCTCTAGACTTTAATTATTTAATTAGCTCTCCACGTCGGCCCCCATCCTGGAATACCAGCTGGCATGACGCATCACGGAAGTCCTAATTTGACTTCCACTACTGTAAACAGAACGAGATCTTGATTGGCTGCTTTACTCATCACTGAAAAATCCCCTTTTCAAAACTCGTCATTGAACATTTTGAATCTTGTTAGATGGGACTCATTAGAACCTCACACTATCACACATTTACAATACCATGTTGAGTTTACCTTTTTAACTCCACAAGTAAAGATCGTCTGGTGTGCCATACCGCATTATAGGTGGACGGTATCAAACTACTAATACAGCCATACAGCCGACATGAGACACACCGAGAGTCAACATTCAAATATCTATCGAGAGGCCAAACATGTTGGGCTCAACTTGCTTGCTCAAAGCCTACTACTAGAAGCTTCCCAGTTCGGATCACAGGCCCACAAGTTCATACCACTGCAAATAACAAATTCACGATTCATATTGAGTGTGCGTATGCTTCGGATTTAATCAACGTCAGTGCACGCACGATGCATGCTTACATTCATTGATTCCCGACGGAATTGATTATTCAAATTTCAATTAACTTATCGATTCTAATACTCCTGCCATTTAAAGCAAGTTCATCTCAAAGACCATTTCATTTATGAGCTGCGATTCGACAGTGGTGCCAGTGGCAGCAATTAAACCCATGTGCCAGTGGCGTAGCACAAATTCGAATTGTGTCCGGTTATGCAAGGAGTTACTATTACTTAAATTTCGAGCTGTTGGACGTGTGATTAATCTAGGCCAGTAGACTATCCGGGGCTGTTATCTCAGAAGTGGTAATGCTAATCTTACCTACCAGGTGATGATTAATTGTAATCGCCGGTCAACTTCTGATTGTTTCCTTGTGCACGAGGAGCTAGGGTGATCGAGGTAAAACTTTTGAATTCGAAAAATATTCACCATGGGTTGAAAGCAGGATTTTCATCCAGGATGGATTCCATGGCCCCGGGCAGAACATTGTACCGCAAGAGTACCGATCGATCTTAATTAATTACCGGCGAGTGCAGCTGGTGGATACCATTTACATCTGGAGCAGGTATCCACTACTCTCCCGTGTGATGTAAATGGTGCTACTACATGTACTTACTCCATTTCAATTTAATTGACTTTGTTTTGTCTAAACATGGATGTATCTACACTTGTTTTGTGTCTAGATGCATCCATATCTAGATAAATGTGTGTCAATTAATTTGGAACAAAGAGAGTATTTTTTTTCTATTGTGTCACGATTTTCACAATCAAACTCCATATGTAACTCGAGAGACAGACAAATGTGTGTCAATTAATTTGGAACAAAGAGAGTATTTGTTTTCTATTGTGTCACGATTTTCACAATCAAACTCCATATGTAACTCGAGAGACAGAAAAGACTAATTCAACTCCACCAACACAACCCAATTTGACCAAGCCACCATCTGCAACTGATTTTGTGGCGTTTATATTTGGGTTGTTTTCAATTTCCGTGACATGACTCATGTGTATCGTATGTATGTCATAATCTTTTCTTATAATTTTTGTGGGTTTTACGCGATGATTCTTGGCTTGGGAGTACCAGGATTTGCCCACGCGTGTACTATGAGTTCTATTCTAATTAATGTCATGTTGTACCCGGACATGTAGTGGAATTTGTCATTTTTTGTGTAGCCCATAATAACGATTTTCTATACTTGTAGGATATATCAGTGACTATGTCCAGATTTTTTAATAGATTTTTCTCAAATCTGTATGATTTTTAAATATTTTAAAATGAAAGGATCCATGGAACTGGAGAGTCAAAAACACTTTCCTTGTTAAATAGAGCTTACAAGCATCCCGAGTTGCAAAATTGTTTTCTGTTCTTTATGTATCCTCTAAGATATTAGCTCATCATTCTAAGTTGTTTGACATAAAACAACACACGGTGTATCATCTACTCCCTCCGTTCTCATGCTTAAGGCGTAACTTTTTTTTCAAATTTTCACCAGAGAACAAGGCGCGGGTGTCCAGCTAATGGGAATCTTCCTACTATGCCCCTACTCTGGCGCTGTAACAGAGGACATGTTGCATGCGCATGCGCATGCGGTGGTTAATTGGCTGTGCTTGCCTTTAGCTAGCTAAAAATTTTTAATAATACATTTTTTTAATTAAATTTGAAAAATATTATGCAAAATAACAAAATTTCAAAAATAATACGGTCTCGGCCAGGGCTGGGCCGATTAGGTCCTGTCGGCCAGGCCTGGGCCGATATGTGCCGTCGGCCGGCTCTGCGCGTGGCAGAGAAACCGGTCGGCCAGAGCTGGGCCGACTGGGCCTATCGGCCTGTACTGGGCTGACAAGAGGCTGCCGGCCCAAGCTGGGCCGAGAGGCTCTTCCATTTTTTTCCACCTCTCCCTCCTCTTTTTTAGCCACAAATGCAGACAAATTACAGATGAAATCAAACTCCAAATTTAAATCACTGATCCACACATATTACAGATAAAAACATTGTCTACAAACACTGATCCACACATATTACAGATTAAAACATAGTCCAATTTTAAAACATTGATCATCATTATTACAAATAAAAGCACAGTCCAAATTTAAAACATCCTAGTTTCTTCCCCTTCCTCTTGGTCCTCGGCTGCCTCGCCCACGTGGAGCAGCTGCTCTAGTTGCCGGAGCAGCATTCGTAGGTGGGAATTTTGTACAAGCAGTGTCCCTGTGACCAAAATCATTGCACAAGAAACATTGCACTGTCGGGCCTCCGGCTTCAGATTCATTCATACCATTTCTGATACGCTTGCACGGTCGTCTACCTCTACCAGGACGCAGTAGCCTTGGGTCGGGGATGTACTGCCTTTCATTAGGGTCAACCGTGTTAAAATTACCCATAGCTCGAAATCCCACCATTTCACCGGTCCAGGTATTAAGCACAGACTCGTTCAAATAATATGGTGAAACGAACGAGATGGCTGACAGTCCGAGTTGGCCACACGCAGCCAATACATGGGAGCAGGGCAGGTAAAGCAATTTTGGTTTATTGCATGTGCAGTCACATGTTGGTCGGGCTTCATTTCCAATTCGCACCTCATGCGTTCTGAGCTGATTTCCGCAACCAAACTTGTCAGAACGTAAGCGTACCTCGAAGCTCCTTTCTTGATTTCCTATGGCCTGCACAGCATGAGTACGAGCTTTTGCCATCTTCCTATCCATGTACTCCGTAATCTTCTCACAAAAAGGTGTGTTTGGGTTGTTAACGATATGCATGTGAGCTTTCTGGCGTCTTTCTCTGAAGTATTTGACTGTGCCCTCAAAAATACCCTCCACAATGGCTGTAAGTGGCAATGCCCTATTTCCTCTAAGAACAAAGTTGTATGTTTCAGCCAGGTTGGTAGTCATAACACCGTACCTGGCTCCATAAGTGTCATGCAGCAAAGACCACCTCTCAAGAGGCTCGTGCTCTATCCACTGCTGAAAGTTTTTAATCAACCTCCCAGTCTTTCTCCTAACACCAGGCGGATCAAATCCTGGCAAGTCACAAAGCCCAACAGGTACATCCTCAGCTGGTGGAGATCCGGTTGCTAGCTGTTGCGCCACAAGTTGCACATGTGCTGCTACTGCAACATTTCGTGCAGCTCTCCTCTACCTAACATGCTGGTTAGTGAAGTCATCAAGCTTACCACGTACGAATGTGTATTTCCAGAATTGGTTCTGCTTGCACAGTTTTTTGAATAGATTCATCAAAGCCTTATCCGGAACTGTGAGAAAAAATTGGCCCCCAAATGGCGCATGCACCAACGACTCTGCAGGTCTAGCCATGGCGTTTCTTCCGCGGCCACATGGTTTGTGAGTGCCTTGACGGCGTTCAGTATACCAGCATGGCGGTCATGAAGGATGCACACGTTCGGCTTATCTTTTACTACTGCTATTTTAAGCTGCCTGAAGAACCAAGTCCAACTTTCAGTGTTCTCGCTCTCCACAAAAGCAAATGCAAGTGGCACGATCTGATTGTTACCATCCTGACCAATGGCAGTCAAGATCTGTCCCCTATACTTGCCAGTAAGAAATGTACCATCAACACAGATAACTGGTCGACAATGAGTGAAAACTTCTATGCATACACCGAAAGAGAAGAACACATGATGCAACACCTTTACGTTTGGAAACTCTGCCATCCAAAAGTGTTTGACGTCAACATATGTGCCTGGATTACGGGCCTGCAATGTGTAGAGGAGCCGAACAACTGAGTCATATGAGTCTAGGAACGATCCGGATCTTTTCTCAAGTGCCATCTGCTTAGCCCTCCAAGCTTTGCCATAAGATATTGTGTACTTGAACCTGGTGAACACCTTATGTATAATAGCCTTCGCTTCCATAGCTTTGCCCTGTACTATTTCTGAGTACAGCAACCGAGCTATAAGCGTCGACGAAATGTTACGATGATCTTGAGGAATACTCTCAATTCTACATGTGTGTTGTACTACGTCGCTCACTTTCCAGTTTATGCCGAAGTGAGGACGATAACCGTGCACCCTTCCAGGACACCCTGCTACCTCACATTCCATTGTCAGATATTTTTTACTCGACACCTTGGTTTTGAATGTCTTGCAAGTCGACATTGCCCACTTAATGATTGCATCTTGCAAATGTTGCTTGTCGGTATATAGAGCACCCGCAGAAACCTGGTTCTGATGGTATTCCCAGGCAGAATCATGACCATCGTTCACTGTCATTGACGACGAGAAATCATGACTCCATGACGCAGGATTTGGCACCACATGTTCGTCATCCGACTCGTCGGAATCATGCCCATAAGCACTACCACCATCTTCGTCTTCCTCTTCCATCATTTCTTGGAATACATCGTCTGCTGCTGGCTCAGCAGCATCTTCATCTCCCTCTTCCATATGATCTGTCTGACTATTTTGGCCAGATTCATAACTACCACCTCCAACATCTTCCTCTTCCATCTGCTCTGTCTGACTATTTTGGCCATAGTCATAACCACCACCTCCAACATCTCCCTGATTATAATTATGTCCAGAAAATTGTATCTCCTGACTACTCTGGCCAGGATCGTGACCTCCCTCGCCTTCAGGCGGAATCACCTCATTCGCGACAGGTATCAGTAACGCGATAGGGGTACATCCCCTGCTTTCGCAGCCTTGCAACCATCGCACCATCTGAGAGGTCCGATCTATCGGCCTCAAATAAAAAAACACCGGTGACCTTGACTTCGTCCACAGTGCATGCACACCGACAGTGTCTGTTTGAGGACTAAGCCCTAAACATGCTGCCAACCAATCTTTCAGCTGACTTATAGACGATGTTTCTGGGTCACTCAGTTCCAACTCTGACCACCGAAACTCACCCAAATCAGCTCCATGCTCATTTACCACAACTTCGCCAGGACCATAGTAAAACAAACATTTCACTAAATTACTCATCTCAACAACCTAAAAATGTGACACCAATTAACTGTTATAACCGGGAACAACTATATACTTAATATTACTAGTGCAACAGTAAACCCTAATTAGCCACATAAACACATACCCTTGAAGCGTGCCGATTCAATGGACCAGCACCGTCACCACCACCGCTGCACCACCAGCAACACCACTGCACCACCACCACCACGCTGCACCACCACCACCCTACACGAACCTCCACCTAAACTCCATCATTGCTCCAACCAAACAACACGAAATCACACAAAAACCTAACCCATCTGTATATCTGAGCTGCCTTAACTCTCTAACATTTCTAGGAGGAAGATTTGGTGGCTGGATGGACAGATCGCCGCTGAAACGCAGCAAGGAGCTGCTGGTTTTCGAGAGGAAGAAGAAAAGGAGAGAGAGGACGCGAGGAAGAAGATGTGGCCAGGATTGGCCTTATCCAGCACCCTATCGGCCCAGTATTGGCCGAGAGGCCTGTCGGCCAGAGCTGGGCCGATTAGTACCCATCCCTGACGCGTGACGACCTGTCGGACGCAGACCTGGCCCACCATGCGACCCTGTCGGCTTAGACAGAGCCGATAAGGCCTTATCGGCCCAGGCCTGGCCGACAGGACCTAATCGGCCCAGCCCTGGCCGAGGCCGTATTATTTTTGAAATTTCGTTATTTTACGTAATATTTTTCAAATTTAATTGAAAAAATGTATTATTAAAAAAAATTAGCCTTTAGCTAGACGTAAGAACTGTGAGGAGCTATTAACTAGGGGCACAACAAGAAAAACTGCATGCTCTCTGACTCTTCTTAATCGACGCGCCGAAATTTTTACGCCCTAAGCAAAGGAACGGAGGGAGTAATATACTAGAAGATACCCCGTGCATTGCAGCGGGCATCACTTTACAAACTATATGTGTAAATAAAATGGTACAAAAGGTATGACATATTCAATGAATATACGAAAATCAATTGGTCATAGTCGACATACTAAATTTTCATATACATGAATTGCGTGTGTATTATATATTGTTAATGTGAACTATTAGATGGTTGGAGTAATGTATGATGTGTGTATATTAATAAGTTAATGAAAATGACATGGACAATTAATTGGCTCATAGCATGGATGATGTGGATAACTTGCATGTTGAGATAGAAAAATAATAAATGTACTTAGTGGGGTTTTGCTTTATAAGAGGTATAGATTATGTAAGCAAAATAAAATTTGTTAGGTGAAAGACATCTGAAGTCTATCAATGGAACTTACCACGACACGTGAATTGAGATATTGCCTTTCCTTGAGACATTACCAGTCCTATTGTCACCTCGTCGGCTTCTCAAACGAAATTACTAGTATGCTTTCATTGTTGTAAACAGAGGATCCAATCGAGTCCTACTCGCTAACAAATTTGTTTTCAATAACTTAGCGCATCACATCTAATCATTCTATATCTGAATTAGTTAGGTCAGCAAAACATATCGGCTTTATCCAGAACATGCTGCGGCTATCGATGTTTTGCGCAGTGTTTAGCCAAGGTATGATATACATCCACACCATCGTCGAATGATCATAATTGACAGCGGGCCATGCACACATTAACACACCGATCATACACACACCACACAATAATCATCAATCATTTAAGGTACTCCAGCAACACTCGACTACATGACATCTGTTGCGTCGCGCAAACAACTCGGTCTCCTTCGGTGTCACGGACGCAGGGCAGTGGCGGAGCCAGAACTTTAACCCTGTGTTGTCATTGTGGAGTTGTGTAGTCAAATACACCTATTTATATTATCTTTTAATTTTTTTTGCATGCTTTATGTGTGTATTAGGCAAAAAACTGTGTAGTCAGCTGACTACACAGCTCATGTGTGGCTCCGCCACTGACGCAGGGAACAAAAGCAACGCCACACCAAGTCGAAGGGCCAGGATATGGCCGATGTCGAGCATTCCTCCTCGAGCGATGACGTGACCTTGAGCACAAATATCGGTAGCAAGCTCAAGGGGCCCCTCTAGATTAGTGTCGGCCAGAGGCAAAGTGACTCGTGCGTGGCAAAGGTGCGATATTGCATTCAGCCGTCTATGACATGATGTCCCCTAGTTATGTCGCTTTTGCATGATATCGAAGAACATGTGTTAAGAGCGCTTGAATTTGAATCCACTGCCCACGGGCGCTTCGGCATCATTCACATTTTGACCAAGTAACAACTAGATGTATTCCTGACCACTCTCATCCCTAAATAGATCAGTTGAGTTTGACAAGGGATGAAATGAGATGGTGGAGACATACACATCAACATCGACTGATCATAGTTGACCGCATGTCACAACTCACAAACAGAGAGAGTAACACACCGCTCATTCATGATAACACAATAGCGAACAATCTATGCAGGATCGTCGTAATTCGTAAACCAAAAATTACTCACACAGCTCGAGTGTGTGCTTGAGTGCGGCCCGTAAGTCTCTACCAGCACTCGTACTACATGCCATCTACTACCTTCAACAAACAGCTCGGTTACCTCTGTGATCATGAGGGTGGGCCATGGTACCGGCGTCACACCAAAGTTGAAGCGTACAAGATGGCTGGTGTTGAGGCCCCTCTAGCGACGACGCGACCTTGAGAACGAACAGTGGTATGTATCACGGTGTCTACTCGTTATGTTGTATAGAGACGAAATGTGTGTACAACGAGAGTGCATGCTATATTGCATCCAACCGCTATGTAACCTTGTTCCTTGGTTAAGTTGTTGGTGCATGTTCTTGAAGCAAGTGCCTGATGTGTAGTTGGATAGAAAAGCATTGTCCATGTTCGTTTCGGCGCCATGCGGTGTTTCCCCTTGCAATATCACATTTCGACCAAGTAGCAACTAAATGTATTCCCAACCCCTCTCATCCCTAAATAGGGTTGTGTTTGACAAGAGATCCGAGGAAAAGAGATCGATGATGGAGGTTTATAGATCACTCTTTCTTATCCTGGCTATAGTTGCATAGTTGAGCACATGAATGGGCGACCTTCAAGCTAGCTATAGGATGCTGTTGTTAGCATATATATACTCATCATCGACGGGAAATAAAAATAAGATGGGTGGTCTCATCAATAAAGCTTGCACACCATGTGAACAATAGATACGGCCTTACAGATATATTGTTGTGCTCCTGACATTTAATCGAAGAAAATTGATACTCCACCATTTGTAATGAAATTAATGAAATTGATGAGAAAATTAGTACTAAGGCCTTCCCTAATGGGAGTTTCTTATTTGTCCTTCCTCCCGTACTTCTCATTAGAAACGATGGTGATGGAAAAGTATCTAGGTAGTGGCACTGCGAATAACAAATTCACGATTCATATTGAGTATGCCTATACTCCGGATTTTATCAACCGTCATCAGTGCATGCACGATGCATGCTTACATTCATTGATTCCTGACGGAATTGATTATTCAAATTTCGACTAACTTGTCGATTCTACTGGCAGTTAAATACTCCTGCCATTTAAAGCAAGTTCGTCTCAAAGATCATTTTATTATGAGCTGCGATTCGATAGTGGTGTCAGAGGCAGCAATTAAACCCATGTGCTAGTGGCATAGCACAAATTCGAATTGTGTCCGCGGTTGTCTGCAAAGAGTTATTACATACATTTCGAGCTGTTGGACGTGTGATATATCCGGGTCTGTATCTCAGACTGGTAATGCTAATCTTACCAGGTGATGATGATTAATTATAATCACCGGTCAACTTCTGATGGTTTCCTTGTGCACGAGGAGCTAGGATGATCGAGGTAAAACTTTTGAATTCGAAAAATATTCACCATGGCTTGAAAGCAGGATTTTCACCCAGGATGGATTATACTAGTAGAAACAAGCCCATCTATCCCGGGTCCAGAGGGATTTTGATCCCGGGTTTACAACCGGGATTAAATGGTCGGGACTAGAGGGGGGTGACTTTTATCCCGGGTGTCCACGACCCGGGATAGATGGGCCTCCACGTGGGCGCGGCTGGGCGCGCAGGGCGGGGGAGCTTTGGTCCCGGTTCGTGACACGAACCGGGACCAAAGGGTTTGCATCTTTTGTATTTTATTTGCTTATTTTTTAGGGTTTTCGATTTTTTGTTTTCCATTTAATTATTTCCTATTAATTAAGATCACGTTGCGCATACAAAGTCACACACATATATAAAGTTGACACATCGATCGATGTCACGCGTGATGCATACATATAATTCACACACATACGTTTTGATACATATATAATTAAGTCACACACCGACATCACGTTTCTCACGTCGAGATCACGTCAATTACATTGGAGGCAGAAAATAATTTCTAGGGTGAAAAAATTCTCCGGATTTCTTCAGGACCTCCTTGTTCAAAAATCCTGCCGAGCTTGTCCTTCTCTCGTTCCATCTAGATCAATAAGAAAATGTGAAATCATCAGAAAATGTGAAAATGGAAATGAACACAAATATGGTAATGAAGTAATTGCCGAGAGTGTATACAGACCTCTGTTGTTCTGAGCTTTCTATCCCGCTGATGAACAAAAGATCGTATGTACTCGCAAACATAATATCCACATAAATTATTCCCTTGTGCCTGCCTCAGACACCACTTTACAAAGAATAGAATTTAATCAAAATAACAATCAAGCATGATAATGGTGCTGAAACTAGAATTTAAAAGTTGCGCGGACATATATATATAGTACTACTACTTACCTTGGTTTCATACCAAAACAGGTGCGGTTTCCAAGTCCCACGAACCTCGGTAATGAACTTTTCCCAAACCCTGGCCGGCAAAAGAAAAAATCAAAGGACTTGAACGAACGAAAGAGATCGATATATAGAGCGATAATGACTGAAGTTACCTCTGAAACATTGCTTGCAAGTTGATATAATCGTCCATATCTTTCCTTAACGAGTCCAGGACTAATGTCTACCAGAATCCAATGGTTGCTTCACACATTTATATGTCCATGAGTTACACTAAACATCGAGTAAGCAAAGTAGAATGTATAGAAGGTACGGTAACACTCACCTGAAGTTGTAAGGAAGAAGTATATCTTCACATGTATGGTGTTTCACTAGATATTGGAGCATGTAATGCTCGGTGTCCTCGGGATGGTTCCTTACGGTTACTTCATGAATCCAATATGGGTCCATGAACCCTAAACTATAGATTCCGTTGTCTCTGCATTCGACGATCTTCATTCTGCATATATAATAGCGTACAAAAGAATAAAGTTAGATAATTGGCAACGAACGAGCTGAGATAGAGACTTAATTAAATTGCATAAAATAAATCACTTACAAACAATAGCAGCTGATGATGGCTTTGTCGAGGGAGTCTTGATTGAATAACTGAAATATTTCGTCAAACGGCACATACATCGCGTTATCCTCTAAATAATGGTCTTTCTTATATGAAACGTGGAAATACTCATGGTGCTTCTTTACGGCTCCCTCGTACCACTCATGCAAACGTCGCAATTGTGTCGGCAGAGATTTGACCATCTCAGGTCTGACCAAGGGCTTCCCGTAGGCATATGTCCATGCATACATATACTCTTTGGGGTTTTCTATGCGAATTGTGTCTTGCTGTATTTCCTTATCGGACACCACTTTGAACGCGGGGACCGACTGGTTTGCCTGTTCTCCGAGCTGGGCCACTTGTTTCCCGGATTTCTTATTAGCTTCCCTCTTTTGGCGAAATGCAGCCTCCTTCTCCTGCTGGGCCTTTTTAGCTGCCATCTGCTGCTGCTCCCTCTTTTGGCGACATGCCTCATTCTCCTGCAAATTCCGTTCTCTAATTAACTTTTCAATGGTACGATCATAGTCGTCTCGCAGAATAGGCGGCCGTGCCGGCCCAGTCGATAGATTTTTCAGAAATTGTGCCACTTTTCCCGGTGCTATTACCTCCTTTCGCATGTGCCGTTTCGGTGCCAATTGTTTTTTCACATCAGCTCGCACCGACTCCTCGAGTTCCTCTGGAGTCAAGTCGTAGGATCTCTTTGGAAGAGGCTTTCGCAACTCACGTTCCTCTCGAGTTTCTGGCGGGAAGTTTAAAGCGCACCTCTCTGTATATTTCGACGGGAACTTTAGTTTCCGCGAAACAGAGCGCACTCTCTCTTGAGGTGGTGGGGATGGACTCGGGCTGGGCTCCCGACAGTCGTCACGAGGTGGCGAGGATGCATCTTGAGGTGGGGGATGGATCTTGAGGTGGTGGTGCAGGGGATGGATCATGACGTGGGGAGGGAGGATCTTGAGGTGGGGGGATGGATCATGACGTGGGGAGGGTGGATCTTGAGGTGGGGGGTTGCTACTTGGAGGAGTCGGTGGCCTTGGCGGCGGCAAGTTTGGAAACAAGATGTATTTCTTTGGCCACAGAATGATGGACTTCTTGGCATCTCCTAGTGTCCTCTCGCCGTCACCTCCAGGAATGTCAAGATTTAGATTAGCATATAACGGCACAATGTCATCCACCCCGACAATAGCATAGCCAGCTGGAATCCCGCCGAGATGGTACCTTGGTCCAGGTTCATTCAGTAAAGCATAGCCGACCGCCACCTTGAAGGACAAGTTGCCCATTGCCATATGTAGCTCGCATTCTGTCTTCTCCGTGATATCATCCACGGGGTATCGAGTCGGCGGCGCTTCAAGTTCAGAATGTTCCATCTGCGTGGAACCCACGCTGCTTTTTTGCTGATTAGATGGGGCGGCTTCGACTTCTGGACTTTCTAGCTGCACACGAGATTCCCTTTGCTGACTTTGCTCAGCTGATGCACCTTGCGTTCCAATGCCGATAACCGGTCGCTCTCCTCCTTTTTCTTTCTCTGACGGCTTCTATAAGTGTGAGCGTCTGCCGGAAAACCTTGTGCCCAAGTAACTCCGTATCCATAACCTCGTACTCGTCCAACTTTTTCAGGATTCCCGAGTGCGAGTGACAGCTCGTCTTTCTCTCTGTCGACCTTGTAGGTTCCATTTCGAACTTGCTCTATTGCTTTCTCAAGTTCTGTGGTTATAAACCTAATCTTTGCCTCCCATTTTCCCTGAGCAACAATCTTCCCTGTGTCAGGGTCCAACCCAGCGCCATGCGCGAACAACCAAAATTTGGACCTATCGGGCCAGCCCGCTGTCTGTGGAATCTTCCCCTCATCAAGCAGTTTTGCTTCAAATGCTTCCCACTTAGGCACGGCAGCCTTGTAGCCACCTGCCCCCAAAGTGTGGTGATATTCCTTCTTCGCAGCATTTAACTTGTTTCTTTCCGATCGGGCCACAGCGGCCTCCGATTCTCTTTGCTCTTTAAATAAGGGCCACTGGTCGTTTAGCTTCACTTGTGCTCCGGTGAATACTGGAGTGTATTCAGGATCTTTTTCCTTCTCTTCACAATAATCTTTCCATATAGTTTTCTTGTGGGTTCGGAACTGTTCGGCAGCCTTGCCAAGAGTCCACTCCTTGACTTTCTCCATCCACTTCTCGTTTTCTGTCACTTCTGGAGGCAGGGTGACCTTTGTCAAGAGCTTCTCCCAAAACAAATCTTTTGTTTGGTCGTCGACATAAGTCCAAGTCTTGCTCCCGTCCTTCCGCGGATGCCATTCTTGACATGTGATCGGTACCATGTCCCTAACTAAAACTCCGCATTGGTTTATAAATTTGCGGCGGCACTCTAAGGGTTGCATTGGTTGGCCAGTAGCATCAACTATGTCGATCACTACCCTTTGACCCTCCTTCATCGGCTTCGACGGGCCTCGAGGCTTCATGGCTTTCGACCCTTTCGACACTCTAGATGCAGATGATTTGCTTGTTCCAGAGGGCTAAAAGAAAAAAAAGATTCGTTAATAACCGCAGGATCAAATAATTAAGCTATGTCATCGATCAACAGAGGCTTAATTAATATATACCTCGCCTGAGTTTGTTACTACCACTTCCTTCTCTACACAAATTTCTGCTCCCTCACCGGAGTCATTGAGAAATTGGGAGCTGAATTCCTCTAAATTTGCCACATCGTCTTCTTCACCGACAGGCGCGGCTGCACGTCCTGCTATAATCATACACATTCGCTCTTCACGATCCTCGTCTCTAACGCCGAGGCCCGGAAAAAGTGGATCCAATGGCTCTCCACGCTCCTCGTCTATGCCGAAGTCGTCCGGACAATTTGGATCCATGGCTCAATTAATGTGCCTGCAATCAATTTTGTAACAAGAATATGAATATCCATATGTAAAATTAAATGACACTCAAATCATGGCTCAATTACATCTAAAATTTGCAAAAGAAGAAAGCCTACAATTGATTTACAAGATGAACAAGATGGCAATTTTAACTATATAATTCATTTTGGTTATAGTTACAAAATGAACTTAATTCATAGCAAAATTCATATCAATTTTAATCAATTTTACAAGATGGCAAATTGATTTACAAGATGAACAAGATGGCAAATTTTACTATAACTTAGATCAATGATTTGGATCCAAAATTCATAGCAAAATTCATATCAATTTTAATCTCCACATGAACTTAATTAGAACAAAATGGCATAAAATTTTAATCTAAACATCACTAAAATGTTAACTTAATCTAAACATCACTTAATTAGAACAAAATGGAATTCAAATTCATAGCAAAAAATTCATAAACATGAACAAAATTCAAATTCTGCCTCTGCCTCTGCCTCTGCCTCATCACTAAAAAATCATCAAATTCAAATTTAGATTTAATTATTTTTAACCTAAATTTGTTAAGTTTAATTGCTCACATATTTTTGAATAATCAAACAAAATGGGCAACAACTAATTCATAATTTCAAAACTATGCATACTAATCAAAAATTAGAGGTGTTTTCTAACCGAAATTTGCTAACCTAAAAAATTTGCTAACCTAATGCTAACCTAATCTTAAAATTTGCTAACCTCTCGAGGCACGGGATCGGAGGAGGCGACCACGCGGCAACCACGGCCGGCAGCGGGCGGGCAGCTTCACGACGACCACGGCGGCGCGGGGCGGGCTTCGGGGCGGCGACCACGGCGGCGCGGGCGGGATTCGGGGCGGCGACCACGGCCGGCAGCGGGGCGGGCGCAGGCGCAGGACCACGGCCGGCAGCGGGGCGGGCGCAGGCGCAGGACCACGGCCGGCAGCACGGCGGGGCGCACCAACACGCGGCGACCACGGTCGGCAGCGGGCGGGCAGCTGCAGCGACCACGGCAGCGGGGCGCAACACGGCGGTGGGGCGCAGCAGCACGGCGGGGCGCAACACCACGGCGACCACGGCTGGGCGATGGGTGACGGCCGCGGCACAGGAGGAAATCGAGCAGGGCTACGCCAGCTGGAGATCGAACAGGGCTTCGCCTGGAGAACGAGCGGATTTGGGGGAGATAGAAGATTTTGGCCAGAAACCATCACTTAACGCGCGGAAAAGACCTTTCATCCCGGTTCCAGCCACGAACCGGGATGGAAGACCCTTTCATCCCGGTTGGTAACACCAACCGGGACCAAAGGTCTGTCTGGGCCACGAAAAATTGCGCGCGAAGCCTAGCAGGCCTTTGGTCCCGGTTGGTGTTACCAACCGGGATGAATGGTGTTTTTCTTTTTTTTCTTGTTTCCTTTTCTTATTTCTATTTCTGTTTTCTTTTTCTTTTACATCTATTAATTTAATTGCTTTTGTAGTTTTGTTTTTCTTTTACATGTTTTTGAATTGTTATTTTACTTTCTTTTTAAAATTTAACTTAAATGGTCCAATATATATGAAAGGCCTTTTTTTTCTTGTTTCTATTTGTGTTTTCTTTTTCTTTTATATCTATTGATTTAATTGCTTTCGTGATAAATTTGATTTTTGACAAAAGTTTCAGAAACGCTGGTTAGTTGCTATATTTAGTTGCTATATTTATGTGTACTTATTAGTTGCTATATTTAGTTGCTATATTTATGCGTACTTATTAGTTGCTATATTTAGTTGCTATAAAGCGACGGTTACCGCTGGCATGTTCCTTGGCCCGCCTTTAGTCCCGGTTGGTGTTACCAGCCGGGACTAAAGAAGCACACGGATCGTGTGTTTCTTTTAAGCGCTTGTGAGCCGTTGGATCAGGGGTGTGTTTCTTTTGAGGGCTTGTGAGCTATTGGATCAACACTCCCCACCACCACCACCACCACTCCCACCTCATCCACAGGTACACTTTCTAATCGCCTATAAATAGCGGCGTCCCTGCAGCGAACGGCCCACAACGAGCATCTACCTTCGCCACCGAATCCAATGGCTGGATTTAGCCTACCTGCTGGCATGTTCCTTGGCATTATTGTGTTCGTCCTTGTTCACCGGCCAGCCATTGGAGCCACCTCCTGTAGGTCGGTGAACAATGACAACACAACGACGCTGTTGGAAACACAAGCCCTCAGGTAGGTTGAATCCAGCCACTGGATTAGGGTGACGCAATGATGAATTGCCGAGGAGGTGGGAGTGGTGGTGGTGGAAGTGGTAGCCATGCCCCTCGGTCCGATCCAAGCAGCGGCAAGGCGCTCTGATGATCTGCGACATTCCCAACACTTTTTGGGACGGTCGTAGATCATCAGAGACGTCTTGCCGCTGTGGATCAAAGGTCGATTTGCTGCTCACGACGACTTTAATGCTTTAATACATTACTACACGACTTTAATGCTTTAATACATTACTACACATCACTTTTTGAGGACTTCTATGCTTATCTTTTCTTTTTTTCGGTCTGGAAGACATGTCCTTGACATAGAAAACCTGAGCCACGTCTTTGGCTAGGACAAATGGTTCGGTTTCGTAACCAAGATTCTTGAGATCCATTGTAGTCATTCCGTACTGCGGGTCCACGTTTACCCCGCCTTGCAGGTTGAACCATTTGCACCGGAACAAAGGTACCTTGAAAGAAGGTCCATAGTCAAGTTCCCATATCTGCTCTATGTAACCATAATATGTGTCCTTTTTCCCATTGTTGTTTGCTGCATCAAAGCGGACACCACTGTTTTGGTTGGTGCTCTTTTTATCTTGGTCGGCCGTGTAAAATGTATTCCCATTGATCCGTACCCTTGATAATCAATATAGTCGAAGATGTTGCTCTGGCCAACAAGTATAGCTGTTCTTCAACAGTGTTGTCATTAAAGGCCTTTTTTTTCTTGTTTCTATTTGTGTTTTCTTTTTCTTTTATATCTATTGATTTAATTGCTTTCGTAGTTTTGTTTATCATCACAGGGGTGTGTTACCAACCGGGACTGAAGAAGCATACGGATCGTTTCACTCACACAGTTACATTATTACACATCACTCACACTTTTCATAAAACAGACTGTAAGGAGGCTTCAATGGCCTCCTGCATCTGTGGCCCGCCGACCTCTTCTCCATGGTCGCTCCAGTTGAAGTCATCGTCGTCGTCATCCTCCTCATTACACAATCTTCTTCTACTTTCTACCCGTCACTTTCTTCTGATTGCGCCGTAGCCATGGACAAGCTTCTCCATTTAACGCGAGACTTGGGTCAATTTTCACTGCGAAGGGCCGGATTTCTTCAAAATTGTTGTAATCTTCTGACATGTCTGTCTTGTCCTCCACTCCCACGATAGTTCTTTTCCCTGAAAGAACTATGTGACGCTTTGGCTCATCATATGATGTCTTCGCTTGCTTATCTTTTCTTTTTTTTGGTCTGGAAGACATGTCCTTCACATAGAAAATCTGAGCCACGTCTTTGGCTAGTACGAATGGTTCGTTGTCATACCCAAAATTCTTGAGATCCACTGTAGTCATTCCGTACTGCGGGTCTACGTTTACCCCACCATCCAGGTTGTACCATTTGCACCGGAACAAAGGTACCTTGAAAGAAGGTCCGTAGTCAAGTTCCCATATCTGCTCTATGTACCCATAATATGTGTCCTTTGTCCCATTGTTGTTTGATGCATCAAAGCGGACACCACTGTTTTGGTTGGTGCTCTTTTTATCTTGGTCGGCCGTGTAAAATGTATTCCCATTTATCTCGTACCCTTGAAAAGCCAATATAGTCGAAGATGGTCCTCTGGCCAACAAGTTTAGCTGTTCTTCGACAGTGTTGTCATTAATGAGACGTGTGTGCAACCACCCGCAGAAAGTCTTCAAGTGTTCTTTTTCAATGCATTCTTCAGCCATTAATGAGCGTAAAGTATTCTTGTGTTCCTCGATATACGGAGCCACCAAGCTCGAATTATGTAGAACTGTGTAGTGTGCTCGATTGAAAGAATCCCAGTCAGAAAATATTTGTTTCTTTCCTAGTGTTCCTTTTCCACGCAATCTCCCCTCATGGCGCGATTGAGGAACACCGACCGGGTTAACGTCAGGAATAAAGTCAACACAAAACTCAATGACCTCCTCTGTTCCATAACCCTTGGAGATGCTTCCTTCAGGCCTAGCACGGTTATGAACGTATTTCTTTAAGACTCCCATGAACCTCTCGAAGGGGAACATGTTGTGTAGAAATACAGGACCGAGAACTTGAATCTCTTCGACTAGGTGAACTATGAGGTGCGTCATAATATTGAAGAAGGATGGTGGGAACACCAACTCGAAGCTGACAAGACACTGAACAACATCCTTCTGTAAAGTTCCTAGAGTCAATGGATTGATCACCTTCTGAGAAATTGCATTGAGGAATGAACATAGCTTCACAATGGGTAGTCGAACATTTTCCGGTAGAAGCCCCCTCAATGCAACCGGTAGTAATTGTGTCATAATCACATGGCAGTCATGAGACTTCAGGTTTTGGAACTTTTTCTCTGCCATGTTAATTATTCCCTTCACATTCGACGAGAAGCCAGACGGGACCTTGATACTGTTCAGGACTTCAAAAAAGATCTCCTTCTCTTCTCTGGTAAGAGCGTAGCTGGCAGGACCTTGATACTTCTCTGGATTAAGGTGGTCGTCTTTCGTCTTCTCGTGCATATGTTGATGGTTCAGTCGTGCATCCGGTGTATCTTTCGTCTTCCCATACACACCCAAGAAGCTTAGCAGGTTCACGCAAAGATTTTTCGTCACGTGCATCACGTCGATTGCAGAGCGAACCTCTAGGATTTTCCAATAGGGTAACTCCCAAAATATGGATTTCTTTTTCCACAAGGGTACGCGCTTGTTGGCGTCTTTCGGAACAGATAGACTGCCAGGACCCTTTCCAAAGATTACTTCTAAATCCTTGACCATCTCATATATAGCATCACCATCAGGGCAGGTAGGCTTCGTCCGGTCATCAACCTCACATTTGAAATGCTTGCCTTTCTTTCTTACGGGATGCTCAGGTGGAAGAAATCGACGATGACCTGGGTACACATTCTTGTTGCCTACATATATACTTTCAGTCTTATCTAGACAGTGCGTGCAAGCATTGTATCCCTTGTTTGACTGTCCTGAAATGTTACTAAGAGCAGGCCAATCATTGATGGTTACAAACAACAACGCTCGTAGGTCAAATGCCTCTTGTTTGTGCTCATCCCACACACGTACCCCTTCGTCACTCCACAACTCTAAAAGTTCTTCAATCAATGGCCTCAGGTACACATCAATGTCGTTGCCGGGTTGCTTCGGACCTTGGATGAGCACCGGCATCATAATAAACTTCCGCTTCATGCACAACCAAGGAGGAAGGTTATACATACATAGAGTCACAGGCCAGGTGCTATGACTGGAGCTTTGTTCCCCGAAAGGATTAAAGCCATCTGTACTTAGACCAAATCTTATGTTCCTAGCGTCATCTGCAAACGTCTTGAAGGTCCTGTCGATTTTTCGCCACTGCGACCCATCAGCGGGGTGTCTCAGCATCATGTCTTTCTTACGGTCTTCTTTGTGCCATCGTAACAACTTTGCATGCTCTTTGTTTTGGAACAAACGTTTCAACCGTGGTATTATAGGAGCATACCACATCACCTTGGCAGGAACCCTCTTCCTGGGGCACGGATCGCCGTCAACATCACCAGGGTCATCTCGCCTTATCTTGTACCGCAACGCACCGCATATCGGGCACGCATTCAAATGCTCGTACTTCTCACCGCGATAGAGGATGCAATCATTGATGCATGCATGTATCTTCTGCACCTCTAATCCTAGAGGGCACACAATCTTCTTTGCTTCGTACGTACTGGGGGGCAGTACGTTATCCCTTGGAAGCATCTTCTTTATTATTTTCAGCAAATTCTCAAATCCTCTGTCAGTTGTACCATTCTCTGCCTTCCATTGCAGCAATTCCAGCGTGGTACCAAGCTTCTTCTGGCCATCTTCGCAATTTTGGTACAACAATTTTTTGTGATCCTCTAACATGCTATCCAACTTCGACCTCTCGTTTTCACTTCCGCTGTTTATCCGTGCATCAAGAATGGCCCGGCCAAAATCATCATTGGGCTCATCATCATTGGGCTCTTCTTCAGCTTCGTCTTCCCCCATTGGAGTATCACCGTCTGCAGTGAACGTAGGATAGGTGTCATTATCCTCTTCTTCTTCATTTTCTTCCATCATAACCCCTCTTTCTCCGTGCTTGGTCCAACAATAATAACCATCCATGAAACCCTCCTCCAACAGGTGGACGTGAATGGTTCTTGACGTAGAGTAATCCCGCTTATTCTTGCAGACTCTACATGGACAAAGAATATAACCACTCGACGGCTTGTTATCATTAGCCACACGGAGAAAACTATGCATGCCATTGATAAAGTCGAGACCGCGTCGGTCACTGTACATCCATTGCCGGCTCATCTGCATTATATAAATATATCAAAAACCATTACACTACATCATAAATATATAGTACTGACCAAATTAATTAATACAAGTTCATCACATTAAAACCAAAGTAGAGTAGTGCCCAAATGTAATACATTGTTCTAATGAAACATACATTAATTGAACCTAACATACAACTATCTAAAGAATTTAAATCCAACAACAAATGCGATCAAAATCGCAACTAAGGTAACTATTGAACCAACAGCATAATGATACCAAGCCTCTCGACTAATGGCATATTTTCTAATCTTTTTAAGCTTCAAGCGCATTGCCTCCATCTTCATCTCGTGAGCAGCGACGACGACCCGTAAGCATCATCGATGTCGGCAATCTTCAAGTCCAATACACTCTTCTCTTCTAGGTATTGGAGACAAAGATCTTCGCTTATCTTCAATTTTGCTTTCAAATCGTCGTTTTCCTTTTTAAAATACTCGACAATAGGGTCGACTGGAATTTCCGGTTCAACTACCTCCTAAATAAAAATATCTCTACGTCAAGTTGGTCGGGCATGAGTGTGATAAACACGAAACGAAACAAATAGTTATGAAAATATACCACATCCGAATCATAGATCGGACGAGGGCCGACGGGGACGGATATCAAAACCATGACACTATACATATAAAAAACATAAGAAATTAATTATACAAGAAATAAATATGCATTTAAATCATACAAGTA
This sequence comes from Poa pratensis, assembly GCA_947311845.1. Classification (NCBI taxonomy): domain Eukaryota; kingdom Viridiplantae; phylum Streptophyta; class Magnoliopsida; order Poales; family Poaceae; genus Poa; species Poa pratensis. The sequence goes on from CAMZMU010000041.1 coordinate 10,791,881, forward strand.
TATATATAGGTTTTAAAAATAAAAGATAAAAAAGAGGCTCACCAAAGTGGTGCCGGTGACGGGACGACGCGGGCTATCGACGGCGGTGAGGACGGGGACAACACTAAAATCCACAAATAATAAATTAATTTGAGCTCGCAAATACACTTTCTAGCTTGGGCATTTCATCAAACACCTTGCTAGCATTACAAAATTGAAATGAGCTAAACTAGCAACGAAATGAGCTAAAGTTGCAACGCCGGAGGAAAGAACGATGTTGCTAACCTTTGAATAGATGGGGTGCCTTCAATCCTCTCAAATGGTGCAAAAAAATGGGGATTAATTTGAGTGGGAGAGAGGAAAATGGAGGAGAAATGGTGATGAACTCGAGCTAGCTCGGGGTGGAAGAAGATGATATAGCAGGGAGACCCTTTGATCCCGGTTTGTAACACGAACCGGGACCAAAGGTCCCCTGCCAGAGGGGCCCAGCTGCGACGCATGTGCGCGCATGTGAAGACCCTTTGATCCCGGTTCGTGTCACGAACCGGGACCAAAGGTCCCAACCGACCCGGGATCAATGCCCACGGGCGCCACGACGGCTCGACCCGGGATCAATGGTGCATTGATCCCGAGTTATAATTCGGCCAGAACCAAAGCTCCGGATGGATAGCCATGTTTCTACTAGTTACCGCCCCGACTCCCGAGCAGAACATTTGTACCGCAAGAGTACCGATCGATCTTAATTAATTGCTCACCCACAAAAAAACAGATCTTAATTAATTGCCGGCGAGTACTCCCCGGAGTAGTTAAGTTTTCTACTGGTAGTAGGAGTAGAAGGGAATGGCAGCATACATGGATCGATGGATGCGTCTAAAATAAAGTGGAAATCCTTCCGTCGCCGTTGGGTCTCGGACCCTGTCGTACGTAGTGGCCGTGCTGCCCAGATTTTTTAATCCTGTTTTTTTCATCCACAACCACGTAAGGTTACTCAGTGAAAAATTACATTTTACAGATTTCAGAACTCAGCGAGTGGAGGATGCACATTGGCCGATGGAAAGGGTTGCATCCAGTACTCTCCCGTGTGAGGTAGATGCTGCTACTACATGTGTCTATTTTATCACGAATTCGTAATGAAATCAAGCTCCATATGTAACTCGAGACACATAAAAGACTAATTCAACTCCACCAAAGCACCAACACAACCCAATTTGACCAAGCCACTATCTACAACTGATTTTGTGGCTTTCATATTTGGGGTGTTTTCAATTTCTGTGACACGACTCATACATATCGTATGTATGTCATAATCTTTTCTTACAATTTTTGTGGATTTTACGTGATGATTCTGGACTTGGGAGTACCAGGATTAGCCCACGCGGTGCATTCTCATTAATGTCAAGTTGTACCCGGACAAGTAGTGGAATTTATCATTTTTGTATAGCCCAAATTAACTATTTTCTATAATTGTAGGATATCTGATTGACTATGTCCAAAAAATTAGATTTTTTCTCAAATCTGTATGATTTTTAAAATATTTAAAATGAAAGGAGTGGTGGAACTCGGAGTCAAAAACACTTTCCTCTTAAAAAGAGCTTACAAGCATCCCAAGTTGCAAAATTGTTTTTTTGTTCTTTATGTATCCTTTAGATATTAGCTCATCATTCTAAATTGTTTGACATACAACAACTCGCGGTGTATCATCTAATATAATATTATATATGTTAGCGAAATAAAATGTTGTAGGTGAAACCGTGAAAGACATCTGAAGTCTATCAATGGAACTTAACCATGACACGTGAATTGAGATATTGTCTTTCCTTGAGACATTATCAATCCTCGTGTTACCTCGTCGGCTGCTCAAACAAAATTACTAGTATGCTTTTATTATTGTAAACATAAGATCCAATCGAGTCCTACTCACTCACAAATTTGTTTTCAATAACGTAGAGCATCACATCTAACCATTGTGGATCTAAATTAGTTAGGTCAGAAAAACATATCGACTATATCCAGAGCACGGCGCCACGACTGTCAATGTTTTGCACAGTGTTGAGCCAAGGTATGCTATACATCCACATCATCGTCGACAGATCATAGTTGACAGCGGGCCATGCACACATTAACACAATGACTATACACACACCACACACTAATCATCAATCGCTGAAGGTAGTTCTGAACAACAAACATATCACACATCTGGAGGTGTGGGCAAGGGTGCACCCGGCTGGTCTCTATAGCAGCACTCGACTACATGCCATCTGTTGCATCGGGCAAACAGCTTGGTCTCCTATCACGGACACATGGAACTATAGCAACGCCACACCCAGTCAAAGGCCCAAGATGGCCGATGTTGAGCATTCCTCCTCGAGCGATGATGCGACCTTGAGCAAGAACATCATCAGCAAGCTCAAGGGGCCCCTCTAGATTAGTGTCGGCCAGAGGCAAAGTGACTCGTGCGTGGCAAGGGTGATTGCGGTATTCCACTGAGCACTCTGTCCCATGCTGCCCCCTGGTTACGTCGCTTTTGCATGGTATCGAAGAACATGTGTTAACAGCAGTTGAATTTGAAAGCACTGCCCACGGGCACTTCTGCATCGTTCACATTTTGACCAAGTAACAACAAGATGTATTTCTGACCCCTCTCATCCATAGATAGGGTTGTGTTTGATAAGGGATGGAATGAAATGGTGGAGGCATATAGATCGTTCCATCTAATCGTGGCTAGAGTTGCGCAGTCAAGCATATCACGAGAAATGAAAATAGTAAGACAAAAAGGTGTAGAAATGAGTGACCTTCAAGCTAGCTATCGGATGCTTTTGTGAATATATATATACTCATCATTGATGGGAATAAAAATGAGATGGGTGGTTTCATCAATGAAACATGTACACCACTTGAACACTAGATGAATATACATAAAATCAATTGGCCACAGTCGATATACTAATTTTTTTTTCCAGATCCCTGCTCAGTCGAGTTGGACCGACACCTCGTTCCCCATCTACAGTAGATCGAGCGATTTCTGAGATCCACCGTTGCTTCCACCTCGCCGGTCTCGATCCGGCCGATTCCTCACCCTCCGGCAGCCGCTCCGGCGGCGGGAGGATGGGGGCTCGACGGATCACGCCGTGTATATAGCGTAGGGAGTAGTTGTTCGGCAGCTGGCGGTGCTGAGGAGAAGGTGGCGTCATCGGTGTGCTTTTGGTGGGCAGTTTCCTTCTCCGCCGCTCTGGTTGCTCCGGTGGAGCGCCGTGGCGGTCTTGCTGCCCCTTGCGCGGCTGCGGCTCGTTGGAGTTTCGGTGCGCGGTGCCCCTGCGCCGGTGGCCGAGAGATGGCGGCCACGGCTTTTGAAGATCTTGGAGGTGCGGTTGCAGTTGACCGAGCTGGCGTCGCCGGTGCTGCACAAGGTGGAGGTGCTCAGGCACCGAGGAGCGTCGACTTCTTGCTCGCATGGGGGCTCCTCCCAGTCCAAGCGTTTGGAGGAGAAGCGACGGGATTCGCCGGCGTAGCGTCTTGTTCGGCGGTGACGACGACAGGGCTCAGATGGACTTCAATGTATTTTTTTTCTTTTTTCTGGGCTTATCTGTAAGATACTTGGTTAATTGCAACCAAGTCCTCCCTCGAAAAAAAAAGATATACTAAATTTTCATTGACATAAATTGCGTGTGTGTTATATATAGTTAATGTGAACTCTTAGATGGTTGGAGGAATATATATGATGTGTATATTAATAAGTATTAGTGGAAATGATATGGATAATTGATTTGTTAATAGCATGGATGATGTGGATAACTTGCATGTTGAGATAGAATAATAAATGATGCACTTAGTTGGGTTTTGCTTTATATGAGGTATAAAATAGCTCATCATTCTATATTATTTGACATAAAACAACACGTGGTGTATCATCTAATGTAATATATATGAAAAATAAATTTCGTAGGTAAAAGACATCTGAAGTCTATCAATGGAACTTACGCCCAACACGTGAATTGAGATATTGTCTTTCCATGAGACATTATGAATCCTCTTGTCACCTCGTCGGCTGCAAAAACGAAATTACTAGTATGCTTTCATTGTTGTAAACATAGGATCCAACCGAGTCCTACTCGCTGACAATTTTTTTCCAATAACGTAGCGCATCACATCTAACCATTGTGGATCTAAATTAGTTAGGTCAGGAAAACATATCAACATTTATCTAGAACATGCCGCGACTGTCGATGTTTTGCGCAATCTTCAGCCAATGTATGCTATATATCCACATCATCGTCAACTGATCATAGTTGACAGCGGGGCATGACACATTAGCACACTGATCATCACGCGCCACACAATAATCATCAATCCATTCAAGGTGCGTGGAAGGGTGAAGCCCACCGGTCTCCAGCAACACTCGACTACATGCCATAAATTGCGTTTCGCAAGCAACCCGGTCTCCTTCGGTATCACGGACACATGGACCAATAGGAATGCGACACCAAGTCAAATGCCCAAATTGGCCGATGACAAGCATTCGTCCTCGAGCGATGATGCGACCTTGAGCACGAACATTGGTAGCAAGCTCATGGGGCCCCTCTGGATTAGTGTCGGCCAGAGGCAAAGTGACTCGTGCGTGTGAGGTTCTCCTAAGTCCCCTCCAACAATAAATGATTCGAAATGATCGATGATGAGTTTGAAGAGAAGGAATTTTCAATGGCCAGTAAAACCAACAAAGACCTTTGTTAGGGCTAGTCATATATGTATCCATCTTCTTTCAGTAAGTAATAGGAGTGCAACATTATATACGTAAAGAAATATCTATTGTTCAAGTGGTGTACATGTTTCATTGATGAGACCACCCATCTCGTTTTTATTTCCCATCAATGACGAGTATTATGTATTCACAAAAGCATCCTATAGCTAGCTTGAAAGTCACTCATTTCAACCGCCTTAATTTTTCTCTTACTATTTTCTCTTCTCTTATTGTTCTTTCTCGTGATATGCTTGACTACACAACTCTAGTCATGATTAGATGGAACCATCTATGTGCCTCCACCATCTCATTTCATCCCTTGTGAAACACAACTATATTTAGGGATGAGAGGGGTCAGAAATACATCTTGTTGTTACTTGGTCAAAATGTGAATGGTGCAGAAGCGCCCGTGATCAGTGCTTTCAAATTCAACTTCACTTGACACATGTTCTTCGATATCATGCACAAATGACATAACCACGTGACATGATTGGACATACTGCTGAATGCAATATCGCAAGCACCCTTGCCACATTTTGCAATATTATGTTACTCATGAAGCAAAGATTACCCGGTGTGCCATACCAAGTTATGGGCGGACGGTGATGAAAAAATTATGGGTGGATCAAAACACCAATATAAGCGACACAAACACATACCAAGAGTCAACACGCCTACGTGCTACGTCCTAAGATATAATGGCTTGTATATGTATACCTTGTTACATGAATTGTGTTAATTTGTACACTATCGCCATGTCGCCTATTGGTGTTTTGATCACCCATAAATGTGTAATTTGGCACAATGATAATCTGTGAGCCCAAAGTACAACTAACTAAAATACGATATTATGGGATACAATTAATATAAGTCACGTAACGTGTTGTGCAAAAATCTAAAATTTAAGATAATCACAAGCCCCAAACGAACAAATAGATTTACCATAGTTCACCTGACACTCATATTTCAACCGTATCCTCCTTTCGCGATCTTCACGTTTTCCTAAATTGTCGGGTATGGTCTTCGTTCCAAGTTTCAAGCATAGAGTTTGTCAACTACTAGTTGGACGGCATCTTCCACCGGCAACTCCAAAAGTGTGTTCGACGACTCCGAAACGGCGATAAATTCGGGGGTGGGGGACAAAATTCACATAGAGATGACATCATCAATCAGACCGACGACCGACACATCACGCAATTGTTATTAGTGTTTCTTTGCGGATAAAACCGACCTACTTTGATCGCCCCTGTTTCATCAAAAACTAATTAAAAGCCCCACGATCACGCGAGTAAGACAAGGGGATCCCGAAGACAAGAAGAACACGGCGAGGCAGCTTCGTTCGGAGCTTCATTTCAAACGCGGCGGGTCACCACCCAAAATTCGAACCCTTCCAAGCGGGGGGAGCAGGACAGGACAGTTCCGATCGCGGCCGTCCATTTCGAACGCCAGCATCCGGCCACGATCCACATCCCGTTACGTCTACGGTCTACCCTACCCTACCCTACGGAAGGACCCCACGCTTCCTTCCTCGCACGCAGAACCAAAATCCCCATTCTTTTCCCTCCCGAGAGAGAGTGTGTGTGACAGAGGGGGCTAGAACCTTCTAGAACGTACATCACTAGGGTCCAGCTCGCTCGCTGGCCCGGAGCCTCGCCGCACCCTGCCCTAGGTAGGCCGCTCCGACGGCAGGCGATCCAGGGATCTGCAGCGCCGGAGTGGCGTCCACTGTTTCGAAATCTTTCAGCGGCCGCGGCGACGACCCCTGTCCCCTGGATCTCTCTCTGCCGCGGAAGAAGAAGAACAACAAGGGTCTAGGGGCGGCTGCTGTGGCGGCGGCATTACACCATTCGCCGCCTCGCCATACTCCTCGTCACCGCCGCCACCTCCACCCCGTCCAGGTGCGTCGGCCTCGGCCCGTTCCACCAAAATCTTTCCTTTTCTCCTAGGCCCGGAGAGATTTACTTTGAGTGTGGGCTGTGCGTGCAGAATGGTGAGGGATCTCCGCCGCACCCCGGCCAGGGCTTCTTCCGCCTCGGAAGCCGACGAGAACGCGCCGGCGGACGGCTCCGACCCCGCCGCAGCAGCAGCGCCGCTCGCCGCCGACGCGGCGGCGTCCCGGCCCCCGCTCCTCGCCATCCAGCCGCCGGCGCCGGCGTCGGGGATGAAGCGGAAGCCGCCGGAGCCCCCCGCGCCCACGCCCTCCAAGCTCCCGTTCCGGACCCCGGAGAAGGCGGCGGCGCGGACCCGCTTCGGGTGGGCCCCGCCCCGCGCCGACGACCTGATCCCGCCGCGGGCCGCCGCCACGCCCTACACTCCCCGCGCGCTGCTCCGCGGCAAGGCGGCGGCGCCGGCGGGCTCCGAGGGCGGGTCGACCGGGACCACGCCGACGAAGAGCGTGACGAAGCCGGCGTACGGCGCGGGGATGAGCGGGTCGAGGCACTTGGCGAGCGGCGGCGGTGCCCGGGGGCTGGGGTTCCCTATGGCGGCCAGGGGCACGCCCGTGTCGTTCGGGCCGGCGACGGTGGTGAGCTCTGTGGAGGTGCCGCAGTTTGAGCTGCGGGAGGATCCCTCCTTCTGGATGGACAACAACGTGCAGGTATGCAACCTGCTTCTCTGCCCTTGCCCTGTGAAATCAAATTGCTGATTGATTGGGAAATACGTTGCGGCAGCACACATTGTACACTCCTTTAGCTTAATTTACAAATTGGTTGGGGAAAAAGAATGTTTTTTCTTCAGACTTAGGTATAGTAGTACAAGAAATGGTCCTCAGTTACGAGTCTGGAGAGGCCTGAAAGATAAGTTGGTTGGGTACTGACTGATAATTCCAGAATTTCATTATGTGGACTGGACGTCAACATATGAAATGGGAACGGAACTATTTTTCTTTCGACTTAGCTATAGTACTACTAGAAATGGCCGTTACTTACTTTCTGAAGAGGCCGGCCTGAAGGATAAGCACATACGTGTATGCCAATTCACATTTGTAACGATGTATGCATGCTCTTGAGCTTTGAATTATGAATCAGTACATACGCTGGAGAGTCAACTTCACCATTCACATGATTTCAAATACATAAAAACATCGTCCTACACATTCTTTACATATATGGTTTATTTTCCAGGTTGTTATCCGTGTCCGCCCTCTAAATAATACGGAGAAAAATCTGCATGGTTATAATCGGTGTTTGAAGCAAGACAGTGCCCAGAGTATCACATGGATTGGTCAGCCAGAGACCCGCTTTACATTTGACCATGTTGCTTGCGAAGGAGTGAACCAGGTCAGCTTCAAAATGATTTGGTGTCATGCTTTGGTTCTATTTCTTGGACTGTCAATAACTGATGAGTTCTGCACTGGCAGGAAGTGCTTTTCCGTGTTGCTGGCTTACCAATGGTTGAGAACTGCATGGCTGGATACAACAGTTGCGTCTTTGCTTATGGGCAGGTAGTTAGCAATGTTTTTGTTTTATTTGTTGACTATGAAAGAACTGAATTCATGCTCTTGCACCCTTTAATTGTCTGCAGACTGGAAGTGGAAAAACATACACGATGCTTGGCGAAATCAGTGATCTCGAAGTGAGGCCTAGTCCAGAACGTGGAATGACACCGCGCATTTTCGAGTTCTTGTTTGCCAGGATCAGAGCGGTAACAGACTCCCCATACATAATATATTATTTTTTTGCCGATTGTATGATTAAGTATCTCATAATGCTGTGAATCTTTAACCTGTTATGTGTGCAACCCGAAACTGCAGGAGGAAGAGAGCAGGAGGGATGAAAAGCTTAAGTACAACTGCAAATGTTCTTTTCTTGAGATTTACAATGAACAGATTACAGATCTTCTTGATCCTTCAGCCACAAATCTCCCAGTACGCTTTCATGCCATTGCTTAAAGCCCATATGACCTATTGGTGCAACGCCATTTTTTGTGATTTTACTAAACATGAAATCTCATGTGCAGCTCCGAGATCATATAAATGGAGTTTATGTAGAAAACCTGACTGAGCTTGAAGTAGGCTGTGTCAGTGATATAATAAAACTTTTGATGCAGGTAAGTAAATTTATTCTTGGATTTCTTTTCTTGCAAATATCTCACAGCAGACTGCCAAAGAATTTGAATTAATTAGGCTTTCCTAAAACCTACTTCAGGGTTCTATGAACAGGAAAGTGGCTGCTACAAATATGAATAGCGAGAGTAGTCGCTCCCACAGTGTGTTCACATGTATTATCGAGAGTAGGTGGGAGAAAGATTCTATGACTAACTTACGGTTTGCGAGACTGAACCTAGTTGATCTTGCTGGGTCAGAAAGGTAAGTAGACTATATTCTCATGGGTCTCACAGTTTATTGTGCTAAGTGATATATCAATTTATCTACCTAAAATAGGCAGAGGACATCTGGTGCCGAAGGTGAGCGGCTGAAAGAAGCTGCTAATATTAACAAATCGTTATCAACATTGGGGTTCGTCTCTAATATGAAACTCTTAATTCAAAAATTATCTTACTATGAGAAAGGATTTTCTCTGTGCTATTACTCATCCATGAGTTCTTTCTGGAATTGTGAATTGCAGTCTTGTGATTATGAACTTAGTTGATCTTACAAATGGGAAGCAAAGACATGTTCCTTATAGGGATTCAAGGTTAACGTTTCTTCTCCAGGTAACAACCTCGAGATACCATATTATTGTGGTCTTTATTGCTGTGTTCCCTTGTGGCCTAGTAATCATTTACTCCCCCTTTCACAGGATTCACTTGGCGGAAACTCCAAGACCATGATCATCGCAAATATCAGCCCTTCATTGTGGTAATGCATTTTGGACTTAAAATTCAATCCTACTTGGACAGAGCTCGAGATGAAGTTTTATATTTATTTTTTGGTTTGTTAAAATAGTTCCGGTAATGAAACACTCAGTACCCTCAAGTTTGCTCAGCGTGCTAGGCTCATTCAAAACAATGTAAGTATCTGTCTTTCAGATCAATATGCCTTTTCGAACATATCTAGGTTACTAACCATTTGCAAGTTCTCTTCTCTTCAAATTTGAAGGCGGTTGTGAATGAAGATGCTTCAGGAGATGTTCTAGCTTTGCAACATCAAATCCGTCTCCTAAAGGTGATGTCTGCAGAATATTAATCACACTTTTCATTCCATATAACATCATTCCTAACTAAAAGAGGGTCCTTTTATACATCAGGAGGAGCTAGCTGCCCTCAAGCGTCAACGTGTTACTAGAACGTTACCATTCACCACTGATATTTGTGGAAGATCGAAGGTGATGTTGACGATGCTGCTGATCACATGAGTGTGGACGAGGAAACTGACAGTGACACCCAGAACATACAGTCTTTGCAAGACTTAAGAGTTTCAAATAAGCAGGTAATCCACCTTTTTTGTGATTTCCTTAAATTGTACTCATAATTTCAAGTTTCACACGTTGAAAGCACATCGGCGTTGCTCTGATCAAGGAGGAGGCGGTGTTTTGGGTTAAGGCTGGTGCCCGTGGGCTTAGGGCCGTCCTTCCGATGACCTAGGACATTCACTGAGTGTCACTTTTCTGTTTTTTGTTCCTCCTAGGAGGGCTGTAATCAAACTTCTACCTTTCCAATGAAATGAAACACAAAGGTCTTTTGCATTTTGTCGAAAAAACCACCAGGTTAACCAATCTTTATTTTATGTTAGGTAGTTAAGCTATTATCGTTTTTATGAAATTCTAACCATATTTGTATATATTCGTAATCACGATGAACGTCTTCTATTGAGTGACAGTGTTCATTTCTTCGTAAATCTGAAGAAAATTTCCATATTGAAAATAACGGATTAGATTAAAGCTGGTTCTCACTCTGTGTGTGCTGCTGTGTCTCATGAAAATTCATTCATAAGTAAATTATCTTGCAGATGAGACCGCTGGAAGAAACACTAGCAGGAGCATTACGAAGGGAATCAATGGCAGAAGCTGCAGTAAAGCAACTTGAAGTTGAAATTGAGCAGTTGAACCGATTGGTACCTTTTAGCAACAATGAAAAATTTCGATAAAACCTTCTATTCTTTCTTAGAGGTCCTGTAATGACTGCCGTTACATTTTTAGGTTTGTCAAAGAGAGGAGGATACAAGGTGCGCTAAGATGACGCTGAAATTTCGAGAAGATAAGATTCACCGGATGGAAGCTCTTGTTCATAACAAATTGCCAGCAGAATCATATCTACTGGAAGACATCAAAACTTTGTCACAAGAAATAGAATTGCTTCGTGCAAATGTTGACAAAAATCCGGAAGTAACCCGTTTTGCACTAGAAAATATTCGTTTATCAAACCAACTCAAGAAGTATGTTTTGTATGTATAGTCTATACCAACATGCATGATATTATTGTACTGTACTAAAACGTTTTTGATGTACTTGTAGGTACCAGCAGTTCTGTAATGAAGGAGAGAGGGATGTTCTGTTGGATGAAGTTTCCAACCTTCGAAATCAGGTTTAGTAACCTTCACTTTTAATTCTAATTAGTACTGTACTGGATTCCTTTAATCAGCATTCCTTGTGCTGACAGGTCTTGCAAATACTTGATGGGAGGATACTAACTGAGCAGCAAAATTACGTTTCAGCCAAGTTTGAGGTTTAACTCCTGATTAGCTTTTCTGCCCACCTTTATTTTTCCGACAGATTGGCTTATACATTTTTATTGATATTTTCAGGACACAGAACAACTTCGCTCTAGTTTGGTGCCTGAGCCTGAAACTTTCCCTATGGAGGTACCTTTTCCCTCAACAGAGTAAATTTATCTTCAAGACTGAAATTGCGAAGGGCCAAGCATGCCATATCTTGATGCCATTTACAAACTGATGTTGCTCTTTCTCTGTTTCTCAATTTATTTTCAGTTGAGAAGGACCTGTCAAGAGTTGGAAACCTGCAAGAATGAGCTGCAAGGTTGCTTAGAATCAAATGAAAAATTAACAAGGTAACTGTATAGTCACATACATAAGTGCTCGCATGCATTTTGTTTGCTGAAATTTATGTTATAAGCAACTAGTTCACTTCGCAGGGAAATAGCTTATCTGCAAAAAGAATTGAGCACCATCAAATCGACAAAGAGGGAGGAATGTTGTAATGTATTCGAGGTATGGACAACATCTTCTCTGATGTAGTTGTGCTTATAGTGAAAATGAGAAAACCTGACACTATGATTTTGTGGAGCAGTATGATTCTCATGCACCTGCAAAAATGGAAGATTTTTCTGATGAGGCTCTTCTGGGGAACGCAGAAGATATATTAAACCTGCAGCTGGAGTTGGACATACTTAAATCAATTCTTGCAGAAGAGAGGACAGCCCGTCTAGAGGTTGGGGAAAGAGCTACTATCTTAGGCGATGAGCTGAAAGCAGCAAATTTACATATCCTTCAAGCTTGCAAGCAGAGTGATGCCATAGAAAGCGAACTGAATGATGCAAGATCTATTATTGAAGCTCTTGAGTCACAACAGATTTTGTTGATAAATGAACTTGATGAGTTGAAGGAGAATAATCAGCAAAACATTGGGCTTCTAAAGAGGAGGGACAGAGAAATATCAAGATTAAATACTGAGTTTGACAACCACCGTAGAGAGGGCCTGCTGGCTAGTGCAGAGCCCAAAATGCAACTTTTGAAGTCTTTCGTAAAAGAAGATTCACCTCTGCAGAGAAAGCTGAAAAGGATGCAAGCTTCACTTGAGAAGGCACAGGACTTAAATACAAGTACCAAAGAGATCAGGCATCTGACAGTTCTGCTGAGCAAGAAATGGATGAAGTCCGTAGACAGGTTGAAGTTGAAACAACTGAGGTGATTATGTGCTTACAAGAAGAGCTTATATCGCTCCAACAACAGTTAGATGCTAGTAACAAAAATGAGTCACTGGCCAAACAAAGCCTAGTTGATCTTCAACTGGAAAGAGAAGAGTTGAATGCTAGGCTATTTGAGATGATGAAAGAGAAGGAGAGCTTGTCTAAACTAACTGAAGAAAAAGAAAAGAAAATTCAGCTGTTGACCAATGACTGGGAGAGTGTACAAGAAGAGCTTGTATCGCTCCAACAACAGTTAGATGCTAGCAACAAAAATGAGCTGTTGGTTAAACAACGCCTAGATGAGCTTCAACTGGAAAGGAAACAGTTGAATGACAGGCTAGTTAAGGTGGTGAAAGAAAATGAAAGCTTTTGTGAAATAACTGAGGAAAAAGAAGAGAAAATTCAGCTGTTGACCAATGACCGGGAGAGCTTACAAGAAGCGCTTATTGCTCCAACAACAGTTAGATGCTAGTAACAAAAATGAGCTGTTGGCCAAACAAACCTAGATGACCTTCAACTGGAAAGGGAAGAGTTGAACGTTAGGCTACTTGAGGCCATGAAAGAAAATGAAAGCTTTTGTGAACTAGCCGAGGAAAATGAAAAGAAAATTCAGTCGTTAACCAATGAGGGGGAGCTTACAAGAAAGCTTCTATCGCTCCAACAACAGTTGGATGCTAGTAACAAAAATGAGCTGTTGGCCAAACAAAGCCTAGATGAGCTGCAACTGGAGAGGAAACAGCTGAATGATAGGCTATTTGAGGCGATGAAAGAAAACAACTTTTCTGCAATAATTGAGGAAAAAGAAAAGGAAATTCAGCTTCTGACCCATGACTGGGACAGATTAGCTGCTGACATTGAAAGCTTTCTTGTCGATGGAAATGCTTCTCTTGATGAAGCTTCTGACCAGGCTGCCTTTATTTCAGCGTCTTTTCTCAAAAAGATGGGTTGAGGATCAAGTCCAAAAGATGTGTCAGGGTATATCTGACAGAGAGGAGTTACTTGAAGAGCTCCAAAGCCGGTTGAAAGAGGCGGATGACATAAAGTGCGACTTGGACCTCAAGTTGAGATCCTTAAGAGGAGCAATGGAGGCAATAAATGAGATGCATCAACAGGAAAGGAATGATCAAGAAAAAACAATTGCTCTTTTAAGATTTCAAGCATATGAACAAGAACAAGTGAACCAGCAGCAACTTGAAGAACTTCGAGGTAGAGCTTCTGTTGGATGAATCCATTGGAACATTTCTGCAGAAGGAGGTTCTTGAACTAAACTATGTATCATCGCTGAGGGGGATGGAAGAAGAGATTCATCAGCTTGAGACTCAATTAGACGAGTCAAAGAAACTTATAGCTCATTCATTGAGTCAGATCAAGGACAAGGAGCAGATATTTGAGAAGCTAAAAAATGAAGAAAATACCGTTTTGTTACGAATGTTGTCAGATGTTCTGAAGGCAAAGGGTATTATACATGAGTTTGGAGTTGGATTCAATACGTTGGAATCAAGCCTTTCTGTGAATCCTCAAGAAGTCGTTTGTCAAAATTCACACTTGAATTTGGAGGACCGGGTAAGATAATGCTCTTTTATTTGGTATCAAGGTGAACCAAACAACTACTATTTATGTCAGTAAGTTCCTCCTGTTAATCAATGTACCTATTAAGAGTACCGATCTTTGAAAATTCATGGCATGACCATATGTACTCCATGTTTTAGGCTGAACTTAAAACATTTGGAGCCCTTGAAGCTAGAGAGCAATGCAATGCTGTGTCCCTTTGCAAACTTAGTAAGGAGATGCAGTCTGCAGTTTATGAATTGCAGACGCTGCAGTCTCAAATGGTCAAGCTTCTTCAAGAAAAGAAAAATGTGAAAGAATGCCTTTTCCAGAGTCGAAATACTGTTAAAGATCTAAGTTCCGAGGTCCTTCAATTGAAGTCACAGATAACTGATCAACAGAAGTGCTATGAATCTAGACTGGAAGAATTGGAAATAAAGATGCAGGAAAAAGACAATGATGCTACAACATCACTGGTTTCATGGCATAAAGAGAAAGAGGTAAACACTTTATGAGGCCATTGGTCTTACATTGAAATACTTTTTCTGTAATCTGTTTTCTTGTTTTCTGAACACTGGATTAGGCTTCAGTTGGATTTGTAAACGAGCATATTCACAATAGATTTGTTTCTACGTTGCCAGAACATACAGTAGACTTGTATCGCTTTCTAGTAAAAAGGGCTCTTACTAAAAATGTACATGTTGGAATGTGGTATTAATGCGCAAGAAGATCTGCGTCTCAATGCATTGACAGATGAATTTTATTATTTATCCTTTATGTAGAAGCAGCATAGTTTGTATCTACAGATGGAATGCTGCATTCAATTTCTTGACTTGGTAAATCTTGATTTCTTGTTATCAATTTTGATGATTCTTTCAGGCACTTGAATTTGAGATCTCAGAGGCCAAAGGTCTTGCAGAGCAGAAATCATTTGAGGCTTTCACTCTTATAGCCCAGTTTCAAGAAGCGCAGGCAACTATAGCTGATGCAGAGTCTACAGTCAAGGCACTGGTGAAAGCAAATGAAAAAGCAAAACTCCAAGCAGAAAAGCACAAACAAAAGGAATCTTTGTTTGTTAGTGAAAAAGATGATTTGCTAAGTAAGATCAGTAGTTTGAAGATGCTGCTGGATGTGAAGGAACAAACTTACCTGGATATGGAGAAGAAATTCGAATCAAATCTGCTTGAAGCAAATGAGGTAGTTCTTGAACTGGAAGATGGAATCGGACATCTGAAGAATTTGCTAGCAGAGAACCTTGAGTTTGTGTCTTGTGATATTAAATGGATGAGGTCAGAACTACGGCAGTTTGCGGAGTTGGTAAGAACTTTGTTGGAGGAGAACTGGTTAGAGATAATTGGAAAAGATTGTGCTGTTTCAGTGCTGCACCTCTGCCATATGGGGATTTTGTTGGAGAGAGTTACTGGGCTGCATGCAGAAAATGGTTTCCTTCAGCGTGGAGTCTCCGAATCTAATTCATTCATATCTACACTGCGAGAGCACAATGATAAAGCAAAGAATGAACTGGAAATGTGTAGTGTTCTCAAAGGGAAGTTACTACTCGACATCAACCACAGTTTTGGTCGTATCGCGAAGAAGGAAGAAGAAGCAACTGAACTAAGCTCAAGACTGGATTCTTTCGGGAAGAAAATTCTGCATTTGCAAGCACAAGAAGAAGCAATGTTGGCAAGGTCAGATTCTATGTATAATGAGATATCCATTTTGACTGAAGAGATTGATGCTACCAACAGGAGATCTTTGGCAGCTCAATCCAAAGAGAAGGAAGAGCTGCACCACCAATTGGACGAAGCATTGCTTCTCAATGGTATGTTAAAAGACACAATGCTTGAAGTTCTCAGTCTGCCTGAAGTGAAGTACTATTCCCGCAAATGACATGAAAGAGTGCAATGAATTTGAGTTGTGCAGTTGGCTGGTAAACTATCACCATGAGTCTGTCATGATCAACACTATTGCAAATGATATCGAGTCTGTTGTTTTGGCTTCAGAATGGGAGCAACACAAAGTACAACTGCAAAAACAAAGGCTTATGTTTACTGAAGTACTTGAAGGATTGAAGACAGAAGCAACTTTGTGGAAAGTTGACCAGGATTTGGGTAGTGTTGTGATTCATGCTTTATGAGGAGAACAGTAATATAAGGATTGCTTTGAAGACCCTGAAGCAGAGCAAGGATGAAGTTATGGAAAACCTACATGCAACAAGTGAGGAAAATGCACAACTTAGATATGTAGTTGACTCATTGGAGTCCAACATCAGATCCTTGCAGACAGATTTAGATGGGGAAGTAAAAAATCTGATGGAATTGCAGTGCTCCCATGGAGTCTTATGTAAAGAGCTTGAGTTGAAAGCTGATAATTGATCTTGGAATTTCAAGAGAAAATGATTTGAGTGTGAAAATGATTCACTGAAACATGAAATGCTGGATATTCTGCGCAGGACCAGAGCATGGTTCATTTGGTTTCTATTATTGATACAGAGAAGTTATCTGCCTCCATTCAAACATGTTTGGAACAAATTACTGCTCAAGTGCAAAAATACATTGATGAACAATTGAACATGGTGATGAAGTTCTCTGATGATTTAGCCTTGGTTCAATTGTCTGTTGAGGAGTTGAGCACCCATAATTCCGTTTTACAGTCTGAGTTAGCAGGAAAGATGAATTGGCAAAGGGCTTGTCATTTGATCTTAGCCTATTACAGGAGTCAGCCTCTGTTTCAAAAGATCAAGCAGATCAACTTATTGAGTTGACTGAAACAATTAAATCACTAGAACATGAGGTTGCTTCTAAATCACATGATCTTGACAATCTTGTTTGGGAAGGCAACTACTAGAAGCTCAAATCATGGAGGGTAATGAAAAGATTTCTGTGCTAGGGGAGCAGCTAGCGAATACAGTTGGTGAAATAAATGCAGTTTCTATGGAGAATAGTGAATTGAAATCTCAGCTGAACCATATTGAACAAATCAGTTGCTCTATGAAAGAGGAGTTAGCCCATAAAAATAATGCCACTGAAAGAATGGAAGAAAGGTTGATTGAGCTGAGAAATTTACTTGATGAAAGGACCTGCTTGCTTCAAAATTTGCAAGATGACTTCTCCAAGCTTTCAAATGAGAAGAAATGCTGTGACTCTCAGGTGCTTATCTTGAGAGAGAAGCTGGAGATGGCCCAGGCAGTGGCGGAAGAAAGTGAAGCAATTGCTATGGAGGCTCGACAGGTGCTCAGCTACCTACATCATTATTTTTCTCTCTTAGTACAGCTTGCGTTTTCTTGTATAACCCTTCTATTGTACATCTGCAGATAGCAGATGAAAGGAAGACACATGCTGAAGAAAAGGATGAAGTAGTCAAGCTGTTGGAAAGCTCAATTGCGGAGCTCGAAAGTACCATATCTGCCCTGGAGAATCAGGTGAGCTGTCTACTTATATTTCAGTGTTTATTAATTACTTACTGCAGTAACTTTTCTTAAAAATAACACTGGGTATATCCCTTAAGGTCGGCAACATCAAGGAAGAAGCGGAGCGGCAAAGAATTCAGAGAGAAGATTTAGAAGTGGAGCTGCAGAAAGTCAGGCACCAAATGCCATCCGTATCATCCTCTGGGAAAATAAGGAGCTCTGTGGAAGATGGAATGGTTGATTCAACTGGCTCATTCAGGTTTGCATGATTACGAGCTTTGTTACCAGTACTGAGTTTTGCATTAGTTAGTTCACTTGCTTGGTGGTTGAGCCCACTGCCTTGCCTGTTTTTTCCTTGTTTTCGTGATGAAATGCAGAGCTCCTGCCATAGTTCTCGAGAAAAAGGGTAACAATTGGCTTAACTTTCTCCTGCAGACACAGCGAGATACAGACTGAGCTACTGGGCGCTCAGGAAAGTATCAGAATACTTCAAAAGGAGGTTGCGGAAAAGGAATCAGAGGTAAGGATATATTTTCTAGCCATTTGTAGTCTTTTTTTTTCAAAGAGGGACAGATGTATTTTTTTAATAGTATGGGCTATAGTCATTTGTTTGACACAAATCTTATCTAAACATCATTGATTTCAATACGTGATCCCTTTTCTTTACAGATTGCTCAATGCAAGTCACATATATCAGAGCTAAACCTACATGCCGAGGCTGCAGCACGCGAGTATAAGCAGAAGGTAAGCAATTTCATTTTTCTGGTTCATTTCAAGAACTGAAGTTGTCAATAGTTTACAAGAAAGCTAATGAAATATGATTTGGTTAGTTTATGGAGCTGGAGGCTATGGCACAGCAGGTCAATACTGACAATACATCAACAAATGCTTGCTCCATGAGACCGGAGAAGATTAGCTTGAAACCTAGAGGATTGGGCTCCCCATTTAAATGTATTGGGTTGGGCTTTGTTCAACAAGTGAATTCTGAGAAAGATGAAGAACTTAGTGCTGCGAAGCAACGTATTATGGAACTCGAGGGCATAGCAGCTTGTCGGCAAAGGGAGGTGAGATTTCTCTGGATTTTCCACTTCATTCTGTTTATTCTATTTGTAATTTTACTAACCTATAGTTTTCTTATGTAGATATTCATGTTGAATGCGAAATTAGCTGCAACAGACAGTATGACACACGATGTGATTCGGATATGTTGGGGGTTAAGATGAATATGACAACTTGGGCAGTAAGAATGCCAATTCTCTTATTTCTGTTTATGCATTTAAACCACTAGTCCACTATACTTTTGTTAACATGTGCTTATCATACTGTAGACTCTAGTTGACAAACAGCAAAAGATGAGTACAAAAGAGCCAGCTATTTATCAAAATGAAGAATCTAAAGATGAGCTGATGAAGTTGAAGCAGCAGCTTGATGAATTCATTGACGAAAGACAGAGGTAGATACTTCGCCGTTGATGACCTCTTTAAAATCTGAATAATAGTTTATATGACCTGTGTGAATGTTTTTGCTACAGTTGGATTGATGAAATAAATCAAAGACAATCAGAACTTGGAGCTGCTCGCATTACCATAGAACAGTTACGACAAAAGGAACATTTTATGGTAGCTGAAGTTGACTTGCTGAAGGTATGTCAAATTGTCAATTAAGAATTCCACTAGAAAAATAAGGACGCGGTTCTCTCTCTTGCTATGGTAAATGTTTGCTTTGTTGCTATATGAATTGGCTGATATGTTGTAGGCTGAGAATGCAAACTACAAAACCATCATTTTTCATCTTGAAGATGAAGTAAAAAAGCTTAACAGACAACAGAATCTTCAGCTGCGAATTAATCACCATGTTAAAACTAAGGTAACAACCACTTCTAAAACTGTCCTGGTATATCTTAACGTCGCTGTTTCAGCGTCTGATCATCTTTTGTGCATGTTTAACTTCTTGATAGGAGGAAAATATCCTGCTGAAAAAGCAGAATGAAGAACTAAGTGGAAAGCTGCAACAGCTAGGTGTCGTTGTTACCCGCACAAAGGAAAAGCTTGCCCGCTACAAGGTCTCGGATGGAAAAGATCCACATGAACAGATCGATGAGGAAGAGCTTCTGAGGAAGAAATTAGAGGTGTGTCCACGTTGTTTTCCACCTGTTAGAATTATATATAGTCAGTACAAGGAAACTGATATTCTTCTTGTTCATGTCAACAGGAAAGCGAACAAGATAGAAACAAACTCGCGGAAAACCTATCGAGTTTGTGCACCAGCGTTCTGAAGGTATGGATAATTTTACTTATAAGCAAAGCAGCGTCCTTAGGTGGGTGATGCCAGCTTGCCCTAGATTACATGACCCAACATGAACCCTACTGTTGCTTGCTATAGGTAGCCAGATTTAGAAACCACGAGTCCGATGCGAGTCTTTTGAAAGCAATGGAAGCCTTAAATCAACTCCAATGTTGCATTTCCTCCTTGGAGAGCGAGGTCGAAGATCTTAAAATAAAGGTATATATTACTGTGCAATGGTGCGAAAACTAACTGAAATCTTTCTATTTACTGACTTGGAAAAAAATCCACCTTCCGCAGTGCAAATTGTCGCGTGAAAAGGCTCGACTGTCGGATCTCCGGAGCGACTCGTCCTCGCTGAGCTGGGGACGAGAGAGGGCTCCAGATCACCGAGCGTGTGCAGAGCTCCAAGCACTTCGTCTTTCCGATGAGCCAGACATAGGCAAACAAGAGTACATATTACGAGTAGTTTGTTAACTGGTTAGTCATCAGCTAACATCTTTTCTGTAGGGCTTACTTACGCATCCCCTAGTACAGTTGAAGTGAGGATGAGAATCTGGCAATCTCCATTGCTCATGTTGTATTTCTTAATCTACTACCAAATGATGCAGCATTGCATTAGTGAAATCCAGTGCAAATCCTTCTTTGTTTGCCCTCATATGAGCTTATACCTTGTTTATGCAACGATGCATGGAACCAATGCTCTTTTACACATGGCATGAGGCCACTAGTCTTGTGTGCATACTTTCTGCTGGCCTGAGATGACCATGCTTGCTATATTTCTGCACTGTCTTGTGCTTTGTGTAGATAAACACTTGGACGTTTATCTACATGAACTGAGGTGTCATGTGGGCCCCAACAGAACCATCCCCATCCTCAGATTAGTGTCTTGATTTCCAGTCTTGTTAGTTTGGATTATAATCTGGGAAGTCTTGTGCAATCAGGTATCAAATAACAGAACAGGAACTTCTTGTATGGACGTGTTTTAGGTGCAGTGCAGCGCTATCACATTTGAAAATAATAATATTTATGTTCTTGCTTGAAAAGCCTTTGTACTGGATGGATTCGGTGCATAACGTTTTGTTTATGTCGAAAATGTCCAACCTAGCCGAGTTCTAATCAGCTGAATTTCCGGTACTCTAATCAATTGATAGCAGTCAATATTAATATCAGCAGCATGGTCATCTTTCCGAAACATAGCTCCTGGACAAAATGGCCAGTCATCTTTAGAAATTACTCTTGCTTGGCCATTCAAAATTTCTTCTCTGTCTACTAATTTCAGTCGTCACTAGTACCGACTGAATCAAGATCGTCGCACTTGTTCGTTTTCTTGTAAATCACAGGGAAGGTTTGTGGTCAATTCAGCAACTCAGTTGCTTCTTGCCTGTACCAAGTTCTAGTCCAATGCACGAGCTGATGCCCAGGGTCTCACTTGAGCCAATATAACAAGAAGGCTACTAACACACTTGTGTCAAGATTACAGTCATAGTCCGAGCGATGGTCTAGCGAGCCAAAATATCAGGCTTCCAGCCTCCATTGTGATTAGATTTAGGAATTGGACGTGAAGGGTGGCCTGGGGAGTGTGGCTTGAGGCACTTGCTTTTGAGGGGTCAAGCAAATCCCCAACAGTTCAGGCTCTTTCCTTCATATAGGAGTACATTCAGTGTTGTCACATAGTATATCACAAAAACAAAACCAGCCACACAGATAACTTGACTAAATGACTGGGTATCATGCTAATAAGAAACATCTAAAAGGTTAGAAAGACAATAAAGAGCTTGTTTGAATATAAGGTTCCAGGATAACACAAACTTAACACTACGGACATGTATCTAAACAAGGCCACAGAATGAGATATGCTGATAGGCAAGCATATTAACTCATCGCTGGGCCAAACCAAGTTCTTCAACACTATCAATGTAGATGGATCAATCAAGTCATGAACATGTTTGACATCCCAGAAATGCAGGCACTGTCAGTATTCAAATGAAAGCGAGAGTACCGCTTGAAACCTTGTTATCTAGGCTCTAGCTGAAGTTGTGGAGCTAGTGTACACTGCCACTGACATGTTGAAGCATCACGCCAGCAGTTTACGCAGGTAGTATAGCACATTGTTTCTCGATAAAAGGTAGTATAGCACATTGTATGAGGTATTGCTACATATACTATTGATATTCTAGTGTCTCAGTAAATTAACCCTCCACACAGATAGGATACTTAAATTAGTATCAGCTAATACAAGCATAAGAAAGATTACAATTTACAAATACAAGAGGGAGCCAACAAACTCATACAGAGATAGGCAAGAACAAATCTTGAGAAGAGGAAACTCAGTTAAGCACAAAGAATATGGCGAAGTTAACTTCATGCATACTACCTAATGATCGAGTAACTTCTCAAGGCAAGGGACACTCTCAATTATGCAGTCTGTTGCCACCGGGAACATGTTCTATTCCATGGTGAAGTCAGTGTATGGAGAATGGCATGGAAACCGAGATTTGAGGATGAGTAATGGTGGTTCGAGTCCGGATTGCGATGAGAGATTGACTTTGTGTTTCGTGTCTTGGAGCAGCGGCAATGGCAAGTGGGGGCGATAGCACAGGAGAAGTCCATAGTCGAAACTTCCAGGGTAAATACCCAACGTCTAACCTTAATTGGTTGTGCCTGGTAATGGCCTTGTTGAAGGTATTGTTTTTGAGAGTGCGAACTTTCTTCGGGGTGAAAACATATGATCTATGATCAGGGCGACGACGTTTATGCACTGTTTTCTTCTTGGAGGCGTCGCCATTGAAGAATCTGGACTTCTGTTACTGTTTTGGCGGTGGTAGGTCTGCTGCTAAAAGGATAGATCACTGAAGCGAGACTTTTTCTTTTTGTAATTCTTATTTTTATTCTGCGCTGTGTGCATCTGTGTGGCCGCTAGGACAACACGTTATTGTAGAGGCTGGGTGTAATTGATATCTCCGCGATATTAATATATGTTCTTTATCCAAAAAAAGTTGAAGAAGAAAAGCATAAATTCCTAAAGTGATTAGATCATCTTACAACACAAGCATGTGTCTTCTTATTTCAACAGCAATAAACGGAACCAATAGGTAACAGTATATCTGAACATCACACTTCACAAGCAGACCAATGTAGCAGTCCAGTCTTGGACAACAGGAGCGAAACAGTTCGTCAACACGTCTACGTTTCTTTTACTCGCGGCGACCTGCATAGCAAGCAAAATGTTAATGCACCAACAACTTCTTGGGAGTGATGTACTAGTAGTGTTTCGTAATTCAGAGTTACTTACGCACATATTCAGCGATCAACAGCGGTCAATCAATCTCGGAGAGTATACTGCCATTGCGTACTGGCAATTCCAGTCACATATTCAGCGATCAACAGCGGTCAATCAATCTCGGAGAGTATACTGCCATTGCGTACTGGCAATTCCAGGACATTGTTGCAACAACGCCAAGAAGTCACTGGTGATTTCGCCGAAGGCAAGATACCGAAGGGGCATGAGGAACTCAATGCCGTGTGGGATCTCCGTCATGCTGCTCAGATTGAGTAATGTTAACCGTTCAAGAGTCACCATAGTACCTTGAACTATCTCTAGCCGCTTCAGGTTGGGCTGGTCACACAAATGAAGAATTTTCAGCTTGGGAAACCACCCAGTGCGAAACTCTAGCTTCTCTCCGTTGTATGCTCTTGTAAAATGTAGAACTGTCAAATTCACCAACCGAGAAAGTGATGGCAAGGGGTTTTCACTCAGCTGGGACCAACGCAGACGTAATGAACGCAAGTTCTGCTCTAGAGCTTGGAGCACAGGAGACTCTCTCAACAATGTCCCTTCCACTAATCTTCCCTTCAGCCTTAACTTTTTCAGGTTAGGTGGGAGGGCGCTCAACATGATAGACTCATTCTCGTCACTTGCACCTACATATAGGTAGGACAAAAATGGCATCTGCATTAGAGACTCACAGAGACTTTCACAGTAGATTCCCTTAACATTTAATATCCTCAAACTTCTTAGTTTACTCAGCTCCCTTAGTTCTCTAACAGACTCATACTGGGCTTCCAGTGTGTGTAGAGTTTGCAGATTTTTTAGGTTATCAAGACCCTTGGAGATATGTACACCACTGAAGGAATGGAGAACTCTATAAGATCGATCATTCAATTTACCAGCAAATAAGTGTCTAAGATTATTCAGCCTGACAATCCCTGTAGGAACCTCCTGTAGGTCAGATCCATCAAGGTCTAGAGTCAATAAATTTGAAAGCTTCTCGATGGATTTTGGGATAAGCTTCACAAGTGTATCCCGCAGACCCAAATGGCGGAGGTTATAAAGATCTCCAATAGCATATGGAATCTTCTCAATAGGAAGACCACTTAACTCTAGCACTGTCATATATCTCGCCTTCTGAGATAGTAGAGGTAGTAAAGTGAATGGTGGCATGTTTTTGTCCAATGTAATGAATGTTCGAAGTTTATGTACACTAGAAAATGAGTGCTGAATATCGTTATTTAGCTTGTGCACTACTAGTCGACGTTCATCTATCTGAAGAGATCCTGCACATTTATCCACGTCATAATTAACTCCAAAATGACCCTTCTTGCACAAATCAACTGCCAATTCACGTATGATATCGTGCATCCGGAATCTCTTCATCCTACCAAATGAGTTCCTCCCAACAAGTTGTAACATGTTTCTGTTGACCAACTCTGTCAGATATCCTTCTCCCACTTCTTCGAATGTGCTTACACCCCTCTCCATGATGAACCCCTCGGCCATCCATAACCTTACAAGCTTTTTTCTGTGGAAAATATAGTCTTCAGAAAATAAGCTGCAATACAAGAAACAACTTTTCAAGTATGTTGGAAGGTAGATGAAGCTCAAATACAAAACATTCCTTATGTGGTCGAGGCTTGAATTATTAATTATCTCCCAACTCAATTGCTCATTTATTCTTGTCCATTCTTCCACTGTTTTCTCACGTAGACGCAAGAGGCTACCAGCTGACACGACAGCAAGAGGCAAGCCTTTGCACTTGCTGACTATTTTCTTGGACAAAGGCTTCAAGTCCTCAGGACATTCATGATTTGTTTCCCTTGGAAATGATCTCTTGCAAAAGAGATCCCATGCCATGTCTTCTGGTAAAGCCTCTAGTATTAAGGTATGTCCTTGAGAAGCTAGTGTAGCAACATCACCTTCTCGTGTTGTGATTAACAGTCTACTTCCCTTTTCATTACAAAGAAGTACCCTAGATAAGTCATCATAGACTTCTGGAGTCCAAACATCATCTAGTATTATCAAATACTTCTTTTTCTCCAGAAATTTCTTTAACGAATCTTCAAGGCACGTGATGTCCATGGCGGCCACATTATATGGAACATCAATTTCATTTTTAAAGAGTTCCTTGATTATATTCCTCAAGACATCTTCTCTAGAATAACTTTGAGAGATGGATACCCATGCGTGGCACTGAAATTTCCCTTTCTCCTTCCTGTAGACATGTGCAGCTAAAGCTGTTTTGCCAAGCCCTCCCATTCCTGCCAGTATTATCAGAGAGCGTTTCATATCACCACCTCCCAATAACTGTTCAAGTTTTTTTCTGTTTTCATTCACCCCAACTAGATCTTCTTCATCGAGGGAACGTGAAGTGTTTGCTAGATCTTGAGACCTCTTCACAATGTAATTCGAGCTGTTAGTATCTCCATTGTTTATCGTGAGAACCCAACGGTTTTTGTTTCTGACAAGTGTAAAAGGTCTCTCTCTACTTCCTTCACATTGGAAGCTATCTGGTTCAACGCAAGCAGAGATCTTGGTCTTCTAATCCCTTTCTTCAGGTAAAAGCAACACCCCATGTCATATTTCTGACCAACTTGATGCAAGTACTCATCCACCATGTCCTCCATCACATGTGCTACCTTCCGCACCTCTTCCAACCAGCCCTCATAAACTGGACTGTTGCGGTTTCGAATGTCCATTTGGCAGAGAGCATCATGCATTACACGAAGCTCCCTCACAACACGACCCATGGAGCCTTGCAGCTCTATCAGTTGTGTCGCAAACTTGGAGAACAGAGCAATGCTCTCCTGTGCCACTCCATTCGCTAAGGCGACTCCAATCTTTTTAATGACTAGAAGAAGCACAGTTTCAGCCATTGCTTTCTCAAGTCGCTAACGCCTCACTGTTGTTTGGTTTCCTAGTTGCCTATTTCCGTTAGCAGATTAGCATCTGCAAAATGAATCAAGCGATGCATTAGTTAGACTATACATACAATTAATGCGCTAGTATCAATCCCTACTACAAGCTGAAAACTATTCATAAGGCTGACCTCTCAAAGTAACCCTCTTATTTCCCTTGGCAGGTTAAGAGTTTCGTCGTTTCTCCTGAATAATCCCTTAATCTTGTTTACTTGGTGTTGCGACAATGCATAATACAGCTTCTGCATGGAAACGAGACAGTTAATTTTGGGGCAAGCTAAGATAGCAAGAATGTATCTACTAGGAATAAAATCTGACATACGTGTGGTGTAATGGCTTGTATACGATCGAAACAGTCTCATGTTTTGTTGAGGTGGGAATGCTAGACTTGTTGCTGAAGCCGTACGCCAACAAGTAAACTAGAATCTGAGAGGCTGAAAGTCAAACTCCTAGAGACAATGATAACTTAGAGCATACACTTGACCCCTAACCTTGTCATGACCATAGTTGCCAAGTTTCCGGAACGGTGGGTACGAGGAACGGGAACGAGGAACGAGAAACGTGGCTGCCAAAAAATAGGGAACGACGAGGGTATACATCTCTAGAATGTATCGTTTGATAGTGGGACGCGACTCGGACGATTTGGGTACGACGAACCCGGGACGATACGATGTATCGAGACAGATAGATGATACGATTAGAGAAAACCCACGTTTTCTTCCATAGATCAACTGTGGACAGACCGCGGATGCACTGGACGCCCGGTAATTCTCCACCCTTCCCGTGAATTAAGCATCCGTCCTGCCATTTTTGAAGCGAGAACCTAGCCCAAAGAGTCCTGAATCTGGGTGCTGTACCGACTGTTCGGGACGCGTTTCGGCCACCGAATCATACCGTACCACACCTCGTTTCCGAATCTGATTCCGGGACGACGAATCCGGATCGAGGGACGGCCTACCGTTCCCCGTTTCCGGCTACTATGGTCATGACATGATTTGTGGTACTTAATAGTTAGATAATCAGATCGAATAGAAACCTGTAGCCAAATCTAGGTTCTTAGCTCCTACATCTGAAGCTACTTTGCCATGTTCTATATCTTCTCAATGCAAATTATACTCAGGTTTAGTGCGTATTTTGACAAAAAACGACAACTACTCGGTTAAGATCTTGAAGGCTGAGTATATATTCATTGGTCAAAAAATTTCGGATTGTACCTAGCGTACTGAAGGTACTCTATAATATCGATGGATCCGTGTGTGTACCTGGTTTCGATACGGCGAAGAGATCCCGAAGCTAGCTCTTGCAATCCGCATGCGTTTTCGGGAAGATGCAAGAAACATACATGGTCGTCTGTAGTTTTAGTTGTGGTGGTTGGCTACCTCAACGTTCATGATGTTGCTCTGGCTTAATCTTCTCCTAACAACTAACCCAATGATTGAGTTCAGTTTGACAGTTTCAACCAACAAGGCGGATGTGAGTCAAGCACGCTATTGCCTCACCCATCGAACTGTTCTCAGGACATTTGATTTTTTTACATTGCGTTGATCAAGTAAACAATTTGCAACCATTTTCCACAATTAATCTTGATAAGCTTTGCTGCTGGCAACCAGTCGGCATGAGATGCAAGGTTTACTAAGATGGAATATGCTGGACGGCTCACATGGACTTGTAATGAATTAGGGTTTGGGGAACTGGCTCGTTACCTCTTGGGTACGGACGATCTCATATATATATAGGCATACAAGCGTACATGTACAAATATAGATACAAAAGCTGTACGTGTCTAGATATAAACTCTAACACCCTCACTCAATCTTAACCGTGCTCTGAAGTAATCAGCAAGTTAAGATTGTGTCGACAACCTTCAAAAAGAGGTAGTGCCAATGGCTTCGTGAGGATGTCAGCAATTTGATATTTGAAAGAAATGAACTTGATTTGAAGTAGCTTCGGTGCAACGAGTTCCCTCACAAAATGATAATCAACTTTGATGTGTTACGTTCGAGCATGAAATACCGGGTTTGATGAGAGATATGTGGCACCAATGTTGTCACACCAAATGACAGAAGGCTGAGCCTGAGAAACTCCCAACTTTCAGAGCAAAGGTTGTACCCAAATGAGCTCTGCTGTGGCATTGGCCACAGCCTTATATTCGGCTAAAGTGCTACTGCAGGACACTTGCCTTGCCTATTTCCAGGCACTCCAGGAGATCAAGTTAGGATCAAAGAAGACTGCATATCCCCCGATCGCCGGTCATCAGGATTACCAGCCCAATCTGTATCTGAAAAAGCAGAGAGCTGAGCAGACGGTGCATGCCGAATATGCAGGCCATATACGGTAGTATGATGCGCTTAACAGCAGATCATTGAGTATCCCGTGGCACATGAGGTACTAGCACACAAGGTTGACTGCGAAACAGAGATCGGGCCTGGTAATAGTGAGATACTGAAAACCTCCAACAATGCTGCGGTACTCAGTGGTATCAACCACAGACAAGAGAGATCCATCGGCAGTGGAGATCGGATCAGTGGCACACATAGGAGTTCTGGCGGGAGCATTACACAAACCAAAAGGCATACGTCTATAAGCATATGATCCATAAGGACAAGTAAACGTGGTTTTCTCTTGATCTTGCTTTTTAACGACAATTTGAGAAAACCCAGAATACCCATCAAGGAAGCAAAAATGTGTTTTCTTAGACAATCTCTCTAACATTTGATCAATAAAAGGTAAAGGATAATGATCTTTCTTATTAGTAACTTTGTTAACTTTTTAAAATCAATGCACATTCTATAGCCAACTACTACTCTTTGAGGAATAAGCTCATCATTTTCATTTGGCACAACAGTAATTCCTCCTTTCTTAGGAGCACAGCGCACAGGATTTACCCATCTACTATCAGCAATAGGATAAATAATACCAGCTTCAAGGAGTTTCAATATTTCATTTCTTACCACTTCTTTCATCTTGGGTATTAAACGACATTGATGCTCAACAACTGGCTTTGCATCAGGTTCCATATTAATAGCATGTTGACAAATAGCAGGGGAGATCCCTTTTAAATCATCAAGAGTATAGCCAATAGCTCAACGATGTTTCTTCAACACTTCCAACAATCTTTCCTCTTCCCTACCTGAAAGTTTAGAACTAATAATAACAGAATATGTTTTCTTATCATCAATATGAGCATATTTAAGATTATCAGGTAAAGGTTTTAAATCGAAAACAGGATCCTCCTTGGGTGGTGGCGTGGTACCCAAATGTTCCACCGATAAATTGTGTTTAAGTATTGGTTGACGAAGAAATATTTCGTTAATCTCATTCCTTTCTTCCATAAAGACCTCACTTTCGTGGTCCTCCAAATGTTGCTGCAAAGCACTGTTAGGAGCAAGAGCAATATAAGCAAGCTGAGCAATTTTAAAATCCTCATTAGGCAATTCGGTTTCATAAGGAGCTGGCAAATTTAGAGAAATTGAACTCATAAGATTCACCAGCAAATTTAGTAAAGATTTTCTATTTCTTACAATCTATAACAACACCATAAGTATTAAGAAAAGGTCTACCAAAAATGATAGGACAAGTTTTACTAGCAGCTGAACCAAGTACTAGAAAATCAGCAGGATATTTAGTCTTACCACATAAAAGTTCAACATCTCTAACAATACCAATTTGAGAGATAGTTTCTCTATTAGCAAGCTGAATAACCACATCAATTTCTTCAAGTTCACAAGAACCAATTTCATGCATGATTTCCCTATAAAACTCACAAGGAATAGCACTTGAACTTGCACCAATATCACATAAACCATAATAGCAATGATCACCTATCCTAACAGAAAGCACAGGAACACTAGTTTTCCTAGATCTACTAGGATGTGAAACAATATTGGAAGCATCTTCACAGAAGATAATGTGCCCATCTTCTACACTTTCGGTGACAAGGTCCTTTATTATTGCTACACCAGGTTCAACAATTATTTGTTCATCAGGTTCTATAGCTTTCTTTGTACTTTTGTTAACCACACTAGCTATAATAGAATGTTACTTCACTTTAGCAGGAAAAAGAATTTTTTCAATATAAGGTTCAGGAAGAATGTGATTAACAGTATTAACTTCAATACTTCTATCCATAAGCGAAATAGCTTTGTCTTTATAAGGTTCATGATATTTATTTAAATTCTCCTTAGGCATATCGAAATAGGAGGCAAAAGCTTTATAATAATTTGCAACAACGTGAGAGTCAAGACCATAGACAGTACTAATATTAGGGAAATCATCAGTATTCATGAAAGTTTTAATGCATTCGTAATCATACTTTATACCTGAGTCTCTACCTTTGTCGTTCTCCCATCCTTCAGTATTATCCTGAATTCGATCAAGAAGGTCCCATTTAAACTCTTCTTTATTACGTGTGAATGATCCAGAACAAGCAGTATCCAACAAAGTTTTATCCTGAAAAGAAAGCCTTGCATAGAAGTTATCAACAACGACATTACCAGGAAGCTCATGAAT
Source organism: Poa pratensis (assembly GCA_947311845.1). Lineage (NCBI taxonomy): Eukaryota > Viridiplantae > Streptophyta > Magnoliopsida > Poales > Poaceae > Poa > Poa pratensis. The sequence goes on from CAMZMU010000041.1 coordinate 10,822,345, forward strand.
GGGGCATTTGAGCATTAGTGACTTCAATCTCCCCCCACGCTTGGGCAATACTCTCTCCATCATGAGGCCATAAATTATATATAACATTCCGATCTTGGTGAATCTCACTTGGAGGATAGAATTTAGAATAAAAGAGAGGTACAATTTCCTCCCAACCAAGAGAACAGCCATTCTTAAGCAGCTTATACCATTTTGCAGCTCTACCAATCAGCGATATAGAGAACAATTTCTTCTTAACTTCTTCCATTGAAATACCTACACATTTGAACAACTCGCATAATTCATGTAAAAACAACAAATGATCACCAGGATGGACAGTTCCACCCCCTTCATAGCGGTTATTCGTAACACGTTCAACAATTTTCATAGGTATTTTAAATGGAATTACTTGCACAGATGGCGCCTCATCTACTACCCTAGCAGTGGTAGCAGTTTTTCCAAATATGAATTCAAGCGGAGATCTCTCCATGATAAAATAAAGCAGCAGGCAGAAATAAAAACAGCACGTACAGTAAAAGTTTCCCTTACCAATTCCACTTACCAATAGCGCTTCACTCCCTGGCAACAGTGCCAGAAAATAGTCTTGATGACCCACAAGTATATGGGGTGTATCGTAGTACTTTCGATAAATAAGAGTGTCGAACCCAACGAGGAGCAGAAGGTGTTGACAAGCAGTTTTGATTACGGATTCACTGTAAATACTAGCAGACAAGTTTTTAGGGGTTTTCAGATAAATAAAGTACAAGTAAATAAAAGACAATAATAATTGCAGTAAGTGGCCTAATCCTTTTTAGAGCAAAGGACAAGCCGGTCGGTTTACTTATGATGACCAAACGTTCTTGAGGACACACGGGAATGTCGTCAAGTACTTTCGCTTCATATAGCTGATTAATCTTTATTGTTTTGCTAGGTGTTGTGTGGGTGAACCTATGCTAATGCACCGCCCTTCCTAGGACTAATACATACTTGTGATTATACCCCTTGAAAGCATCCACAAATACAAGAAAGTAATTAAGATAAATCTAACCACAGCCTTAAACTCTGAGATCCTGCTATCCCTCACACATCGATATACTAACGGGTGTTTAGGTTTCTGTCACTCCGGCAACCCCACAGTTAATATTCGAATACATGATGCATGTAAAATGCATACATGAACTTTGCACTATATTACTTATATTCCAATCATATTAGCATCATATAAGTGTTATATCAATGTTTTATCATGATTTTGGAAATATTTTATTGATTTCCTATTTTTATAGAATCAACCCTGCACAGGCAGAAAACCCTATTTTCTATATTTTGCTGTTTCAGGGACTCAAACGTCGTGCAAATGACCTGGAAATTTACAAGCATCAGTTTTTGGAAGGAACGAAGCGTAGGAGCCAAGTAAGCACACGAAAGGAAGTCCGAGGAGGATTTTGAGTGGGCCCACGCGGCCAGATTCCTTGGCCGCGTGGGACCTCCTCTTTTCCCCCTTGAGGCTCCGCTGCCGTCGATCTTCGTCTCCGTGCCTCCGTCTTGACCTAAAACCAACTATAAAAATAGTCCCCGACGCCCTTCGGAGGGGAGCGCCGCCGAAACACAGAAACACCAAAACAGAGACCTGGAGCTGCAGATTGGAGGGGGAAAACTCCGGCGGGGCGCTGCCGGCATGGTCTCCATCTTCTCCAACGACTTCTCCACCGTCTCCATGATGAAGAGGGAGTAGTCCACCCATGGACTATGGGTTTGTGGAAGTAACTTATGTATCTCTCCTCTCTTTGAGCTTCACTAATTAGTACCGTATGAGCTGCTGAACATGATTACGGTCATCTATGTAATACCTATGTGGTGGATCTTTTTATGAGTTAATATATGTTTAAGATTGCAATAGTTTTGTTTCAGTTATGAAAGTAGATGCATATTATGTACCCCGTTCTTGTGCACTTGTTTTGATCAAGCATGTTTATGAGAGCGTGTGTGGGGTGATGTGTGCATTAGTTGGAGTAACGGGGGGTGGTGAGTGCGGTAAGCTGACCACTGTAATATCGCGATCCACTTGGGTGTTTTACCTTACTTTGTTACCTCACTAGGGATAAAGAAAAATACCATGTTACCGGAGATGTGGGTGTGACCATTGCCACTACTCTATGACTAGATCTAGCATGTTCTTATTTTAACTTCATGTCATGAAACTTAAAGCTATACTCTGAGCTATCTTAATGACTGAGGTGTTATGATTTAGTTCACATCTTGGTGGAGTATAAGTGAGACTAATAAACAAAAGGTTTCTATGTTAGGACGTGATGCCCATATAACTAGTAACTTGTCACTAAACTTTTGTGTTGCAATCTCATATGTCAACTCCAGTGTTCTATTGTCTACCACTTTATTAAAGAGAGTGCATTTGTGAAACCATGAACCCGGTCCATTTTTAATCATAAGAAACACCTTTCCAAAAACTTTTATCCATTTTCCATTTTCTGCAATTTAAAAATCCGAAAATACAAAAACACTTTTACATCTTGCATTCATCATATAAAACCCAAAAATATCATTTATCATTGTTCCCATCATCATTGCGTATTTATTTCTTATTTGCATTGCATATTATGTCCATATTATTATCACACCTTGTGCTTGACAACCACTAGGTGAGGTTGAGGACCAAAACATTTACTTTGTTTTGTAGGTAACCAAGAGAAGGATAGGAAGATAAATCTTTCACTACTGATTCACCGAGAGTTCGATATAAACCCTCGAGTTACCCCTTGTGGGGAAAACACGTCTTCCATATACTACACACTCTGCACTTGGAGTCTCAACCTAACCCATTTACTTTTCACGCAGGTAACTACGTGAAGGGCCATCAAGACTGTTTTCTGGCGCCGTTGCCGGGGAATCATTGCTGTAAGGATTTGTCCAAGGATATCACAACAAAGTCGACTTCATCACCAACTTGTGCTAACACCTAAGCTTGGGGAGGTTGCACCTATGTGAGTTTCATCTTATCCATCTTTACCTTCAAAGCAATTTATTTTGTTTTGTCATTGTCTTGCATATCATATTTCGGTTTGCATATTTTATTTTCAGTTTTGCATAAAAAATTAAAAAAAACATAAAAACTTTGCCAAAATGAATTCTAGTGTTGAAATGAACAATTTTGGTCAATACTATGGAGAGTCATTAATGGATGCTTGGTATAGAATTAAGGGCATTAGTAAAAATGGTGTCAACAAATATACCCCTGCTACTTTGATAAGAAACTTTTATAATGGTCTAGATGGCTGGTCAAAATGTTTTCTAGACTCATTGACTAGTGGAATATTTGCCTCTAGAAATCCCTCACATGCTAATAATTTAATGGAAAATTTATTTAGGAATTCTATAGAAACAAAAGATGAAACTGGGATCAAACAACTAAAATTTTCTATGGATAGGTCAACATTATGTCTACAAACTTATATGGAAGATTATCCTACTAAAAATGAGATGCATTCATTTATCCTTCATACAAAATCTAGGATGAAGAAGACAAATAACACTCTTTCTGGAATCTCTTTGAAAATGGAAACAATATTGAACTATGCCAAGTCTAAAAAGAAGTTGACTAGGGAATTGAATGAAAGAATATCTTCTATGTTGGAACCTCTAGACAAGGATATTAAGAATTATGTTGAAGAGGAGGATGATCTCCCAATAGACTTGAATGCTGCTTTAAAGAAAATAAATGAGAATCTTGTTTGGGTAAAAGTTGAGGAAGTTAAAATGCTTAGTGAAGTCAAGGATCCATTGCTTGAATTAGAGAATTGTAGCTTGCATGAATTAATATCCATCTTACAAAAATTTGCAAGTGATCCTTCCATCAACACTAACCAAGTAGGTTTTGGTTTTTATATTACTAATCATGTCTTGAAAGAAAAGATTGCTAGGTACAACCAAGAGGCTATGATACCACCTAAGCTTGGGGATATTTGGATTCCCAAGGTACTAGTAACCATTGGAAAAGAGACACACCATGCTATACTTGATCTAGGATCTAGTGTCTCTGTTTTATCTAAAGAACTATATGATGTACTTGAATTAAAGAATTTGAAAAAATGCTGTATTGAACTTGCACTTGCTGATGATTCCATTAAACATGATTTAGGGAAAGTAAGTGATGTTATGGTAGAGTTACATATGACTATTGTGTCTGTTGATTTTCTAATCATGGATATGGGGAATTAAACCTCTAGTCCAATTATTCTTGGAAGACCTTTTCTTCGTACCACAGGTGCTATCATTGATTCAAAGAAAGGGAATGCGAAGTTTCAGTTTCCACACAAGAAATGCATGGAACACTTCCCATGGAAGAGGGGCACACCAACATTCAAGCTCCCCCATGAGCTTCATCTTCAATAAACATCAAGTAAGAAGTCTAGCTATATGGCTATAAAGAAAGCGCTTTACGGGAGGCAACCCAGTTGTTTTTATTTGTGATTTTCTTTGTGTCCTCTTGCTGTAACAAGAGACTTAGTTTTTAGTTTAGTTTCTGGAATTTTTAATAAAGTGCCAAGTTTTACCCATTTTGGTTTGAAAAAGTTGCTTATAGCGTTCGGAGATTTTATTCCTGCACGAATCTGTGCACGGTATGATTTTTAATTCTTATTCTGTAACTCCGAAGGTGCTCATATTTGAACTGTAGTTGCTACTTTTCATCCTCTGTATGCATGAATGTTTTCGGATTTTTTTGACAAAGTTAAGTAGGGTAGAAAAATACGTTTTGCTGCTGCTGTTTTTCTGGACAGATTCTGTCCCATTTTGTTTGATGCATGCTTTGAACTTTTAACTTGAATCTTTTTGATCCAATTGAGTTTATGAGTAGGCATACAACATTATAAACTTTCTATACATTCATATGAATTTTTGTTCAAGGATTATATGCAGCAAGAAATCTATTTGTTTATCACTACTAATGGAACCCCACAGAAAAGAAATGGGAGAAACGGTGTTTTGAAGTTTTTTCACAGGGATTAGAGGAGATGTACCAAGAGCTGTCCAAGGATGGTGAAGACCATAAGCTTGGGGATGTGAAGACAACCCCGCTGGACCTACACACTCTCGGTTTGCACACGTCTAACTTCTGTTTTTCGATCGAAACACTTTATCGCATAAACTTGGAGCGACTTTTGTTTGTTTGTTTTGGTTTGATTTTTATTTTGTGAGACCACCACACTATCATCTATATATAAAAGAGCTACTGGAAATTTGGGTTGAATTAAGTTGGATGCTATTATAAGATTGATGTCGAGGTATTGGTAACGCAGAACTACTAGAAGTATTCATACGTACTGTAGAGGAGGTGGGGAAGAACGTGGAGGGTTCCAGTGACGGGATTGCACACACGATTTTACCCAGCTTCGGATCTCACGACGGCGGCGAGATCCTACGTGCTGCTATAATTCACTCAAGGCAAATGTGTGTACAGGTTACAATGAGGTTGTATGCGCGTACCCTAAGGCCGCTGGAAGGCTGGCTTATAAAGGCGCCAAGCCTTCCCCTACAAGGAAAACCTTAACCGACCTAGATCACGAGTCCTAGACTAACACGGTAAGAAACCCTAGCTTGCTCCCTAAGGCGAACGCAGCCAGGCCTTCGTCTTGGACTTCACTAAGCCAGCTCAGAGCTTATCCTTGCGCCTAAGCCCATGAGGCCTTCTCCATTAAGCCCTCCGGCTTTATCTGACGGGCCTCCCTGGTGGGCCAGGTTTTATCCACCGTGGCAGGTATACCCGTTCGGCATAACCTCCACAATTGAGAAAATGGATGTTTAAGTTGATTCAAAAAGATACATATAGTTGCATGATTCATATGCTTGTTAATGAGTAATAATTTGCAAGTGTTTTATTAAGAGCTATCTTTTATTCATGTTTTGATGCTGAATGATATTTTACTTGGTTTAACATGGATTAGTTAGTTTTATGGACACTCATGCATGCATTTAGATGGTCAACTTTCTCCCTCTTGCTAGCCCAAAAATTCCATCAAGTAAAAACTTTTTTCCAATACCTTCAACCAAAGTTATTCCAGTGAGTCCACCATATCTACCTATTAACTTTATGATATTCCGAGTATGTTTATCATGTTATTTGTTATATCTATACCTCTGAATGAAAATTCTTATGATGTTGATTGTTATGGGAAAAGTTGGTTATATAGCTCTCACGAACTTGATGCACACTTTACTTTTATTGCCTTAAATAAACATGACCCATTGTGATTAAAATTATGATGTTGTGGGCTTGACAAATGTCTTGGGTTGAGAGTTAGCTCATATGTGCTGTCACATGGCAAGCTTTCAACATGCTCTTCATTTTATTTAGTTGATATCATGTACTTTTGTTTATGGATGCTTATCATGGGTGAAATAAATGTGGAGATAAAGCAAGTTTAAATGAGTTTGTATAAATGGTTAGAGAGACGCCTGGGCCACTAATCTAAGCCATGCATTATTCATGGTGGAAATTTACTTACATACTATGGTGAACCGTCAGTGATACACCTTACAATAAAAAGCTATTCCCATGGTAAATAAAAAGGGTGTTGAGCTTGTTTATTTTGTTTGTTTGTCTTGTCATTTTGATATGGGCTTGTTCCATATCCTGGGACAAGAGGTACCCCAGCTGACACTTTTAATGATGCTATTATTACTTACAATGATATTTAACTTGAACTTGCTTTGTGTCCCAAGTTGAGTAACACATGGTGTATGTACTTGTATTCAAGGGGCATGAGACATTCAACCTATACTTTGTCAAGCACACTACTCATATTTGCTTTCACTTTAAACTTTAATCATTCAAGATGCTATGATAGGGGTAATGAGAGCTTGACACCAAGGATTACCACATTGCAATCATTAACTTAAGTAGAGGAGTTTGGAAGTTAGATGAAACTTATTCATCCTTTACCTCTACTCACATATATATATCTTTCCAAAGTATCCACCTTTTATATTAAGATTTTCATCAATACTCTATGACCATTGTAGAATGTTCTTACTTATCATTATGCATATACATGTGGTCCATAGTACTTTCTTTCATGTTACACTTTGTGAATTATCATTGAACATCCTTGCATTGAATACTTGATATCACTTCATAAACTATCTTGCATATTGCTACTCCTTTGAAGAATGAATCATTTGACTCTATGTAGCAATAGTAATCATCTTTGATATCCTTTGATAGTATTAAATTTCAAAGTCCATGTTAGTTTTATCACCTTCATACTTGAGGACGAGTATAGGTTAAGCTTGGAGATGTTGATGCATGTAAAATGCATACATGAACTTTGCACTATATTACTTATATTCCAATCATATTAGCATCATATAAGGGTTATATCAATGTTTCCATGATTTTGGAAATATTTTATTGATTTCCTATTTTTATGGAATTAACCCTTCGCAGGCAGAAAACCCTATTTTCTACATTTTAATGTTTTAGGGACCCAAACGTCGTCCAAATGACCTGGAAATTTACGAGCATCAGTTTTTGGAAGGAACGAATCGTAGGAGCCAAGGATGCACACGAAAGGAAGTCCGAGGAGGATTTTGAGTGGGCCCACGCAGCTAGATTCCTTGGCCGCGTGGGCCCCCCTCTTTTCCCCCTCGAGGCTCCTTTACCGTCGATCTTTATCTCTGTGCCTCCGTCTTGACCTAAAACCGACTATAAAATAGTCCCCGACGCCCTTCGGAGGGGAGCGCCGCCGAAACACAGAAACACCAAAATAGAGACCTGGAGGTGCAGATTGGAGGGGGAAAACTCCGGCGGGCACTACTGGGAAAACCCATATAGGTAGGTTACATTCTGTGTCGCACCCTTAATTGGTGCGCCACAGAAATATATTTCTGTGGCGCACCAGGCTTGGTGCGCCACAGAAAGTCATATTTCTGTGGCGCACCTAGCCATGTGCACCTGGGTGCACCACAGAAAGCCACATTTCTGTGGCGCACATGGACAGGTGCGCCACAGAAAGTTATCCGGGGGGCGGGTTAAAATTTGAAAATAATAATTCTGTGGCGCACCTGGCACGTGCGCCACAGAAAGTTGACATTCTGTGGGGCACCTGCCAGGTGCGCCATAGAAAGGTGACATTCTGTGGCGCACCAAGCTTGGTGCGCCATAGAATTATTATTTTCAAATCCCACCCCCCGATCGCCTTTTTTGTCTTGTAGGAAGTAAAAGAAAATGATAAAAAATCCAATAAATAAAATCCTTTGACATGTAGTTAGGTATGAGTGTCTAGTAGGTATAGAAATTTTGAAATATGAATTTTGACCTTTTCTGCAACATACAGGAAAAAAACTTGTAACGGTCATAACTTTTGCATACGACGTCGAAATAACGCAAATAATATGTCAAAAAAATCGTGAGAAATATCCGAGTTCGAATCCAACCGGGTTTACCCGGTCAGCAATTCACAGATTCCTCTAATTCCAAAAGAAAAAAAAGTTATTTCAAACAGACGATTTTTCTGATTTTTTTTTAAAAAAATTCCAAAAACGACACAGAAATATATAACAAAGAAGATTGTTGACTTTTCTTGACTTTTTTTATTTTTTTGGATTTTTTGGGTTTTTTTAGATTTTTTGAATTTTTTGGATTTTTGGATTTTTTTAAGTTTTTTGAATTTTTTTGGATCTTTTGAAACTTTTGAATCTCCTTTTGAAAGTTTAGAAATTTTTGAAAAATCTGAAATTTAAAAACACACGTTTATAACATATACATAACATATACACATAAAAGACTTTAGAGGATACATATGATATATATATATCAATAAGAACTTGAGTAGCACAAGGGTAGGTGAAGTGGGTGGAACTTAGAAGTTAAGCGTGCTAGGGTTGGAGCAATTTGAGGATGGGTGACCTAGGGTTGGAGCAATTTGAGGATGGGTGACCTAGCGGGAAGGTATCAGTTCAAAAAATCTGAAAATAATTCCAATAATTAGGATTTTTCATATTATTTCATATTTTGATTTTTCTGAGTTTTTTTGAAACTTTTTAATTTTTTTTTGCAATTTTTGAATTTTTTCAAATTTTCAGAATTCTGTGGCGCACCAGCCAGGTGCGCCACAGAAAGTGGATTTCTGTGGCGCACGCCCATGGTGCGCCATAGAAAAAAAATTAGTGGCGAGGATTCTGTGCCGCACCCAGCAATTCTGGGGGTGCGCCACAGAATCCATTTTTGGTGTGCCACTGATAAGGCTTTTCCTACTAGTGGGGGCGCTACCGGCGTGGTCTCCATCTTCTCAAGTGACTTCTCCACCATCTCCATGATGAAGAGGGAGTAGTCCACCCCCGAACTATGGGTTTGTGGAAGTAACTTATGTATCTCTCCTCTCTTTGAGCTTCACTAATTAGTACCGTATGAGCTGCTGAACATGATTACGGTCATTTATGTAATACCTATGTGGTGGATCTTTTTATGAGTTAATATATGTTTGAGATTGCAATAGTTTTGTTTCAGTTATGAAAGTAGATGCATATATGTACCCCGTTCTTGTGCACTTGTTTTGATCAAGCATGTTTATGAGAGCATGTGTGGGGTGATGTGTGCATTAGTTGGAGTAACGGGGGGTGGTGAGTGCGGTAAGCTGACCCCAAGAGTAAGGTTTGATGAGTGTAGCAGGAAGTCTTCCCTTAGTAAGAAACCGAGGTTATCAATCCAGTAGGAGGTGAAGACACTTCTGAAGGTGTTAACGGTGTCAGAAAACTTGGCGTCTTGGGGAGTGCAAGAAGTCCTGACGGTTGACTTGGAACCTGCACACAAGACAATCAAACTACTTTGTCCCAACGAATCAGTGAGGGTGTCAATCTCACCGGCTTGCTGAAAACAAAGGATTAAAAGTGTTGTATGGAAAAAGATGTTTGTTTGTAGAGAATGAAAGAGAACAATGATTGCAGTAGGTTGTATTTCAGATGTAAAAGAATGGACCGGGGTCCACAGTTCACTAGTGGTGTCTCTCCATAATAAATAACTAACATGTTGGGTAAACAAATTAGAGCTGCGCAATTGACAATATTGAAGAGTGCATAATATGCATGTGCAAGTTATGGTGTCTACTATGAGATTCATTTGGGCATTACGACAAGGTACACAGACCGCTATCCAGCATGCATCTGTGCCTAAATAGTCCACCTTCAGGTTAACATCCGTACCCCTTCCAGTATTAAGTTGCAAGCAACAGACAATTGCATTAAGTAAAGTGCATAATGTAAACAACACATTCATCCTTAGACAAAGCATCATTAGGTTACCCCTAGTGGCAACAGCACATCCACAACCTTAGAGGTTGCTGTCACTCCCCCAGATTCAATGGAGACTGAACCCACTATCTAGCATAAATACTCCCTCTTGGAGTCACAAGCATCCACTTGGCCAGAGTATCAACAAGCAACGGAGAGCATGCAAGATCATAAATAACATAGACATAATATTTCAGTATTTAACTTGACATAGTATCAATATTCATCGGATCCCACCAAACACAACATATAGCATTACAATAAGATGATCTTGATCATGATAGGCAGCTCACAAGATCTAAACATGATGGCACAAGAGGAGAAGACAACCATCTAGCTACTGCTATGGACCCACAGTCCAAGGATGAACTACTCACACATCACTCCGGAGGCAGGCATGGTGATGTAGGGCCCTCCGGTGATGATTCCCCTCTCCGGCAGGGTAACGGGAAGAGCTTCAGAACCCTCCCGAGTTAGGGTTGACGGCGGCGGCGGCTCTGGAACTTTTCGGGGTTTTTGACTCGGGTCTTAGGGTTTTCCCGTCAAACGCAATTTATAGGCGAAGGGGCGACGTCGGTGGAGGCCCGAGGCCTCCTCACCACGTGGCGGCGCGTCAGGAGGTGGGACCGTGCCTCCATATGGCGAGGGCGGCCCACGCCCCCTTTGTCTCTCCTTCGGACTCCGTGTACGTGTCAGAAAAATAGGGACTTTGGCTTTTGTTTCGTCCAATTCCGAGAATATTTCCAGAACAACTTTTCTGAAACCAAAAACAACAGAAAACAGGAACTGGCACTGTGGCATCTTGTTAATAGGTTAGTCCCAGAAAATGCATAAAAATGATATAAAGTGTATATAAAACATGTAGCAATTGGTATAATATAAGCATGGAACATCAGAAATTATGGATACGTTGGAGACGTATCAAGCATCCCCAAGCTTAGTTCTACTCGTCCTCGAGTAGGTAAAACGATAACAATAAAATAATTTCTGAGGAGACATGCTTTCACACAATCTTGATCAAATAATATTGCAAGGCTCATGTCATGAATGAAGTGACTCAAGGCAATGGTCTATAGTTTGCTACAAATAGATAAAGAGTAAACAACTGAATCATATAAGCAAAAACTTTTCATGAATAGTACTTTCAAGACAAGCATCAAAAAGCTTTGCATAAGAGTTAACTCATAAAGCAATAGATTCGAAATAAAGGCATTGAAGCAACACAAAAGGAAGATTTAAGTTTCAGCAATTGCTTTCAACTTTCAACATGTATATCTCATGGATATTGTCAACACAAAGTAATATAACAAGTGCAATAAGTAAGCATATAAGAATTGATGCACACAAAGTTGACACAAGTGTTTGCTTCTGAGATAGAAATAAGTAGGTAAACTGACTCAACATAAAGTAAAAGAAAGGCCCTTCGCAGAGGGAAGCAGGGATTAAATCATGTGCTAGAGCTTTTTAGGTTTTTGAAATCATATAGAGAGCATAAAGTAAGTTTTTGAGAGGTGTTTGTTGTTGTCAACGAATGGCAGTGGGCACTCTATCCCCCTTGTCACCCAGACTTTCAAGAGCGGCTCCCATGAAGGACGTTATTTCTACCCAAGGGTAGATCATCCCTCTTCTCTTTTGTTTACACATGCATATTTATAAATTGGTATGACACTCCTCCCAACCTTTGCTTACACAAGCCATGGCTAACCGAATCCTCGGGTGCCTTCCAACAATCACATACCATGGAGGAGTGCCTATTTGATATTGTTTAACATTTTGAAAATTGCTTCTGATAAATCATTGGCAAACATGTGAAGAGAATTAAACAGTTATAGTTGTAATTAATTGGGACTGGGCACCCCATTTGCCAGCTCTTTTTGCAAAGTTATTGGATAAGCGGATGTATATGCCACTAGTCCATTGGTGAAAGTCTGTCATGAGTAAATGACAAGGTGATAGAGTAAACGCCACATAACTTCCTCATGAGCTATAAAACATTGACACAAATAAGGAGTAATAGTTTTGAATAGTTTAAAGGTAGCACATGAAGTATTTACTTGGAATGGCAGGAAATACCACATAATAGGTAGTTATGGTGGACACAAATGGCATGGGTTTTGGCTCAAGGTTTGGATGCACGAGAAGCATTCCCTCTCAGTACAGAGTTTAGGCTAGCAAGGTTGTTTGAAGCAAACACAGGATATCAAATGCTACAACAAGACTTACATAAAAACATATTGCAAGCATTATAAGACTCTACACTGTCTTCCTTGTTACTCAAACACTTTACCAGAAAATATCTAGACCTTAGAGATACCAAACATGCAAACCAAATTTCAACAAGCTCTACGGTAGTTCTCCACTAATAGGTTTTAACTACATGATGCAAGAGCTTAAACATGATCTACTTGAGAGCTCAAAACAATTGCAAAGCATCAAATTATCCAAGACAATGATCTACAAGAATGAGTATGTCTTTTCAATATACCATCTACCACATGTAGCATTTTCTGTTTCCAACCAAACACCAATCAACTTATTTCAACACAAAACTCTCCAAATAATACAACAATGAAACAAGAGAGTACTTCTCTACAAGAACTAACAGCTCTGAACAAGAGATGCATGAAAAACAGGAGCTAAAAGCATTGCAGTAGCTAGACAAGAATACTCAACAAATATAAGTGAAGAATACGAGTATTCACATGAAAAAGCGGAGCGTGTCTCTCTCCCACACAAGAATGCTAGGATCCAATTTATTCAGAAAAGAAAATAACAAAGCAAAAAAAAAGCACACAGACGCTCCAAGTAAAGCACATAAGATGTGAAAGAATTAAAATATAGTTTCACTAGAGATGACCTGATAAGTTGTTGATGAAGAAGGGGATGCCAAGGCATCCCCAAGCTTAGACGCTTGAGTCTTCTTGAAATATGCTTGGGTGACCCATGGGGGCATCCCCAAGCTTAGGCTTTTCACTCTTCTTGATCATATCATATCATCCTCCTCTCTTGATCCTTGAAAACTTCCTTCACACCAAACTCAAAGTAATTCTCATTAGAGGGTTAGTGCATAATCAAAAATTCACACATTCTGTAATGACACAATCATCACCAATACTTATGGACATTAGCTACAGCCACTGATATTTTGTGGAGCAAAGAAATCCACTCAAACACAGTAAAAGAGAGAATGCAAAATAAAAGGCAGAATCTGTCAAAAACAGAACAGTCTGGAAAGACGAATTTTTTCGAGCCACTTAAGTTGCTCAGATGCGAAAAGTCAGAACTAATGAAAGTTGCGTACATATATGAGGATCACGCCTGAAGTTTTTCAGAATTTTTAGATTTTGTGGAGTGAATACAGCTCAAAACCGTGGACAGCAAAAATCTGTCTCTGCGCAGAAATCCAAATCTAGCATCAACTTTCTATTAGAGGCTTTACTTGGCACAACAATGCAATAAAATAAAGATACAAAGGAGTTGTTACAGAAGTAAGCAAACTCCTTGACTCAAAACTGAAAACAAAAAATAATGGGTTCCCTCCCAAAAGTGCTTTCTTTAATGCCTTTAGCTAGGCTAGAAGATTTAAATGATGCTCTCATAAAAATAAGAGTTGAACACCAAAGAGAGCATCAAGATGCAAATATCAAACACATTTAAGTCTAACCCACTACCTATGAAAAGGAATCTTGTAAGAAAACAAATTATTGAAGCATGAAGCTACTAGTGTATGAAGACAAAACAAGTGCAACTTCAAAACTTTCAACATAAAGAGAGGTGTTTTAGTGACTTGAAAACTTTTACCACCATATTTTCCTCTCTCATAATAACTTTCAGTAGCATCATGAACAAACTCAACAATATAACTGTCACATAAAGCATGCTTTTCATGATCTATAAACACATAATTTTTGTTTAGCTCTAAAACAGTGGGGTTATTAAACCCACTTTTGACAATAGTAGTAAAATTAATATCATCAGACAAAATAGGACCATCATCTAGAGAATTATCATATATAACATTAGGGAGCCATTGTTTTATTTCTGTAACTTCCTCTTCTATTTGTGTCAAGGAGCTTGTTATTTCAAATTTATCAAAAGTAGATATTTCAATAGAATCATGACATTCAACAATATAGCACTCTTCCTCCTTAGGCAGGCATGGAGGGCAATCAAATAATGTAAGAGTTAAAGAGTTACTATTATTAGAAGGTAGATCCTCCTTTTGTTCATCACTCTCTTCCTCTTTTTCATCCAATGAGCTTTCAGTTTTAGCAGCTTCTTCTCCCACAGGTTCCTGAAAGGTAGCAAGTTGTTCTGGAGAATAAATTTTCTCAAGAAATTCAGTGATATAAGGATTATCATTGTAATATTCAAGGCAATAACCAAGTATAGCAAAAATTTCAGATTTATAAGGAGAATCATCATCATCAATATAACCAGCAATTTCATAGGCACCCTTAAAAACAAGAAATTCTTCAATTTGTTCAAGATTACCAAAGTCATAGTTTCCTTTAGCATAAGCAGCCAAGGTTTCATTATCATTATGATCACATTGGAAAGGGAGGTGTTTATGTCTTCTACAACATAAAGATTCATTAAAGCGGTAGGATTCATCATATGTAGAACACAAGTTCTTAGCAAAATAATTCAATCTACTTATTTGTTCCCATAAATATTTCCCTTTTTGAGACAAGTGATAAGATTTTGTTTCAAAGAGAGAAGATATTGATAGCAAATAAATAACTAGACATAATAAAAAACGAAATAAACTAAATGCAAGAAACTATTTTTTTTGTGTTTTTGATAAAGAGAGCAAACAAGACAAAATAAAAATAAACTAAGCAAGACAATAACAAAGTAAAGAGATTGAAAGTGAGAGACTCCCCTTGCAGAAGGCTTGACCTCCCCGGCAACGGCGCCAGAAAACTTGCTTGATGCATGTAAACCACACGTTCGTTGGGAGACCCCAAGAGTAAGGTTTGATGAGTGTAGCAGGAAGTCTTCCCTTAGTAAGAAACCGAGGTTATCAATCCAGTAGGAGGTGAAGACACTTCTGAAGGTGTTAACGGTGTCAGAAAACTTGGCGTCTTGGGGAGTACAAGAAGTCCTGACGGTTGACTTGGAACCTGCACACAAGACAATCAAACTACTTTACCCCAACGAATCAGTGAGGGTGTCAATCTCACCGGCTTGCTGAAAACAAAGGATTAAAAGTGTTGTATGGAAAAAGATGTTTGTTTGCAGAGAATGAAAGAGATCAATGATTGCAGTAGGTTATATTTCAGATGTAAAAGAATGGACCGGGGTCCACAGTTCACTAGTGGTGTCTCTCCATAATAAATAACTAACATGTTGGGTAAACAAATTACAGCTGGGCAATTGACAATATTGAAGAGTGCATAATATGCATGTGCAAGTTATGGTGTCTACTATGAGATTCATTTGGGCATTACGACAAGGTACACAGACCGCTATCCATCATGCATCTATGCCTAAATAGTCCACCTTCAGGTTAACATCCGTACCCCTTCCAGTATTAAGTTGCAAGCAACAGACAATTGCATTAAGTAAAGTGCATAACGTAAACAACACATTCATCCTTAGACAAAGCATCATTAGGTTACCCCTAGTGGCAACAGCACATCCACAACCTTAGAGGTTGCTGTCACTCCCCCAGATTCAATGGAGACTAAACCCACTATCTAGCATAAATACTCCCTCTTGGAGTCACAAGCATCCACTTGGACAGAGTATCAACAACCAACGGAGATCATGCAAGATCATAAATAACATAGACATAATATTTCAGTATTTTACTTGACATAGTATCAATATTCATCGGATCCCAGCAAACACAACATGTAGCATTACAATAAGATGATCTTGATCATGATAGGCAGCTCACAAGATCTAAACATGATGGCACAAGAGGAGAAGACAACCATCTAGCTACTGCTATGGACCCATAGTCCAAGGATGAACTACTCACACATCACTCCGGAGACAGGCATGGCGATGTAGAGCTCTCCGGTGATGATTCCCCTCTCCGGCAGGGTGCCGGGAAGAGCTTCAGAACCCTCCCGAGTTAGGGTTGACGGCGGTGGCGGCTCAGGAACTTTTCGTGGTTTTTGACTCGGGTCTTAGGGTTTTCCCGTCAAACGCAATTTATAGGCGAAGTGGCGGCGTCGGTGGAGGCCCGATGCCTCCTCACCACGTGGCGGCGCGGCAGGAGGTGGGACCGCGCCGCCATATGGTGAGGGCGGCTGATATGTGCATTTTATATCATCATTTATGCAACCTTTAGTAGCATATTAGAATGTTATTTGCACTGTTATATCATTGTTTTTACATGTTTTAGATGATTTAGGGGACTTTCATACAAAGTCCCTATTTTTGGTATTTAATTTCTGGGAGGCAGAAAACCCCTTTTCTTGTTTTATGTTTCAGGAGCTCAGGAACCCAAATAATAAAAGGAAAAATACCACGGAGTTTTTCATCGAAGGAAGGCAAGGGAAGAAGACCGAAGAGAGGAGAGCCACGAGGGCCAAAAGGGGGGCCCACGCGGCCCATGTACCTGGCCGCGTGGGACCAAAATGGCCTCGGGCACCTCCTCGCCTGGGGCTTTTTAGCAACGCCTTCGTCTCGCCCGAAAAGTACGCCCTAATTTTTCCAAGTCCATCCGAGGTCGCGGCGGCGAAACTCCTGATCCCTCCGAGGGGGGTCAGATCCTGCTGCTCCGGAGCTCCGGAGAAGGGGGAAATCATCGTCATCGTCATCACCTCTCCTCCTTGGCGTGGGAGGAGGCCTCTACATCATCACCCCATCAAGACCAGCACCATCTCCATCATCATCACCGTGATCCACTCCGTTCCCCTCGTAGTTTGAGAGTTGCTATACCCTAGATACTTGTCTTGTGCTACTATTCATGTTTGTGATTGAGTACTTGTCATTATTTGGTGGTGAAGTTATATTTCAGATTGTGTTGTACCACTTATGCCACTGAATATCATCATGTTTGCACGTTGTGAGTAGTTCCCGTATGTTCCTGAGGGCATAGGATGAATTGGCAATGATTTATATAACATGTGTTGGTATTTTGTCAAGAGTTTATCTTTTATGTGATTCTATGATGGTGTTGTGCGAACGTCGACTGCACAACACTTCACCTATATGGGCTCATAGGAGAACACCGTAGTATAATGAATTGAGGAGACTTGGGAGGACGTAAACCTGAGACCGAGTCATGAAGTTATATTATGAGGGTATTAGTATCGGGGACCTTAGAGTGTAATGCTATGGTGGGACTTTATGTCTTAATAATTCTTGTGCAGTCATTTACTTGGCCACATGATCCATCATAAGGGGTAGTTTATTTATTTAGCTATACCTAATTATGGCTCCGTCCAAAGAAGATTAAAACTTGACAAGATATTCAACGTGTTGTTTAATAAATCTCTATGCCTAGCATATCCATGCCGCCCTCGGGAACGTTTTCCACATATAAGTTACACATCACTTGAGCTTGTCCTCTTGCCACATAAGAGGATTGGGCTTTCTCTCTTTGAGAGCTTTCACTTGCTACTATTTATTTCTGCATTGCAACTATACAACCAAAAATACCAAAAACACTTGCATCTTTTATTGTTTTATTTATCAATCTTACTAACCAATACCTTCAGCTCCTCGTGGGTTCGACAACCTTTTCTAATTGAAAGGTACTACAATTGATCTCCTGCACTTGGGAGTCATCAAGATACTTTTCTGGCGCCGTTGCCGGGGAGCGTAGCGCTATTGGTAAGAAGTTTGGTAAGGAAACTTGAAAGCTGTTTATTTTTTATCTCATTGTTACTATGGCATTTATGAATCGTGCCTCGCTGCATCTTGCTCTATATGAAAGTGCTTATGCCACTACTAAAGTGGTTGAAACTACTGTGCTGAGATACCTAAAGTGGGATATAAAATTCCCATGGTCATGTTAAAAGAGTTATGAAAAATCCATTTACAGGGATGGAACTAAGTCTGCACGTGAACATGGAAATTGAAGACATATGTGGCTTATTTAGACTTCCTGGTATTTCTGAGGATCAGGTAAAAAGGAAGTTATTATATTTGTCTTTATCTGGTAATGCTCGTGATTGGTACAGGTCTTTGGATGAAGAGGTCAGAATGAATGGAGTATCTTGAGGAAGGTTTTCTTTCTTAAATATTTTACTCCTAAAGAAGCTTATGATAACCGCTGCTATATATTCAATTTCTGGCCACATCTGGGAGAGAGTATTACTCAAGCTTGGGGGAGGTTAAAGGAACTCCTTCGCAAGAATCCTTGTCATGATCTTACAAGGAAACTTATATTGATAAACTTTTATGTGAGGCTACCTATGAAGCACAAGGAATTCTGGATAATTCATCTGGTGGAAGTTTTACTAATAATACTGAAGAAGAAGCATGGAATTTATTGGAGACTATTTCTGAAAATACTAGTCATTGGGATCTTGATAAAGGTAATGAGCCTATTTTGATTATGATATTCATGTGTAGAGAATTTCTCTACTTCTATTTGTTTAAAAATCTGAGTGATACTTTTGGTCTTGATCCTTATGTTATAATTGAGATAGCTAAAGGTTTTGCTGATCATATGTGTTCCAAAAGTGGTTTGAAGTTTATGTTGAACCTGTTAAACAATCTATTGTTGTTCCTAAAGTTATTAAACAGGTTGAACCGTGTCATCTGTGACAATTGAGGAGTATGTTGAACCACCTCCATATCCAAACCAAGTTAAGGAGAATTTACTTATTGCTGTTACTAACAAGAGTAAAAGATGTTCTCAGCCTTATGAACAGGTGGAAGTCAACACTCAAATTTCTGTTATCAAGCAACTAAATGAAGAAGACCCTGTTGATGTTTATTTATGTGAAGATGCTACTAAAGTCATCAAAGGTAATTCGGCCAAAGTTGGGAAACCTGTTATATCATGCTCTATTGGGACTTCAAGTTATCATGGTCTATGTGATATTGGAGCAAGTATTAGTGTCATTCCATATTCTCTTTATCTTGAAATCAAGCCTGATATTGATCCTATTGTTATGGAAGAGACAGGTATGACAATTCAACTTGCTAATAAAGATTATATTAGTCCATTTGGAATTGTTAGAGATGTTGAAGTATTGGTTGGCAAAATAAAATATCCTGCTGATTTTATTGTGCTTGGTTGTCCTCAAGATTCATTTTGTCCTATCATTTTTGGTAGACCTTTCTTACATACTGTTGGTGCTGAAATTAATTTGCCTAAAGAGAAAGTGTTTATTAAATGTGCTGGTGAGAAACTTGAATTCAACTTTTCCAAATTTGCTGATAAACATGTTGAAAGAGCCAATTTCTGAAGATTTAATTGAAACTCTTGCTCATATAGCTGTAGCTTCAACAGATGTTGTAGAACGTTATATGCTTAATCAAGATGAACCATTTAATGATGAGGAAAAAGAGGCTTTAGAACAAATATTATGGCAACAACCACCACAATTACAATTGCATATCCCACCTGATAATTTAGGAGTGCTACCACCACCTAAAGGGGATCCTAGTTTTGAATTAAACCTTTGCCTGCAAATCTGAAATATGCATATTTGGATGAGAAGAGCATATATCCTGTCATTATTAGTGCTAACCTTTCAGCTGAAGAAGAAGAGAAATTACTTGATGTGCTAAAAGCTCACCGACCAGCCATTGGATACTCTCTTGATGATCTTAAAGGTATAAGCCCAGCTCTATGTATGCATAAAATTAATTTGGAGGAAGATGCAAAACCTGTTGTTGATTATCAACGCCGCCTCCATCCAAAAATGAAAGAAGTGGTAAGAAAGAGGTAATAAGACTTATTGAAGCTGGTATCATTTATCCTATAGCTGATAGTAAGTGGGTTAGTCCTGTTCATTGTGTTCCTAAAAAGGGTGGAATGACTGTTGTTCCAAATGATGAGGATGAACTTGTGGCTCAACGTACTGTTGTTGGTTATAGGATGTGTATTGATTTCAGAAAATTAAATAAAGCAACTCGAAAAGATCATTATCCATTGCCATTTATTGATCAAATGTTAGAAAGGTTATCTAGATGGTTATTCAGGTTTCTCACAAATTCCTGTCCATAAGGATGATCAAGAAAAGACCACTTTTACTTGCCCATATGGTACATTTGCTTATAGGAGAATGCCATTCGGTTTATGTAATGCTCCTGCTACTTTTCAAAGATGCATGAATGCTATATTTGCTGATTATATTGAAAAGATAATGGAAGTTTTTATGGATGATTTTTCTGTGTATGGTACTTCCTTCGATAATTGCTTGTTCAACCTTAACAAAGTTTTGCAGCGTTGTGAAGACCAACACTTAGTTCTTAATTGGGAGAAGTGTCACTTCATGGTTACTGAAGGTATTGTTCTTGGGCATAAGATTTCTGGAAAGGAATAGAAGTTGATCCAGCAAAGATAGAAGCTATTGAAAAGCTACCATACCCAAGGGACATCAAAGGTATAAGAAGTTTTCTTGGGCATGCAGGTTTTTACCGTAGGTTTATTAAAGATTTCTCCAAAATATCAAAACCTCTAACCAATCTTTTGCAAAAGGATGTTCCTTTCTCTTTTAATGATGATTGCATTGAGTCCTTTAATATTTTGAAGAATGCTTTAATAAGTGCTCCTATTATTCAACCTCCTGATTGGAAATTGCCTTTTGAAATTATGTGTGATGCTAGTGATTATGCAGTTGGGGCTGTTTTGGGCCAACGTGTTGATAAGAAACTGAATGTTATTTATTATGCTAGTAGAACACTTGATGCTGCTCAAAGAATTATGCTACAACTGAAAGAATTTTTAGCAGTACTATTTGCTTGTGACAAGTTTAGACCTTATATTACTGATTCAAAAGTCACATGCATACTGATCATTCTGCTATTAAATACTTGATGCATAAGAAAGATGCTAAGCCTAGATTAATAAGATGGGTACTTTATTGCAAGAATTTGATTTACACATTGTTGATAGGAAAGGGGAAGATAATCAAGTAGCTGATCATCTCTCTAGAATGGAAAATATACCTGATGATCCTATTCCTATTAATGATAGCTTTGTTAATGAACAACTTGCAATGTTAATGTTTCTAGTGCTAAAGTTGCATCTCCATGGTTTGCCAACTATGCAAATTTTATTGTTGGTAAAGTTTTACCTCCACACTTCACTTTCAACAAAGAAAGAAATTCTTTTATGATCTTAGACATTATTTTTGGGATGATCCTTTCCTTTATAAGAAAAGTGTGGATGGTATTATTAGACGTTGTGTACCTGAGCATGAACAACAGGCTATTATAAGAGATTGTCATGACAGTCCCTATGGAGGGCATCATGCAGGAGATCGCACAGGAGCAAAGGTATTACAATCTGGTTTTATTGGCCTACTTTATTTAAGGATTGTGCTGAATATGTTAAATCTTGTGATAAATGTCAAAGAGTAGGAAATATTGGTAGGAGAAATGAAATGCCTATGAATTATTCTTTGCCACTTGAGCCATTTGATGTGTGGGGTTTTGACTTTATGGGCCTTTCCCAGAATCAAAGACAAAGCATACTCACATTTTGGTTGCAGTTGACTATGTTACAAAGTGGGTGGAAGCAATTCCAACCAAAAGTGCAGATCATGCCACAGCAATGAAGATGCTCAAGGACATCATTTTCCCCAGGTTTGGTGTTCCTAGGTTTTTAATTACTGATGGTGTTCTTAGAAAAACTTTGGCAAAATATGATGTTAACCATAGAATTGCATCTCCTTATCATCCTCAAACAAGTGGACAAGTTGAATTAAGTAATAGGGAAATTAAACTCATTTTGGAAAAGACAGTGAATAAGTCTAGATCTGATTGGCCAACTAAAATTAATGATGCATTATGGGCTTATAGAACTGCTTTTAAAAATCCTATGGGAATGTCTCCTTATAAAATGGTTTATGGAAAAGCTTGTCATTTACCTGTTGAATTAGAACATAAGCTAGATGGGCTATTAAACAATTGAACTTTGATTTTAAAACTGCGGAGAAGAGAATTCTTGATTTAAACCTACTAGATGAATGGAGAAATGAAGCTTATGAAAGTGCAATGTTTAAAGAAAAGTTAAATTTGGCATGACAAGAAAATTAAGAAAAGGAATTCAAAGTAGGTGATCAAGTTTTTTATACAACTCTCGTTTCAAGTTTTCTGCAGGGAAGTTGCTTCAAAGTGGCAGGGACCATTAGTGATACAGGAGGTGTACCGTTCAGGAGCTATCCGTCTTCACGGTGACATGAAAGGTAAACCTCATGTAGTCAATGGACAACGCCTTAAACCTTATATTGCAGGAAAGAGCTTCATCGGAATGGTGGAGAGTTGAATTTACAAACACCGGAGGAGGTAATTGAGAGAAACCGTGCAGTTTCAGAAACCCTAAATCAATAGAAGGTAACTTTGTGTTGGAAAGTTTCTCGGAATTGCATAATATTTTACGGAAGTCATTTTTTATGGAAATTAACGTGTGGGACAAGAAAACTGGACGAAGCGGAGACCCGAGGAAGGAAAGAGGGGGTCCCACGTGGCCAGTACGGTCGCGTGGGCCCACTCCTTTTGCCCCTCGGAGTCCCTTTTCCTCGTTTTCGATCCCGACGCTTCGTCTTGACCTAAAAACCCTCAATATATACCCTCTCTGTCGATCTAATCTCGCACCGAGCGTCTCGAGCGATCTTCTTTCTGATGTTTCTGTCTGTCAGGTTTTAGCCATGTCTTGCTCCGGATCCAATCAAGATGGGGAGAGCCTCCAAGGAAGGTGTTGTGAACTGCTACCTCAGCTCCGTGATGGCACCGCCGAAGACCGTGTACTTCAAGGATGGTGTGATGCTCGTGGAGGAGGTGAAGGCTCCCAAGGCCACCGGCACGGTGGAGGAAAGGCTGGATGAGTTGGAGGACAAGACCTTCATGTATTGACGTGGGCCTACCTTTCGGGTGCCCCACTATGAAGATACATGGTGCATGCCAAGCCTCAAGATCAACCACAGCAGGCCCGTGAAGGGCCCAACAAGGACAACGTACGTCCCAAGGAAGTCGAATATTAGGTCGGTAGATACTTACCAAATCCTGTAAACCTAACCGACACCGATTTCCTGAGACCTAGCCTCCATATAAAGGCTAGGAGGGACCTCTGTCGAGGGTACGCTCATACTATCCACCAAAACCCTAGCGAGATCGCCATCTCGCAGAGGTCGCCATTGTAACTTTCGACTCCATCAATACAGATCAAACAAGCAGGAAGTAGGGTGTTATCCTCCGGGAGCCTGAACCTGGGTAAATCGCCTTGCTTGTCAGCCGCGGTAACTACCAGCACTCACAATCTTCTCCCCTTCAATCAACCCGGGTACTCCACCCTGGGATCTGCCGAGGTGACCCCTCGACATTTGGCGCCGTCTGTGGGAAAGACGAGTGCTGTAATCATGGTTGCACCGGCTCCATCGGCAATGAAGATCGACGCTCCGACCGTCGACAAGCCAATCCGCTTCGGCTCATTCATCTACGATCCGCACCCGCCGGCCAAGCGCTCGGTGTACGCCGATCTCTATGGAGGTATGTGTTTGTCCTTTGGAAACATGCATCTCCATGTGAACAAGTGGGGAGTCTTTTGACCCTCTGCTCTCGCACCTGTGAGGGCCGCGGGACTTGCGACTCCGTCGACTACGGAGATCGCATCTACATCATCGACATCGACTGCATCTCCATCGACTACGGGATCGCATCTGCATCATCAACATCGACCGCATCTCCTTCAACTACGGAGATCGCATCAGCATCATCGACATCGATCGCATCTCCTTCGACTACGGAGATCGCATCAGCATCATCGACATCGACCGTGTCTCCTTCGACTACGGAGATCGCATATGCATCATCGACATCGACCGCATCTCCTTCGACTACGGAGATCGCATCAGCATCATCGACATCGACCACGTCTCCTTCGACTACGGAGATCGCATCTGCATCACCAACGTCAACCGCGTCTCCTTCGACTACGGAGATCGCATCTGCATCACCGACATCGACCGCATCTCCTTCACTACGGAGATCGCGTTCGCGTCCACAACATCAACTGCGAAGGTCGCGCCCGCATCGACCCCACCCTCCACACCTCCATCGACAACGGAGACAACGAAGATCTTCGACTCTTCACCCGACGAGTTCTGCAGCGACTGCGGCGTGTATCACGTCGCCTCCATCTTCGACTCCGGGGACAACTCCGACAACAGCGACGCACAGTCGATGGCCCAGTCACGCCTAGCGCAAATCTTCATGATCGAAACCACGACTTCGAACAACAATTGTCCAGAAGAACCTCCGGCGTACCCGCTGGAGGTGATCATGCCAGACGGGGTGACGAAGCTCACCATCACCCGCGAAATGGGGATCAGAGCCCTGAAACACATGGAGGAGTACACCATGCCCCCCGAATATGTGACCAGGGAAGACATGATGGCATACCAGTACCTGATGTGGAAGGACACCGAGAAGATCCGCGTGGAAAAAGCAGAGTTAGCCCGATGCAAGGAGATCGCTGACAACTCGAGTGCCCGACGCGCAGCTTTCTCCTTCGCCTCCTCTGAGACTGCAGTCTCGCAAAGGCGCCATAGAACTCGCATGAATCGGATGACAGACGCAGATAGATCGGGAGCTACCCGCAACCTCGAGTCATCCTACGTGACAGAAGACGCAGAAGGGATTACGATCCCAAAAACAACCTCTGCCGCTCTGATGTCAATAGGCACATATCTGCAGCTGACCCAACCTCCGGAGGGTGACCCGCGCGCCAACGTACACAAGCAGCAGATCAAGGCACTCAAGTTGGCGGAAGACGCTCTGCTCAAGTCAGGCACAGCTGATAAACCAACAGAAGATCCAGGACGACGCGACCGCGAGCGTGCCATGCACGTAGAGCGGCCCACGCGACACCTCCAAGAAGGAGAAGACGCGCTGTAGAACCCCCACCTTTTAACAAAGGTTGGGATTCCCCGTGTAACGTGCTAGTCCCTGGATCGACTTGCTAGCACACACAGTTTGAGATGCAATACCAAACATTGTATCAAAGTATATTACACGATGATCCAGAATTTAAAAGATTCGATACAAGGTGCATAGCCGAAGGCTAGCTCAAACCAAAGTAAACACACAGCGGAAAGCAAATGATACACTGAGCCCATCATCTTCATGTGCCACAGGCAAACATGTTGGTTGTAGACTCGAAACCCTGTCGCAACCTCACTCATCGTCTGACGGACCTGCAACGGTGAGTTACAGCCCAACTATATGGGTCAGCACAATTGAATTGTGATGGCAAGATGACACTTATGTGGATATAAATGGCAACCTATAATCTACATGAATATTTGGCTAAGTGGAGTTTTGAGGCTGATTTGCATAAAGCCAGTTTTATCCTATCATTTGTAAAACAATTTTCATCTTAGACAAAGGGTACCACTGATAGACATCAGTGAACCACTTTGACAACTACTCATGGCAAGCACCACCGATAGACATCAGTGAGCTCCCATCCCTTGTTCACCCTCAAGTTTTAATTTAGAAATTGGGATGAGGAGATCTTCAACAACTTCCCGGTCTAGTTGCTCAAAATTGTCCATAACCGGGGACACGGCTAAGTATACTCAGTTTTTACTCTCGAGAGGGTGTGCACTTTCACCACAAGACCCAATCTTTCCATCCTCCATGGCAACCAATTATGCAATGGAAAAGAGAAGACCGAGTCGAGATCTTTCAGAAGTGATTCCCCAGAGTCTAACGTCGGACCCACTCCAACCTATCATCCCTACATCTGCTGGTCACGACAGAACCAGGGTCTCACAACCTAATTGATCAAGACAGAGCCCATATGACATGTGGCTGCACTAGAAGCTACTGAACAAGGAGAGTCTACAATCTCTTTAAGCCTGGGTGACTTTCCACAATTGTGCACTTCCACCAAGGGCAAATTACCATAGACATGAACCATAGACATGGACCCCCTGAGTAGTCACCCACCATGGTTCTCCAACCAGCACCCAGGTAGTTCATTGATTAGTTATTAGTTTTCATCACTATCCAACTAATCAAAACATTTTCATAGCATGACTATACTAAGTTCCATACTACAAGGTTCTGGGTGGAGGATGGCTACACACTAATAGGAGCATAGCATAATATAAGATTTCAACAACAAGCCTATCATGCATACTACTGAAAACACTAAGTGCATAGTAGTAAAAGTAGTAGGACTTTTATGGTGTCACTTGCCTTGGCCAACTGAAGAGTTGAAGTTACACTCTTCACAACACGCAAAGCACTCCGTACAATCTAAACATAAGGATAACACAATAATAAACAAAAAATTCAACAACACCAATGCATAACAAAGCAAACATACACATCAATGTATTCACAAAACGGTGGTCAAGGATTATCACATAATTCAATATGCAAAAAGAATTAATGTGATTAGGTTTAGGGTTTGCCAATTTGGTTAAAGGTTGGTCAAGCAATTATGTATGAACATCATGGATGTCATATGTAACTTGCTGTGGTGTTTCAAGGGTTCTAAAAGGTTGGTCTTGATCAACATGGTCACACAAGGAATTTTGGAAAAGGTTTAACATATTTAAAACAAGGATTTTTGTAACACCATATCTTTAGAAAGATCTTAAACACAAACCTTAATAATTGGGTTGGCAAATATATTCTAATGATGGGTTTTGGTCTTTCTGGACAGAGACAACTAGTTGGGTCAATTTTCAAAAAGGAATCATATTAAAATAATTTCTAGGATTTAAACTATAACCAAAATACTTCAATTGAGCATCTGGTTTTTACAACAGTTTAAAAGTATTCAAAAATATTTATAAAAGTGACCAAGTTATTCTACAGAACCTAAGGTTTTCAAAAATATTTTATTTGCAATTTTTGGACTTATAAAAATAAAGTTATGCTAAATATACTCAAATCTCTCATTTGAAATTTGAAAGATTTAAACTTTGACAAAACAGTAAACTAATAGTTCTAAAAGATTCTACAAGTCCAGAGCTTTTCAAAAATATAAAGTTTGTTAAATTTGGCTAAACCAATAAAAAGTTGTGAAGGTTCTAAGCTACAGGGGCTTTTCTGCAAAAACGTCATTTTAAATCAATTAGGGATAAATCCAGAAAAGGGTGGGGCCACGTGGCTGTTTCCTATTGGTCCGTACCGATTCACTAAAATGATCTAATCTTGACCGTTCACTACGGATCGGACGGCTCAGGGCTAGGGTTCTCACCGGGCGGCGATGGAGGTCGCCGGAGATGGCGTAGACGGCGGCGCAGCGCTCCGGTGATCGACGGCGTCGACGTTTCCGTGCTGCTCCGGCCTCGTGAGGAGGTCTGCGACGTGTAGCACAACACAGCGAGGGCGATGGTGAGGTCGTCGTCGTCGATCTCTTCCTGGGACGGCGGCGCGACGCGGATGGAGCGGTGCGGACGCCGGTGACGCGGCCGTGCTCGAATTCGTCGATGCCGCTGCAGAAAAATTCGAGGAAGGGGTCAGTGGGGTGCGCCATGACACGGGGAGAAGGATGGTGAGGGACTCGGGCTCCGGTGCTCGCTCACTTCGCCGGAAAGGGAGGAAGGCGGCGGCGGCAGTGGCGTACTCCGGCGAGCGATAACGGAGTCTAGGAGACGCGGTTTGAGGGGGAGAGTGGGGGGAAATGATGAGGAGGTCCGGGGCTATCCATATAGGGGCTAAGGAGTGCTTGGGGGTGCGCGAGTCGTGCGAAACGTGGAGGTCGTGGGCGAGGCCGTGGTGCGGCGGCGGCGGTTACGCGAGGGAGATGATCCCGACAGGTGGGTCCCACCTGTCGGTGAGAGCGATGACGCGCGTGGGCTGCGTTAGCTGCCGCGCGCACGGTAGGTTAGGTTTTGGGCCGGCTCGGCTGGCCCGTTAACTCTTTTTTTTTCTGCTTTCTTTTTCTTCTCTGGTTTTCTTATTTCTTTTATAACTTTTATTTTACAAAACCAATTTGATTCAAACCAAATTCTAAGAATTTGTAAAATCAAAACCTTTCTTATAAAACTTACAAACACTCTTTTCCCAACATTTGTAAATTTGAAAACTCAAAATAATGCATAAGGTTTATTAGAACCTTTATGTTTATAACATAGGGTTTTATAAATCCCTTTTGAACTAAAACCAAAATCGAGAAAAAGATATGAGTAATATCATTCAATATGATAAACTCAATAAAAATACTTTGATACAACTCAATTTGTTTTAAAGAGTTTGGGTAATACATTTTAAATACAAATAATCATTTGAAACACCAAAATATACATTTCACTTCAATTCTTTAAATCTTGAAAATGGAAGGTAAGGAATTATTTAAATTTACCAGTACTCATTCATATCATGGGCTTTATAAATCCCAAAATAGAATACCACAAATACAATTTTTGAAAAAGAGTTACCAAGAATCATTTCATAATCATATGAAAGATTTAAAACAAATTTTGAAAATAGTTTATGTTTAAATAACCCAAAACAATTGGTAAATAGAAGTTGTTAAGTAATTTAAAGTAATATATTAAATTCCAATTCAATTTGAGTAATTTATTTTATTCAAACAAAAGTTTTAATTTTTAGGGATTTTTAAAACATTCCAAATTTTTGGGATGTTACACGCGCGCAACTACATCACGCAGCGGCAGTGATGCGTGTAAAGTCACACGTCCATTGGGAACCCCAAGAGGAAGGTATGATGAGTGCAGCAGCAAGTTTTCCCTCAGTATGAAACCAAGGTTATCGAACCAGTAGGAAGTCGGCGATGTTCTGAAGGTGTCAACGGTGTCAGTAAAAGTGCTAGCGTCGAAGGGGAGGTAGAAGTCTTCTGAATCCAAAGTGTCTTGATCTCCCCGGCAACGTTGCCAGAAAAAGTGGTCTTGATGGAGAAGTGTTTCCACCCCTCCAGGCAAGGCGCCTGGAAAAGTGCTTGTGGAGGAAGGTCTGACTTGTTGACTTGGAGCCTACACACAACACAACCAAACTACTTTGCCCCAACGAAACAGTGAGGGTGTCAATCTCACCGGTTTGCTGAAAACAAAGGATTAGACGTATAGTGTGGAAAATGATGTTTGCTTGCAGAGAATGGAAGAGAACAATGATTGCAGTAGGTTGTATTTCAGATGTAAAAGAATGGACCGGGTCCACAGTTCGCTAGTGGTGTCTCTCCATGATAAATTACTAACATACTGGGTAAACAAATTACAGCTGGGCAATTGACAAAATAGAGAGGTGCATAACAATGCATATACAAGTCATGATGATCACTATGAGATTTACTTGGGCATTACGACAAAGTACACAGACCGCTATCCAACATCCATCTGTGCCTAAATAGTCCACCTTCAGGTTAGCATACGCACCCCTTCTAGTATTAAGTTGCAAGCAACAGACAATTGCATTAAGTATGGTGCATAATGTAAACAATACAAATATCCTTAGACAAAGCATTGTTGTTTTACCCCTAGTAGCAACAGCACATCCACAACCTTAGAACTTTCTGTCACTGTCCCAGATTATATGGAGGCATGAACCCACTATCTAGCATAAATACTCCCTCTTGGAGTTACAAGCATAAACTTGGCCAGAGCCTACACTAATAACGGAGAGCATGCAAGATCATAAACAACATATATATGATAGATCAATAATCAACTTGACATAGTATTCAATATTCATCGGATCCCAGCAAACACAACATGTAGCATTACAATAAGATGATCTTGATCATGATAGGCAGCTCACAAGATCTAAACATGATGGCACAAGAGGAGAAGACAACCATCTAGCTACTGTTATGGACCCATAGCCCAAAGATGAACTACTCACACATCACTCCGGAGGCAGGCATGGCGATGTAGAGCCCTCCGGTGATGATTCCCCTCCCCGGCAGGGTGCCGGGAAGAGCTTCAGAACCCTCCCGAGTTAGGGTTGATGGCGGCGGCGACAGCGGATGTTTTCTGGAAATATGGCTCGGGTATTTAGGGTTTTCGCCTCGGGGGGAATAAATAGGCGAAGGGGTGATGTCGGTGGAGGCCCGAGGCTCGCTCCCCACATGGCGGCGCGCTAGTGGGCCCACCCGCGCCATGGGGTGGGGACGGCGCCTCGGTGCCCCCCTTCATCTCTCCTTCGGACTTCGTGAACTTGTCGGAAAAATAGGAACGTGGCATTTTGTTTCGTCCAATTCCGAGGATATTTGCAGAACAGCTTTTCTGAAACCAAAAACAGCAGAAAACAGGAACTGGCACTGTGGCATCTTGTTAATAGGTTAGTCCCAGAAAATGCATAAAAATGCCATGAAGTGTGAATAAAACATGTAGCAATTGGTATAATATAAGCATGGAACATAAGAAATTATAGATACGTTGGAGACGTATCAAGCATCCCCAAGCTTAGTTCTACTCGTCCTCGAGTAGGTAAAATGATAACAACAAATAATTTCTTAGGTGACATGCTACCACATAATCTTGATCAAATAATATTGTAAAGCATATGTCATGAATGAAGTGACTCAAGGCAATGGTCTATAGTTTGCCGACAAATAGATAATGAGTAAACATTGAATCATATAAGCAAAAGCTTTTCATAAATAGTACTTTCAAGACAAGCATCAAAAGGTTTTCATAAGAGTTATGTCATAAAGCAATAGATTCTAAGTAAAAGGCATTGAAGCAACACAAAGGAAGATTAAGTTTCAGCAATTGCTTTCAACTTGTAACTTGTATACCTCATGGCTAATTGTCAACACAAAGCAATATAATAAGTGCAATAAGTAAACATATAAGAATTGTTGCACACAAAGTTGACACAAGTGTTTGCTTCAGGGATAGAAAGGAGTAGGTAAACTGACTCAACAATAAAGTAAAAGATAGGCCCTTCGCAGAGGGAAGCAGGGATTAAATCAGTGCTAGAGCTTTTTAAGTTTTTGAAAACATATAGAGTATAAAAATAAAGTTTTGAGAGGTGTTTGTTGTTATCAACGAATGGTAGTGGGCACTCTAACCCCCTTGTCAACCAGACTTTCAAGAGCGGCTCCCATGAAGGACATTATTTCTACTAGCAAGGCAGATCATCCCTCTTGTTCTCTTTTGTTTACACATGCAGTTATTCACTGGTATCATTGCTTAACTGATTGGATCAGGGCAAAAATGTGAAGAGAATTAAGCGGTTAAAGTTGTAATTAATTGGGACTGGGCACCCCTTTGCCAGCTCTTTTTGCAAAATTATTGGATAGGCGGATGTATATGCCACTAGTCCATTGGTGAAAGTCTGTCAGAAGTAAATGACAAGATTGAAAGATAAAACACCACATACTTCCTCATGAGCTATAAAACATTGACACAAATAAGGGATAATAGCTTTTGAATAGTTTAAACGTAGCACATGAAGTATTTTCTTGGAATGGCAGAAAATACCACATAATAGGTAGATATGGTGGACACAAATGGCATGGGATTTGGCTCAAGGTTTTTGATGCACGAGAAGTAT
The DNA here is from genome assembly GCA_947311845.1 of Poa pratensis. Lineage (NCBI taxonomy): Eukaryota > Viridiplantae > Streptophyta > Magnoliopsida > Poales > Poaceae > Poa > Poa pratensis. Next base: position 10,854,244 of record CAMZMU010000041.1, read on the forward strand.
TCCCTCTCAGTACAGAGTTTAGGCTAGCAAGGTTGTTTGAAGCAAACACAAGTATAAACCGGTACAGCAAGACTCATATGAAAACATATTGTAAGCATTATAAGACTCTACACTGTCTTTCCTTGTTGCTCAAACACTTTTACCAGAAAATATCTAGACCTTAGAGATACCAATCATGCAAACCAAATTTCAACAAGATCTACGGTAGTTCTTTACTAATGGGCTTTTAACTACATGATGCAAGAGCTTAAACATGAAATACTTGAGAGCTCAAAACAATTGCCAAGTGTCAAATAAAACAAGACAATGATCTATAGATGTGTCTTTTCGATATACCATCTACCACATGTTGCATTTTCTGTTTCCAACCAAACACCAATCAACTTATTTCAACAAAAACTCTCCAAGTAATTTACAAATGAAACAAGACAGTACTACTCCACAAGAATTAACAGCTCTAAAAGAGATGCATGAAAAACAGGAGCTAAAAGCATAGCAGTAGCTAGATAAGAATACTCAAAAGATATAAGTGAAGAATATGAGTATTCACATGAAAAAGCGGAGCGTGTCTCTCTCCCACACAAGAATGCTAGGATACAACTTATTCAGAAAATAAAAACAAAGCAAAAATAAAAGCACACAGACGCTCCAAGTAAAATACATAAGATGTGGAAGAATTAAAATATAGTTTCACTAGAGATGACCTGATAAGTTGTTGATGAAGAAGGGGATGCCTTGGGCATCCCCAAACTTAGACGCTTGAGTCTTCTTGAATATTGCTGGGGTGACCCACGGGGGCATCCCCAAGCTTAGGCTTTTCACTCTTCTTGATCACATCATATCATCCTTCTCGCTTGCTCCTTGAAAACTTCCGCCACACCAAACTCAAGGTAATTCTCATTAGACGGTTAGTGCATAATCAAAAATTCACATGTTCTACTGTGACACAATCATTACCAATGCTTCTGGACATTAACTACAGCCACTGATATTTTATGGAGCAAAGAAATTCAATCAAACATAGTAAAAGAGGCAATATAAAATAAAAGGCAGAATCTGTCAAAACAGAACAGTCTGGAAAGACGAATTTTTTCGAGGCACTTAGCTTGCTCAGACGGAGAAACTCTAAACTAATGAAAGTTGCGTACATATCTGAGGATCACGCATCATTTTTTCAGAATGTTTCAATTTTTCTGCAGTGAATAAAGATCAAAACCGTGGACAGCAAAAATCTACCCCTATGCAGAAATCCAAATCTAGCATCAACTTTCAACTAGAGACTTTACTTGGCACAACGATGCAATAAAATAAAGATACAAAGGAGTTGTTACAGAAGTAAGCAACACCTTGACTCAAAATAAAATAAAATGACAGAAAATAAAAGGGGGTTGTCTCCCATAAGCGCTTTTCTTTAACGCCTTTCAGCTAGGCGCAGAAAGTGAAAATCAAGTGTTCTCAAGAGAAGAAGAATCAACAACATAATTTGTTCTAATAATAGAATCAAAAGGCATCTTCATTCTCTTTCTAGGGAAGTGTTCCATACCTTTCTTGAGAGGGAATCGATACTTAATATTTCCCTCTTTCATATCAATAACAGCACCAACAGTTCGAAGAAAGGGTCTTCCCAAAACAATAGGACAAGATGCATTGCATTCAATATCCAAAACAACAAAATCAACGGGGACAAGGTTATTGTTAACCATAATATGATCATTGTCAATTCTCCTCAAAGGTTTCTTCATAGAGTTATCAGCAAGATGAACATCCAAATAACAGTGTTCCAAAAGTGGCAAGTCAAGCATATCATAAAGTTTCTTAGGCATAACAGAAATACTTGCACCAAGATCACATAAAGCATTACAATCAAAATCATTCACTTTCATTTTAATGATGGGCTCCCAACCATCTTCCAACTTCCTAGGGATAGAAGCTTCATGTTTTAATTTCTCTTCCCTAACTTTCATGAGAGCATTTGTAATATGTTTTGTAAAAGCCATGTTTATAGCACTAGCATTAGGACTTCTAGCTAGCTTTTGCAAGAACATAATAACTTCAGAAATGCTACAACCATCAAAATCAAAATCATTATGATCAAAAGTAAATGGATCATTGTCTCCCATACTTTGAAAATTTCAGTACTTTTATCAGAAACAGTTTCAGCAGTTTTAGGCAATTTTGCACGCTTTGTAGTGGAAGTGGAAACATTGCCAACACCAATAACATTACCATTGATAGTAGGAGGTTTACTAACATGTGATGCTTCAGCATTACTAGCGGTGGTAATAGTACAAACTCGAGCTATACTATTCTTCCTATCAATTTCAGCTTCTCTTTCCCACCTAGCATGCAATTCAGCCAACATCCTAATATTGTTGTCAATTTTAACTTGGATAGCATTGGCTGTAGCAAAAAGGCTTACTATCTTTAACCTCATTAGGCATAACTTTCAGTTCCAAAAGATCAACATCAAGAGCAAGACTATCAACCTTGGAAGCAAGAACATCAATTTTACCAAACTTTTACTCAACAGATTTGTTAAAAGCAGTTTGTGTATTGATAAATTCTTTAAGCATGACTTCAAGATCAGAGGGTACACTCCTACTATTGTTGTAAGAATTACCATAAGAATTACCATAACCACTACCACTATTAGAAGGTTATGGCTTATAGTTGTTGTTACCAAAATTATTCCTATAAGCATTGTTGTTGAAATTATTATTTTTAATGAAGTTCACATCAACATGCTCTTCTTGAGCAACCAATGAAGCTAAAGGAACATTATTTGGATCAACATGAGTTTTACCATTCACAAGCATAGACATAATAACATCAATCTTATCACTCAAAGAGGAGGTTTCTTCAACAGAATTTACCTTCTTACTTTGAGGAGTCCTTTCGGTGTGCCATTCAGAGTAGTTAATCATCATATCATCAAGAAGCCTTGTTGCTGCACCCAAAGTGATGGACATAAAGGTCCCTCCAGCAGCCAAATCCAACAAATTCCTTGAAGAAAAATTTAATCCTGCATAAAAGGTTTGGATGATCATCCAAGCAGTCAGTCCATGGGTGGGACAATTCTTTACCAAAGATTTCATTCTCTCCCATGCTTGGGCAACGTGCTCATTATCAAATTGTTTAAAGTTCATGATGCTACTTCTCAAAGATATAATCTTAGCAGGAGGATAATATTTTCCAATGAAAGCATCTTTGCATTTTGTCCATGAATCAATACTATTTCTAGGCAAAGATAGCAACCATTCTTTAGCTCTTCCTCTCAAAGAGAAAGGAAATAATTTCAGTTTTATAATATCCCCATCTATATCCTTATACTTTTGCATCTCACAAAGTTCAACAAAATTATTAAGGTGGGCAGCAGCATCATCAGTACTAACACCAGAAAATTGCTCTTTCATAACAAGATTTAATAGAGCAGGTTTAATTTCATAAAAGTCTGCTTTAGAAGCATGTGGAGCAATAGGAGTGCATATGAAATCATTATTATTTGTGCTAGTGAAGTCACACAACTTGGTGTTCTTAGGAGTACTCATTTTAACAAAAACAAGTAACTAATTTTTTTTTGTTTTTGATATAAAGAAAGCAAACAAGACAAAATAAAAATAAAATAAGCAAGACAAAAACAAAGTAAAGAGATTGGAAGTGAGAGACTCCCCTTGCAGAAGCAACTCGACTTCCCCGGCAATGGCGCCAGAAAAAGTTGCCTGATGCGTGTAAAGTCACACGTCTGTTGGGAACCCCAAGAGGAAGGTATGATGAGTGTAGTAGCAAGTTTTCACTCAGTATGAAACCAAGGTTATCGAACCAGTAGGAAGTCGGCGATGTTCTGAAGGTGTCAACGGCGTCAGAAAAAGTGCTGGCGTCGAAGGGGAGGTAGAAGTCTTCTGAATCCAAAGTGTCTTGATCTCCCCGGCAACGACGCCAGAAAAAGTGGTGTTGATGGAGAAGTGCTTCCACCCCTCCAGGCAAGGGGCCTGGAAAAGTGCTTGTGGAGGAAGGTCTGACTTGTTGACTTGGAACCTGCACACAACATAACCAAACTACTTTGCCCCAACGAAATAGTGAGGGTGTCAATCTCACCGGCTTGCTGAAAACAAAGGATTAGACGTATAGTGTGGAAAATGATGTTTGCTTGCAGAGAATGAAAGAGAACAATGATTGCAGTAGGTTGTATTTCAGATGTAAAAGAATGGACCGGGGTCCACAGTTCACTAGTGGTGTCTCTGCATGATAAATTACTAACATGCTGGGTAAACAAATTACAGCTGGGCAATTGACAAAATAGAGAGGTGCATAACAATGCATATACAAGTCATGATGATCACTATGAGATTTACTTGGGCATTACGACAAAGTACACAGACCGCTATCCAGCATGCATCTGTGCCTAAATAGTCCACCTTCAGGTTAGCATCCGCACCCCTTCCAGTATTAAGTTGCAAGCAACAGACAATTGCATTAAGTATGGTGCATAATGTAAACAATACAAATATACTTAGACAAAGCATTGATGTTTTACCCCTAGTAGCAACATCACATCGACAACCTTAGAACTTTCTGTCACTGTCCTAGATTAAATGGAGACATGAACCCACTATCTAGCATAAATACTCCCTCTTGGAGTTACAAGCATAAACTTGGCTAGAGCCTACACTAATAACGGAGAGCATGCAAGATCATAAACAACATATATATGATAGATCAATAATCAACTTGACATAGTATTCAATATTCATCGGATCCCAGCAAACACAACATGTAGCATTACAATAAGATGATCTTGATCATGATAGGCAGCTCACAAGATCTAAACAAGATGGCACAAGAGGACAAGACAACCATCTAGCTACTGCTATGGACCCATAGTCCAAAGATGAACTACTCACACATCACTCCGGAGGCAGGCATGGAGATGTAGAGCCCTCCGGTGATGATTCCCCTCCCCGGCAGGGTGCCGGGAAGAGCTTCAGAACCCTCCCGAGTTAGGGTTGATGCGCCGGCAGCGGATGTTTTCTGGAAATATGGCTCGGGCATTTAGGGTTTTCGCCTCGGGGGGAATAAATAGGCGAAGGGGCGATGTCGGTGGAGGCCCGAGGCTCGCTCCCCACATGGCAGCGTGCTAGTGGGCCCACCCGCGCAATGGGGTGGGGACGGCGCCTCGGTGCCCCCCTTCGTCTTTCCTTCGGACTTCGTGAACGTGTCGGAAAAATAGGAACGTGGCATTTTGTTTCGTCCAATTCCGAGGATATTTGCATAACAATTTTTCTGAAACCAAAAACAGCAGAAAATAGGAACTGGCACTGTGGCATCTTGTTAATAGGTTAGTCCCAGAAAATGCATAAAAATGCCATGAAGTGTGAATAAAACATGTAGCAATTGGTATAATATAAGCATGGAACATAAGAAATTATAGATACGTTGGAGACGTATCAGGCAAGTCGACCGCAACCGCGCCAAACGAGCGAGTAGCACTCAAGACCAAGAGCTCTATTCTAGTGGAAGCTACGAGCCATGCGGTGCCTCGTGCTTCACCCTCAGCATCCGCGACATGAGGATGCCGAAAGGCTTCAAGCTCACAGCCGAAGCAGCCAAGTTCGAAGGAACGCAAGACCCGAGGCTCTGGCTCGAAGACTACCTCATCGCCTGCAACTGTCAAGGAGGCAACACGACTACAACGATGCAGTATCTTCAGTTGATGCTCACTGGATCTGCACGCGGGTGGCTCCAAACCATGCCCATGAACTCCTTCAACTCGTGGGAGCAGTTCGAAGAAGCCTTCATCAAGAACTTCCTCGGAACATACTCGTGGCCCGGCACCTTTGTCGAGCTGCAGGCTTGTAAGCAAGGAAAGGAAGAGTCGTTGCACTCTTACATCTCACGATGGACCCTGCTGTGCAACAGCATCGGAGTCGTCTCAGAAGATAGGGCGATGGACGCTTTTCAGCGCGGCGTGTGGCGCCAAGATCTCAGGGAAGCGTTCAGTCGACTTCAGCCAAGTTCCATGGTCGAAGTCATGAAAATAGCAAACCAATGGGCAGATGGAGAAGACTCCGTACGAGACGACCGTCCTTACTCGGTGAAAGAGGAAGGTGGCCCAAGCAACTGGAGAGATGATCGCCGCAAGAAGAAACCCCGTTATGATGGACATGACACAATCGAACTAGTAGCGGCTGGGTTCAATAACCCCCGTGAGGATGGCAGTCGCGACAGCGGTCGTCAAAATAGCCAAGGCCAGTACGGCCGAAATCAGGATAACTACCGCAACGATGGAGGGCAAAACCGCGAGTGGAAACGCCGCACCCTGTCCCCTAAAGAGGAACTCGAGCAGCCATGCAGACATCACATGTTCAGGAACCACGAGACAGGAAAGTGGGGCGCCAATCATCTGCTGAAAGACTGTAGAAAGGCACTCAAGATATACGAGGCCATCCAGAAGAAGGTTCAGCCTCAGGCACCCGCAGCGCAACCCGCTGCACCGCTGGCACTCCAGGCTCCACCCGCGCACGGTGCAGCAGCGTACATACAGCCGCAGCCGCAGCCCTAGCAAGAAGAAGTTCGAGTGGCAGAGGACCAGTACCCAGTCGTACGTGGACAACTAAACAAGATCCAGAAGGGCCGCCCAACGAACAGGTGCTAGAAGCTGATCAGTCGACAGGTTTACCAATCTATTGCTTGTCCACCTGCGACTCCAGAATACCTGAAAGGATCGGAGACTAGCATCACATTCTCAAGAGCTGATCACCCGCCGAAAGTTCCGCGGCCGGGCCACGCTGCACTCGTGGTCGAGGCGCAGATCGGCGACTTCGCAATGACCAAGTTGTTCATGGATGGAGGTAGCGGCATCAACATCATATTCGCTGACACCCTCCGGAAGATGGGCAGATCCCTGACGAACCTAGCCAAATCAGGAAGCACCCTCCATGGCAAAGTACCCGGGAAAGCAGTTCTACCCGTGGGAACAATCACACTCGACGTCACCTTCGGCGCACCCGACCACTTCAAAAAAGAGGCAATCGACTTCGAGGTTGTCGACTAGGCGTCGCAGTACCACACGATACTCGGGCGTCCTACATTCGCAAGGTTCATGGCCATACCACACTATGCCTACCTCATGCTGAAGATGCCAGGCCCGAAAGGGGTCATCACGGTGATGGGCGACTTCGATCGATCAGACAGATGCGACAGAGACTTCAGCAAGATCTTCGAGTCTTTCGGCATGCAAGAGCAACTCGAAGAGGTGTCCAGGGACAACGACAGGACTATCTTTCCTGTCGCCAAGAAGCCAGCATACGACGCAGTGTTCAACGCCACCAATGACACAAGGGCAGTCCAAGTCCACCCGACGGACCCTGAGAAAATAGCTCGAGTCTCAACAAGCCTGACTAGTGCATAGGAAAGCGCGCTCGTCAAGTTCCTCCATGAGAACTGGGAAATCTTCGCCTGGCAGCCTTCAGATATGCCAGGAGTACCCAGGGAACTTGCCGAGCACTCTCTCCAACTAAAAGATGATGCACGACCAGTCAAACAAACCATGCGCCGCGTCCCTGAGCCGAAGCGAATCTTCATCACCAAAGAGATCGACAGGCTACGTCACGCTAGATTCATTCGAGAGATCAAGAAATCAGACTGGCTCACTAACCCAGTCCTAGTCGAGAAGAAGAAGTCGACTACGCTCTGCATGTGCGTCGACTTCACCGCCCTCAACAAGTGTTGCCCGAAGGACCACTTCCCTCTGCCACGCATCGACCAGATCATCGACTCAACCACAGGCTGCGAGCGCCTCTGTTTCCTAGATGCATATTCGGGTTACAACCAGATCAAGCTGGGAGTCGAAGACCAGGAGAAAACAGCCTTCATCACGCCCCACGGTGTCTTCTGTTACCAGACGATGCCCTTCGGGCTCAAGAATGCTGGTGCCACTTACCAGCGCATGATGCAGAACTGCCTCGAGCTGCAAATCAGGAAGAACGTGCAAGTCTACGTCGACGACATCGTCATCATGACCCGCAAAGAGGACACACTCCTCCAGGACCGGCGCGAGACATTCGCGAACCTCAACAAGTACCAAATCAACTTAATCCAGATAAATACGCCTTCGGTGTGCCCGCAGGACAGTTACTCGGGTACCTGGTGTCAGCACGAGGAATCGAAGCAGATCCAGAGAAGATAGAAGCCATTCTGATGATGCCACCTCCAACCAAACTCCGAGAAGTCCAGCGCTTGGCTGGTCGAATCGCAGCACTCGGACGATTTATTAGTAAGTTGGGTGAAAAGGCACTCCCTTTCTACCAACTGATGAAGAAAGCAGATAAATTTGAGTGGACGGAAGAAGCACAGGCAGCGTTCGCTCACCTCAAGCACGTCCTGTCGACTCTGCCCATCCTCGTCGCACCCGCTGAGAAGGAGCCCATCTTCCTTTATGTCGCAGCAACCAATCGAGTGGTCAGCACTGTCCTCATCGTTGAGCGCGATGAGGGCAAAGGGCACCTTGTCCAGCGACCCATCTACTACCTCAGCGAGGTTCTATCCGTGTCCGAGCAGAGGTACCCGCATTACCAGAAGCTAGCATATGGTGTTTTCATGAGTTCAAGGAAGTTGGTGCACTATTTCTCTGGGCACCCGATAACGGTGGTTAGCTCATCCGCCATTAGGGACATCCTCACCAACCCAGATGCCACGGGAAGAGTCGCCGAATGGGTCATCGAGTTAGGTCCATGAGAACTGAAGTACGCGCACCGAGAGCGATCAAGGCACAAGTACTCCCAGACTTCACGACTGAGTGGATCGAAGCTCAGCTACCATCTGTCCCAGACCTATCCAACGCTTGGACCATGTACTTCGATGGTTCCAAGAAATACGATGGTGCGGGTGCAGGTGTCATTCTGATCTCACCTAAAGGTGACAAGCTTCGCTACGTTCTGCAGATGACCTTCAAAAGACCAACGAACAACGAAGCAGAGTACGAGGCTCTCCTCCACGGCATGCGAATGGCCAAGAACTGCGGCGCCACTCACCTCAGGATCTACGGGGACTCGAACCTTGTCATACAGCAAACCATGAAGGACTGTGACGCCATCGCGGACAACATGATCGCCTACCGGGACCTGTACAACATCATGGAGGGCAACTTCGAAGGATGCGAGTTGCGTCATGTGGGTCGTGAAAGCAATGAGGAGGCGGACATACTCGCCAACATCGGCTCATGAAAGGACAAGGTGCCAGACGGAGTCTTCCTCGAGTGCATCACACAACGCTCCATCAAGCTGAAGCAGCCGCACGAGCCTTCGACATTGACCTCAGGCTCGCCCGGCTCACCAACAAAGGACCAGGAGACGCCTGGCACGCAGCCAATCGAGGTACTATTGATCGAACCTACATGGACTAATCCTTTTCTAGCATACATGCTGCGAAAGGAACTGCCAACAGACCCGACAGAAGCCAAGCGCATCACTCGCCGTGCCAAGGCCTTTACGATCATCAATGCAGAGCTCTACAAGCGCAGCATATTAGGAATGCTGCAGCGCTGCATCGACCCAGAAGACGGCAAAGCCATCCTGCTCGACATCCACGCAGGTACCTGTGGGCACCATGCCAGCAGTCGCGCCCTAGTTGCCAAAGCCTTTCGAGCGGGATTCTACTGGCCCACTGCCATGCAAGAAGCTGAAGATATGGTAAAGAGATGCATCGGATGCCAGAAATTCACCACCAAGCCACATGCACCTGCTTCAGAGCTCAATACAATACCACTCGCTTGGCCCTTCGCCCAGTGGGGACTCGATATGGTGGGCCCTTTGAAGAAATCATCCCCGGGCGGGCACACGCACCTGCTCGTCGCAGTCGACAAGTTCACCAAGTTGATCGAAGCTGTTCCAATCACAAGCTCGACTGCCTCGTCTGTGGTCAACTTCATCATGTCCATCATCTTCAGATTCGGTGTTCCCAATAGCATCATCACCGACAACGGCACCAACTTCACAGCCGAAGAATTCAAGATGTTCTGCGCAGACCAAGGCATCAAGCTCAACTACGCCTCAGTCGCACATCCACAGTCCAATGGGTAGGTCGAAAAAGCAAACGGCCTTGTCTTTCGTGGCCTCAAGAAGCGCCTGTACGTGCCACTCAGACGTGCTGCAGGAGCCTGGGTCGAAGACTTGCCAGCGGTGCTGTGGAGCCTGCGCACCACACCCAACAGATCCACCCAGTACACCCCATTCTTCATGGTCTATGGAGCCGAAGCAGTCATGCCACATGACATACATTTTGACGCACCCCGCGTAGTGCTCTATGACGAGTCAGATGCTGATGAAGCAATGTAGGATGACAAGGACATGCTAGACGAGGCTCGAGACATTGCACTCTCTCGCACAGCCATATATCAACAGAGCCTCCGCAACTACCACGGTAGACGACTGCGAGCCAGATCCTTCGTCCCTGGTGACTTGGTGTTGCGACTCAAGCAGAAGAAGGTGCACAAGCTCGCATCCCCATGGGAAGGACCGTACATCATCACAGAAGCACTCGGCAATGGTGCCTACCGCCTGAAGAACTCGAAGACATTGGAGCCCTGCAACAACCCATGGAACGCTGCGCAACTGCGCCGCTTCTACTCCCCAATGTAACTGTACTTACACGCCAACAAGCAGCAGGTTTCAGACGCGCTCTTTTCTTTTCAGGGTACCTTAGGGGACTGGAAGGTTTTTAATGAGGCGGCTTGCTAGCTTAATATATGAAGTGGTTTGAAGAAACAAGCTCTTTCCTTTACTTTTTGCAATCAAAAAGCAACACAAACCTAGGCCGCACCTGAGCACTCGGGGCTACGCCACACAGGTTCCTAACAAAAAACTTAGGCCGCACCCGAACGCTCGGGGCTGCGCCATACAAATTGAAAGAAAAACTTAGGCCGCACCCGAACGCTCGGGGGCTGCGCCATACAAGTCCAAATAAAAAACTTAGGCCGCACCCGAACGCTCGGGGCTGCGCCATACAAGTTGAAAGAAAAACTTAGGCCGCACCCGAACGCTCGGGGGCTGTGCCATACAAGTCCAAATAAAAAACTTAGGCCGCACCCGAACACTCGGGGGCTGCGCCATACAAGTTGAAAGAAAAACTTAGGCCGCACCCAAACGCTCGGGGCTGCGCCATACAAGTTGAAATAAATAACTTAGGCCGCACCTGAACGCTCGGGGCTGCGCCATACAAGTTGAAATAAAAAACTTAGGCCGCACCCGAACGCTCGGGGGCTACGCCATACAAGTTGAAAGAAAAACTTAGGCCGCACCCGAATGCTCGGGGGTTGCGCCATAGAAGTTGAAATAAAAAACTTAGGCCGCACCCGAACGCTCGGGGGCTGCGCCATACAAGTTGAAATAAAAAACTTAGGCCGCACCCGAACGCTCGGGGGCTGCGCCATACAAGTTGAAATAAAAAACTTAGGCCGCACCCGGACGCTCGGGGGCTGCGCCATACAAGTTGAAAGAAAAACTTAGGCCGCACCCGGACACTCGGGGGCTGCGCCATGCAAGTTAGAAGAAAAACTTAGGCCGCACCCGAACGCTCGGGGGCTGCGCCATACAAGTTCACAAATCCAAACCTAGGCCGAACTCGAACGCTCGGGGGCTGCGCCGCACAGGTTCAAAGGCAAAACCCTAGGCCACACTCGAACACTCGGGGGCTGTGCCACACAGGGTTAACGCAAAAATATTGACATACTTGAAGCTGCATTTGCAATTACATACATCATATTCACATATGAATTTAGAGGTCAACCCTCTCAATTACATGTTACTAACATACAACAAGTTTTTTGCTCTCTCTACCACTTAGGTTCATCCTTTGGTGCATCCAGTGGACCCACAAGCTGCTCAGTGCGGCGTTGGACTTGTTCGACCATCTGTCTCGCATACGCCAAGGACTCGGCGTAATTCTCCGCGTTGGGCAAGCCGTCAACAACTTTGTCGAGTGAAAAGTGCGGCTGATGCTTACGAAAGTACGCCAAGGCAATATTCGCTCCAGCCACCAGTTGAGCATGGACAATCTGCTTCACGGTTGTACCATCTTGAAACTGGTCTATCAACGCAGATATCCCTTGCGGCTGCGCATTGTGAGGAAACATCACTCGGTGCAGTTTCGACAAGGTCTTCTGGCACCCTAGAAGCAAGATCGCCGCGCGCCAAGTGCGGTCCAACATCAGAGCCAACACCTTGGCCTTGGGCGTGTCAGACCAGAAGTATTGAGCACCCGAGGCGGTACCCTTCGCCTCCCGCTGAACACATTGCTCCACATGGAGTTGTTCAGCCTTCCAGTCTGGGTTCACGTCTGCAACACAATCAAGCAAAAGATGTCACAATTTCAAATTCGAAGGCAATGCAGCAAAAGTCGAAAGAACCAGTTTAGAGTACTCACTCTGTAGCTGTCGACAGATCAGATCCATTTCACCAAGCAAGTATTGCTCGCGCTCGGTTGAAGGAGCAGGTCGTGCCCTCAGCTGGTCGAGTTCTTTCTGCTTATCCTTCAGCAACTTCTCCAGGTCTGCGATCCGTTTCCTCATCCAAGATATCAATTTTTGGTCATTTTGACTCCTTGCGAGACGAGGACGATGTTCGACCCTTCGTCGAGGAGCAGTTGGTGTTGGAGTAATCTCTGGCCAGTCGACTCTCCCAGAATCTATATTCGGCTCCTCCTGTTTCAACAATGAGGAGAGTCAAGCAACAAGAATCCAGACTTATACAAAAGTCAACAAAGCAAGATACCCAAGCCATAAAGATTCGACTTCATTAGTTTAAGCAAATATTACATCACAAAATAAAAGTCTGAGCAGCGACTGCGTTTGTTCAAAGATTCTTTACAAAAGCAAGACAAGAAGGGAGGACACTACTACTCTACAACAGACTCGGACATGGATCTGCTCTTGCGAGCTGCTGCCTCCGCTGCTCTGGCGACCCTTTTCTCAAAAAGGGAGATGACTTCCTTCGCCAGGCGAGCCGCCTCTGGCTTTACAGCACTGAGAGATTGAGTCTTGCCATCAGGCCTCTTAGGGAACTCGCTGACGACTTTATCAAAGTCACCTTCAACCTGATGCCCAAGCAGTAGTTGGAAGGTGAGCTCCGAGCCGCGTACCGTCTGTGTGCGAGTGTAGTCCGCCATGAGCGTCGACCCAAAATCGAAGGGAGCCGCTAGAGCATTGACATTGCTTGGTGCTGGCTTGTTGGGGAAGACACCTTGATGCACAGTCGCCAACGCTCCAGCAGACTTGGCCATCGCAGCAGAAGCATAGGCGCACACCCTGTCGACAAAGCCTACAGCTTGCTCCAGGGTGCTGTTGTCGCTGGAAGAGTTGGCGGGAGGAACACCACCGCAAGCACCTGCATCAAAACAAAGGATTAGCATTCAACTGACAGATAAGAGGAATAGCATATCAAAAATAGCAAGAAAACTTACAGCCAACAATGTCAGCAAGTGCGAGTAAGCGCTCCACTTAAGTCTTCTCCAAGTCGAGCTTCTCATCTTCGCGTTTCTTGGCCTCCTCGAGTGCCTTCTTGGCATTCTCGTTCTGAGCCTCTAGCTCGGTCATTCGAGTGGCCGCAGTTTGCTGATCGACTGCGAGGGAAAGAATATTGAGACAATAAAGAAGAAACAAACATTAGAATGTGACATTCCGGAAAGAGCTTACGCTTCGCCTGCTTCAGATCAGCTAGGAGTTGATTCCTCTCCTGCTCCAGACGGATGTAAGCTTCGGCTCCAGCCACTTGCTGGCGATAGAAGGGCTGCAAAGTATAGAAATAAAAGTTTTGAGTCTGTGCCCAACTATCCTAGTTGCACACAGCCTCGGGGGCTACTCCCATCGGGAGCACTGTTCGTGCTCCCAATGATTCAATCTACAAAAAAGGGTACTCACATGCTCAAGCACTGATGCTGGACTCGTCGTTGGGACGACCAGCTCCTGCTGGATGGCAGAAGTCGAAGCCTTAGCCACTTCAGTCGTGGCCGCGGCACTCGCATCTGGAGCCTCCGGCTGTTTCTCTTCCACAGGGTGCGGAAGTGTGCTCCGTACCATGTGTGGGAGACGCAGCGCCAGTGCGATCACTAAGGCACAAATAAAGACGATTAAGATTTGAACAAAGCCACAGATAGCAATCAGTGAAGAGTTACTTTACCTCATTTCTTCGTCGTCCTCACTGCCAACGGAGGCAGAAGGCATCCTGAAGAACTCAGTGGGTGGCGTAGAGTCGATGGGGGTGACGACGATGGGCTCCGAGCGACCTTCAAGATCTTTCGCGCTCGGAGAAGACGAGCCTGTGTCATCATCATCTTCCTGTGAAGCCGCACGCCCGGCGAGTGAACTCGCAGAAGCAGAGTCACCTTTGTCGCGTCGTGAGCGCTTCTGCGGCCGCGTCTCATCTTCATCAACTTCGACCTCTTCCAGCTCTTCTTCAGGAGAGTGAGCGGAAGGGATCTCTTCTTCATCATCTGCCGGTTCCTCTGCAGGGAACACGACTTCTTCATGTGGGCTGTTCTCCATCAGAGGAGGAAGGCACTCGAAGCTGGGGTGACCCTGTCATCCAAAGAAAACTCGAGTGAGAAAACAACAAAGCAAATGGAGTTGCATTTACAAGCTCAGCAGAAAACTTACTTTGGGTAGTCGCCTCTTTACCCCATAAGGAGTGATGGGGCAGTTGACGTTGCACGCGTCGGCTGCTCGCAGGCTGGTGATGGCCTTCACCTTCTGGACGACCTCTTCGTCATTCAGCTCGACTGAAGACATGCGGGTGGGGTCGCTGGCACCTTGGTCCTCCCACATCGGGTGGATGCGAGCACGCAGTGGCTGCACCTGTCTTCTGACGAAGGTAGCAATGAGATGCATGCCACCCGCATCCTTGCCAAGCGACTTCAGCAAATCAGAGATGGTCTTCAGTAGCGGCTTTATGATCGCCTTCTCCTCCTTCGACAGGGAGTGCGCCCAGGCGTTCATCTTCTTCAGGGGCTTGTCAGCCACGAAGTCAGGAAGCCCGTCCTGTTCACAGCTAACGTAGAACCACCTCTTCCGCCAGCCCTGGACGGAGTCGAATTTCTTCATCTGGAAGAAATTGATGTCGCCGCGCACTTGGATGCCGAAGCCTCCGACGGGGTAGACGACGCTTGTTGGAGTATCGGCATTGGAGACAAGAGATGGGGGTCCTCTAGCTGAGGGTGAATCGTAGGGAAGAAGGTGGACGTCGTCAAGGTCGGGATTGAACACGGCGGTTTTACCCAGCTTCAGGCTCCACGGCGGTGGCGGAGCCCTACGTGCTGCTATAACTCACTATAAGGCGAATCGCCGTGTTATAGGTTACAATGAGTTGACGGATTGAATCTTGCGTCGAGAGTATGTTGACCGTCCCTAGGGCGTCCCTGGTCCATCTTATATAGGCGGCTGGACCTAGGGTTACAAGGTGTTTACGTGTCCAGCAAGTCTACGGAGTCCTATGCTTAGCCGGCAAGTTACCGCCTTCTTGGACTTGGTGGCTTCGTGGGCTTCAGTCTTGGGCCTCCTTCTTGCCAGCTGCCTTGTTTGCCATCCGGCCGGCTGCCTAGTTGTCATCCGCCTTCTGCCTTGTTGGCATTCCCCTTCTTTGTCATCCGCCTTCTTTGTCATCCGCCTTGTTAGCCGGATTGACCCATGTTAGAGATACCCCTACTTGGTATATCCCCAACATTAGCTCCCGGAAAGGTTAAGTTCTGTCGCTGCCGTCTTCTTTTTCAGTGATGTTCGTCTTGTTCTTGACTCAGTAGGTGGCGGAAGAGCTTGAAGCATTCCGAAGTTGAAGTAGGCGGCAGTCCGTCTTAAGTAGTCGGACCGGTGCCGCCAACATGGGAAAGACGGCCTGACTGTTGTCAGGAATCTTCTAGGCAAGGTCTTATCAAATGTTGGCGGATCAAGCCAATAGTTAGCACAATCACATTGCCCTGGTTCACGACAGTTTGAACATGCAGAGAGGTGAAACGGTGCCACGATGGCATTATATGTTGTTTGTGCTACAGAGACAGTCATGACAACGATGCGGCTGTACCACGGAGGCAACCGTGTTGTTGACAATAAAGGCAGCCGTGCCACTGAAGACAAGGCGGCTGCCACGTTAGCAATTAAGCCGGAACGCGAAGCTAGACTGTTTTGTGCCAATCGATGTCTTCCCAAACTGGCCAGGTTCAGGTGATCGGAAATAACAGCTAGCGATGAATTCAGCTATACCGAATGAGATGATGGCGGCGTCCTGCCTAACATTGCGTGTATGGCAAATCTTAAAACTTGGCGGCTGAAATAGCCCCTCGCCGCGTTAGCAATTTAAGCCAGAACGCGGCAATGGATAGTTCGTCTAAGCCAGACGTCGGATCGGAATCAGACGCGGCAAAGACGGCGGAGTTGTAGTTGGCCGCGACGACAATTATGCCAGGAACGCGGTAGCTGGCTACAAATTTGGTTAAAAGCGGAGACACAGATATACTGGACATCTGGCCGCCTTGATATGAGCAATTGAAACATGGCATGCTTGCCGGAAATTCCATGCATGTGATCGTAGGTCCGGCCGGAAAATCCATGCACTAATTGTATTGTTGATACCATTAGTAATCAGCCAACCACGATTTAGCAGCTTGGATATTTCTTCCCACGGGACCTGATCCATGGGTTTGTCATTTGTGCTTGTCGCGCGCTCGAGTGATTGCAAGGCTAGCTCCAGGCGTAATGCGAACTAGCGCAGGTCGCTGTTTGGAGAACTCCTGCACATAGACCGAGTTTACGGCGAGACGGACGTCTCCCGGAGGCGGCCTTGCTGCTGACAACAAGGCGACCGCGTCCCTAACAACAAGGCGGCCATGACTGATGCTGGAGCTGCATGTTGTGCAGCCCCAAGTGTTGGCCGAAGGCATCGTCGATGTTAAGCCCCCAAGTATCTGGCGAGGGTTAGTGTCGATGTCGAGCCTTCAGGCTTTGTTCGCCAGAGGTTTTCTTGATCCGCCTAGGTGCAGCCCCCGAGTGTTGAGTCGATTTTCTTGAAAGTCGGCTCGATACTCAGAAGAACTTGTGGCGTTGTAGATCAGATGATTGTTGTTGCCGAGGTTAGTGCTGCCTTGACGAGAAGGCGGCTCGAGACTTGATGAAAGTGCTGCATTGCAGCCCCCAGGCGTCGAGTATCCTACATAGTAAACAAAGCTATATTAAAATGTACTTTGTGAGCTGAATAATTTTAAGGCCTGAGCCGGCAACTTATTGAACAAATACTTATGGGTTGTAAAATTTATGTGGCCCGCCTTAATATTAATCTGGCATATATGCTTAACTTTTCATATATTAGCAGTACCGCAGCACAGCTACTTGGGCTGAGACAACCAGGGCTAGTACCAGATAATTTAGACTCAGAGACAAAAGCCGGCATGTTAGTGCTAAGAACATACTACTAAGTAACCCACATATAGACAATCAGAATAACGGTATTAGGCGGTGCAAAATGATTGCTTAATTTGGCCCGGAGGCGGCAAGTATCTAAAAGTTTGAACCACTTAGCACATAGCAGATTTTGGGGTAACTTTGATACTAAGAGCATATGATCATATGAAAATACAAAAGACGGCATGATCTCACAACATAATGAGCAAACCATAGTGTTGCGCTCAAAACGCGTCACACGAACACGTCCTCGTGTACCCGCGGTGCCGGGGGAGATACTCCGCAACTCGCCCCGCGGGAGGCCTGCTTCCAGCGCGATACGCAAGACAGCAAGCAGGCGCTTTTTAGACCAGACGCCCCAGCCCCTCGGGAAGCCCCGTCTGAGGAAGCCGGCGACGATTGGCTGAACTAAGCCGGACTTGGCCGCTCTCAGCTCGGTTTTCGATACCCGGCGAAATCTAGATGAAGTCGCCGAACAACGGAAGCATAAACAAGGGTTTGAGGAGATAAAAGTAGGTTGTATTGATAGGTTGTCGATTGTTTGCTTAATTTCAATCGGCCGTCACCTCTCACATATATATGAGGCGGCTGGACTTCCCGTACAAGTAATGGACTTCTACAAGGCTTACAAATCATAGTCTAAGTCGAATCCATCTCTAAAATAGGCAACTTTTGGCCGGCAACGTTGGCTTCAAACTTGTTGGCTACTTCGGAAAGTTGCCTTTTGCCTTCCGTACTGGCTTCCAACTTGCTGGCTACTGGAAAGTTGCCTTTTTCCCTTCCGTATTGGCTTCAAACTTGCCTTCTTTCTTAGAGACGAGATATCTTGATCGGCTTCGTATTAGACCCGGATTTCTGTCCGGCTTCTTTTAGAAAGTTGCCTCCCATTTTCCAGCCTTGATCTTAGAAAGTTGTCTTCTCGTTTTCCGCCTTGATCTTGACCTTGAAAGTTGTCTTCTATTTTTCTGCCTTGATCGGTGGAAAGTTGACTTGCCGGCTTGTATTTGACAAAGTTGGCTTTATGCCGTCTTGTCTTGACAATGTTGACTTCTTTTCTGCCGCCTTGTCTTGACAACATTGACTTCCTTTTTGCCACCTTGTGTTGACAAAGTTGGCTTCTTTTCAGCCACCTTTATTGCTTCCTTTGACTTAGCTCGCTATGTCTTCAGGCAACTTCGCACTCCCGAATCCAGCTTCCGCCTTGTTCCGGTTGCCGGATTATTGGCAGCCTTCTTCCGGCCATCTTTTCCTGGAAAGCTTCCCAGATCACCATTTTAGCCTTCTTTGTTGCCTTCTTTAAGCCGCCAAATCCTCCTTGAACCTGAAACTGGCAATCTGCCAAAAACGGGTGCTAACACATGCCCCCCTGTTTTCTAGTAGAGCTTGCGTACTAGAAAATATTCAATGTAGAAGTTTTTGTCTAAGGGCGATGCTTAAGCTCATCGGCCATATGCTAAGGGCGATATATGTATATCGGCCATACGTGCAACTCATGCAGTTTGCCACACGCTCGGGTGGAATTTCTTCAAGTATTTCCCATTGATAGCTCGAGGCAACATGCTGCCTTCCAATGTCTCCACCAGATAAGAGTTGCCGGGTACTATTCTCGCGACTCGCAGCGGCCCTTCCCAGTTTGGGGACCATTTGCCAAATTTCCGGCTTCTAGAGCCAACTGGCAATATAACTTTCCAGACCAAGTCGCCAATTTGAAAGTCTTTTAGCCGGACCTTCTTATTGTAAGTTTTTGCCACCCGCAACTTTTCCTTCTCAATTTCTCGCAAGGCAATAACACGCTTGTCGGCTACTTCATCAACATTGTCCATCATCAAGCTGCAGTAGTCTTCAGCCGACAAGTCATCTTGCTTAGCAAGCCTCAAGGCAGCCAGATTCACTTCTACTGGCAAAACGGCTTCTTGTCCATACACCAACTCAAAAGGAGTTGCCTTGGTTGCTCCATGCCTTGAGATCCTGTGCGCCCACAATGCTTCGGACAGTACCTCGTGCCACCTCCTTGGATGATCCTGTACCTTCTTCTTGATCAATTTGACCAAGATTTTATTGCTTGACTCGGCTTGTCCGTTGGCTTGTGCATAGTAGGGAGATGAACTGAGCATCTTGATTCCAAGTGATTCGGCAAATTGCTTCACCTCCTTAGCCATGAAGGAAGTACCTTGATCTGTGGTAAGAGTCTGCGGAATGCCGAATCGATGGATGATATGTTCTGTAATAAACTGGATCACCTCCTTGTGGGTCATGTTTCTGAGAGGTACTGCTTCAGACCACTTGGTGAAATAATCAGTAGCCACCAATACGAACCGATGCCCCTTGGATGAAGGCGGATGGATCATGCCGACAAAGTCAAGCGCCCAACCCCGGAAAGGCCACGGTTTTATAATTGGATTAAGAGGTGAAGCTGGCACCAACTGAATATCTCCAAACTTCTGGCAGGTTTCACATCCCCTGTAATATCTGAAGCAGTCATTGATCATTGTCGGCCAATAAAAACCTGCTCGCCTGAGCATCCACTTCATCTTGTGGGCCGACTGATGTGTTCCACATAAACCATCATGTACCTCTCCCATGGCAACTCTAGCTTCGTCTTCATTCAAGCACTTTAGAAGAAGACCATCGGCAGTTCGGCGATATAAGGCGGCATCCACCAATGTATACTTGAGAGCTAGGCGCCGAACTGCTCTGTCTGTTTTTCGACTTGGATCTTGTAAATAGTCAATATAAGGTTGTCTCCAGTCGTCCGCCAAGTTGTCACTTGACTCCTCCTTAGCCGGCTCCAACAAGCCGGCTTCCTGTTTGGCTTTCTCCTTAGCCGGCTCCAACAAGCCGGCTTCCTGACTGGCTTCCTCCAAGTTGGCAACATGAGTTGTTGGCTGTTCCTTGATAAAGAATAAACCACGACTGACGTGATAGCCAGATGCCTGTTGTGCCAACTCATTCGCAAGCCAATTGTCTTGCCTAGGAACATGAGATATGTGGAAATAATCCAACGTTGAAATCATATCCAGGCATCTATCAAGATAAATGTTGAGAGACCCGCTGTTGCATTGACAAATCTTGGCCACTTGCTGGACAATAAGCAACGAATCTCCATATGCCTCGACATGAGTTACCCCTGCGTCCACCAATATTTCTAGCCCGAATAGAAGTGCTTCGTATTCGGCTTCATTGTTAGTGCATAAATAGTCAAGACGACAAGAGGCTTCAAAAACAGTACCGTGTGGTGAGATGTACACAATGCCAACTCCTTGTCCGCTGCTGCAGACTGAGCCGTCAAAATAAAGCTTCCACGGTACAGCCGACACAATATTTAAGCCGGCTTCTTCCTCCAGGTCAATCCGATGTTCAACAATAAAGTCAGCTACAATTTGGCCTTTCATAGATTTTAGTGGTTCATAAGCCAAATCATATTCAATCAACCCGTACGCCCACTTGCCGATTCGCCCACTAAGAATCGGCCTTTGTATCATGTGTTTGAGAACATCGGTCTGACCAAAGACTTTGCATTCACTGGATAGCAGATAATGTCGCAATTTGGTGCAGGCAAAGTAAAGAGACAAACACAACCTTTCTACAAAGCTGTACCTTGACTCGGCATCCAGCAAACGTCTACTCAGATAAGTGATGATGTACTCTTGTCCTTCGGCTTCCTGAGTTAAGGCAGCTCCGATCACTTTGTCCTCAGCAGCAATATAAAGCCGGAAAGGTTGACCATGAGCCGGCTTCCTGAGAACTGGAGGAGTAGACAGGCAAGTTTTTATCTTGTCAAACGCCTCTTGCTGCTTTGCCCCCCAGGTGAATTCATCATCATTCTTGAGCCGAAGGATCTGTGTAAATGCATCAACTTTTCCAGACAAGTTAGCAATGAATCTTCTCAAATAGTTTACCTTGCCCAGAAACTTCTGCATGTCATTTTTGCAACCCGGCGCCTGTATCTTCTGGATGGCTTCAATCTTTGCCGGATCAACTTCTATGCCATGTTCATGTATGATGAAACCAAGGAATCTCCCAGCCGACACGCCAAAGGCACACTTCAAAGGATTCATCTTGAGCCCGTACTTCCTCATTCTTTCAAACGCCAGCCGCAAGTCGGCCAAGTGATTTGACTCGCCGTCCGACTTAACCACCACGTCATCAATATATACCTCCAGTACGACTCCCAGAAGATCATGGAATATCAGGTTCATCGCTCTTTGATAGGTGGCTCCGGCATTCTTCAATCCAAAAGTCATCACGGTCCATTCGAACAAGCCAACAAAGCCTGGGCAGCGAAACGCCGTCTTAGCCGAATCTTCTTCGGCCATAAATATTTGGTTGTAACCTGCGTTGCCATCCAAGAAGCTGATAACTTTGTGACCTGAGGCTTCGTTGATAAGCATGTCGGCTATTGGCATAGGGTACTCATCCTTTGGCGTGGCTCGATTCAAATCCCTGAAATCAATACATGCCCTAATCTTGTCGGATCCTTTCTTTTCGACCGGCACAATGTTGGATAACCATTCGGCATACTTACAGGGCCGAATAAAGTTGGCTTTCAAAAGCCTGCCAATTTCCGCCTTTATCCGATCATAGATCAGTGGATTAAATTTGCGAGCCGGCTGCTTGTATGGTCTGAAGCCGGCTTTGATAGGCAACCGATGTTCGACCAACTCTCGGCTTAACCCAGGCATCTCGTGGTATTCCCATGCAAAGCAATCCACGTACTCTTTGACTAGCGCGATTAATTCAGACTTATAATCGGCCGCCAACTTTTGCTTTACAAATGTCGGTCTAGGGACAGTGCCATCCCCAATGTCAACTTCTTCCAGCAAGTCAGCCGATGTAAAGCCTTGTCCCAACTTATCCATGTCATCTGGTTCTTCAATTGCTTCATACATATCGTTCCTTTCGGTCCGATACTCGTCCAGACGCTTCTGCAGCCACTCATCATTTTGATCCATCTACTTGAGCGGCAGCCGATTGCTACCAATCGGCTTTAGAGATACTGGCACGAATCCGTCCCTGGTAGCACTTAGGAAGTCGAATCCGGATAAATCACGCCCAGAAAGGCATGTGACATTAGAATGTTGCCAGTCAACAATCGACTCGGCTAACGCAATGCATGCCGATTCGTCAGCATGGACAACTTCAACTTCGTCGTCAACCCATTGCACTAGTTGCTGGTGCATAGTAGACGGAACACACTGGTTAGCATGAAGCCAATCCCGTCCTAGCAGCACATTGTAGTTTCCCTGCACCTCAGCAACAAAGAAGGCGGTAGCCAAAGTCTTGCTTCCTACTGTGAGCTCCAAGCTGATAACGCCTTTGGCTTCTACTCCTTCTCCTCCTTCGAACCCATTTAACACCATGTTTGTCTTCATCAGGTCGCCATCATCTAGTTGTAGCTTCTTGAAGACAGAATATGGCATCAAGTTTACCACAGCGCCGCCATCCACCATCATCCTGGTGACCGGCTTGCCATCAATGTGTCCTCTGACATACAGAGGCCTGAGGTGTTTCACCGGCTTGTCAGGTTTTTCGAAGACAACATTTTTTGGTCCAAAGTTGATTTGCGCAACCTCGCCTTCTTTGACAGCACGGAACTCGGCCGGCAAGTAATACACCATGTTGATGTCCATTCCTGTCCGAGTCGGCGATTCTTCATAATCTAGCAGATCTTCATCTGTCAAATTGCCTGACTCATCCATTGTTGACTCTGACATTGCTGGTTCTTCTTCTGCCTTTTCTTCCATTGCGAGGTCTTCACTTGCCGGCTTCTCTGTGGCCGGATCTTGGATTGCCAGCTCCTTTGCCAAACTTGCCATCGCCAAGTCTGCTGCTTCGACTTCGTCAGCCCATGAAGAATAGGTGATAGCCGGCGTAGCTGCCGGCTCTATTTCACCATCGACAGCAGGACTCATGGTAGTTGGTGCGGAAGCCGCCATAAGGACTGGCCTAGGAATCCACTTTTGCGCCGGCAACATTGGTCGCTCAGCATTGAATTTGACGTCCCTGGATTGCTCAGCTCTTTCTTCTGCCTTCTCCCGGTTCCTTGCTCTTTGCAGTTTCCGCTTTTGTGTCTTTGTTATACCTGGCGGGCACCACTTTGGCTGAGTATATTTTGGATCCCGGGGTTGAGCTTTCATGGCTTGACTGGAGCTAGCTTCATGATCATTGGTTGCTGGCTTTGGCGCGATAGCAAGTATCGGCTCACTGTTTGCCGGCTCTGTAATCGGGTCCTTCAATTTTAGCACATGAGTTCCAACAACCAATAAGTTGTCTGAGACTAATCCGCCTTCTGGCTCCGCCTTTTTAGCACCTTGCGCCTTGATCCGCCAATATGACATGTCTCCGGGATACACAAGCCGGCTTTGCATAGATGGCCGGATTGCCCTGCGTTTGACCTCGTCAGCCGGCCTCTGGTGCCGGCTATTTTCCTCCGTGGATGGTGACCTTGGTCGTTTCCCATACTGCCACTGGTGCGACCTCGACCCGGCCTGGCGCACGTACTTGTTCAGCAGCATGTCAAAAGTTGGCTTTGTCTTCCTTGGTCTATATTCAACCTGGTTTGTCTTCCATCTGCCAACTTCTGGGCTCTTGGGCTTGATAAATCTAGGCGGCGACTTGTCTGGCCGTGGTACTTGCCCCCCGAGTGTAGGGTTGTTGATGGTAATCTTGATGACTTCGCCTCCATCGGGTTGCCGGCTCACTATAACTTGTCTTCCTGCCGCCTTGCTGCTGGCCACCTTCCTGGGTTCACCAACAACAACATTTGATTTATTAGCGGCTTCGGCTGCCTCTGGCCGAAGTAGAACTTTCTTTCCCTCCAGATCTAGCACGTTTACTGGAAACGGCTGTGTATCAATTGCCATGCCGGCAAAGCTCAATCGTCCGTCGTTGAGGGCCGATTGGATCTGTTTACGAAAGACATTGCAATCATTAGTAGCATGAGAGAAAGAATTGTGATACTTGCAATAAGCCCGCCGCCTTAATTCATCAGGCGATGGTATAACATGATTTATCCTTATCACTTTATCCTTCAACAAGGCATCAAATATTCTATCACACTTGCCTACGTCAAAGCTGCATTTTATTTCGTCATCCCGATTTTTACGAATCGGCTTTAGATCATCACACATGTATGGTTTGGCCTTGCTGGGCCAAACAAACTCAGCGGAATAAACATCGGCTTCATCACCGGAGTCGGCATCGTTGTCAACAATATTAAGCCGGCTCCTGCTCATCCGATGCGAGTCTTTTGACTCATTGACCCGGCTCTCTTGAGCCAACGCTCTCTCCTGGACTTGGCCAACAGACAAGAATTCATGTCCTTCTAACCTCTCTTTCAGGTAGGACCTTAAACCATTGAAAACCAAGTCAGCCATGTCTCTTTCAGTTATTGCCAAACTATAACATCGGTTTCTGGTATTTCTAAATCTCTTGACGTAATCAGATACCGATTCATCCTGCTTCTGCCTAACCGATGTAAGGTGAGACAATTTTAACTCTATTTCGCCGGCAAAGAAGTGTTCATGGAACTTTTGCTCTAGATGAAACCATGTATGTATAGAATTAGGAGCTAAAGCCGAAAACCAAGAAAACGCAATGCCGGTTAAAGACAATGAGAACAGGCGAACTTTAATGTGATCATGGTTAGCTTCGCCTAATTGAGCCAAATATTGACTGATATGTTCCCATGTTGACTTACTATCCACCCCATTAAATTTGGCAAATTCAGGGACTCTATAACCAGGTGGATAAGGTTGCAGATCAAAGTAATCGGGGTAAGGCTTAGTGTAAGTTCTATGTTTTGGCATCACCCCGAGCTTGTCAAAAGCTATCTGGTCCAATCTTCTCCTGAATTCGGCTAAGGAATCGTCCATAATGGCCGATTGAGCCGGCACGAGAGAAGAATTGGCGGCAGGGCCAGCTTGCACCCAAGTAGCCGAATTTTGATTCGGCATTGACTCATGACCCAGAATCCGCCTTGTCTGACTCGGCTGGCTTGCCGAGTTAGGCATACTCTGGACAGGAGTTGGACATGGCAGCGTAGGCACAAGTTGGTTTTCCCTACTTTGACCGATCGGTTGTTTGTCCGATGGTTGGTCATGGGACGTGTTTTTCTTAGCCTTTTCATGTTCTAGCATAAGGTCGTAAACATTGGCAGTGCCTTGCGAAACATGAAATTGAATTTCGGCTATCTGTTCAGAGGAAAAAAGGCTACTACTTACAGCGGGTTTGTCAATGTTGGCATCCAGCGGTACAAATTCCGGCTCCTTGATCGGCGAGATTATACCTTGCCGATCTACCTTGAAGCTGGATAAGTACAGGTCTTGATCTTCTTGATCCCGCTTGGCTCGCAGCGCCTCGAACTCCTCATCTCTCTTCTTCTTCCACGCCTCCAGACCTTGGCGTTGTTCTTCCGACAACTTCTCGAGAGTTGGCTTGATGATGTTGTCGGTATTGATACCGGCAGCGTCGGTCTTGGAATTGGTCATTGCTGTCCAATTTTCAGATCGAATCGTCCCCAGCGGAGTCGCCAAAAAGTGTGTTGCGCTCGAAACGCGTCACACGAACACGTCCTCGTGTACCCGCGGTGCCGGGGGAGATACTCCGCAACTCGCCCCGCGGGAGGCCTGCTTCCAGCGCGATACGCAAGACAGCAAGCAGGCGCTTTTTAGACCAGACGCCCCAGCCCCTCGGGAAGCCCCGTCTGAGGAAGCCGGCGACGATTGGCTGAACTAAGCCGGACTTGGCCGCTCTCAGCTCGGTTTTCGATACCCGGCGAAATCTAGATGAAGTCGCCGAACAACGGAAGCATAAACAAGGGTTTGAGGAGATAAAAGTAGGTTGTATTGATAGGTTGTCGATTGTTTGCTTAATTTCAATCGGCCGTCACCTCTCACATATATATGAGGCGGCTGGACTTCCCGTACAAGTAATGGACTTCTACAAGGCTTACAAATCATAGTCTAAGTCGAATCCATCTCTAAAATAGGCAACTTTTGGCCGGCAACGTTGGCTTCAAACTTGTTGGCTACTTCGGAAAGTTGCCTTTTGCCTTCCGTACTGGCTTCCAACTTGCTGGCTACTGGAAAGTTGCCTTTTTCCCTTCCGTATTGGCTTCAAACTTGCCTTCTTTCTTAGAGACGAGATATCTTGATCGGCTTCGTATTAGACCCGGATTTCTGTCCGGCTTCTTTTAGAAAGTTGCCTCCCATTTTCCAGCCTTGATCTTAGAAAGTTGTCTTCTCGTTTTCCGCCTTGATCTTGACCTTGAAAGTTGTCTTCTATTTTTCTGCCTTGATCGGTGGAAAGTTGACTTGCCGGCTTGTATTTGACAAAGTTGGCTTTATGCCGTCTTGTCTTGACAATGTTGACTTCTTTTCTGCCGCCTTGTCTTGACAACATTGACTTCCTTTTTGCCACCTTGTGTTGACAAAGTTGGCTTCTTTTCAGCCACCTTTATTGCTTCCTTTGACTTAGCTCGCTATGTCTTCAGGCAACTTCGCACTCCCGAATCCAGCTTCCGCCTTGTTCCGGTTGCCGGATTATTGGCAGCCTTCTTCCGGCCATCTTTTCCTGGAAAGCTTCCCAGATCACCATTTTAGCCTTCTTTGTTGCCTTCTTTAAGCCGCCAAATCCTCCTTGAACCTGAAACTGGCAATCTGCCAAAAACGGGTGCTAACACATAGACTTGTATTTCATGACCATACAATTAACTAAATGTTATAAAGAACTTATCTGTTTGATATTTGCTGAGGTTGATGTCATGGAGGGGATGACGCGGAAGACGGCAACCCCAGGCTGAATAAAACAGCCCCAGGATGTAGGCGGCAGCCCCAGGCTGAAGAAGACATCCCCAGGATATAGCGGCAGCCCTAGGCTGATTCCAGCAAGGCGACGGCTTCTGAGTTCTCCTCTTATGCTGCATGCCACAGTTTGTTTGTGGCTCCATCTTGACGAGCATTCAACGACGAGTAGGCCGCGACGGCAATTAAGCCGGGACGCGGCGACTATGGTGAATTTGCTAAAAAAGGCACATTGACTCTGACGGGTTAGCAACCGAAACCCGACAATAAGTATGCCAGAAAGGCGGCGTGCACGTCGATACGTGACGATAAATATGTCGGACATGCGGCGTGTCACGTCAGAACGCGACAATAAATATGCCGAAGAGGCGTTGTGCCACGTTAGCAATTAAGCCGAAACGCGGAGCTTTTATTGTTTTGTCCAATCGGTGTCTCCCCAAACTGCCAGGTTTAGGCGATCAGAACGGATCAAGCTGGCTATGAATTTAGCATAAGTCGGACACGATAATGGCGGCATCCCGCCTCGCATCGTGATCACAGCGAGAGTCGATGAGTTCAATATTTTTGCCGGTCATGCACGCGGTCCAGCTGAATCGCGTGGTGCGATGCTGCCTGTTACTCTGTTAGTCGTACATGCGGATTAGCACGCTCGCCGGCAAATCCATGCAGGAATCACGTCACCGAGTATAGCAAGCAGTAATCCCCTTGGATAACCTGATTGTAGCGACTTGCTTTTAGTCGGATCGGACGTGACTCGTCGAGTCTGCCGGCATGCGGTGTGTGCTCAGAAGATTAATCTCCGTCTTCCACGTGAACTGTTGTCATTTATGGCAGGCTTTTGTCGGATCACAAGATCAACTAGGCCGGCAATCCGACGAAGCAGAGAACATCGGCGGAATTTAATTGCTCGATCTGATCTCTAATTATGGTTCCGAACGGATTCGGCAAACCAGCGTATGAAGGCAACGGATCGGGACTTGAACCGTAACCAAAACGGATTTGGTCACCGCTGGTTGAATTTGACTCCCACCCGTACACGCGATCTTGGGCATGTCGGATCCGACGACAATTTCGCCTCGGATCACAGCGTCTCGATGAATCGATGAATCGCATGCACGTGTAGTAGCCGAGATTACGGCAGGTCGCGGCGGCCGGCCGCTTAGCCTTCCTCGTTGATGCGCGTCCGGCAAAACGGATAAGCCGGTCGGATCAATGATGTCGCCGTTGATTGCCGGAGAATATTTTTTTTTGAACAAAATAAGGACCCCGAAGGGCCTGTAGCTGCATTAATCGGCGGTCAAACTTACAAAGAGGCCCTCAGAAAGATAGAAAAAAACAGATAAGGCCAACACTTTTACAGAAGGCACCCTTAGCCGCTCCGAAGAAACGCCATCAGGTCCTCGACCACCGCCGGCGGGAACGAGCTCCGAACTGTGACCACCATCACCCTCGTCGGGGACGAAACCACTTGACAAGAGCGCAGCGAAGAACGCCACAGCAGAACTCCCGAAGATCCTCCACTGAAGGAGGAAGAACCGTGAGCACCATCTGTGCTCCGGCATGGAGTGACTCCGGTCGTCAATGATAACGGCGAGGCTCTGCCGTCGCCGTTGATGAACTCCAGAAGAAGCAGCTAGCCGGGCAGCCCTGGAAGCAAGACCTCCAGGATCTAGACGCAGCCGAGCAGGCAGCGAAGCCGACGCCGCCACGCCCGCGCGTCCCCGCCATCCTCCCGATGCCGAGCTCGTCACACCAGGACACCTCATCCCCTCGCCACCATGGCCGGTCGGAAGAAGCTTCCCAGCACCACAACTCCACATCGAGCCATGGCACACCACAACTACTTTATTGAGAGAAACGGTGGCCTCCACCTCCGCTCCCAGCTCCGACCAAAGGAGCAACAGAACTGTGAGGAAGAACCTGCTCCAGATCTTGTGGCCACGACCTAGAGCACCGCTCCAAACTACAGGCATAAAGCCCCTACTCAGCAAGCAAGCGAAAGCCCTAACACTACTAAATACAAGAGGGAGCCCAGCGCCTCTCCGCAGCCATCTCCGGCCGGCAACGCCGGCAGGGGAGGCCTTGGTTTGGCCTGGGCGCGACGTGGAGGCTCTCAGAGCCGGCCAAATCGATCTGTACGAGGATGTAGGATCCGCGTGTTCCGGCAATACGGATTTGCCGGCCAGATCGATCTGCCGAAGATGACGAGCTAATCGCGCCGGAGCGAATAAGCTGGCGTGCGATCTTGTCGATGACGATTAATGAAAACGCCGGCTGCGGACAGCCGGAGATGTTCCCGCCTGGAACGTGACGCCTGACGCCTTATGCCCCACGGTGAGCGCCAACTGTCGGACTATCGGCATTGGAGACAGGAGATGGGGGTCCTCTAGCCGAGGGTGAATCGTAGGGAAGAAGGTGGACGTCATCAAGATCGGGATTGAACACGACGGTTTTACCCAGCTTCAGGCTCCACGGCAGTGGCGGAGCCCTACGTGCTGCTATAACTCACTATAAGGCGAATCGCCGTGTTACAGGTTACAATGACTTGATGGATTGAATCTTGCGTCGAGAGTATGTTGACCATCCCTAAGGGCGTCCCTGGTCCAGCTTATATAGGCGGCTGGACCTAGGGTTACAAGGTGTTTACGTGTCCAGCAAGTCTACGGAGTCCTATGCTTAGCCGACCAGTTACCGCTTTCTTGGACTTGGTGGCTTCGTAGGCTTCAGTCTTGGGCCTCCTTCTTGCCGGCTGCCTTGTTTGCCATCCAGCCGGTTGCCTAGTTGTCATCCGCCTTCTGCCTTCTTTGTCATCCGCCTTCTTTGTCATCCGCCTTGTTAGCCGGATTGACCCATGTTAGAGATACCCCTACTTGGTATATCCCCAACAACGCTGCCCTTCCTGACATTGCGCTTCACATTAAAGATCTTCTTCCACAACAACCAGTTGGGAGAAATCTCCAGGAAGCACTCGCAGAGCAAGAAGAAGCTCGCGATGCTCAAGATGCCATTGGGAGTCAGATCATGCATCTGAATCCCATAGGCATACAGGAGACCACGAACAAAATCGTGCAGGGGGAAAGAGAAACCCCTGTGCAGGAAATCCACGAAGGAAACGCGCTCTCCATTGCGCGGAGAAGGGATTACCTCTTTCCCCGGGGCGCGTGTCTTAAACTGCTCCAATGGCGGAAGCAGATTCTTCTCCCGCAGATCATCAAGATCCGTGGTCTTCAACGTGGATTTGGACCAGTCGCAGTCCACCCTCTTCAGGCCGAGATCGTCGGCGGCGGCCTTCTCCTTGCCTCCCTTCTTGGCCTTCTTATTAGCGGCCCTCTTCATCATGTGGGTGCAAAAGCTTGGCAAGCAGTAGCAATGGCGATTGAGCGCGAGGAGGAAGAAAGGCTCGGAGCGGAAACGGCGAGAATGGCGAAGGGATAACTTTCCCCACGCCGCGGTGAATTTAATATACCGCGGCAACGGCGAATCGCAACCGTCCAATCAGCATCTACAAATGGCACGCTCCATCCAGCCCTACACGTGGCAGGCAAAGAGCGCAACCGTAGCGAGCCACGCCGCCCACTACGCACGGGAAAAAAGGAAACCATCATCACGCCGCGAAATTTTTGCGCGGAGTGGTCAAATCAAGAACTGCAAACGTCGCAGGTCAACACTGACAGCGGGACCGCGGTGTCACGTCCCATCGGTGGCAGTGAAGGATAAGAAACGTCAGCCATGACGTCAGCATGGACAAGCAACGCAGTAAGCCATTCGGCTGAGCAAGAATTCGACACGTCTTTTTCGACTCTGCTAAGTAGGTCACACGGCTGAGGAAACACTCGAACTTCATTCGAGTTCCACAAGTAGGCCGTCAGGCTGAGCAAACACTCGAACTACATTTGAGTCCCATAAGTAGGCCGTCAGGCTGAGTGAGCACTCGAAAGTGCAACACGTAGTAAGCCAAAAAGGCTGTGAAGGGACTCTGATTTATCAGTGATTTCCTACGTCACTCCCATCGGGAGGGTTTCAGAAATTTCTTTCGACTGAGAGAAGTTTTTGAGATTAACCTAAATTACTAGCAATTCAGCTTAATCTCGGGGGCTACTCCCATCGGGAGCACTGTTCGCGCTCCCGATAGATTGCAGTCGAAATTTTCACGATTCAAACTGTTTAGTCATGCAACATATGTTCGAGTCATCAACTCAAGACGAAGCGCATCAAGGCAGTCGACAGGCTTTCGACTCAAGGAAGAGAGGCGTGCACAGAGAAAGGAGTCCTTACCCGATTCTACGATTCGACCAAGTACTCGTGGGCTCCAGACGTGGGCCTACCTTTCGGGTGCCCCACTATGAAGATACCTGGTGCACGCCAAGACTCAAGATCAACCACAGTAGGCCCGTAAAGGGCCCAACAAGGACAACGTACGTCCCAAGGAAGTCGAATATTAGGTCGGTAGATACTTACCAAATCCTGTAAACCTAACCGACACCGATTTCCTGAGACCTAGCATCCATATAAAGGCTAGGAGGGACCTCTGTCGAGGGTACGCTCATACTATCCACCAAAACCCTAGCGAGATCGCCATCTCGCCGAGGTCACCATTGTAACTTTCGACTCCATCAATACAGATCAGACAAGCAGGAAGTAGGGTGTTATCCTCCGGGACCCTGAACCTGGGTAAATCGCCTTGCTTGTCAGCCATGGTAACTACCAACACTCACAATCTTCTCCCCTTCAATCAACCCGGGTACTCGACCCTGGGATCTGCCGAGGTGACCCCTCGACAGGTATGGCACTGTGGTTTACCGCAGCCTTGATGCTCATCACTTCATGAACCTGGAGCTGGAGAAGAAGGTTGAAGAGTACAAGAAGAGACTTGAAGATCTGGAAGATAGGTACAAGGACATCATCGACAAGTGGGAGAAGTTCCAGTGCTTCATGTGGGATTTAGAGAACCAGAACTGCGAATATGAAGAACGCTTCAAGAAGATTGCAGCAGCTGCCACCCTCAGGTATAATGATCCACCTACATCTTTCCGTGATGGAAGGCCTTTCCCATGGAAGATGGCTGAATGGGAGGAAGAATATGAGAAGGAGGAGGCTGCAGCAAAAGAGAGTCTGGAAGAACGTCAAGCTTGGGGGAGTTCCACCTAGTCTTTATCTCTACTAGTTTATCATATCTATCTAGTCATGGTGAGTGATGACCCACAAGTATAGTGGGTATATCGTAGTACTTTCGATAAATAAGAGTGTCGAACCCAACGAGGAGCAGAAGGTGTTGACAAGCAGTTTTGATATGGAATTCACTGTAAATACTAGCAGACAAGTTTTTAGGGGTTTTGATATAGCAGATAAATAAAGTGCAAGTAAATAAAATGCAGTAATAATAATTGCAGCGAGTGGCCCAATCCTTTCTACAGCAAAGGACAAGCCGGTAGGTTTACTTATGATGACCAAACGTTCTTGAGGACACACGGGAATTTCTTCAAGTGCTTCGCTTCATATAGTTGATTAATCTTCATCGTTTTGATAAGTGTTATGTGGGTGAACCTATGCTAATGCACCGCCCTTCCTAGGACTAATACATACTTGTGATTATACCCCTTGCAAGCATCCGCAAATACAAGAAAGTAATTAAGATAAATATAACCACAGCCTTAAACTCTGAGATCCTACTATCCCTCATGCATCGATATACCAACGGGGATTTAGGTTTTTGTCACTCCGGCAACCCCACAATTGGCAACCGAATACACAATGCATTCCCCTAGGCCCATAAAGGTGAAGTGTCATGTAGTCGACGTTCACATGACACCACTAGAAGAATAACACTACAACTTAAATATCAAACCATTAAATATTACTCAACATAATTCACTACTAACATCAAGACTTCTCCCATGTCCTCAAGAACTAAACGAACTACTCAAAAGACATCATATGGAATATGATCAGAGGTGATATAATGATGAATAACAATCTGGACATAAACCTTAATTCAACGGTTTCACTCAATAGCATCAACCACAAGGAGTAATCAACACCGGGAAAGTTTCCCCTATGAACTACACGAAGTATAACTCTAGATGTTACAGCGGAACAGAGTGGAGCGGCGGAGACAATGGTGCTGGCGGTGGAGATGGTGATGATGATGATCCCAATGAAGTCCATCTCGATGACGGTGACGATGGCGATGATTTCCCCCCCTCCGGGAAGGAATTTCCCCGGCAGATTTCTCCCTGCCGGAGAGCTTTTCTCTCTCTCTGGTGTTTTCCGCCTCGTGGAGGCGGCGGAATATTTCCTCGATGGCTCCCCGAGTCTTAGGGTTTCCTGGGATGAAGTATGCGAAGGGGCACTGACTGAGGTGGGCCTGGGCCACCACACCACGTGGCGGCACGCCATGAAGGGGGGCCGCGCCACGGTATGGTGTGGGGCCATGGTGGCCCACCTTTGCCTCTCCTTTTGGCTGCCTCCGGCACCTGACAAAATATGGACTTCTGGATATTTTTCGTCAATTGTTGATCTTCAGAAATATGGTGTCTTGACGGTCTTTTTTCCAGCAGAATCCTGACTCCGGCAGTTAATTCTCCAATAATCATCAAACATGCAAAATAGGTGAAATAACATAAGTATCATCTCTAAATATGAAATATATCAATAAATAGCAGTAAATTATGATATAAAATAGTGATGCAAAATGGACGTATCACCTGTGGGCGGCTACGGAATTCAAGTACAGAGTGACACCAAGTACTTTAACATGAAGCTAGTCGACTCCGCCTAGGGTGGAGGAACAAATGGTTCTATGCCTCTGTCGATCAAGACGGTGTTCCATCTTTTTCAACTGGCAAGACCCTGGTGAAGACCAAGGCATGGGACCATTTGTTGACAGCCGCAGAGCGCGAGGAAGCTACGCCCCTGTTGGACAGCATCAGTGACATGCTAGGCACGGTCACGAGTGTGCATCTAATGGCTACCTTTCTGAAGCGGCGGGTGTCGCCTTTGCGTGCCCGGGCTCACCCGATGTGGCAGTATGAGGGTGCACTCGACAGCAGCAGGATGAGCCCAGACGAGCTGTCGAAGAATGAACTGGTGGCTCACATCAAGTTGATTACCAGTATCAAGGCATCTGATCCCTGCGATGTCGACTGCCGCATCACCCCTTACGGGCCTGACAACCTTTTGCCTGAGGTAAACATATCCTCTATGTATTTTATGATATGTTGGATTTCGTCACCCCTTGCGCTTTCGTCTGTAACTTTTGTTTTTGCTCTTTTTGTATGTGTGCAGGGTCATTCGCTTGCTTCTACTCTTCCTCCTCTTCCTGAGATTGGCCCTACTCCCGAGGTGGCGCTACAGGAGGAGGACGCTCAGTCGACCAACTCCCCCATCCCCTCTACTCATACCTCTGCTGCGGAGGAAGTCGAGCAACAGGTTGGCGAGGTGCAGAACAAGGACGTCCATGCGACTGAGCCTCGAGTGATGAAGCAGCTTCCAGGATTGACGGTGACGCGAGTGTAGTTGATGGAGTCTCGAGTGCCTCAGTCGCGATTAGATCGGTCAAGTCCTGCACACCAAACTTGTCGATGAAAAAATTGAGTTTTCCAACAGTTATATCCAAACCTGAGTCGAGACTAGCAAAGGTCTCCTGAGCTTCTGGCGAGTATGGTTCGATCCTTCTTGGCGAAGCGATCTTTGAAGCTGGCGAGTGGTCGCATGTTGATCTGACGTTTGTCGATGTCGCCGGCGACTGGTCGCAGGCGGGTGCGATCGGCGAGCTGCCGCTTGGTGATGATGTCAGCGGGTTGCCGTTTGTAGATACGATCGGCGATTTGCCGTTTGGCGATGGAACCGGCGAAACCGTGAATCCAACACTACCCGTTCCCACAGACGGCGCCAATTGACGAGGGGTGTCCTCGGCAATACCCATGGTTAAGAACCTAGGGTTGAGATTATGTGGTAGAGAACGCGTAGTGTAAGTAGAATCGACGGCTGACAAGCGGGATTTACCCAGGTTCAGGGCCCTCGAGTGAGGTAAAACCCCTACGTCATGCTTGTCTATATTGATTATGAGAATATCGGGGCTACAATGGTCCTGCCAAGATGTCGATCTCGCTAGGGTTCTGGTGGTCTGGTATTGCATGTCCTCAATCGGTCGCTCTCCCAGCCTTTATATAGGAGGCTGGGTCTCGGGTACGTAACCGACTAGGTTTACAGATAAGAAAACATGGTAGGGTACCCATTTGGTATAACCTCATCATATTGCCAAGCAGATTTTACTCAAGCAAGATCGGTATGGATTAGAACAACAGCTGATTTTTTTTTTGTAGCTTATAAGGATGAAGAGTTGAAAAATATCTCAACCTTGACTGACTTTTGTCGTTGGCTTGTTGGAATAGGAAGAGATGCTATCTACAATTTGATTGTCATGTTACTCCAACTACTTGTTACTCTTCCTATTTCTACCGCAAGTGCGTTTTCTGCTTTGAAGATCATCAAGACAAGGTTGGGTAAAAAGATGGAATACGAGAATCTTGCCATTAATTTGGTGGCACACATAGAGTGTGAAATTGTCGAAAAGTACAACTTTGAGGCTATTTTATCAGAGTTTAAAAGTAAGAAGGATCGACAAGCTGATCTGTAATGCCTCCGTGGTTTGGTAACGCGAGTCTTTTAAAGCTAGCTGGTCCGTATGATCAAGTAGTATATTTTGGTATAGTTGTTCTAATATGAAGTATTTCTGTATATTTATATTTGGGTGGCATCGTACATGTATTTTCCAACCAATTTGGCCAATATCAATCTAAATTTTTCTCAACTCTACAATTTCTAGTTTGCTGTCGTGGCTTAATTTTTTGTGTCTCCCTTCCTAGAACCTAACCTGCGCTAGGATCGTCATTGACTATTGGGATGGTTGTACATGTTTGGATCAGCTGCGTGGATCGTCACATTGCGGATTCAGTTGCAGCTTCTCGGAGCGCCGAACATCCACGTTGCGGCCGTCCTTTCCCCAGCTGCTCCGCAATTCAACCCTAGTGTTCTGGTCGACCTCGTGCAGTTCCGCCGCGTCGGCCCACAACCGGCGACACAGGATAGCACACAGACGGTAGTGAAATATTACGAAGATGGGGAGCACCTGGTAGCGCCGCCTTTAACTCGCTGTGAAGTTGGAAAGCCTATGCACGATCTAGCTGATGATCTGGTTGATCCTTAGTATCATTATTTGGCACTGATCTTCTGCTATAGGAACACGCTACTTTCAGATGTACATGTCACACGAAGGATCAACAAGCCCTCCATGCCTAAAATTGCAATAGATTGATAAAGATTGAAACAAGCAAACGTTGATGCAAGCATAAGAGATCACTTCCAAGCTGAAGCTACTTACTACTCCTATGCTATATAGGAAGAGTGACAAAATAAATAAATAAATAAATAAATAAATAAATAAATAGGAGAGGAAGAGATCACTATGCTATTTCCATTCGCAACAAAATAAATAAAAACTCTGGTCTTACTGAAACATTTTAAAAACACACACATCCAGAAAAATCTCGTTTCTCTTCGCTCTGTTGGAAAAAAGAAAACAAAAGATCGAAGTTGCAGACGGCAAGAGAAAGGCCGTCGCAGCAGAGGGCCCGCACGTCAGCCGGACACTGGCCACTTCACGGTTGGTGGGGAGGCCGCATGAACCACGCCCCACGCAACCACACCAAACCCCAATCAAACTGACACGCGGGACCGGCCGCCGGCGTTGGCCCACATGTCATCTCCGCCGTTATAACTGACGGCGGCGCCCACGGCGACGGCCGCCTGGTTAAAAGGGCGATGCTCCCTGCTGCCACTCGCTCCCTCCTCCTCCTCCACCACCGACCCCCCCCCCCCCCCCCCCCCCCCCCCCCGGCGGCGCGCGCGCACCGAGCTCGCGGGTCCGGTCCCCCGGAGGAGCGCGGTTTCGGCGTGGGCGAGGGTCGGCGGCGGTCGCGATGGCGTCCGACGGGCGCGTGGAGCGGATCGCGTCCACCATCCGCGTCATCCCCGACTTCCCTAAACCAGGTACGGGCCCCACCCACCCAATCGCCGCTCGCTCGCTCACTCTTCCATGTCTAGATTCTAGAACCCTAGATTGCTCGCTTGGGTGCGTCGATCTGGGCGATGCTCAGTGGCGGCGGCGGCGGGTGGACGCCGGTTTGGTGTATTCTGCCCGAACGCAGCAGATGCGTAAACCGAGCTAAATTTTTATCCAGGTGGCCGAAATTGGCCGAAGACAAAAGACACAAGTCTTACCAAAACTTTGGCACCAAACGAACAGCGATAGCAGTAGATTGGGAAGTTGCCAAAGCTTGGTAAAGGCAATGTTCTGCACTAAAGTGCATTAAGCGAGCACTGCCTAGATAAGACACTAACTGAAGTGTGTAAATCCAAATCCCTGCCGCTGCGTATCGCTGCTGTGGGTAAATGAAGTAAATAAGTAAGGCCTGTAAATTGTGATGGTCAGGCATATTGTTGAAATGACTACCCAAAGTGTGTAAATTACTACCCAAAGTGTGTAAATTAGTGTCGCAGCATATTTACTGCTGTCGCAAATGAAGTAGTTAAGTAAGGCCTGTAATTGTAATGGTGAACCATATGCAGTATAGGCAGGATGTATAAATTGTCATTGCCACCAGAAGTGACTGCTAACATAGGCACCTAAACAAACCACTTTAGCAAATGGAAAGTGTACCTTTAAAATAGGACGACAGTTGCTTTAGATTGTTACATATAATGATCTTTTGTGTTGTTTAATCATGTATATTCTGTTCTATCTTTGTGTAGGGATTTTGTTTCAGGACATCACAACGTTGCTTCTCGATCCACAGGCGTTCCGTGACACTACTGACCTCTTCGTCGAGCGGTACAAGGACAAAGACATCACTGTAGTTGCTGGTAATGTGAAACTAAGCAGACGTTTTTCTTTTTGAATGAGCTTAGTATAAAAATAAGGTCAGCATTCAAATCAATTTGAGATTCTTACTTTCTGTGGTGCTCATGTATCATATCTGTTGCCATCAAAATCAGGTGTTGAAGCTCGAGGATTCATTTTTGGTCCTCCCATTGCATTAGCCATAGGTGCAAAGTTTGTTCCAATAAGGAAGCCGAAAAAGTTACCTGGTATGCTTTTTGGGTGCTTCATGTGCAGCAGCTGCATTTGTTTAGCAGCTATACTTCAGGGCTCGAACTGGGTGCATTAGCTAACAATGTTAAATATATATACTAGGTGAGGTGATATCGGAAGAATATTCTCTGGAATATGGCACCGACAAAATCGAAATGCATGTAGGAGCCGTGCAGCCCAATGATCGGGCCCTTATTGTGGATGATCTAATTGCTACGGGGGAACCCTATGTGCAGCTGCCAAACTTATCGGTGAGCTTATGTGCATAAAATTCTTAAAATAATTTTTAAAATTATTTTTCTGTTTAAAATAATTCTTGTTAACCATTGCCTGCTCCATTTCCTTGCAAGTTGAAAAATCTATGATCCTCACTCCAAATGTTGAGATAGAAATGCTTTTAGCGCATATGCATGATTTTGGACGTGTTAAATTTCTGAATGATTATTGTTCAGTGTCCTATGTTAAAATAGTATTTCTTGAACGGACTGCACTTATTCTTATTGAATTGCTTTCTTCTGGATTACTTACGTCAATTATGCCTTGCTACTTTGTAGAGCGTGTTGGAGCAGAGGTGGTTGAGTGTGCCTGTGTTATTGAACTGCCAGAGCTGAAGGTACATTTTGTTTCCGGTGAAACGTCTCCCTGTTCAGCTGTGCAAAACGTTGTTCACAATCATTTTTGAAATGTTGTCATGGAGATTTGCTTCTTGTAGTTACTGCTTACTGCATGCAAATACCCGGGTCATTTGCATGCAGTTCTGGTTAGGGAGCATGGTCTAGAAATTAAGGAACTTTACTTTGATGTAATTCTATCAAGACTTGTAGGCACATGTTCTTTACTTAAGTATACCAGGAACAGGAATAGAGTTTCACCAGAAAGCTGTCTTATATTGTTCTCACGCATTTGGATTATAAAATGCCTAATCATTGAATTTTAATCTGAACCCCGGATAATTGGCTACATATCTTTGGATGTTGGTTACTGTCTTACTGTTAGCTCATGGATAATGCACATTATGACTTGTGAGTTCCTACAAGGCAGGGACATTTGTTTTAACTTGATAAATTAGTCACCATCTGTACGACCTGAATGTTGCAACATAAAATCTGAATAATAATAATTATCTCTATTTATGTTTTAGCTGTTTCTCTTGGGATTTTTTCTTTGTTTAGTGCTCTAATTATGGCATGCATTTCAGGGCCGGGACAAGTTGGGAAACAGGCCAGTTTTTGTCCTTGTGCAGGCAGAAGAATCAGCATGAAACAAGTTATGGCCTGGAGAGTTGTTCCCATGATGTTTGCGCTCTGAAAATACTGGAAGCATCAAAGATATCCCATGTTACGTCTAGCTAGTTCCTATCTGGAGCTGCTCAATAAAGTTCCATCTTTAAATTTGTAAGCTCACATTATCTGGGAATGCAGACTTGATTGTTCCCTGTAATACATGGCTTATTTCTGTAAACAACAGTTGAAATTATTCATGCCAATCGAGGATAGTCCGTAGTGAATACTAAAGTTTATTGCTGCTGGTGCTACTTTGGTTCTTTCTTGGTACTTTTCATGCCTAAAACT
Organism: Poa pratensis; assembly: GCA_947311845.1. Taxonomy (NCBI): domain Eukaryota; kingdom Viridiplantae; phylum Streptophyta; class Magnoliopsida; order Poales; family Poaceae; genus Poa; species Poa pratensis. The sequence continues at coordinate 10,894,204 of CAMZMU010000041.1, forward strand.
TTCTGAAGTGTTTGTGGTTGATGCATGGAGATCTCCTGCATTTATCTGAGATGATTATTGTGGAGTCAATGATGCTGGTACTTCTTGGTACACATGTAGTAGTCGGTAAACTCATGGATGCTTTTCTTCTATGACCATTGATCATATTGAGTTATGCCTTTGTGGTTTCATCTGTGCTTACTCCAGTATACATGTATATACATTTGGTTATCTTTGTATCAATCATACCTGCTGATGACTTGAAATTTCCAAGACAGAATTGAACTTGTCAAACCTTCTGAAGAAATATTTGCTGCGTTCATGTCTGAAAGATTGGGGTTGCATAGTATGTAATGTTAGAGGACTTTAGTAGCTTTGCCTACTCGAATTATGCTTTTGAAGTTTTTGATGCTTTCTGGATGTCCTAATCAAAGATGCCCAAGTATTGTTTGACTTCGAGTTCATTATGGATTCCGCAATTAGTCTTGTGATTACCTTTTGGCATTGTGCTATTATATATAATCTCTGACTTCTAATTTGTTATATTTTCTTTCCAAAGTCACATCTGTTTCCTTTGATTTCGTTTGCTTGAATAACTGATGAATGCCATTCTCTTTTTTGTCATTGCTGTGGCTAGGGGAAGAAAAAGAACTATTAGCTTGCCGTTGAAGCCCACATACTATTTAGGATGCTTCATTGGTGATAAAGTTCTGATATATCTTTGCTTAGATGGTACTGGGGGGTTGTAGATATCCAGGTGTAAGGTTTTTCTCTTCTATTTTCTTGTAGTGTAACTGTGTAAGGATGGGTTTTGTGCTGAGATCAAACAGGAATTTTGACCAGCATGATGACTGGACACCGAAATGGTTATTTTCCTGACTAGTTAAAACAGAGGATGGACCAAAAATACTTTAGAGTTGAATACTCATGAAAGGAACTTGTAGACTCATTGCTACAGAAGGAGGGACTCATTGCTACAGAAGGAGGGCACTAGTGAAACTCCTGTAGACTGAAGTTTATACGCATTTTGCTTTCCTTTGAGTTTAGTTTCACATGCACATGGTTTTGATAAAATATTTTTTCAGTAATTATCTTAAAGCTAAACTGCATCTGAGGTAGCTTGTAGAAAGATGTTCTTGTGATGGCAGTGCATGAAAAGAGTTACATAGTTCAGTTGTAGCACAATGTCTGCGTTTGACCAGTTCAGTCATGTACACGTAGGAATGATGCCCTACTTGTTCCCCTGATACTAAATTTCAGAAAATACAGCATTGAAGAACTTGGTTTCTGAGTATACTATCGTATTGACTTCTGTGAAGTCGATCAATATGAATCAGTGAAGTTCTAATCAATTTTGCATCAGTGTTGTACTCTTGTCAACTGAAAGTGACAGAAATGTCACAGTTTCTTATTTATGCTTTTGTTTTTAGTAATATATTCAGTCAATTGGAATCCTTTGAATTGTGATCATTTAATGTTACTGGTAAGTTACCCCCTGCTTCCCCACAGTTTATTCTTCATATCTTTGCTGTGAGCGGGTATACAAGTAACAACTAACAAATTGTTTGAATATCTGATTTCCTGTCTTTGTAATAATGTAAAAAAATAAAATATAATTGAGGAAGTAAAACGAAAAATATGCTAGAGTTATTCTTAGATCTAGAAATATAGTTATCTTTCAAGCAACTGTGTTCACCTTAAATACAGCTGTTTTCAGAGAAAGCATAGCAGGGGAAGGCTATTTGCTCAACATATTTATTGGTGCCAGGTTGTACACTTAATTTATGGGTTTTTAAAATAAGAAACACAAAGAGAATGTCCTATAGGATCTTCGAAAAGGAACAATCTCATAAGCAACTTGGCTTTCCCATGGTATGGAGTTGACCTTTGTGAAGTTTGAAAATAAATGTAACGGCATATTTGGTAATGCTCTTATATCAAGCTATTCATTTTAATGTGCTGTCAATGATATATGCTTGCTTGTTTAGGTCTTCTATAATGCATCTGCATGCAACTTTGCCGCGTAGCATCGAAGGCATCTGTGCTTCTTTCGTACAGCTAAAAGGGTAAGGATCATGTGCCATAAACAAACATTGTATTGTTCCCTTTGAATCATTGCACTTGCCAGCATCTTAGCTGTTCTTGTTTACCAAAGAGAGGCAGGCAATCGTTTCTCAGGACATGACAGAAGTTAAGCTGATTTGTGCATTGTGGTGGATCTGAGTCATGTGCAGCTATTGATTCTAGTTATATATGCAGATCACATCCTACTGATGAGATATCAGGATCAGATCTTCATGTCGGATGTTATGCAAACTTGACACCTTAAAGGCAGACATACATTGTGACATCCATTTTGATGATGCACATGCACATTGATTGTTAAAACGTGCCATAATCTGATTTAAGATCTAATTGAGTTTTCTGCAGGCTTTGTAGTAATCTTGTCGATATGTTTACCATTACCGTGTTGACCTTCTGACAAGGTTAGAATTAACAAACCTATGGACTAGATTCGTTCATTTTTGTATGCTGTGGCAGTCCGTATGAACAAGTTTGGTTTTGTGGCAATCTCAAGTCAGGAAATTTCACCAGATACATGCAATTATTGTGTGTAAAATGTTGATATGGTTAATCTTTCAGAATACCAGCCTTTGTAAGTGTTTGACTATCAATGTTGCTGCTGTGGGCACATGGACATGGTGCAAGATCTGCAGATCAACACTAGTACATTGAAGAAGGCGAACCCCTGGGTATCTGTGGAGGTATGCTTGCGTATCCTCTTCGAGTTCTTAAGAATGTTCAGATTCCTTCCACCATGTTCGTGCAGGCCTGTCTTGGCATATCCTACTTTTGTTTATTCGATCTCTCTAACCTTCTCAAGTACAAATCCTTTTGAAAGAAAACAAGCATGAGCACATAGTTATGCTGATCTTATTGTATTATGTTCCGGGGTAAACTCTTGCTATTCTGGTTCAGAGATCATAGACTTTCTTGCTTGTCCTCGATGAATGATGGACCAATGATTAGTAAACTGTCCCCAATCATTGTGCATTTTCAGAGACAGCCCACAGAACTGTGATCTTTGACAAGTCACTGTCCTGCCTACCAACCAGCAGTTGATATTCTCTAAACTTGTCGTCTTCAGCTCTTCACATCTCCAGACAAACCTTTGGTTCTCGCTAATCGTTAACTTGTCCCGGCACACTTCATCCCACACATTGACTATCATTTGTTTAATTCTGCAGATGTTTTCATTTGAGAAACCTTTCAGAATTCTGAACAGTATAAAAGCACCTGAACTGTTGTGCATTTGTCATCACCCCCTCAACATCAAGCGCCTCAAACCACACTCACCAGGTCACCCTCACCTCCACAACTCCCAAGTCCTAAGTTCACATCTCAATGGAGGCTGGAGGCGTGATTTCTCAGGCTGGCTGGACCATGTTTGACTTCCCGCCGCAGAGCGAGGAGTCGGATATCATGGCACAGCTGTTTGGCACCTTCCCCTCCCATGCCGAGGAAGGCCAGCAGGATCTTCCTTGGTATCAGGCTTCCCATCAATCCTACTATGAGTGTAATCCTAACACAAGTGCATGTAGTGAGAGCAATGCTAGTAGCCTTGCTGTTCCATCCGAGTGTATGGGCTACTATTTGGGTGACTCCGGTGAGACCCTCGGCATCAGCTCCTGCATTGCACCCGATGACCTCAACTTGGTCCAGGATCAAGGTGCAACTGAGTTTCTGAATATGATCCCAACCATTTCCCATGATTTATATGGGAATGGCGAGTCGAGCTGCGAGGATCTCGATTCGGTCGGAGCTACTAACAAGAGAAAGCACTCGGCAGAACAAGAAATCGACGGCCAAGCAAGAGTAAGTCCTGAGGATGACTGGATCATTTTCTTCACCAGCTATGTTTCAGAAAAGGTGTCCATGCTGCTAATGTGGATACTGACTGTAATTGATTCATTGCAGGGTCGGAAATGCACAAGAAAGGCTGAACCGAAGCGAGCAAAGAAGGCCAAGCAAACTGAAGGGAGCTGCTGCACCTCTGACAATGACTCAAATGCTTCTCAGGAGTCTGCCAGCGCTGACGGTGTTAATCCGAAAGGCAAGGCCCGGGCTGGCCGTGGAGCAGCAACTGATCCCCAGAGCCTATACGCAAGGGTACTTACAACAAATTATAATCTCTTTTCTAGCAGAGGAAATATTTTTTTCCATAACTGAATGTTAAATACTAATATTGTTCTTTGCTTGAGCAGAAAAGGAGGGAGAGGATCAATGAGAGGCTGAAGACACTGCAGACCCTTGTGCCCAACGGAACCAAGGTATGCTTCTTAACGGAAATGTTACTGTCAGCAGTCAATGAAATGATAAAGTCCAATAGCTAAAACAGCAACGCTTGTGTTGATCTTGCAGGTAGATATGAGCACCATGCTGGAGGAGGCAGTTCAGTATGTGAAGTTTCTGCAGCTTCAGATCAAGGTGAGGATTTGCTCAACTCAGTTGGGTTCAGATCATCCAAATTGTTCCGCGACAACATTGTCATTGACCACTTTTCTCAATTTTCAGGTCTTAAGCTCTGATGATATGTGGATGTACGCGCCGATTGCATACAACGGGATGAACATTGGACTCGATCTGAACCTGTAGAGATGATTTTGGCAATCTCGGGGGGGAACACAGTTCGTGTTGAGATCCGAGGAGTTCACCACTAACCATGCGATGTATCTTCTTACCATAAGTATTTTTTGGAAGCTGTTATACAGATCATCATAGGTCCAGCAGTAGCATAATGGAACCTGTGAAGAGACCCTTTTAGAGGATTAGTACATAATACATACATCATTTTCTCGATATTAGCATGAAATGCAAGATCTTGAAAAGTTGTAAATCCTGAGTTGTTCACTTTGGAGCAAATATGATTGCTTCGTGTACTTTGATGATTTGTTCAATGATCTCTGGTGGCTTGCACAGTTGCAGCTTTGAAGATTCCAACGGGATATCCGTTCCACAGAAAAGCATGAGCTTGATAAAGAAGGCGACTTGATTAATAATAGCCCACGTATTGAGTTGACGTTCATTAGAATTCGCATTTGGGATTCTCAAAAAAAAAAAATCGCATTTAGACATCTCCAACATAAAGAAAACTTAAGGTGTTGAACCCATCCATTATGAAGTTCTTCAAACAAGCGGAACGTGATAATGAAAGAGAGATGTGATACTGCTGCACGGATCATGCCATGTATTATTCAGCAAATGCTTAGGGAACTTCAACCTTCTCCAACGTATTTTCTTAATTAGTTCCTTCTGAAAATAGAAGGCGAGTGACCATTTTAAAATTTATCTAGATATATCCTCAAACTAACTTCTGAAAATAAGGCGTTAAAAAAACTTCAAAAAATAAGGCATTCAAAAAATTCCGAGAATAATGTTTATTTTCATGTTGATGGTGGATCTTTGTTATCTCACATTTATTTTTGCGAAAAAGGCCAAGCTATATATTAATATCAACCAACTCTTATAGTACCATCCTTAAAATAAAATAAAAGTACACATATGTCCTTGGGGAAATCGACACTGTTCTCCTCCTACATTCTCTGGTGACATGTTGCCTCTGAACCTCCGCACCATGTGGGAGCCATTGGTGAAGCAACTGTCGGAAAGTCATTATCGAAGCCATAAGACCGCCAATGATAGTGATGTGAGAAACATATCGCCTTCCTAGGAACAAGGCGATGAAGAAGGCTGGAGGATCTCCCGGATCCAGGTAGAAATATCGAGAGAAATAACCTCAGTACCTCTGAGACGAAGCCGAAAGTGGCTGAACTTTTCCGGTTGGGGAAGAAGCACCAAGAACTATGACCATCTACAAAACACAATGACAAACAACCAAATCCACCACTTCAAAAGCAGCTCCAACCTGTTTGGATTATTTTTTAGCCTGTCTCCTAGACTCAATCGAGTTTTTTTTCTTCAAAAAAGACGCGTTTGTAGATTTAGATGGAATCTAGAAGTCGCAGGAAGGGAAGATTTGTGTTTTTAAAGATAAATTGCCGGTTCACGCTGTCGTTAGACAACCCCACCCATCTTCTACCCCGTTGACGTGAAAGGTTATTCTTATGTTTGCACGAAGCCTCGATATACGCCATAGTGCCGCCATTGAGGTATCAAACCCAAACCCCAAGTCCCATCGCCAGAGTGGCAAGTAGGGGAGGGATGATCCGTGGCCTCACCGGCGGGGAAAGTGGAACAGGGTCACCTTCTCTTGTGAGATAGACATGAGGGCATGCAGTGGTTCTGGTTCGGTTTTCTTCCATGCCACCTCTATCTCACTCTCTTGTGTGCAAAGATTGAGAATGGGGACCGGTCACCATAGACCGAACTCAGTTTGGTTGTTATCACTATCTGCTTTTAAATAGAGGGGTTTAGAGTTTTGGAGGTTGTTACATTTTACTCTCTGAGTTTTAAATACAAGTTTTTTCATCCTTTTTTTCAGGTTCACATCTATCTACATGTACTTAGACACGTTTTAGTGTATGTTCACTTATTTGGATCCGCACATAGTCAACATGTAAAACAACTAAAACATCGGAAAACACGTTTTTGCTCCCGAGCTCCAGTGCTCCCTCTAGTAAAAAAAATCAATAATCACATGTTTTAAGTTAAAAAATCTGAGAAAATTCCTGCATGTTTCTAATGATGTATCCCACAAACGTGCAAAAATTTGATTTGAAATACTTTACATTATGAGCTACATAAAAATAAAAAATCTGGTATATTTTGGAGATTTGAAGTATGTACATTCAGATCACACATTTGTTTATTTTTTATAGAACAAAATATAAAATATTTTAAACCGAGATTTTGCACGTTTGTGGGACATACCATTGATAACACGCAGGATTGTTTCCAGATTTTTTTTGAAACTTATAATTTATTTTTTTAACTAGAGGTAGAGCCCGAGAGTAAGAAATCTCCACTCCTAAAACATCTATATTTAGGAACGGAGCAATATCTGACAATACCAGACCCTTCTATTTAGAACACAAAGCACATGCCAATGCAGTGAAGTGGTGATTCTGTGATAAGATGAAAGCAGCGGATCTTATTGAAAGAAAAACAAGCTCAGTAGTTCAGCGACCACAGAGTTGTCGCAGTCGGTACCATTCTCACCCGACCACACCGCCGCCGGCCGCCGTCCACACCACCGCCCTCCTCCTCCCTCGGGCGGCTCCGGCGACTCCTAGTCCTCCGCATCTCCGGAGCCCCAAGCTCTCGTTTCTCCCCCAACACTCAGCCACCTTGAACTGACACGAGCCCTAGCCTCCCACGGCGATGGGGGCGGGCGGTGCTGCGTCGAAGAGGAGAAGAAGGGGAAGAGTAGTAGGTGGCGCCGACCGCATCAGCGCCCTCCCCGACGCCGTCCTGGGGGAGATAATCTCCCTCCTCCCTGCCATGGAGGGTGCCCGCACCCAGATCCTGGCGTCCCGGTGGCGCCACATCTGGCGCTCCGCCCGCGACCAGCTCAACTGCGGTAGCCGTAACTTCACTGCTCTCGTATTACGCATCCTATCCTCACACCAAGGCCCCGGCCGCCGCTTCTGCATCGACGCTATCCGCATCGGCATCTCAAGCGACACCGCTAACACCCCATCGGCATCTCAAGCGACACCGCTAACACCCCATCGGCTGTGCTGGACGCCTGGCTCCGTTCCCCCGCTCTGGATAACCTGCAAGAGCTCAATGTATGTTACGACCTAACAGATCCCTTCTCGCCATCCATCCTCCGCTTCTCGACCACCCTCCGCGTGTTCTTCATCGATAGCTGCAACCTCTCGGACAGCACCGTCGAAGAGTTTCACTTCCCCAAGCTTCAGCAGCTCACCCTTAGATATGTCAGGATCTCAGAATGTTCGATAAACCACATGATTGCTGGGTGTCCCGCCTTGGAGTCCTTGATGATTGATGAGAGCTTCGGCTTTCACTGTCTCCGGATCAACTCCCCTAGCCTTACAAGCATCCGTGTGGGTGCTAAATGTTATCTAGCAAATGAGCTTCATTTTAGGGAACTCATCATTGAGAATGCCCCTCTTCTCAAAAGGCTCCTCCATTTTGATCAAGGCCATTGGTGCACTGAAGTCCTACATGTATCTGTGCTATCAGCGCCGAAACTGGAAACCTTGCGTTTTGTTTGGAATAAGAATTATCTCCCACCAAACTCTCATTTGGCTCCACGATTATTCAGGTAGCTAATGCTTTCCTACTGCTCACCTTTACATGGTCTTCTAAACCTGCAATTTTGTATGCAAAATTTACTTATCTTCTGCACTCGCAGATGCCCTAATGTTTCTTTGCATTGTTGATAAAGGGATTGGACGTTGATTGCCTAACAGTGGTGGTGCGCACCGTCAAGATTTTAGATGTCGTCTTGAATCATCTTAGCCTCGACATAGTTATTAACTTGATGAGATGCTTTCCATGCTTGGAGAAGCTGTACATTAAGGTGCTGATTCTTCATTGGTTGTTAAATTGTTCCCTTGATCTGCATATGTTCTGAAGTCGTTAGTGTTTTATTTGTGCAGGTCTTTCATTCACGTGAAACTGGTGCAAAAAATTTGTGGCGTCGTAAATATCGTAATCTTGCCAGATGTCTTGACATCCGTCTGAAGACAATAATGGTGCATTTTTATCGTGGCAGTACGTCTGAAGTTAACTTTCTCACATTCTTTGTACTTAATGCGAAAGCGCTGGAGTCAATAACACTTGTTTGTGGAGATGGACCCAACAATGAGGAGTTCTTTGCAAAACAGAGTAGGAAGCTTGAGCTAGAGGATGGGGCTTCAAGAGGTGTTCAGTTTCATTTTACAACTAAAATGGGTGCGAGCTACTTGGCAGATGTACGATGTCCGTGATTTAGATGTAACTGTTCTATTCATATGTTGAAGTTGACACAAGGTTTGGCATGTTTTGGAGCTATTCTTACAATCTTACCTATCTGTCCAAAACATTATGGTCGTTGGCGTCTGTATTATTTTGAGTTTGTAATATCTGGAAGCTTATGGCATCTGAACAATCTACTTGCGCTATTAGTTTGCAATATACTATATACTATGAGACAAAGCTAGAATATATGGAAACCATGACTATGCACAATCTAAGTGAAATGCTAGTGACATTAAGTTTAAGTTTTGTACACTGATAGACACCTGAATGCAGACAGATTGTGGCGTGTATTGATATGCATGTTCTCTGTTGTTTTGCAAGAGGGAGTGCGTTCTAGATTCTGAACTTTTGCCCTGAAATCTATTTGCTAGAGTTCGCATTGATCAGGCAGAACATGTATGGCCATGCACAATCCTGGTGAAATGCTAGGACTCACTTGCTGGCAATACTACTTTTCATGTTGCTGTGGTAATTTTGGTTTCTGTTGCTTAACGGAGGCATTTAGCAGATGCGAATGAGTGAGTAAAATGCATCTATGGTCCCTAAACTTGCTGGCTACGTCCAAGACAGTCCTGGAACTCGTGAAATGCCTCATAACAGTCCTCGAACTTGTCCAAGACGTCCATCAACGGTCCTGAATACATATTCACCTGATGTGGCTATGTGGTTGACCCAGACGGCGCACCAGGTTGGCCCAGACGAGGCTTGCCTACTCCCTGGGTATGCGCTCATCGGAGCTCCCTGGATAATTTTATTCTCAAAAGAAACATCACAAGATGTTCCAAAAACACAATTTAAAGAATAGCTTAAATATGATCTGACAAGAAGGAAATTATAGAACATCAGTGATCAAGTGGTTGAGTATTTCATTGCTGTGAGAAATGGGATGTAGAAAAATTTAATGTTTAAATTTGTAGCTACTTGAGACTATTATTTGACCATTCTACTATGTCCCATCTAAATTTTTCCCTTTGCTTTATCATTATAGCAGGCGTTTGGATTTTTTCTCGTCATTTTTTTTGTATTTGTACACTATATTTTATTATGTCCTATAATCTATGTGAAAATTCATGAGACACACTTCTATATACAATATATTGTTGATAAAAAAAATTAAGCCAAGTTAAAGTGGCGCATCATGATGACTTGAGCTCCAGCTCCAAGTGAAAATGTAGCAGTACTCCTTATGTAGTTTTCTTGTTCTCTGTAGTCAGTTTGTACTTGTGCTTGATGAAATATTACATTGAATTTGTTCGGACATTTCTTGTGTTGAATATACTTACTTTTTTGTCTAATTTTTTTTACGCCTTAATTGTTCAACCCGGCTCAGTTCAATTCCTAGCTCCGCCACTGGCTCGAACGGATTGAGGCGTGCTCTGGACTACGGAGTCGCTGACGAGGTTCTCTAACTCGGTAGATAAGACAAGTAGTCCGCGTAGTTCACTAGCCGGAGTGCCGGAGCATATGCCACCATAAACCATAAACAACAATGGGCACAAACCTATACTCTAAATCGACAGTGCCTCTCCTAAATAAACCTCAAATGAACATCAAATTCGAGAGAATTAGAGCAGAACGAAACTCACCGTACACACGAGTGAGGTCTCCTTCCCGTCGCCGCGCGAGCGCCATCTCCGGCGCCGAGGAAGGTCACCGCCACAAGGGTCACGACCTTCACTGTTGTCGATCGCCTGGATCGCCGCCGTCGATCAACTTGAACATCGCTCGATCACCTATTTCCGCCACAGCCGTCTCCATTCACCTCGGGCGCGCCACGGTGAAAAACAGGGAGATTGACTGATTCGTCCTACCCTGCGATGTTGCAGGGGTTTTGCATAGCCATGGGATTCGAGAATGCGCACCGTCCTGACCGTCGTGGGCCAACCTGGTGCGCCGGGGTCCACCACATAGCCACATCAGGTGAAAATACGTATCCAGGACCATAGATGGACGTCTTGGGCAAGTTCAAGGACTGTTATGAGGCATTTCACAAGTTCCAGGACTGTCTTGGACGTAGCCAGCGAGTTTAGGGACTATAGATGCATTTTACTCCGAATGAGTAGTACAGAAAAGCTATTGTTTGGTTGGTTAGTTCTGGTGTTTGTGTTATTTTCCTATCCTTGTATTACCAAGAGATACCTCGAGTCTTTTGATAAAACTGTCTTATTGGTGATTTCGCGCACCACTTGGAGGTATCATTGCTCAGATTTGTGCATGTGTGGAACTGTGTTATCCTCCAGAACTTGGAGGTGTCATCCAACCACGGGCTAGTCCTACTCAAATTGCCAGTAGAACACTCAAGTTTTCTCTAGAAAAAAATAATCTTCCGGTTTTCAAAAAAAAAAACAGTGTATTGATTTTATAATTTCAGTAGATTTTAAATATGTATGTTAATAATAGTGATCAAAGTAGTATCTGAAGACCATGTTAATGTCTAAACGCCGGTTTTCTGAGAAAAACACGATTACATACCTCTCATCCACCCCCGCGTGGTGTCGGGACAGAGATCAGATGACATGCAAACGGCATGTCACCGTGTGCCTCGCGGCCTCCCATCCACCGCCCAGCCTGCATCCAACGGACAGCAGCACTCCAAGGCAAAATCAACATCCAGACACAGACCAAATCGGGCACGCGCGGTCAGAGAAGAGCCCACTCCCACTTCCACTTCCACGCTAGACAGCAACCACCGCCGGCGGCCACCGCCACACACCTCCACCTTCCTCTACCTCTCTTGCTCGTCTGTGTCCGCGACTCCTTATCCCCCGCATCTCGGTAGCCCCCATGCTCCCCTTCTCCCCCAAACACTGAGCCCCCTTGACCGACGCAAACCCTAGCCTCCTCTCGGCCTTGACCTCAACCGGCCCTAGCCGCTCCGCCGTACGCCGCTCACCATTGCATATCGCCGCCGGCCCGCCGCTGCATCTCCTCGCCGCCCTCCGCCCTGCGCTGCTGCCCAAGGTAGGGCAAGCTTCTTCCCTCCATTCTTCGTCGATTTTGCTGGCTTCTTACCGACTTAGTCGATTTAGAGGAATTATAGCAGGGTTTTTTTGCTTGTTGAAGGGTAGTTCTGTCTATACATATGACTATTTGTTATTTGTATATTAACAAATCTGTTAAACAGGGAGAAGGGGGATATCAGCTATAGAACGGTCGAACTAGGGGGCCAGAAGGGAGGAGTACCAACAAGGGGGGCTTAAGTGGCGCTGGAGCATGAACTAGTGGGGGGGTGATAATCAATTCTCCCTGGAGATGGAGATAGAGATGGAGGCGGGAGGTCCTAGCTCGAAGAGGAGCAGATCGGTGTCGCCCGGGGAGGATGAAGATGGAGGAGGCGTCGACCGCATCAGCGACCTCCCCGACGCCGTTCTTGACGAAATCATTACCCTGCTCCCCACTAAGGATGGCGCCCGCACCGGAATCCTGGCAACCCGGTGGCGCCACCTCTGGCGCTCCGCCCCTCTGAACCTCGACTGCCGTTTCCTCAACTGCGGTAGCCGTAACTTCACTGCTCTCGTATCACGCATCATATCCTCACACCAAGGCCCCGGCCGCCTCTTCCGTGTCAAGCATTACCACATCACCCAGTCAGCTATGGTGGACGCCTGGCTCCGTTCCCTGCCCTGGATAACCTGCAAGAGCTCGATGTATATTACCATGATCAGGTCCATCCCTTATCGCCATCCATCCTCCGCTTATCGGCCTCCCTCCGCGTTGTTTCCATCGGAAATTGCAACCTCTCTGACAGCACCGTCCAAGAGCTTTACTTTCCCAAGCTTCAGCAACTCACCCTTAAATATGTCAGCATCTCGGAGTGCTCGCTGAACCGCATGATTATGGGGTGCCACGCCTTGGAGTCATTGATAATTGGCTGCTCAATGTGGTCCAAAGAATACGCGGTCATTTGAGGAACTCATAATAGAGAATGCACCTTTTCTCAAAACGCTCCTCCATCTTGATCGAAGCCGTCTGTCCTCTGAGCTGCATATATCCGTGCTATCCGCACCGAAACTGGAGACGTTGCGCTGTGTTTTAAATAAGAATTTTTTCTCCACCAAACTTTCATTTGGCTCCACGATTATTCAGGTATCTAAAGCCTTCCTACTCTTTGCTTTTACATGATAGTCTAAACCTGCAGGTGCCTTAATGTTTTCTTGCATGCTTTATAAAGGGATTGTACGTTGATAGCCTGACATTGGTGGTGCGCACTGTCAAGACTTTAGATGTCGCCTTGGATCATCTTAGTCTGGACATAGTTATTAACTTGTTGAGATGTTTTCCGTGCTTGGAGAAGTTGTACATTAAGGTGCTAATTCTTCGTTGGTTGTTAAACTGTTGCCTTGATCTTCTTATGCTTTAAAGTCGCTAGTGTTTTATTTGTGCAGGTTGTTCTGCCATTTCGAACTAGTGGAAAAAAATTGTGGCGTCATAAATACCGGAATCTTGCCAGCTGTCTTGACATCCGTCTCAAGACAATAATGTTAAATTCTTATCAGGGTTATCGGGGCACTGTGTCTGAAGTTAACTTTTTCAGATTCTTTGTACTGAATGCGAAACGGCTGGAGTCGGTAACAGTTGTGGTTCATGACATCAACGAGGAGTTCATTGCAAAACTGAGTAGGAAGCTTCAGCTAGAGAATGGCGCTTCAAGAGGTGTTCGGTTTAATTTTACAACTCTAGTGCGCGTCGCTATGGACGGTTCAATCTTACAGCTATAATGCGTCTCTGTTTGGCAGATGCTGGCTCTGTGATTGGATTTAACTAATCCTGGAACCTTATATCAGTTAAACAAGCTATTTGTATTTATGATATTTGTTTTATCGTTAGTTCTTGTCTATCTAATCTTTTAGATGGTTCCTATTACTTTAGATTTACTATCCATGTGGTTGAATTTGTTTCGAGATTTGCTGTGTGACAACACTGAAATGCTGAATGTATATGATGCAAAGAGCCTGAACTGTTGGGCATTTGTGTTGACCCCTCGAACGCAAGTGCCTCAAGGCACACTCCCCAGGTCACTCCTCACCCGCAATTCCTAAATTCACATCACAATGGAAACTGGATGCCTGATTTCTTAGCCAGAAGTTGAATAACTAACATTGATGCTTACTTCAACTTCTCTAGATGCATAACTTACATTGGTAGCTTTGTAACTTCAGCTAGAGCCTTGAGACAAGGTTTCAAGCTGTGCTCAGTTTTATTTGATACTGACAGTACCAGCAGTTCTGGGATATCAAAGTTGTTAGTTATTTCGACTCAACTTATCCATCTATTGTGATGGAGCTGAATTTTTTTGGTTTGACTAGCGAGGAGTCAATTCTTGCGTACAAGCGTATCACAGTCTGTTTTGGCTAACCTTGTTTAGTTAGGGGTTCTGTAGTAGTTCAAGTTTGTGGTAACATTTAAACAAGCATTGTACTCCCTCCGTTTCATAATTCATGTCGTGGTTTTATATGGAACGAAGGGAGTATTTATGCAGTAGTTCAAGTTTGTCTAACCTTTGTTTGATCCATCTATGATACCTTGTCATTTACTCAAGTTATATGTGTGGTTGAATTTGTTTCGAGATTTACTATGTGACAACACTGAAATACTGAGCGTGAACTGCTGTTGGGCATTGTGTTGACCCCTAGTGCCTCAAGGCACACTCCAATTCCTCAATTCACATCACAATGGAGGCTGAAGGCCTGATTTCTTAGGCTCTCTGGACCATCCAACCTACTGTTGTATGGGCTAGTAGTTGGTGACTCAAGTGAGACCCTGGGCATCAGCTCGTGTGTTGCACCAGATGACCTGAACCTGCTACAGGCAAGCAGCAACTCAGTTTCTGACTGTGATCACAAATATTCCCAAGATCTGCAAGGAAACCAATGAGGGTGATGATCTTGATTCGGTTGGAGCGGCTAACTTGTATGGACTGACCATAGAAATCACTCGGCAGAGAAAAAAAATCCAAGCAATGAGTAAATCCTGATGATGACTGGCCGTTCTGTTCTGTGGCTACGTCTCCGAAAAATCGATGTTCATGCTGCTGATGTGAACATGGACTGTAACCGATTAATTGCAGGGTCGGAATTGCTGCTAATTAGAATCCGCGTTCAGACATTTCAACGTAGACAAAACTCTGAATGAATTCATCCGTTTTTTTGCACAACGAATTCATCCATTATAAAGTTTTCCAAGCAAGAGAAGAGTGGCAATTAAAAGGGATCTGATATTGCTGCACGTATCATTCAGCAGATGCTTCCCCATGTTTTTACTTCCTTTCTAACAAACATATTCAATTTCACTTAAGCTATTAATCCAAAACAAACAATTTTGATTAAAATAATAATAATAATACTCTAAAGAACATTATATAATTTTACATCAAGAGTATTCTTCGAGGAGATTATCGAAATTTTGTATTGAATAGAATTGCAATTCTATAGTATTACCTGCGACCCACAATCGGACGAATGCGAGTGTAGGGGTGAAAACGGAGCGGATACGGTCGAATAGTAGTGAAACCATGTCCGTGACCATATTTTTTCTGGATACGGAGTCGGAGCGGATAGTGTACGGATACGAATACGGAATCAGATCTTGTCGGTTACGAATATGGATCGAATACGGAACGAATACGGTTCGGTTGCGGATAAACATTTCGTCGGATGTCGCATTGAAAATAGGACTGGTATATAGCAGATACTATGAACTAACTTACTCCAAATTAATTCTATGTATTGTGATATACTAAGATAGATAATGTTTTCATACTCATATTTCCATTTCCAAGTGGCTACTTAATTTTGCCCTTGCATGACCTAAGGGTGCCTCCCAAAAATGTGATTCACAAATATGCTGGTGACTTGAGCAAAGACTTTTCAAGAGTTGTGTAAGTACATAAGTTTTATCTTGCCCAACAACTCAGGTTTGAGGTATTACTTGTCGGATATTACGCCGGATATTTGTCGGATATAACCGTGAAATATGGTATATCTTCGGATACGGGCGGATATTAGTAAAACCACATCCTTTTCCGTATCCGTTAGTTACTATCCGTATCCGTGACCGTATCCGGCAACTATCCGACCGTATCCGTATTTGCCTTCCGTAAGGCTCCGGTCGGTCGGTCGGTCGGAAATAATCCGTACCGTTTTCACCCCTATGCGAGTGTTATACCAATGGTTTCTGCAGTGTGTCACCGCAAAAAAAGCAGTTCACTTTTCAGAGAAGGAAAAGATGAGTATTGAGTAACCAATTTTTAGAGAACGAAAATATCAGTAACCGAGAGAAAGGAGCAGAGTTGGGCTGGGCTCGGCTCACCAAAAGAAGTCTCACCTGTACACGGCCCGGCTCAGCCCATATATGCAAACGCCGCCTCGTACGTAACTCTGTAGCCCTCGCCGTCGCCGCCGATAGGTACACTAGCAGGGAAATTGACTGCGGAGCCGGAGGCCGCCGCCGTCCCCGCCGCATATTCGCCGTCGCCTATCCTTCCGCTCTCCCAGGTACCCGCCGTCTCCGCCGCATCGTTTTTCAGTATCATATTGTTAGGTCGTGTTGGGGTTGTCCGCGAAAAATCTGTACCCATTGCTGTTGATCCACTTAATTCAGCTAACAATTTGTTCGAATTTGGAAGAGAAAGAACCAACAGAACACAAACACACGCTGTGTTTTCCACCTTATTCTGCTGATAATTTCTCATGTGATGATGTAATAATGCTGGAGTAAGATAGCGGTTTAAGCGTTCAGGCTGGCTGGAGGAGGCAGACAGTTGTCAGAAATACTGTTGTGTCTGGTTATTATCATTCGTCCCAGTTATATTAGGAGTGATACAATTATATGTAAATCCAATGTTAATGATGTCCTGTTGGTTTTTCGTACCTCTAGTTTTCATATGTTCCAATGTCTCTGTGCCTACAACTAGCATTTCAGGAATTTTATATGGCTCTGTTTATCTTCTTAACCCTTTATTATAGTGGTAGTGGACTAGTTGTAACTCTGTTAATTTTCTGTGATTCAGTCCATTCTTCTTATATATTTTTCTTCCATCTGTGATCTGCTGCAAGGAAGCTGCACTTACTCGCAAGAGCAAAGCTTGATACATTTGTGTCGGCTAAATGCACAGATCGCGTCGTTGGGCAGACCTCCCCGATGATCTGCTGGACTCTATCATTGCTCGGCTGGGACTGGTATCCATCCCTGATATTGTTGCCTTTGCTGCTACCTGCCGCTCTTGGCGCGCTTCTGTCTCCGCCTTGTTACCTGTCCTCCCACCTCTCCTTCTCCGACCTGATGTCCCTCTTTGCTCTTCCCGCCGTCGTCCTATTATCAGCAGCAACCTGGTGCCCATACGACCATGTCATGCCACCAATATAGCCAACCAGGTGAGCTACCAGTGCTGTCGCATTCCCCTAGTTTGTCCTTTTGGTGAAGACAATGCCCAGCCAAGTTATCTGCAAAGATTTAACTTCAATGGGGCTTCTTATGGTCACCTCATTTTTTCCTGCAAGAAATCATGTATCATTGTTGATGTGTTCAAAGGTGTTAGTGTCTCAGCTCCACAACTACCGTTTTTCACAGACACTGAGATCTACTATGCTGTCCTCACCGCTCCTCTAGCATCACCTAACTCGCATCTCATTGTCGACACCGGATTACGAAATTTGTTTTGGCGTGTTGGTAGTCAATCTTGGGTGGGACTTTCTTCTGAAGATGGACCAATCAAGCAACTTGTGGTCTTCAAAGGGCGGGTATTTGGCATGGACTCTGATCACAGGCTCTTCAAAGTGCAGCTCACACCCCGGATTCGCATTCAGGAACTGCCAGTTACGGAATCACATATGGTCTGCAAGTGGTATTTTTCCAACACATGGCTGGTGGTGTGTGGCGATATGCTTCTCTTGGTGGCCTTACGGGGGCGTCTTGTAGTAACAGGGGAAACCTTCAAAGTCTTCCGCCTCGACCTATCGACTGAACCTGCATCGTGGCTGAAGGTGGAGAAGGTAGAGAATTGGGCGATATTTATCAGCACCGACAAGAGAAGCCAGACATTGTCTTGCATGAACCCAGAGATATGGGGAGGGAGGAGCAACTGCATATACTGCTATAACCATGAGTCTAAAAATTGTATTGCGCTTGAAGTTGGCAAGCCGCTGCAGGGAGATGGTTCCAAATTCAATCGAGACGTCTTTATTTTTACAGGCCATGATAGCAAGTTGCAACCTATGTGGGTTTTCCCCAGCACGTTCTCTTTGTGTCGGTGATGGTGATGATCATGATGCATGGCCGCTAGATAGTTTTGGAGAATGTCCTTCTTTAAAGACTTTTAAGAATCTCTCCGTCTTTGGTAGTTGTCGATCAGCAAATTTCGTAACTTGGGCTCAAGACATTTGTAATTTCAGGATTACGACTTCCAAGTTTGAACTCAGTTTTATGCATGTCTTTGTTCTGCTTTCATCATAATGTTGTTCATCTTTGGGCCAGCTCTTTGTTTGCTGCCTGCGTGCTGTGTGCCTCCAAACTGTGGACTTGTATAAATTTTCAAACCTGTGGTTTGTGGTATTTCGGTTTCTGTGTAACTACAAAATAACTGTTTCTTTCTGCGTAATTACAAGCTTCTACAAACTTATCTACATATTGAACAATATAATCCACTGAAGTGTAATCAGATAAAATTCAGTGTTTGTACTAGCATAATAACATGTTTCTTGGTGTATATTTTCTATATAAAAATAAGTTTTTAATATCTATATACATTCATCATTATATAAGTTTTTGAAAAGGTAAGAGTTTTGTTACTCTAGTCTGAATTCTGAAGCTGCGCAAGCGCACTTGTCTCAGTCCCCGTTCCATTTCTACCACCGGCCAATCTGCAGCCGGCCGCAATTGCACGCCGCCACCGTCCTTCTCCGCCGCCCTTGCTCGCCTGTCTCCGGCGACTCCTAGTATAACACCCCGAATCTGGCGGTGCTACCACACATCTATAGTTACTAGCATAATTTAGAAAACTCTATAATCGGACAACATTTTGTTTGTTTAACAGGACATCCACGACAGGCATTTTATACACACAGGACAAATAATATGAAAACAGTTCACATAAACAGAGAGCAATATATCATACACCATTTTGCTAACATTCATATGGAACAAAGATCTGAGCGACCAAAAGCTCACACTAAGTATTTCCAAAAGACACGAGTAGGAAGGAGACCAACAAACTCAACCACTAGGATACTAGCATATATGTTCACTAAGCTTCATCTAGAGATATGTGATCAAGTGATGTGAAAGCATGAACTTAGATGAGAGTAGGTTTCCTCCTTTGGAAAAAATTAAACTCCACAGTGGTGAAGAACTCTTGGTGAAGAATTCAAGGTCGAATTCTGTTTAAGGGGGAGAATATAATACCCCATACTTTTAAAATATATTTTACACAAAGACGATAGAATTTGACCAAGATTGACTTTTATAATGTTGGTCGACTATAGGATTGTTAATTTTGAGTACCGACATACCATGGAGAATTCAACGTATCCATACCAATAGATTTCTCCTTAACATCTAAGTTCAGACTTTATCTGTAAGAAAAATAAAAGATATATATATCTTAGTCCAAGCCAGCCAGGCAGCGAGCTTCCCCATTCCCCACCAGACGCCCTGCCCTAATCCGCTTGCTGCCAGGGCCTTCTCGACACGAATCCGCTGCATCTGCCGCACCAAGGGGCGCTAAATCGCCATCACCTGAAGCTGAATAGCAGCTGCCGACAGGAGCCTCGCTGGAGCCTCGACGCGCTGATCTGAAGACCAGGACCAGGCTGTGCTAGAGGCGCTGCATATACATCGATTGGTGTCGCGCACTATCCATGCCAGTCAGGTATCACGCATCCTCTCCTGCCACCTCGCCCCGGCCCGCCGCTTCTGCGTTCCCGCGCACTACCTGAACGACCGAGCGGCCACCGTCGACGCCTGGCTCCGATCCCCCGCTCTGGACAAGCTACAAGAGCTCAGGCTATGGTACGCCCGAGACCAGCCGCTGTCGTCATCCATATTCCGCTTCTCTGCCACCCTCCGCGCTGTCTTCATTGGAGAATGCGAGCTCTCCGGCAGCTCTATCCAAGGGCTTCACTTCCCTGGGCTTAAGGACCTGACGCTTCAACAGGTCACCATCTCGGAGTGCTCGCTGCAACGCATGATTGCCGAGTGCCCCGCCTTGGAGTGTTTGCTGATTAACAACAGCTCCGGCTTCCGCTGCGCTCGGATCAATTCCCGTAGCCTTAGAACCATTAGCTTGCGTGGTGTAGTTTATCGGGCGAATGAGCCCCAGCTTGAGGAACTTGTCATCGAGAATGCCCCTTCTCTTCAAAGGTTGCTCCATCTTGATGGAAGGAGTGAATTGCATGTATCGGTGCTCTCTGCACCTAAACTTGAGACACTGCGCTGTATCAGTGAATCCTCTTAGTTTGGACATAGTTGTTGACTTGATGAGATGCTTTCCCTTATTGGAGAAGCTGTACATTCAGGTGTTGATTTTGCACTGATATGTTAACTGCTCTATTTGTGTACTTATGTTATGTTGTAAAGTGGTTAATGTTTTATTTGCCCATGTATGTTTTCAGTCATGTGCAAGAAGCGGACAAAATTTGTGGCGTCGTAAGTACCGGAATCTTGTCAAATGTCTTGACATCCGTCTGAAGACAATAGTGTTGCAATATTATAAGGGCACTCAGTCTGAAATTAACTTCCTCACCTTCTTTATATTGAATGCAAAAGTGTTAGGCAATGACGCTTGAGGTTGCAGCCCACGATGAGGCGTTTATTGCAGAACAACATACAAAGCTTCTGCTTGAGAACAGGGCTTCAAGAGCTGCTCGGTTTAATTTTACAACTGATCAATGTGTGTGCGCTGCTTGGTTTATGAACGGTGTTCGCGATGTGGATTTAGCTGACCCATTCGTATGTTGATTAGCTTTGATTTCTGTAACTTGATTAGCTCTGGGTTCTGTTATCTTTGTATTATCTTGAACCTTATGATATTTAAACAATCTATTTGTGCCTTTATGTTGCAATATATTTTGTGATGAAGCCATTATCTATGAAATACATGGCCATGCACAATCTCAATGGAATGTTGAGGACTAATCAGCAAGTTTTGTTACAGCCACAAAAGATTTGGAGGTGCTCATTTTGATTGCTGGGTGGGAATCACAATGGCCGTTTGATCGATATTATGGTACATTGAGCTGTTTTTATCACTGGGAACAGATTTATATTATTAGTCAAGTTTGTGACAGCCTTTTTTTCATGTTCTTTGAGTGAAAGTTTTAGTTTTCTGGGACTTACAGACCTGAGTGCAGACAACGGTGACATGCATGGATATAGATGCACTCCTATTGTTTTCCAAAGAAGTTTGCCCACTTATAGTACTAGCATGATTATAGTTGAAGAGGGAATGCTTTCTAGATTCTGAACTTCTGGTTCTGTAATTTATTGGCTACTATTTTGGTCAAGCAAAATCTCTGTGAAGTGCGTAGGACTGACTCGTTGTTATGGTCATTTTTCAAGTTTTCTTTGATCATTTTGGTTTTTGTGATTCGAGTCAAATTAACAGAGGTAATGAGCAGATGTGTGCAAAAAAAGAAATCTGACCCATCCCAACCAAGGACGGCGCCCGCACACAGGTCCTCGCCTCCCAGTGGCGCCACATCTGGCGCCTCGCGCCTCTCAACCTCGACTCCGGCCCCGCGCCGCGGTTTGGATATCCGCGCCGGCGTCGCCTCACGGATCCTTTCCTCCCACCCGGTTGCCACCATCCTTCTCCCCTTCCCTTTCTCGGCTAGCTTTGGCGAGCGACGACTCTGTAGCGCCCATGCTCTCCTTCTCCCCCAACACTAAGCCCCCTTGACTGAAGCAAAACCTATTCCACATGGAGATGGAAATGCAGGCAAGAGGTCCTAGTTCGAAGTGGAGGAGATCAGTGTCTCCCGGAGTTAGGGAAGATGGAGGAGGCGACGACCGCATCGGCGTCCTCCCCGACGATCCCCTACACCAGACCATCTCCCTACTCCCCACCAAGGACGGCGCTCGGACCCGGATCCTCTCCTCCAGGTGGCACCACCACTGGCGCTCCGCCGTCCGCCCCTCTGAACCTCGACTGCAATGACCTCGGCCTTATGGGTGAGCTCGATGGTGTCGTATCAAGCATCCTTTCCTCCTACCTTGCCCCTGCCCGCCGCTTCTGCCTCCCCTGGGAGGGTGGTCTATCGACAAGCGGCTACCATCGACGCCTGGCTCCGATCTCCCATTATGGACAAACTGGAGGAGCTCAGGTTATGGTACACCGAAGAGCATTTGTTGTCGCGTGTCGGCATCCATCGCCCGCTTGTCCACCATCCTCCGCGTTGTCTTCATCGGAGGATGTGACCTCTCCGACAGCACCGTTCGAGGGCTTCACTTCCCCGGGCTTGAGCAGCTCACACTGGAAAGGGTCAGCATCTCTGAGTCTCTGCTGCACCGTACGATTGCCGAGTGCCCGGCACTGGAGTGCTTGCTAATTCACGAGAGCTCTGGTTTCCGTTGTGTTCGGATCAATTCCTGTAGACCTTAGAACTATTAGCTTGCGTGGTGGACTTTCACGGAGAAATGAGCCAGTTGCTCCATATTGATGGAATGAGCGAAATGAATCTATCGATGCCCGCACCTAAATTGGAGACTTTGTGCTGCATGTCAGATATGAATTGCCTCTTCACCAAACTCTTGTTCCGTTCCATGTTTTAGTACCTAAATCTTTCCTACCTATTGCCTTTTTTAATCTTCTAACCTGCATTCATGTGTGCAGAGATTACTTTTCTACGCTTAAGGATGGCCTAATGTTTTGTAGCACTATTACTTTTCTTGCATGCTTGTTAAAAGGGATTGCAGTTGATGGCCTAACGGCGGTTGTAAACTCTGTCAGGATTGTAGCTGTTCGTAGACACATTTTGATAATTTTTACGAAACTTGAAACTTGCTAAATGGTAATTTACGAAAAGGAAAGTTTGACTATGCATGACTTTCAAAAAATAGAAATGATTCCTTTGTTTGAAAAGGACCACTCAGGAACCGCCATGTAGCATGGCTTGTTCCCTCCTCTTTTTTTGACATGACTTGTTCCCTCCTTAGAAATACTTCATGTCTGTTTAGATTTAGAACATAGAGTATACCCAATTTACTTTGCACTATAATACTCCCCAATGTAGATAATGTTGCTAGCCCACGATGCAACATTTAGTTATATGTAAATTATCTACAATATTATTTGATCATCTATATGGTATACCCAATTTACATTGCACTATAATTTTTTGCTACAAAAAGGTTGATCACATAATATATGTTCCTACGTTGTAACTAAACATTCAAATTGTAAGATGTACGGTGGTTACTTTCATCTAGCACTAGTACATATCGGATAATTTAAATCTCCCAATCACACATCGATGGATCATATCTCTTGCGCTAAAAAAATTCAGTCATCATCGATGTCAACATGCCTATTTGATGTCTACTTCATCGTACACGGTTTGTCATGAAGAAACACATATGCTATATCGCACACGATTCCTATAACTTATCCATTTTTGAAGCTTGCCCATAACACACATGTTTATGTTAATCCAATTGTGTGTTTATGCTAATCCATACCACACATATTTATGTCAATCAATTGTTTTAAAAGTTCATGAATTTGAAAATTGTTCACAAAATTTAAAAATATTTTCATTAATTTTAAAAATACTCGTGGATTCGAAAATATGCACATAAATTTAAGAACAAAATGAACATAACAACTGGAAACAATCGACAAGAAAAGAAGACATTATAAACTGAACCGAACAAACATAAAAAAGGAAAGAACCAACCTGAAAGCATCTTCTGGAAGCGCAAGCACTATATATTGCTCCCTATGAGCCGGAATACCGCCTCACCCCCAGGAACATGCGCCATGGGTAATTTTGCCACACACAAAATTAAAGCATAAGGTTTTGAAAATTACTCATTTTGGCTATTTTTTTTAGTTTTCGTTTATGTTCTTATTTTATTTTCTGGTTACGTTATTTGTATTTTAAGTTTTCCTTTTTTCGGGTAATTTCAAACCCTATTTTTTTAAAAAAAATCTGAACTTTTTAAAACTTTGAACATTTTGAAATTTGAATTTTTCAAAAAATGAACTATAATAAAAACTTTTAAAAATATGAATAATTTAAAAGTTATATTTTTCAAAATTTGAAACGTTATAAAGTGATTTGTTTTTTGAAAATGAACAATTTCAAAATATGATTTTTTGAAAAGATATTTTAACTTACAAACTCGTATG
The DNA here is from genome assembly GCA_947311845.1 of Poa pratensis. NCBI lineage: Eukaryota > Viridiplantae > Streptophyta > Magnoliopsida > Poales > Poaceae > Poa > Poa pratensis. Next base: position 10,918,475 of record CAMZMU010000041.1, read on the forward strand.
AGCAAGACGATAAAACGCGACTTTGCGAGCAAAGTTTTTTAATACTTTAGGACTATGTAATAGAATATGCACTGTTTTATGTTTGTTTATTATAGATTTAGCTGTTATTTTTCTACAATATTGGAAAAGGTGGTCCAACCCTGGCTTTTTCTAAAACTAAGAAAGAGAAAAAAATAAGTACCGCTTACATGGGCACTTTGTTTTGTATTCATTGGAGATTACTCTAAACAATGTTGTTTCAACCTAGGGTAGAGAGCAATCACATTCTGCTAATTTTTTACCTACTAGCTAGATACTTTTTAAAATGAAAAAGCAAGTAAAGAATAACATCAATGATTCAATTTATACTTGAATTACTTAATAAATATATACCTACTTGATCATGCACTGGAAACATCTATTGAGATATTTGTTTGATTATACTATTTGTAGATCTTTACTACAATTACGTATGTATTATATAGATTATGAATTGAAAAAAAAAAGTTCCATAATAAACTTTCATTATAAGATACAATATCTATCTTTCATTGATATTCGGTACAAACAAAAATATACCAACTATTATATAGTAAAATTGCAAGTATATTTTTAATTATGCAAACAAATAGAAAATTAAAAATGTAACATGCTAAAAAATAGGTTTTAGATAGGTATAAAAGTTTAGGAAAAAGTATTTTTATTTTTAGTAACACGGAGCCCAAAATTCGATTGAACCTGCCCTGATGACAAATTACTTCACGAAAGAATCGTAACATCTTTCTTCTTACTAACATAAATGAACAAGCCCCGGGCCACGAAGATTTGCTTGTTGTGGTTTTGATGTGATTAGAGAGGGTGGCAGGGAGTGGGAGATGGGGGTGGGTTTAAAGAGAAACTAACCACGGGGACATCAGCGCCATCGGGTGAGAGAGAGATGAGAAGATTCTCCGGCCGTCAAGCACAGTCTTCTGCCTCACTCGGCTGCTGACGTGTGGAGCCCAGAACAATGGAGACCCACCCGTCAGTGAATGGGTCTCGTTCAGTTGTTGTGACAAACGTAATCATGCCCGACCTCCCTCCTCTCTCCTCGGCCCCTGCGTTGCACTCTGATTCCATGCATCGTCGTGGAAACCATCCTTTTCCCCTCTCCATTTCACTAAACCACACACATAATCTAAAATGCTTAGCAAATAGATTTTGAAATATCAAAAATAATGTGAAAAAATGTATACGCATAGATATTAAATCCCATAAGTTCACAAAGTTGTTTCACAAAAACCGGATACGTTTTGTGGCCCTTGCAAAAAAAGAAAAAATATTGGTGTACAAATTAGGCTTTCCACAAAGGGAAGAGAGAACAACAAAAATACAAGAAAACGACAACTAGAAGAGGGAAAGCAAGAGCCACCAAGAGACACAAGAGGTGAGGGGTTGAAAGTGCATCTGTTGCCCCATGCGTGGTTTTGGTAATTAATGACAATCCTTATGGACTAATGTTTGCATTGAGATATACTTGTAGATCTTGTCCATAGAAAAAGATTGGAGTTCATGTGTTGGACTCTAGAAGATATATCATGATCAATGCTCTACTCAAGGGTTTATATGAAGAATGGTCATGTGTAGATAAGAAGGAGGCATGAAGATGGAGCTTAGCGAGGCTCTCCCATAATGGAGTATGGGGGAGCATTTGGAGATGTCTTCACCAAGCAAAGCGCAATCAAGAAAGGTGGTCCACTTGAAGAGATCAAGATCATCATCATCTAGCTCAAGTGGAATGCGCAAGGCAAAGGTATGATCTTGATAGGTTTTCTATTTTACCGGTCTCATGGTGTTAGTGGGAGACCAGGTTATAGGATAGACGGCATACTATCAAGAGGGGCTCTCAAGTGAGTAACTTGATCGCATCTTTGTGGAGAGCTCAAACCTTTGCATTCTTGGCATATCATCTTTCTTGGTTCTTATTTGGCTTTTATCCTTGTGAGAATTTAGAGCTTGTGTTCATCCCATACCAAGCTCTAGTTCATAAAAAACGGATTTCATTTGGATATCTTGTGATGTTTTTGATTTTGGAAGATTTACCGGTTCGTCTCTTGTAGAGAGGTCAAACTCTCCTCTTGTGTTATCTTCCTCACATGTTGGACTATGATGTGTATATGCATGATCTTGTAGTGCTTGTGATCTTCGGAGCAAGCCCAAGATCATTGAAAACAGAGTCCGGATGGAAAACTTGTTGCGTTCTCGGCTTTGGAAATATTGTCGGTCCACCTTCGAGATAGGGTCCACACCTCTCCATGTGTGGTATCCCCTCTATATTTGTGACCCTTAATTTGTAGGAAAGCACTCATCGTTATCTTTCCAATGAAATTGGATTCACCTGTTTTGGAGTTCGAACGAGTAACTTATCGCTTTTCAGGCTTTGTTGTTTTCTGTTGCTTTTCCAGGCCGGAGTCTCCGGTCTCAGGGGCTCAGGGGCCGGAGTCTCCGCCCCCCCCAGTTTTCGAGCAAAGAGAGCCAGAGGACGGCACTCTCTGTATAGGGGTCCGGAGTGATCCCGGAGTAGCCCCGGAGTCTCCGCCCTGGCCGGAGTCTCCGGCCTTCGTGGTCCGGAGTCTGCGGTGCAAGTTTCCTGTGTCACCTTTTTATTGCCCTTCCAGGTCCGGAGTCTCCGCCCTCCTTGGTCCGGAGTCTCCGGTCAGGCCGGAGTCTCCGGTCCTTCTAGACCGGAGTCTCCGGTGTAAGTTGGCTGCAACGGCTCTTTTTCTGGGAGGGGTATAAATACCCCTCCACCTACCTCTAGCCCACTAGCTGTTTCCGCAACACGTTTTTCTCGTTCTCTCCTCCATTGTTGAAAGCTCATTTCTTTGATATCTCACAATCCCTCCACCCAAACTCTTTGATCTTTGGAGGATTGAAGGAGAAGACCTAAATCTACATTTCCACCAAACCATATCTCCTCTAAGTGAAGGGAACCCTTTTGATCTAGGTCTTGGAGTTGCATTTGTTGTGTTCTTCTTTGTTCTTCCTCTCTTCTCCCCCCATAAGCATTAGTTGCTTGTGGTGGGATTTGAGAGTGAAGGATTTGAGCACTTGTGCTCTTGCCTTTTGCATTTGGTGCATCGGTGTGCTTTCCACGAGGATTCGTGGAAGTTGAAAGCTTGAAGAACTTGTTCTCTTGGGTCCTTGGACCCTAGACGCCATTGTGGTGGTTGAGACCCTTGTGTGGTCACTTGAAGCCATTCGGGAGCCCTCAATCCCATTGTGGGTTGTGCCCCGGATTGTTGTTGAAAGCCGTTCAGGAGCCCCCAATCCCGTTGTGGGTTGTGCCCCGGATTGTTGTTGAAAGGCTCCGGATTCCGCCTCGAAGGAATACCGATAGTGGAAGGTGAACCAAACCTTTGTGGTGCGGTTCATCGGAGAAGAAGGTGAAACCTTTATGGTTGTTGAACCATTGTGTTGGTTCACACCTCTCCAACGAGACGTACTCCCTTAACAAGGAGGAACTCGGGAATACATCCTCGTCTCCACGTGCCTCGGTTATTTCTATACCCGAGCTTTTTACTTATGCACTTTACATTGTGATAGCCTTCGTGCTTGAAGTATTCTATATTGCTATCACCTTGTTACTTGTCTTGCTTAGCATAAGTTGTTGGTGCACATAGGTGAACATAGTATATTTAGGTTGTTGGCTTGTTAATTTAAACACATAGTTTTATTCCGCAATTATCAAGCCTAAACCGGAAAAGTTTTAAACCGCCCATTCACCCCCCTTCTAGGTGACATCCTTGTCCTTTCAGGGGTGCAGTCGAGAGATCACAATGCCAAGACTCGGCAATCAGCCTCACGCACCACACCGACATTCGACTAGAGCCCCACGGCACAACTCAGGAGCACCACCATCATCATCGGAGTCGGAGTGTCAAGCCTAGAACCTAGCACTAGCCTAGATGGGGAGCTCCGCCACGGAGGTCAAGACGAATAGCAGGTGGGGGAGACGTACATTGCTTTGACGTTGAGCAAAAGGTGAGCCGAGACGCCACCAGAAGCACGAAGCTACCACACTGCAACAGCAACCACCGGAAGGGACTTGAGCAAGCACATCCATGTGGCCGAGACCACGTGAAGACCCGCGCTGAGGATAGAAACAACACCATCGGCCCCAATATGGCCGCACCAACACCACCAAAACTCAGCACCATCAGCACACGCATCAACCAAAGCCATACTTTATGGGTCTCCAAGATGACGCCTCCAAAGGGGGAGTGTTGTCCAGGGCACAACACCGTCATCCGGTCCGGCAAAACGGAACCAAGGTTTTCACCCGGAAACCACCAAAGTACTGCAGGTGCTGGAGCTCCACATCGACACCTCCTGGGAGGAAACGACGTCAAAGACGTCGCTGCCGCCGGCAACGACAAAGTCGATGCAGGGTTCTCACCCGGAGTTTGAGCACATCCCTACAGATGAAGGCAGTCGATCCCCGCCAACAACCGCCGTAGCCAACCACACCTAGTGGAGACCATAAACGACCAGCACCAACCGAGGCACCAAATCCTCTGGGGCTACCGGACGCAGCACCAGCCACCGCACCCCGCCGAGCACCATGCCGACGGAGGAGGAGGGGCGCTGCCCGGGCCAAGAACCACCATAGTTCCGGGCTGCAGCCGAGCAGCACACGCCGACAAGCTCCATGCCCACCACCGCGCGGCTGAAGAATGATGGATCCAGCCACACAGGTTGAAGAAGAAGGAGCGGCCGGCCCTTCTGGGCTCAGATAGGGCCCGAAATGAGCCGAAGCCTGCGTTGCTCCACCGCTCCGAGCCGCCTCCACTCGCCAAGCCCCGCCGCCGTAGAACGCGCCGCCGCCGCCGGAAGAGCCCGCTGGAGCCCGCCAGGGAGGAAGACGCGAGCGCGCCGTCGACCGCCGCTCTCCCAAAGCCCCGCCGCCTGGGGGCCCAGGGAGCCACGAGGAGATGCCCTGCCGCCGTCGACTGCGCGGACATAGCCGGCGGCGTCCTCCGGCGGCGGCGCGGTGTGGCGCCCCGACCCGATTACTATACAGTGATGCTGTGTGTCACTGGTTAAGCGATACAACCGGAGGTTACGGGTTTACCAATCCCCGGCCAAAACCTTTGGAAGGTGTTGCTCGGAATTGATCATCGGCAACACAACTCCCCGATTGATGCCTTAACACAGGCACAGCTATCATAACATAATAATAAGATCAAGACTTGTGGAACAACTGGCACATCACAGACTCTACGACACAAATCATATAGTTTAACTCTTATAATAGAGAAAGATAGCAAATGACAACCAGAAGTCACAGACCCAACATTACAACATGCGGAAGCGAAGTGTGTTGTTCTAAACAACAAGAACCAAATTATGGCCTAAGAGGCCTGCAGATAAACATCCAGCGCCAGCTGTTCCGGGATGTCCCAAGCTGCCACCTGGGAACCCCAGACTACTCGTCGACGTCCACAAAGAACCCACCTTCGAGGTCGGTGAAGTCCTCTCCTGAAAATAAGCAAACGACGTTGAGTTCGACGAACTCGCAAGATTAAGAGCTAATATATGCTCGATGATTGGCTTTCAAGGTTTTATGGCTATTTTGCATAAAGCTGATTTTATTTCAGAAAACATAACTCAATGGCATCGACTAATCAGATTATTTTAACAAGGGGTAAGAAGTAACTCTTTTCTTGATCACCTTTCTCCACATCAACCATCATCAACCACTGTACCTGTTTCACCAAGGCACCTCCCCGAATCACCCTCGAGGAAGCTCACCTTTCAATCTTGAGTGGTACCTCTAGTACCCAGTTTTTAATCATTCCGTTAAAGTTATTCTATGATCCAACCTTCACTTCCCAAGTTCGTCGATAACCGCGGACACGGCTTTTCGAAAAGATTTAACCCTGCAGGGGTGCACTGTGTTTACCTTCGGTACCGCCCGGCTCATTGCCTACGCTTAGCTCTCTTCCGGGGAAAGCCGGCTGAGTGGGAACGGTTACAACCTTTACCTTGTTAAGTACTAACCCAGGATCACCAGTGAGGAAGAAGCAGCGGATCGTCGACACCGTGCTCCGTGGCCACTCATTTTCCTAACACTTCCATCCTCATCCCAGTCTTGGTCACCATCTTCACGCACACGCAAATGGAAAACCAAACTAGAGGACCCTGGCTAGTCCCGCTCAAGTTAGTTGGTCGACGGGGGTTCCATATAGCCCACCGAAAGGAAGCGCGCTCAGTCTTGGTTCAAGAGGTAAAGAACTCGCACCTAGGCGACGGGAACGAGACAAAGCACCACCATACCAAAGTGGCCTCTCATCCCCACCTTTAAGCATTTTATTACCTGTCACCACAATTTCTCCACCATCATCTGAACACTTCAACAACCTGTTTCCAACATGAAGTATCCATCGGACGGCTAAGCATTTAACTAAGCATGGCTAAGCAACAACATAGCATAGTTAAGTATTTCAGGCCAACAATACAATCCTATGGATAATAGGAGGGAAACAGGTAATTGGCATCGGAATCTTAATGCAGCTATAGGATACTCTAATCCAAGCAAATTGACATTTGGAACCGCATGCAATATTATAATGGAGAAAATATTTGCGGAAAATAGGGTAAGACATGCTCAGAGGGGGGATTACGCTTGCCTTGCTGATACGGCTGGTAGTACGGATCGTCACGAGACGGGGGTGGCACTTCACCTCCTTGATCTACCGATGCACAAACAACACCGGAAGAACAATCAACACATGGCAATTGTGCAATGCATACAAAGATGATGCTATGACATTTTAAATGCACCCTAGAAGCATTGAACATGATCAACAAGTTAAATGGGGTCCCCATTATATTTATGGCATTATTTGGAATAAACCCCATATTTAAACTTAGTGATTATAATTACTACTAGAGCACATTATTGTAATTGTGAGCAATTATGCATGATGATGATGATGATTCTGGAGGATTCATGCTTTTCTGAACATTTTGGTATATTACACATAATTTTCTGAGGTCCGGTAAAAAGTTATTATATTTATAAACTTCCTCTTTTAAATCTTTGCTCTTAATTATTTTATTTCCAACGATAAATATTTTAGTTACTCGACTCGAAAGGGAGAGATGAACTAGTAGGAATCATTGGAGTCGATGTCCTAAATGAGCGGGGAGAACCGGGGAACAAGCGGTATCGAAGAAGAAATGGAAAAAAAGGAACCTCTGGAAAAATAGGCAAACCAGCCTTCAGCCCAGCCTGGGCCGGTTTGCAGGCCGGCCATGGCCAGAGAGCATCGGCCCTCCACCCGGCCTAAGCCGGTTGCCCGGCCGGCAGGCTCCAGAGGAAAACGGCCTTGGGCCCGGTTTGGGCCACTTTAGAGGCCGGTCGCGCAATAGAGAAGGACGGCCTTTAGGCCGGTCCAGGCCGTTCTCCTGGCCGGTCTCGCGAGAGAGAAAGGAGCGGCGAACTACGGCGACGGCGGCGTGCTGCTCCGGCGAGGTGGGGCGAACTAGTACGAGATAGGGAGAGGGGAGAGGGGTATTGGCACGGGAGTTCTCACCACGGCACGCTGGGGTGGTCGGGGACGTCGGAGGTGCAGCGACGGCTGCGGATTCCCGCGGCGGAGCTGCGGACGGCAGCGGCGGAATTGAGGACGGCGCGGTGAAACGGCGGCTTCCTCGGTCGATTCCTCTGGCGTAGGGGGAGAGGTGGACGCGGCGGAGCTGCGGTTCTGCTTCGATTCGCTCGAGGACGCTTCAGACGGCGGCGGTGAGCTCGACGGGGGAGGCGGCCATGGCGCAGCTCGGAGCTCGGGGGAAGAAGGAAAAAAGGGGAGCGGGTGGATAGGGGAGCAGGGGGAGCTCGACGTGCTCCTCTTCTCCTCACGTGCGACAGGAGGGCGCGGGGTCGGCGCGTCGAGACGGGGTGCGGCGCGACCTCGGCGGGCTCGGTCGCAACAGTGGGGAAGATGAAGATGGTTTTACAAAAAGGCCCCTGGAACTTCTAAAATCATCACCGATTGGTTCTTCTGCTTCCTTTTAAAAATTCCAGCAGCTTTGGGGGATTTTAATTGGCACCTAAACATTTTATAAAAATTTGAGAAAATCTGGGGAGCCTCCCCATATTGAGTAGAAGGTACACAAATTTTGGTTCCTCCAAATAAAATGTTTTGGACAACATTTGTTCATAGGGTTCGTTTAAAGCAATTTTGGCTAAATTCAAAATGTTGCTTCTTTGGAATTTTAAAGCAATGGAAAAATATTGCTTTTGAACACTTGGAACTTCCTTGACAATATAAGATGCCAAGATAACTTTGTTTTGCAAGTTTGAACACTTGCAATGATTTGAGATTTTGTTTTAAACAAGCTTAGCATTTTGTTTTCCAATGTTGTCAAACCCAAATTGTGTGTTGTTTAGCCACTTACTATGGATGCCATGATGCAATGCAACATAAAAGCGAAAAAATTTCTCGGTTTTTAGGTTTCCGAACTTTGGGCTGTTACAACTCTACCCTCCTTACAGGAATCTCGCCCCGAGATTCTTAGAGTAGGAAAGAGGGGAAAGGGTTACAACTGTACTACACGATCTTCTTGCTTCAAGTAGCTCCTTTCTTGAAGAGGTTGACCGAGGGCATCCTGAAGATCTTCTTCGGCTTCACTTCGAGGTCACTATCATGTACACCATAGGAAAGAAGGAAACCTTTCCGGAGAGATGAATCTTGGTGAATATACAGTGGCCGAGTACCTCCTAGTAGAACTTAGGATGAGCCTTCAAGCATCCCTTGATTTGACAGTTAGGAGACACAAACGTTTGACGGAGATTGATAAAGAGTTTCCAGTTGGTAGACAACTGGTTCCCAAAGATTCAGAATATGAACTTTGCACAAGGCCCAAAATTTCTGAGGGAGAGTGTCGAAACAAGCTTCCAACAGATGAAGAGGTAACTTGTACTAATCGGCTTGAGTAGAACTTTCCTCACGGAGGAGCCTTTCAGATCACTGGAGAAGGATTGGAAGCTAGCTCGAGAGAACTTCAGAACTCCACAAACGTTGGTATTGGGAACACTTCTTGATTTTCCAGACATCGGGACAACTTCTTGAGGATCACCAACTGTCGTTTCTGTTTGAGATTTAGATCTGGTCAGGTGTAGAGATACTTCAGACTCCACAGGTAGGAATAGGGAATCTTTGCAAAGCATACCAACGGGTTACAAGTGCTAGGACCCCAAGAGTTGGACTACAATGTCAAACTCCAAAGGAGGAACGAGATTGCGGAACTCAGGTATTAGCAACTTGTCAGGGGACAGCTGCCCTACCTGGTTTACTTACAACGAGGCACGATCTAGTCCTTGATGGGAAACACCATTCGCAGACAAAGAAGTTCTCAGACTTCCTCTCTTTCTGGAACAAGTCAATCAGTGGCTTGGATGCATAGATGCAATTCCCAAGGATAGGAGGTAACAACATACTATTCCAAGAATATTCCACACATGCATGATCAAGTTGAGATAATTTCGAGGAACCAGACAATTCACTCAGATCCACGGCGACATCTTTCAGCAATTGCACGTGAACCAGGGAAAGTCACTTCTAACTCCAGAACACATACCTTGTGATGACACAAAGTTAGTTCCAACAATTTTCCAATGCTAACGCCCAATATCCATTATGAATCTCCTCAAACATGGAGAAGATAAGGAGGTCATTGATGGGCTCAACAACAAACTTATCCAGATACTCCAAGACGGTAGACTCATATTTCACCAGAACGGGGCATGAGTATTGGTCAGACTAACACATTCACTAGGCTAGCCCGAGTTTGATTTGACGATAGCCCAATTCAAATCAAAAGATTTTAGGATAGCACATCCACAAAGGAGATACCACCTTTCTTCGACACGATAGACTAGACATCCCTTTGAAAAGGAACTATATCGGGATAGAGCTATTATCTTTCAACTCTCCAAGTTGTTTAAGCTCAACCGAATAATTCTGGACATCCAGCACGATTTTCTTGGAGACAGGAGTTGTTTAGAGAACCAGCTTACTCCTAAGCTCAACATCACGATCAGGTGACAACCTGGCGATACTTCTGGAAAAACCCCCAGAATATCGCGATCCACATATAGGATATCACGACATACCATTCCAAGAATCTTCTTCATTTGCATTATTGACTAGAATATCTCGATCCACCGGTATGTCTTGAATTCGAGAGAGAATCATGCCTTCCAAGGCACAACGAGGTGGTCTTGGGAGCTTCGGCACGAACCTCGCTCTTTGACCGAGGGAGTGCATCAGAGCCAACTGACTTGGTAGCACTGTCAAACTTAGCTTATTGATTTGCTAACCAATCATGCTAAGGAGGGCAATGGATATCCCTGGATTTCCGCACAGTAAGAACTGCTAAGAATATCCGATAGCCACATCATTGCTCACGTATTACCATTTTCGAGTAACAAGTTACTCGGACAACGGAGAGTAATGAAGTGTAGGATCATCACTTCATCAAGAGGATCATGATACTTCGCACCATACCCTGATATCAAAGAGTGTGACACTCTAAGGTGGAGCAGAACAAAAGCTAGACAAGGCCCTAATTCTGCGGATTACAATACCTTGACCTGGTCCGAGAAGTGGACAAGGTACTGGAGTTTGTTTCTCCTATCCATACGAAGTGGAAAGTCTTGTCGGATCAAGTGAGGGACTTGCATCGGAACATACCAACGCACGATAAAACTTTACTGCCAACTGACAGACAAAGGTTGGAAGCAGATCAGAGCAAGAAACATACTCAGGAGAAATCCTAAGATATTGAAGATGCACCGATTATTACTCAATTGTGATAACCATGCCCAAGAGGAGAGATGCAGCAGAGTCATGAACATAGATGGGGGATTCGCTAAGCGAATTCTGGTCATAACCCAGATGATTCCAAGACAGAATCTCTAGCTATGGCAGAGTTAGAGTTACATAGCCATCCGAGGTGTGGGAAATTAAGGTTCAACCATTTACCACACAGACCACATAAAGGACTTGGGTTAAAGGTCAGCTTCATGCGCCGAGAATCATAAATAGCATAACGATCACATGGGTAAGAACCCACACAATTCATCATGCCAGAATCACAACACAATCCGGGACCTTATGTTCAAGACCTGGGATTAAAACCAAAGGAAAGGAGCAAATGATTAGACTCGGTAGGAACGTCTGAGAGGATTTTGGATTGACAAAGTAGCGGGAGCAACTGGACACATAACACTAACGGTCGAACCCAACCCCGTTTCTAATCATTTTGAAGTAACAGATGAGAAGTAAAACCTTTAAACTCAAATCGAGGTAAGATTGCTCCGAGATTAGAGGGTAACCAGATAAGGAGTAAAAAGAATCCTAAGATGGTTTTCACAACTCATTTTTAGGTTAAAAATATTTTCACAAACACTAGACTCAACATCGACCAGTAGAAGGGTTTCCTACAGGCAGTACTGCTCTGATACCAACTTGTGGCTCCCCGACCCGACTACTATACAGTGATGCTGTGTGTCAGTGGTTAAGCGATACAACCGGAGGTTACGGGTTTACCAATCCCCGGCCAAAACCTTTGGAAGGTGTTGCTCGGAATTATCATCGGCAACAAACTCCCCGATTGATGCCTTAACACAGGCACAGCTATCATAGCATAATAATAAGATCAAGACTTGTGGAACAACTGGCACATCACAGACTCTACGACACAAATCATATAGTTCAACTCTTATAATAGAGAAAGATAGCAAATGACAACCAGAGGTCACAGACCCAACATTACAACATGCGGAAGCGAAGTGTGTTGTTCTAAACAACAAGAACCAAATTATGGCCTAAGAGGCCTGCAGATAAACATCCAGCGCCAGCTGTTCGGGATGTCCCAAGCTGCCACCTGGGAACCCCAGACTACTCGTCGACGTCCACAAAGAACCCACCTTCGAGGTCGGTGAAGTCCTCTCCTGAAAATAAGCAAACGACGTTGAGTTCGACGAACTCGCAAGATTAAGAGCTAATATATGCTCGATGATTGGCTTTCAAGGTTTTATGGCTGTTTTGCATAAAGCTGATTTTATTTCAGAAAACATAACTCAATGGCATCGACTAATCAGATTATTTTAAAAAGGGGTAAGAAGTAACTCTTTTCTTGATCACCTTTCTCACATCAACCATCATCAACCACTGTACCTGTTTCACCAGGCACCTCCCCGAATCACCCTCGAGGAAGCTCACCTTTCAATCTTGAGTGGTACCTCTAGTACCCAGTTTTTAATCATTCCGTTAAAGTTATTCTATGATCCAACCTTCACTTCCCAAGTTCGTCATAACCGCGGACACGGCTTTTCGAAAATATTTAACCCTGCAGGGGTGCACTGTGTTTACCTTCGGTACCGCCCGGCTCATTGCCTACGCTTAGCTCTCTTCCGGGGAAAGCCGGCTGAGTGGGAACGGTTACAACCTTTACCTTGTTAAGGACTAACCCAGGATCATCAGTGAGGACGAAGCAGCGGATCGTCGACACCGTGCTCCGTGGCCACTCATTTTCCTAACACTGCCATCCTCATCCCTGTCTTGGTCACCATCTTCACGCACACGCAAATGGAAAACCAAACTAGAGGACCCTGGCTAGTCCCGCTCAAGTTAGTTGGTCGACGGGGGTTCCATATAGCCCACGAAAGGAAGCGCGCTCAGTCTTGGTTCAAGAGGTAAAGAACTCGCACCTAGGCGACGGGAACGAGACAAAGCACCACCATACCAAAGTGGCCTCTCATCCCCACCTTTAAGCATTTTATTACCTGTCACCACAATTTCTCCACCATCATCTGAACACTTCAACAACCTGTTTCCAACATGAAGTATCCATCGGACGGCTAAGCATTTAACTAAGCATGGCTAAGCAACAACATAGCATAGTTAAGTATTTCAGGCCAACAATACAATCCTATGGATAATAGGAGGGGAAACAGGTAATTGGCATCGGAATCTTAATGCAGCTATAGGATACTCTAATCCAAGCAAATTGACATTTGGAACCGCATGCAATATTATAATGGAGAAAATATTTGCGGAAAATAGGGTAAGACATGCTCAGAGGGGGGGATTACGCTTGCCTTGCTGATACGGCTGGTAGTACGGATCGTCACGAGAAGGGGGTGGCACTTCACCTCCTTGATCTACCGATGCACAAACAACACCGGAAGAACAATCAACACATGGCAATTGTGCAATGCATACAAAGATGATGCTATGACATTTTAAATGCACCCTAGAAGCATTGAACATGATCAACAAGTTAAATGGGGTCCCCATTATATTTATGGCATTATTTGGAATAAACCCCATATTTAAACTTAGTGATTATAATTACTACTAGAGCACATTATTGTAATTGTGAGCAATTATGCATGATGATGATGATTCTGGAGGATTCATGCTTTTCTGAACATTTTGGTATATTACACATAATTTTCTGAGGTCCGGGTAAAAAGTTATTATATTTATAAACTTCCTCTTTTAAATCTTTGCTCTTAATTATTTTATTTCCAACGATAAATATTTTAGTTACTCGACTCGAAAGGGAGAGATGAACTAGTAGGAATCATCGGAGTCTATGGTTGCAGGTGGGATGGGACTGGGACTCCCATTTCCATCAAGGCTATTGACCCCACTTCTCCCGTTGTCCCACTTCTCCCGTTGTCCACGAATGAAAATAATACTGGGTTTAGTGGGGATGTCCCGCTTGTCCCGGTCAGATCCCGCCAGCCGAAGATGCTGGGGTTGTTGTGGTGCGGGAGGCTGGGGAGATTGAGACGTGGCCGTCGGGGAGGAAGACGCGGCCGTCCGGAAAGGAGATGGGCGCTTCCGCGCCGCACACGAGGAGGAGCGACTCGTCTCCAGCGACCACGGCCAGCACCGTAAGGTGGAAGTCGCCGGCGAAGCGGAGATTCTTCGAGAGCAGCCAGCCGAGACCCCAGTCCCCACCAGCGCGCTTGACCTCGGCGGCGAGGGACGGCGCCGACTGGGAGCGGCGGACGCGGAGGAGATGGGCTGGAGATGGACGCGGAGGAGATGGTCAGCCTCTTGCGAAGACCATGAGGTGGCTCTTCGATTTTGCGCGCGGGCCACCGTCGTGCTCCGTTCTTCCGTTGAGCTCGCTTCCCGGTGCTCCTCCGGCGTGGCCGCCGTCTCCTGCGCTCGCTCACCTCGCCCGCCGCCGGCAAGCGAAGAAGGCGCTCCGGCTCGATTTCTCTGCCTCGTCCAAGGGAGCGGCGGCTGCCAGCGACTGTCGGGGAGCAGATGCCGCGCCACCTGCGGATGCCACACCGCCTGGGGGTCGCCGGACCCGTGTCCCCTGCTCGAGCTCCCTTGCTGGTGCTCCTCAGTGTGGCCGCCGCTCCATCTCCGGGAGATGATCTCTCTTCCGGCGCCGTTCAAAGTACAACATCGTCCCACTAGTACGATTCAGATTGGGAACGAAGATGACGGGACTGGTGGGCTGCCGGTGGACTAGTTGGGCCAGCCCTTTTTAGCCCGTACGGGACAAACGGGATCTGCTAATCGGGATAAGCGGGATTTTCATGGTGGGATGGGACGCGGGATAGGTGGCACGCCCGTCCCACCTGAAACCGTATCGGAGTCGATGTCCTAAATGAGCGGGGGAGAAGCGGGGAACAAGCGGTATCGAAGAAGAAATGGAAAAAAATGAACCTCTGGAAAAAATAGGCAAACCAGACTTCAGCCCAGCCTGGGCCGGTTTGCAGGCCGGCCATGGGCCAGAGAGCATCGGCCCTCCACCCGGCCTAAGCCGGTTGCACGGCCGGGCAGGCTCCAGAGGAAAACGGCCTTGGGCCCGGTTTGGGCCGCTTTAGAGGCCGGTCGTGCAACAGAGAAGGACGGCCTTTAGGCCGGTCCAGGCCGTTCTCCTGGCCGGTCTCGCGAGAGAGAAAGGAGCGGCGAACTACGGCGACGGCGGCGTGCTGCTCCGGCGAGGTGGGGCGAACCAGTACGAGATAGGGAGAGGGGAGAGGGGCATTGGCACGGGAGTTCTCACCACGGCACGCTGGGGTGGTCGGGGACGTCGGAGGTGCAGCGACGGCGGCGGATTCCCGCGGCGGAGCTGCGGACGGCAGCGGCGGAGTTGAGGATGGCGCGGTGAAACGGCGGCTTCCCCGGTCGATTCCTCTGGCGTGGGGGGAGAGGTGGACGCGGCGGAGCTGCGGTTCTGCTTCGATTCGCTCGAGGACGCTTTAGACGGCGGCGGTGAGCTCGACAGGGGAGGCGGCCATGGCGCAGCTCGGGAGCTCGGGGGAAGAAGGAAAAAAGGGGGAGCGGGTGGATAGGGGAGCAGGGGGCTCGATGTGCTCCTCTTCTCCTCACGTGCGACAGGAGGGCGCGGGGTCGGCGCGTCGAGACGGGGTGCGGCGCGAGCTCGGCGGGCTCGGTCGCAACAGTGGGGAAGATGAAGATGGTTTTACAAAAAGGCCCCTGGAACTTCTAAAATCATCACCGATTGGTCCTTCTGCTTCCTTTTAAAAATTCCAGCAGCTTTGGGGGATTTTAATTGGGCACCAAAACATTTTATAAAAATTTGAGAAAATTTGGGGAGCCTCCCCATATTGAGTAGAAGCTACACAAATTTTGGTTCCTCCAAATAAAATGTTTTGGACAACATTTGTTCATAGGGTTCGTTTAAAGCAATTTTGGCTAAATTCAAAATGTTGCTTCTTTGGAATTTTAAAGCAATGGAAAAATATTGCTTTTGAACACTTGGAACTTCCTTGACAATATAAGATGCCAAGATAACTTTGTTTTGCAAGTTTGAACACTTGCAATGATTTGAGATTTTGTTTTAAACAAGCTTAGCATTTTGTTTTCCAATGTTGTCAAACCCAAATTGTGTGTTGTTTAGCCACTTACTATGGATGCCATGATGCAATGCAACACAAAAGCGAAAATTTTGCTCGGGTTTTTAGGTTTCCGAACTTTGGGTTGTTACACGCGGGCACGGAGGTGAGGGGGTGTCGGCTAGGGTTTGGTTTTTTTGGGGTCGCCCCCGGGTCGCCGCCTGGGGGCCCATATAGTACTATACATCCAATTTACACTTGTCACTACCATTTTTTTGCTACACAACATTTGGATCTCATAGTACGCACGTGCGTACGTTGTAATTAGTCACATGCATGCAGTGAACTAGCTAAACAAAAATGGTAAGATGAGGGTCTAGTTTCATTTTTTGCGCCGTAAAAAAAAGTTGACGTCCGCATGGCATGCAAAACGGAAACTAGTTCGAGTGGGTTGGACCCGAATTTTATAAACCAAAAAATGATATTCTCTCCGTGTCAAAATATAATCAAGACTTTCTAAACTCTTTAAGTTTGTCCACATTCTTTTCAAAATAAGCGAAGCAACACACTAAAACATATCTACATATATATTTACGAGAATCAAAACAAATGCATAAAGCTTAGTGCAGGAGCATCCGGCGAGTGTGGTTTCTGGGACAGTCAGAGCTACGGTGGAGGGTCGTGAAAACTCAATAGGTAGCTTCGCACATGCCGGAGCTCCTCTTCCTCGGTAGAAATCGCGTGGAAGGTGTCTCTATCCGTCACACGGTATGATCAAGAGGCGATAGGAAATCAACAGATGAGGGTGTGCTTTACACATGGAGGAAGGGGTTAAAGGTGATTTTGTAATAATGGCATCCCTATCTTAAGGACCGTGCCAGAGGTTTTATTTTCCTCTAATCCTCAAAAAGGTATAAGACACTATGCGAAGCCCTGCTAGACGGAACGAGATCCTCTAACATTGAGTAACAAAGTCAGAGAAAACCAAGAACAAAAGTTAGGGGGGTGTAGCATAATGGAGTTTATTATTTTACTGTACTAATTACCGTGGATAATTACTGTAGCATGCATAAGCAAAACTAAAAAAATTAGCACCATATTACTGGTTGCAAGAAATGAGAGTGAATATATAGGTTAGATTTATAATATACACATTAATCTGAACTATATTTGACTTTAAAAAATATTTTTGAAGAAGGAAAGTTAGGGGGTGTAGCTTACCTGACTTTGCTACTCCATGTTAGAGGAGCCGGTTCCCTGCTAGACATGCTCTTAGTGAAATGCTTGCGGATCAAAGAGGCTATCATGCATCTACAAAAATGGCATCACGTGTTACTCCATTGTAGATCGGAAGTAACCAAATCCTAATCGTTATTAATTTGTGACGCTCCAATGTCCTTTGTCATCTTAGTTCCTGCTACAATCATCGATTACGCAAATTAACATTGGGGATTGGGAGGTGGTCGATGCGACTTTTTTTGGCGATGAAGCATCTCTTTGCAGGTTTCTTTTATGCAACAATCAACACTGAGGAGGTGCATTGTCCTCAGCCAGAGACACATTTTTAAGACGTAACGGTTATGGGTTGTACATTTTTTAATTAAAATCACTATATAATTTACGTTGACCACACATATATAATTCTACACAGCAACCATGTTATTTTTAAGTAATCTTGCACTTTCTTAAAGCTAATTGCATGTATGGCCTCCTCAGCACTGTCAGGTATTGCCGCTCTAGGTCGTCTCTTCATTGACAACACTTCATCACAATATACTCCCTCCGTTTCACAATATAAGATGTTTTAACTTTTTCCAGCGTTCAATAGTACACTTATGTATCTAAACACATTTTAACGTGTATGTTTACACTTTCTAGTTCGAATCTAGATAACATGAGTACCTCTCATGCATCTTAAGCGCATGATTTAAAACGCGAAGCTGGTTGGATGTTCTCCCGCCGTCCCGCGTGACGCCTCAGTCCAACTGCATGGGAAGAACCTACGCCAGTACGCGCTTCCAAAAACAAGGACTCCGATCCCGAGTCTAGCTAAATCGATATTTCACAGCTTGCACAGCATTCATCTCGATCCCCCACGCCCTTGCTCATCTCGATCGATTCCGCCCTAGCTCATCTCGATCGATTCTGCCGATATGGACAGCATCGCGGTCGCCGCTGCAGCCGCGTAGTTTACGTCGGCAACATCGCCTTCCACGCCGCCGTCGAGAAGGAGGTCCTCGACGCCTGTGAGCTCATCGGCCCCGTCCTCTCCTTCCGCCGACGCTGACATGTTCGAGAGCAACAAGATTCTCAAGGAGCACGTCCCCGGGCTGGACACCGCGATGAAGATGGTGCAGGCGTGCGGCGCCTGCTCGAAATGGCAGCGGTGGACGAAGCCGGCGAGGAGGCAAAGAGGATGAGGCGGGCGAGCGCCTTAGCGACGGCTGACGATCACCGCGCGAATATGAGGAATTTGGAGGACGCCGGGAAGGAAACGGCGGTGCCCGCTGGAGTTGCCTGCGTCTGAGAGATCATGCCGCAGCAAGCGCTTCGGTGTCTTTCTTTGT
The DNA here is from genome assembly GCA_947311845.1 of Poa pratensis. Classification (NCBI taxonomy): domain Eukaryota; kingdom Viridiplantae; phylum Streptophyta; class Magnoliopsida; order Poales; family Poaceae; genus Poa; species Poa pratensis. The sequence continues at coordinate 10,936,907 of CAMZMU010000041.1, forward strand.
TTCGACGTACTAGTTCGTTCTTGATTTTTGTAGACCGGGCCAAGCAAAACATTCGTGTACTGTGTTATCTATTATAATGCAAAATTCTGTTCGCGAATTCCTTTTCTTTCTTGGGTTTCTTGGAGTAGTTAGTAGACTTGCAGACTCGAGTAAGAGTTGAAGAAAACAGGTACATATGGATCAAAATCAGTCATTGTAATGTACCAATGATTGTATCACAAAACAAAAAGAAAACACGTTATGAATTCTGAAGCATCAGTTTTGTCAATGTACCAATGATTGTATCACAAAAGAAAAAGAAAACACGTTATGAATTCTGAAGCATCAGTTTTGTCATCAAAATCCACCTAAAATTTCTCCAAAGAAACAAAAACCATCAAAGTCCTTCCTGGGCAGAAACAATCAATCAGTACAATGCCCATGTATCAAAATGCTTCCCTAAGCTGCTACTGCTAATAATGCACAAATATGACAAGAACACACGAGCAAGATATGCTTCCTAGTTCCTAGGTTACAAGGCTGACCATTGTTCCATCCGTTATTATACCTTGGAGACATTTCCACAATTTTCATTTGCATTTAGTAAATCAGGAACTCGGAGGAGCCGTACTGGATATCTTGAAATGCTTCTTTACATAATGTGATGCCTCTGAATCATTCCTGTGGCACAGGACCCTGAGCAGGGTTTTGGAGTCACCTTCCAATTTGCTTTTCCCACCTTGAGTAACTTCTCTCAGATCATCAATAAGCACACGGGTCTGGGAGAGAGAGAACACATAAGAAATGCCATCTAGTCATTCACAAATATGATTACAGCAAAGAATAAGTGATTTCTTATACTACAGCATTCCCGGTCCCAAGTCGACAAGTCGACCGCGGGAGGATTCGGCACACTGCTTCATCTAGAACCAACACGCTGCTTAGCTGTTTTCGATGCAATTATACAGAATCTTTGCTAGTAGAACTCAACTGTGGCCAGTTTGAAGGAAAAGAAAATAGCTAAGTTCACTCCAGTAGGCATGTACAGACTATACCTAATAAATGGAGACAGGGTAAGGTAATTATTGATGATGCACTTCTAGAATCTAGAGTCTAGAGTTCAGTGGATCCAAAGCCTGTGGTCCAATTCCCCCAAAAGGTTCAGGGGAAATGCAATCCAAAGTTTTACCTCTTGCTTGATCAGATTTATTACAGGACGAACACGTGAGACCAAATTCTCAACAGTTCCACGAGGGAGCCCATCTCCACCAGATATGAAGAATTCCTACAGCAAAAAAAAATGTTACTGTACTTTTTTGTTTTAGGTAAACAGACAAACAGTCAGCACGAGTTAAGACAACAGTTTATAGGTTAGAGTTAGACCATAAAGACAGGGCGAGATTAAACATATATATTCGAGACATGTGATAAGCATTATACAACACCGCACGTGTGATGTCCCTTGTACATACTCCCTCCGCCCCTATTTACATGGCTCACATGTATTTGACTTTTGAGGCTCAACTTTGACCAAGAAATTGTGAGTTCTGTGCTATAATAATTATACCATGGAATTTGTATTACAAAATTCCAATGGTATAGTTACTGTGACACACTTCTCGTGTATTATGGGGTCAAACTGATGGTCAAAGTTTAATCGCGAAAATCGTGTAAATTTGGCCAGACGGAGTAAAATTAAAGCAGCCAAGATGTCTACAGGAAACAATATACCTTCAGAATTTCAAGATCTTCCTCCAAAAGAGGGGCATCATTTGGAGAGAAGACACGTGTAGGACCTCCATCTAGTATCACACGAAGTAAGCCGTCCTGCCAAAAGTGAAATTGCGTTAAGATTATAATCCAAAACTTGTTACAACATCTCACTAAATTTAATAGCCAAATTTATCACCAGTGATGCTTGCAGAAGCCCTGTAACCACACGATCCCGCAGTTGCTCCACAATGACATCACAAAGTTGATTAAGCACCTAAATATGGAACATTGGCAACAAAATATCAAATACATGCCAATTAGTTCAACAGAGCTTACTGACCAAACGAAAAATGAAAAACCATTAATAATAAATGCTAATGAGTGGTAAAATATGCTTGTCCAAAGTTTGAGGTAACAGCGTATGCTTAGCATTTGGCCACACAGAAATTCTGACATAAAAGCTATAATATTTTCTCATAAAAACAGTATAATACAAATAAATATGCATGGCATGGATTAAGGCATGCTTGGGGTAAACTTAAGGCAGATAAGATAAGCTGTTTGCATTAAAACATGGCTTTGCATGCTTACGGTCCGAATAATTTTACAGGATGAGTAAGTTCTGTCAAAGATTAGCCAAATACGCAGCTAGCCAATACAACATAATGGATAGAAAACTTAAATTGCCATGCCAGCTGACAGATCATATGTTCTTCAACTGATGCAGACTTTTGAACGTACCAAATCAAGCACTTCCACAATACTGTCCAGACGAGCTTGGGGAACACTGTTTTTGTATAAATTGTCGATGAATGGCTGTTGCAGGTCCCAGAATATAACCTTTAACCCTACAAAAGAAAAGACGCGCACTTCAACATCGACGAGCTATCAGTTTTCAAGTACCAGTGGTGAGTGCGCACATATTTTCTTACCTGTAAATTCGCATACCCGATCAATAGCAGCATTTATTTCTTTTCTACTGCCATCAAATTGATTCTTCTGATTTGAGACAACGTTCTTTGATTTTCCGCTCATTGATCGTCCTAGCACAGACAAAAAATATAGTTTTAAAGAATTTAGTTTGTTCTATATTGACTATGCCAAAGAGCGTACTGGCAATCTTATCAGAGTATCAAAGAGATAGCTGATTATTTTCTTAATCCACACTTACTGATGTTAATGTTGTCATTTTTCCTTCTAGCCCACCGTTCACTTATGCTGTCCTCCAACTTGCCTAGATGGCTTATACCATACTGTTTGCATATTCATAAAAAGCTTCCAGTTCAGAAACTCTGATGGTAATAAAAGTGAATAATAACATAGGAAGAATGTCAAATGTCGAAAGAACGTCATGGGTCCTGCTGATGTAAATCATGGCAACAGCTAGTACCAATTATTGCCTCCATACTAGAATACTGTTTCAAGTCCAGAACTATCAGTACAATCCATAGCAAATTTCCGCACTTAGTTAATGTAAAATTATGATTGCCGATAAGCCACTATTACTAATAATGCACCAACTTAACAATAGCTACTTTCAAAAGGGAACAGCGTCAAACCAGGAACCATGAAAGATACAGCTAGTTACAAAGATATGTATATACAATGGGGCTGTATGCTGAAGCAGGCTAGCGGCATAATTATTAACTCCATATCTGAAGTCTAGAAAGTGCGTCAATTCCAACCATTCCAAAATAAATTGTCATGATAATTGCTATGCCTTTTCTTCTCACTTACATCATTATGTACCAGAAATTGCTCGGGAACTTGATAAGTCATTCAAGATAAAGCAACATAGCAGCATCAGTTTTAAGAAGAAACTCACATATAGGCTGTTAAGCCGCACACAGAGCTTTGACATTGTAAGTTGAACTATTTCAGTTGCTTTTCTCTCATCAACTGTTCTAACTTCTGCAATTTCCTTCTTTACAAAAGCTTTGATTCCAAGCTCCTTCTTATATCGAGTGAGAACAGGAACAGGTGGAACCAAATCCTCTTTATCAACTGCAAGAACACACAATTGTTTTCTCTTAAAAACTATAGAAAATAAAGAGGGTTCAACCAAAGCATAAGTGTTAACAACCAAGAGGACATGTGTATCTTTTGTCCATCCTAGATACTACCTCAACCATCCTACTCCCTCCGTCCCAAAATACTTGATGTATCTACACACTAAAACACGTCTAGATACCCCGTATTTGGACAAATCTACGTCAAGTGTTCTGGGACGGAGGGAGTATTTAGCAGGGACTATCTATCTAAAGCATGGTTTTGTACTTTGTATTCTACTACAGGAGAATATTTTGATAGGAAATAAAGATAAGGAATAAATACATAACATGCAGCAAGAAGATAAATGGAAAGGTACTTTCGCAGAAATATAAAGGTGATGAGGCAAACCTATGGGCCCAATAGCATGTTGTGTATATATTTGAAATGCCTTGTCAATACCACGATAGAGGCTATTTAGCTCGCCAATTCGCATGGGAACCTTGAATGCAAAAAACTGATCTGCAGTCTGCAGTATTTCGCAAGTAACAAAAATTACTTTCACAAAGACAGCTCGATTATCAGGGACAAACATATCTGAAATCATTAAGACATGTAAATAACTTTGAAATACTGTGGCATGGAAGAGAAACAACATTGAAGAGTAACCTATAAGGAGAAACTAATGAACAAAGTTACAAAGAGATAATGAAGGACAAAAGGAACACCTCTTCTATGATTCTATAGACTTCTACTATAGAACCCCCATGGCGTTGTTGAGGGGATATAGGATCCCAAGCCTGTCAAGGATAAAATGTAGCATGAATAAAATCTTGCAGAAAATTTATAACACTCCATGAGTACAAAAGTAATGTTAGAAAGCAAACACGGGTCACAGGGGAAGAGAATATAACAAGTGCAGTAAAACAAAATACAGTAGCATACCCAGTAAGATGCTTGTACAAACTTGCAAACAAAGTCATATACAAAAGAAATGTTTTTTTGGCAATTAATGTGTTAACCTCTTGGTCAGCAGCCCTTGTAACCCAAGTTTCAATTCTCTCCAGTTGCCCATTCACCCAGCGTAAAACAACGGTGCCAGATTTACTTTCAATCTGAGATAAACAATAACAGAGATTAGGATGAACAACACAACGAAACCCAGCACATAATAATGGATGATAAAAAAAGGCTTAATTGGATAGATGCCACTACAATTTCTGGCTATTTGAGAAACGCCACTCTGATTTTCATCTTTTGAAAAACGCCACTGCAATTCTTTCTACACAGGGTGGGGCCCACCCTGTGACATATGGCAGGAATACCTAAGTATATTGGCTGGTATATGAGTGTCTATGGAATGTAGAGAGAATTGCAGTGGCGTTTTTCGAAAGATCAAAGTTGTAGCGGCGTTTCTCAAATAGCTGGAAATTGTAGTAGCATCTATCCAATTAACCCTAAAAAAATGGCATGAATCTAGCATGTCGAAGGTGACATCCAAGCAATTTTAAATTTTGTGATTGTTCGTAGTTGAGGAAGATAAGATTCAACCTGATAAGGAGCTAGCTTTTGTCTACAAATACTGTCCAAACCATCTTCACCCACAACAGAAACCATCACAGACATTATGTACTGCTCGAGAGAATCAGCTGCCGGAAATACAGCAACTACGTCCTCTGTAAGATGCTCAGCGTGCTCAAGAAAGGGTCCCTGGCACAAGAGCTTAACATAAGCATGCCGTAATAGAAGTTTATGATGGATTTAGCAGACATCCATAACTTACCAATTTGTTCCCATAAAGTTTATGCAGAAGGGAAGCAGAAAGAACAGCGGCCTGCGGATGCCATCTTGACAAAACTGGCGAAAAAATGTTTGTATCTTTTTTCAGAAGCTTCTTTGTCTCCTCAGCTAGAGATGCTAAAACATGCTCATGGGCCGTGTCTGCTTTAACCTCTACGGAATGTGCAATCTGAAACAAAACAAATTATCCATACAATGTTGATATGTCAGATGGAACTAGAAAAGTATAGGACATGCTCCCTCTGTTCATAATTATAACATGTCTTAGATATCTCAATGTAGACTACATACGGAGTGAAATGAGTGAATATACACACTAAAATACGCCTAGATACGTACGAATATGAGAAAAGCTAAAACATCTTATATTTACAGAGTGAGTACTATACAACTAGAGATTGCATTGTCTGGATATGGATGATGATGTCCACTTCAGGTGCAGACATGGCTTTCCAATCCAGTACGCTAAAAAACTAATGGTCTCACCAGAACTAACTAGTTAAAATTATTGGTACAAACATGAAGGTTTAGAGTCTAGCATTTATATCCGGTATGCAGACGAAAGCCCAGTCCTGTCATTTACCACCTGCTTCCACTCTTATATGCACGTAGAATATGAATATTGCCTAGAAGGACTCATGTCATACTGACTTGTTGATGAATACAGTAAGCTGGAAAGACCAAAACAAATATTCTCTACTAAATGCCAAAGGGTATGCACAACATTTTGGGGAAACAAAAGTACAATCCTACAGATTATCGGATGTTTAAGCTTGGGTATCTCTTTTTCCTAACAAATATTAACTAAGATCATACCGTATTTTGCATCCACGCAAAAAAAAAATACCGTATTTTGCATATACAAAGAAGACAAATCGATGATCGAACACCTCTAACTACAAAGAAGGTTGCCAACAGTGGCAATAATGGTATTACAGTTTCTATGAGTCAAGGTGATCAAATACAGCGCAGCAAATCCAATATTTATACACTGTAATCAATCAACATTTAAGGTCCCACATAAACAGGAATGTGTGAGTAAGTGATCTTATTATATTCATCTCATGGTAAAATGAGAAAGAAAGAAAAACATGATCAAATAAATAAAATCAGCAATAATATTAAGCTATACTACCAAAAGAATAATTACAGCTGCAAATACGTTCACCTTTACGAAAGCACTTTTGACAGATGATGTGATGTAACGTTCAATCTGGTCTCGATCAGGTGACTCCATTGCCTGATGCACAAAGCAAATATGGGGTGAAATCAGATTTTCTATATGTGGGGCAAATTGTAACGTACGTTCTGTTTTCCATGTTCTGCAGTGCTTGCTATTGATAACATAAGGTTGATAGTGTATACTGCCACAAGTTAGAAGGCGGGGGTGTGGGGATTAGAGACCATTTTGTGAGGAACTCCACTCGAAATTCCTGGATTCATCCGTGCTCCAATGTACTCAAGCCGGACACAGAAGGTCTGATTTTAGACTAAAAATGGTTTTTTAGGATGACACGTATGGTAAAGTTTTAGCACCTTGTCATTTTCTTCACCAAGGATCCGCCTAGTGAGCATTGCTACTGTTATGGTATCAGCCAACATACTGGGACCCTGCAGATGTAAAGACAAATTTGATGTGGGAAAAAATAGGATCCATCGTTGTACACAAGAATAAGAAACAAACAGGTCCTCTAGAATCTACACTAGCTTAAAAATAGCACATTCCAAATGATAGTCTACTAGAAATAGGAACAGCACGTGGGAGCGAGGGTGTTTGGTCCTGTTTTATGATTACCAACTTAATCTTCCATGGGCTCTAGGCAAACTATATACATGTACAGAAGAGGAGACAGAGAAGAATTCTAGACAAAAGGAATAAAAATAAGAGGCCTACAACAATACAACTATCTCTCTAACAGTTCTCACCCACCTGTTCGACCTCCAGGATCGACATGGTGCGCCATATATCTAAAGTATGTACATGTCTGTTTTCAGTGCAAATGCGCACACCCATGTAACTTTGAGGCTCCTATTACTCCAGAATATTTCTAGCATGTAAAGTGGATGCCCACGTGCCTGTGCTGTGGTGAACCCAAGAACTTTTGTCTGAGACACGCATCGAGCTGCCGCCAAGCCCAGGGTTGAGGTACAGTAAAACCGCATGTTAGAAGAAATGTTTTGTTAAAAAGAACAGCATGTGCTCACCAATATGGAACACACATCAGGCTAACAAGAACAAGAGATGAACACGACAAGCTTGATAAGAGAAACTATGCCTAGGAACGGTGATGTGAAATCTATCACTAGAATATGAATTTAAGATACTCGAGTATACAATTCACATATGCTTTTTATGGCAGCAGGGTACATGGAGCCATTCAGTAACCAATAAATAAGCAACCAGCAATCATGATGGGCTGCCTCATGTGTATATGTGCAGTGTGCTGCACATCCAGTGGTGAATAAACAAATCAGAAATAGCCTGCAGTAAGTGGGATCTAATTGTATAACTGATATTCACTGACATGGTAAATATTTCATGTAAAAGCAAACAAATCCAGATCTATTCCTTGCAGAATCAAAGGATTTATTTCAAAGAGGTTCCGTGGACATGCATGTTAGGGCGCACATGAGCAAACCAGGACAGAGAAAAACAAACCTCTGAGAAGTGCAGGTGATAATCATTCAATTTCTTGTCCACCCATTTTTGAACTGGAGAGAGGAAAGACTGAAAAAACGTGAAGTCCTGAGAGCTATCATCGGCGTCAACAGAACTATGTAGACTTTTCAAGTGTATTCGTTCTTGTCGACCACGCTGCTCCTTCAAGGGTATTTTCCTCAAATGCTCAATCACAGCTTTCAGGAGTCCTTGCTCACCTGTAAAAACAAACTGTGTTGCAGAACCTTTATTAATTGTCATTTGTCATACTATTGTGATGGTGACTTGGTTCATGAGCTAATAAATCAGCACACTCTAATGAACAGGTTTATATATTTAGTCCAATATGGTTTCTGCAAGAGCATCTTTTAAGCTGATAATAACCTAATGATCCAGTCAAAATAATTGCTAGTTTTGCATATGATTCACCCTTTAACTATAATCGTACATCACGACAGGGTTAACTTGAACTAGACTATTAGGGAAAGGATTATTTCCACAAAATGGTGAAGGCAAAAAGGGAGTTTGGACTTGATTTTTTTTTAAGATAATTGTCTCTGGGTTTCATATCCATAGGAATAGCTGGCTTATACGTTGGCTTGCCAAGTCTATCACACCCACCTCCTATGGTTGCCACATCTTTGTTGGGTTTCATCTCTAGCCTTCCCCAACTTCCTTGGGACAAAAAGTTCTTGTTATTGTTGTAATATGAAGAAAAAAGGCTAGAACTGGCGTCATTCAAAAATGGATAAGGATAAGGAGCTTATCCCTTGCTTTTGGCATATTCGGAGCTATGAAGAAAAAACACAAGATACCAGAATCCAGAAACACATCTGATTGCTGTTGTGAGATATTTAAGGCCATAAACAGCACAAGAACAAATACTCCAATATTTTCGATTGGTGATTCACTGTCGAAATAACACCCATGCATAGCATGTATCATGAATTGTTTCTGTGATTCCTAGTATTCGCCAAGTTGACTTTAGGAGCTCAAGGATTTCTTCCACCTCCTGGCATATTAAAGCAAAAATGTTAGACAAATATTGCAACTGATGGGATAGGCAGCAGAAAATGACAAACAAAGATTTTAAGTACTGGCCTCTGTAAGTTTTCCCTCGTCTAAGGTGTCAAAAACGCTGCCAAGCATTTTTTCATACAAGGCGGCATTCAGATGGTAACCATCAGCCCAGTGACAAACCTCACCAGTAAGATCGCCCCGAGCGGGCCTTTCGGAGAAAGATGTGGCAACTTCTCTCAGTGATCGTAGGCATTCTGTACGCTGAACCTCCGCAGCAGATGGTGGCAGGGACTAGCAAATAATATCATAACAACCTCCATTCAGTGTATAGTTTATACAGCACTTATTTAGTTAAATAAATCAACTGTAAGAACTGACTGAGGTATGCATAAAACCTCAGATTCTTCAATCTTCCTGAAAAGGTTTCTTAGCTCGTTGACTTTTCGACCTAACTCTCCAAATCCAACAACAGGATGGTTTATTAGGCCCTCCTCCAGCATGTTTAGCTAACCAAAGACAAAAGCAATATATATTGTAACGTCATGCAACTATAATGCAAAATATTAAAGCGCAAATGGATAGCTAACCTGTCTTTTCTGCCAACGAAGATATGCCTTCATGTCAGAAAATTCAGCTCTAGATATACAGCACAATAGTTCCAGTGGAATCAGTAGATTGTCCATCCGTTTCCCGACTTTACCCACCATAGCATTGAGCAGTCCTTGTCTAGTCCTAATATCCATGGACTCAGTTATCTATTCAAAAGCAGATGGGTGAAGGAGGTAAGCAGATGTAAGATTAGCATGCTGAGTATAAAGAAATCTGGTTCTACACAAGCATATAACGAAAAGGAACAATAACCTCTAACTCAACAAGTTCTATATATAGTTTTTTTATAGAACAAAAACATCAAAGCCTTTTGGCCCAAGTAAGTTGCTGGCTATAGTTCTTTTTTTTTGAGAAGTTGTACTATCGATATAAGCTACTGGTATTCAAATGTATAAGCTCAACCAAGTGAAATAAATTATAGTACAAGCCAACAGAGAACACAAAGGTGGAACTTTGTCTATTAAATTATTCATCAGGAACAGATAGGTACAGCAACCCACCTCAAGTTGTGCTCTCAAGATTTCAAGCAAACCAACTAAACCTGGTTGCCGGTGACTTTGCGTTTCAGCACTTTCACTCTTAGTACGACCAAGTTTCCTCATTAATCTGTGCCTCTTCTCTTTCTTCTTTTCTTTCTTTGGGACTATAAGACCCCTATAAGCAGTGGAAACAGGTCAGTACTATGATACTCCTGGAAACATGTTAAGTTCTAATCAAAACAATAGCTCGTCTGTGTGTGCAGATCTACCCTGAAGCACCAGCAGCAGCAACCAGGATTTCATATGCTGTTTCACGAAGATCATCATCTGTGATACCTGGAAAATTAAGATAGTTGTCGTTTTTCAATAACTTTCTTTACCAGATAGATCAGAAGATAGAGTCAAACAAGCTTAAGAAGAAAACAACAATGACCTAGTCAATCCAATAACCAAAGCGGGTGCATTTACTTTCTTTATCCAACAGTTAAGAATTAAGAATGAACAGGTTTAAGAAGTACCGAAGCACAGGATGACAACCCAGTTATTCAAATGACTAACACCTTCAAGTGATTAAGGGAACTAAAGAAAGCGTTAGTGCATCACTACCAAGCTATGAGGAGACACCCAACAAAATGCACCTAAAGGGAAAACGAACAGATGAAAGATCCCCGAAATGTCTCTAGTAGCAATAGCATGGTGATTATTTTAAGGGACATAAGATATGGTAAGTTAACTTCAATCTATTACCACACATACACAACTGATAGATGTTAATCTACAACTATTACCTGTTTCAAATAAGGTAACCGCAATGATAGATCGTTGACATTGGTTTGATGCCTTCTAGAAGCCCTACGGCTATCAAATTCATCTTCTTCATCCTCAAAGTCTTCAATGTCATCTATGGTTAATTCCTTCTCAGTGGGAGAGTCCAATGATAGTGATTTCGGTAAGGTTTCAACTGGTGATGGCACAGCAATTTGTGGTTGTTCAACAACTGGTGGTGGTAACACAACTGGTGGTGGTGCAGTGGCAGGGACAGGGGGTGGTTCTCTTGCTGGTGCTGATCCAGAATATTCGGGTTTTGTAACTAAATAGAACTCTTCCACAGCTCCTGTGTTAGCCTGACAAAAGAAATTGAGGAATATGAATGTTGTAACCCAATAGGCAATGAATTTTAATGGCTCTAAAAATGGTCTGCAAAACATATGAAGTAAGCATGTAGCTGAAAGTGAAAAGAAAATATAATAAAAATAGGGAAATCATATAAAAACGCACATATGATTAGCTGTTTGATTTTTTATGGCATTCAGCAGAACGGTTAAGTAAAGTAAGATATGCAGCACTTATTACCATGAATGTTGCTAAATCATATCATTCCTACTTTGCCAAATGTGAATATTTTAGGGAAACAACACAATACAATACAAAAGGAAACCATTAGTACACTCACGACATATGGGTAATCAAGGCTGTCATGATAAAGCCGTATGGCATCTCCAAGGTCAAGTGGTTCCCCTGCCACATCACAGGATTATTATCAGCACAGATGAGGAGCCAAACTGAGATACACTAGAACTAATAAAGTCTACAACTGCTTCACCTTTCTTAGCGCAGTTGAGGACGTAATCAACACTGACTTGATCAATATCCACATCATCCAAGGAGATTGCGCCAGGGGGCATCACGACTTTCTTGATCAAGTTACCAGAGAGGATGTAGTTGAGCAACACATGGCGGTCACGGCGATACCGCTGTAGCAGTTCGACAGCGTTTTCCCTGTTCAAGTTGAGACACAGTGAAATTAGTAGTTTACGAGTGAAGTAGACATCTAGTACAAAATGGAAGGATGAAGCGATCATTACTCGTCCATATTGCGTGCAAAAAAAAACAGAACCAGCACTACTACCAACTGCTCGCCACCAGCATAATGAAACCTGCGACCTAAAAATCAATGTTAAGTAAATGAAGCAGATCATGTCCTACAGTTGGTGCATTATGCCCGTCCAACGAAGCAGGCTCCAAAGCTATCCATTCACGCTCTCTAGATTTTGATAGTAAAACCAACCGGAAAAGAGGAGGAAGGAATGGCGCGTACTAACCGAGAGGCTTCGGCAGAGGAGGTGGGGTGGGGACTCGCCGGCGGCCGAGATCCGGGGAAAGTTGAGGGGCTGCTGCCGCGATGGCGAGGGCGGGAAGGCAGCGGAGGGTGGCGGCAATGGAGATCCGAGGGGGGGGGGGGGGGGGGGGGGGGGGGTGCGGCGGCGGAGATGCGGAGGAGGAGGGGACGCGACTAGGGGTGGAAGGGAAAGGCAGCAGTGCAGCTCAAAGTTCAGGGATTCAGACTGGTTCAGAGAGACTGGGAAGGAAGAAGGGGGCCCTTGAAAAGACGTTATTGCCCCCGTGGCAAACTTGCAATTTCTGCCATCATTTTGTCTGCACAACCTCGACCCCATGTTCAGCATCCGGTTCTACTTGAAATGCAAGACACAATTACTAAGTGCCGATAAGATTGTTTATCCTTCTTGAATGAATATATGCAAATCATTCCAATTAGAAAATCAATTCTATAGGGCGAAAAGCCTAGGAATTTCCCTCAATTACTAACTATATGGAAGACGAAGGAAATCGCGGCCTGTCCGCGCGCGAGTCACTGTAGCTAGCTACAGTGTACTGTAGAAAATCTACAGTACCACAGTGCCTTGATCCGTCCGTCGCGCGGCGATCGGACGTCCCAGATGAACTCACGTCTGCCACTTTGCGAAAAGGCCCCTCGCGGCCAAGAAATCACTTCGCTACCCACGTTTTAACGAGGGTGAGGACATAGCTGAAATTGTGGAAAACATATGGACTTTTCTACAAAACGCACACACTTTCCCCCCTCTCCTCCTCCCTCCCGCGACGGCCCGACGTCGCCGCCGCGCAGCGCCGCCCCTCCGCGCCTCGCCCCACAAATCGGAGCCCGCCACGGTCTCCACCGGCGTCTCCTCCACCTCCTCGCCATAGATCGCTTGCCGGGATGCCCGGATTCGACGCCGCCGTCCTCTTCTTCGTCACCTCCGGCCGCCGGTTGCCGCCGTCGATTCCGGCGTCTCCGGCCACCGTTTCCACCCAGAGGCGCCACTATCCGGCTCACCGCGCTCGCGCGCGTCGACCACGGCCACCGGCATGTCGCCTCTCGCCTCCAATCGACCACGGCGTGCTCGACATCGCCGCCGCGTCCATTGCTATCGCCAGAGTGACGTCAGCACACGCCTCCCAGTCTCTGCCAGTGGGTCCCAGTGGCAGAAATTTATCAATTACAGACAAGAACTAAAATCTATAAAATTTGCAACTTTTCAACTCAAATTTGAAATAGTGCGAAAAAACATGAAAATTCGCAGGAAAAAAATAACCTTTCCAACTATTTCATTCTATACTTGATTAATCAGCTTTATTTCAATTTGAATTGCACTTCCATTTACTAAAAAAAACCATCTGAAATCCATAATAATGCAAACAATGCACTAAACTTTCAAAAAAAAAAAGATTGTAATTACTGCTTTTCATACATGATTAATCAAATTCAA